>CM072541.1:10842500-12042500 GCA_036898165.1 Silybum marianum
TGTCTTTACCTGATGAAGTCTATCATTCTGTTATGAAAATGAGGACTTCTAAAGCCATGTGGGATACTCTATGTATCCAATATGAAGGAACTTCTGAAGTACAAGTCACTAGGTGCATAAACCTTGTAAGACAATACGAGAGTTTTATGCATCATAAAGGTGAATCTCTTACTCAAATTCCCCAGCGGTTCAACTGTTTGCTGATTGATCTCAAATCAGTGAATAGAGTGTACTCAAACGCTGAAATTCTGACCAAATTCATGGAGGCACTACCCGATCAATGGGCAGTGTACACTACATGTCTGAAGCTGTCAAAGAATCTTGAAACCTTATCTTTAAGTGCTTTATATGGAATGCTCTTAAATGAGGAACAATCTCAACTTCTGAGGAAGAACCTCATAAACGAACTCAAAGGTGCCAAAAGTACTTCTTTGGCACTTGTGACTTCAGAGGCAACTCCGCCTAAAAATGTCTCTTCTTCCACTATCACCTCCATCACTAAATTAGGTCAAACTGATTCAGAAGACCAACTCACTGATGCTGACATCTCTGAGTTTGATAACTCTCTAGCTCTCTTAACTAATAATTTTAAAAGATTCCCTAGAAAGAGCAACTTTCGAAAACCTTCTAACCTCTCTGACTCTGAAAAGCAAAAAACATTGCCCGCTGAGAAAGCCTCAGCGATATGCTTCAACTGTCAGCGAAAGGGCCACTTTGCTAGTGAATGCAGGTCAAAGAAAGTTGCACCTCCCCTCCTCCCAGACCTCTGATAAAAAGGAGAAGTATTTGAAATTAAAAAACAAATACAAGGATCTTAAGAAACACCAGCAAAAAGGCAAAGGCCTTATCGCTGAAGAAGTTGATTGGGACGCTGAAGATGACTAGGCCAAGACCTCTGAAGAGTCTGGTTCAGATGAAGAAGATCTTGCCTTTCTCTGTCTAATGGCAAGAATAGAGGACGCTGAAGAAGCAACTGAAACTTCTTCCTCTGAGTCCCCTTCTACTCAGGTAACAACTTTTTCTACCTCCTTACCCTCTGAAAGTGATAACTTGTCAGCTCTCGATGCTATGACTGTTGATTTTTATAATGCTTTAAATGGAAAGATTAAGGCTGAGAAAATTAACACTGATCTATCTGAGCAATTAAAAAATTGCCATATAAGAATCAAAGAACTTTCTAAAGCATTGAGAAGCAGCAAGCTATCGCTGATAGGGAAAAGGCTATCGCTGATCTCAAGTCTGAAAAGGCAACCATCGAAGGATGGTGTAAGGCTTCTGATAAAGTCAATGAGATCATCAATGCCCAAATACCTATGAAAACTAGAAGTGGGTTAGGCTATAACCCTGAAAAGGAAGAATCAGAGAATGATCGTTTCATGCTCAAATTTGGAATGTTTGTCTCTTCTATCCCTGATCCTTCTAATCCTTATCACTCTTTGATAACTTTTCTCATCAAAGAATGAATCTCTAAAAACTAAAACCCTTCACTGACAATCCTTTATTATCAGTGATGAAGATTTTTTAAATTAGTAATGATTAACCTTCCTTATGGATAATTATCATTATAATATTTTAAAAATAATAAAAGGACACGTCAGACCTTTTTCTGACACACGACGGACCATGACGTTTCCATTCCAACTCCTTTCTTGGAACGTGCGCCAGGTCATCATTTCTTTTTCAAAAAGCTAAAACCGTCGTTTAGCACACCTTTCTTTCCCTCTCCTCTTGCTATTTAAGCAATCCTTTTGCCTTACTTGATTCCTTCCGCTTTCATAACTCTCCAAAAAGGCAAAAGAACCTTCGAATCTTCAAGTTTTCTCCAGAACACCAAGAACACGCATTTGTATGTTTTTCCTTCTCGAAATCAATTAAGGTTTGATCTAAACCTTTACTTAAAACTGGAAACATATTGTTTCACATCTTCTTCTCCTTAAATCCTCTAAAATGATATAGAAACTGTTTTAGAAAGAAAATAAAACTAATCTGGATTAAACTTAAAAAGTTTTCTATTATCAAAACCCTATTCTAAGTTCTTTCCTTAGAACAGAAGACTTTATTCTTAAAAGTTTTATCCATTTTTATTTATCTTCTCATTTTTTTTAATCTTCTATTATTATTATTGCTTTTATAACAAGTATTTTGATCTTGTTCATCAAAATACTTGTTTCTTTGAATCTTTCATTTGGTACTCTTTATGCCAAACTCTGGTTTATACATTCATGTATAAAACCATGATTTATCTCTTTGGTGTTCCTATTTTTCCTACAGAAATGGCCTCTGCAAGTAAGACCGCTGCTGAAGACAACACCTTGGTTGCTGCACCAACCTGCCACTTCCCCTTGGAGAAAGCTGTTTTTAAGTCCTGCAATTACATTGCATTGGTAGACATTCCAGCTGATCGTCCTCAATTCGCTGAAGGAGCTACCTTCATCAAAGCGTGCCCGCTGATGTACGCTTTCGTCCACAACCCAGTGGGAATCTCCTCTCATCTCCAAGCTCTCTGGTACACGGCTCACTGTACCACGCTCACAACGGAGAAGGGCAACGTGCTCTCTGCAATAGGCTTCAAGATCCCAGATCTTGGCTATTTCTCCTTCACTGTTGGGTTCGTGAGGAAAGCCCTTCGTCTCCCTGTCCGCGGCAAGAATGAACAATGGGGCGCTGAGCCAACCAAACTGCAAATAGACACCTTCTTGGACTCAATCGGTTATGCTTGAGAGAATCCATCACTGAAGACGGTGGGTTCCAAAGTTGAAAAGAATAGATTGCCTGCTCGCTGGCAATATATCTTTACCCAAGTAATCCAATGCCTTGGGTCAAAGATTGGTTCGCATGACCAGGCGAGCAAGCACTTTCAAGACCTTGCTTACTCTCTCTGCACTGGCCATAAGCTCAACTACGCTGACTATATCTTCAGCGATATGGTCAGTCGCATCAATGTTGCCACCAGACACCCTGTCATCCCCTACCCTCGCTTCTTCGCAACCATTATGGAGGTTGCCTTTGGGGAAGAATACCCGAAGGTCGGCGATCACTCCTTCTCCGTAGTGGGGAAGAAGTCCCTGGACATTGAGGAACGTCCAGGTGATGCTCCTTTTACGCCCTACATGCTGAAAGTGATTGGAGCCCCTCTCTCGGTCTCTACCTCGCTGCCCAACCTAACAGTGAGCATCCCGGGCACTGCTACTGCTGCTGCTGCTACCAAGAGGAAACAACCTTCTGATGGTCATAAAAAGACCATCGCATCCAAGAAGCCAAAGAAGTTGGTCTCTCAAAAGACCACCCTCTCTGATTTCGGTGTACTACCAACACCAACTACAGCCACAACCACTTCAACGGTTTTTACATCCGTTGTTGCTTCATCAGCACTACCTCCATCTTCAGGGACTCCGGTCACTGAGGATGTTATAACTTGACTCGGTGAAGGCGATCGGTACTACTTTCACAGCCTTCTTATCTTCTTCTATCTCCTCTTCTTTGGTCCTCACCTCAGCACATGACTCAACGATAATTGTCCCTATCCCTGACAATGCTGAAATGCACGCAGTCCAAACCTCAATATTGTTTAGGCAATCTGAGTTTTGGAAGGCCAATTTAAAAGGACCTCAGAGTGTCTCTCTCAGATACTCTAAGACACTGGTCAGTGATCCTCAGGACACTACCTCTGCAAATGTAGTCCCTGAGAGTGATCCTCATGACACTCTCAAGGAGAAAAATAAATTTTTTCATCCATCATCTAATCCGGATGTGTTTTTGGCTACTTTGTCTATGTCATCATCAGGTGTCGCTCCTCTCTTCTCCTCAGCGACAGCGACAACCACCACCACCAGTGCTCCTCCCATCAGCAAGGACATGGGAAAGTCTCCTCAGGGCCATCCAAGTGCTGCAAAGCTCAGAAAGGTCAAGATAGAGATGGCGGCTCCCAAGCTTCCAACTCCCATAACTGATCTTCCTCCAATTGTCCTTCCCAACCCTACATTCTCAGCTATTGACTATTTGGTCAGGGAATGTGCTCTTACTAGGGCTAGGGTGGACAACCTTCAGACGTCCGCTGAACTCATCTTCAAACGCATCGTTGGGACACCAGCGATCATGACCAACGTCAGCAACCTCATCAGTGACGTTTTCTCCCTGAGGGAAGACAAACAGGGCCCTTCATCAGACGCTGTCCAGCTTGGAGTAGAAGTTCACTACTCAGGCGAACGTCCTTGAGTCTATTCAAAAGACTCAATCCGACATGATGCAGATGCTCACCAAGCTCTCTGAGGCTAGTTCCTCCTTCACTGTTGCTGATTGGACTACGCTTTAGGAAAATGAAACGAAGCTCAAGGACGTTCAGACCAATGTTCGCACTCTGATGGTGCATTGTCTACCTCCTGATAACATCGAGGGGGTGAGATGTGCCAAAGAGTTTGCAGATGAACTCATCTCGGAGCATAAGCAGAGGTTCCCTGGAGAGAAGATTTCTCCCTACATCCAGTAGACGGGATCATCCCTCCCTGAAGGGATGACTGCTGAAGATGAAGATGATGAAGAAGAAGAAGAAGAAGAAGAAGAAGAATAAGAAGACGAAGAAGAAGAAGATCCTATCCCTCATTATGGGGGAATGGACGATGATGAAGACGACGATGACATTGGAAGAGCCTTAGAGCACTTCAGAATGTCTAGGCCTGGAGTCGCTCATCAAGAGCCCTTGGGGGACGGACAACATCCCTCTCAGGGACAATCCGGTTCCTCAGGCAAAGGAAAAGAAGTGGTAGATCTGGATGCCACTATCCCAATATCTAAGGGGGAGACCACTCATGAGGTATCTCTTCCTCTTATTCCTTATATAACACCTCTCTCTGAAACCCCCACACCTCCTTCACCTACAAATACTCTCTCTGATAATTCTTTTTCCTCCTCTCCTTCCCTCAGTGATCCCCGTCCCCCAAAGGACTCTACTTCATGGAATGAACCTTCCTCTGAAGAGCAGTTTATATATATAATAGAAACTGACTCTGAAGAAGAAGAGGGCCTCATTCCCAGGCGTCGCGTTCAAAAGCCAATAATAAGCGAGCCTGAAGAAAAAGAAAGGCGAATAAAATTCCTTAGGGAATTCGAAGCAAGAAGAATAAGGGTGCCTCAAGTTGAACCCATTGACGTTGTACCCATAAGGATGGTAGATGAATTCTACTTTCTGTCAAGAGAAGAGAGAGAACAAGCATTTGAAGCACAACGAATCAGGGATGAGGAAATAAAGCAAACTGAGAATGATCTTGCTTTAGCAAGAAAATTGCTCAGGGAAGACTCTGCAAAAGACAAGGCGGCCAAGGAACAACTGAAAAAGAGTGAAAGGGTCGCTGAAGCTCTTGTACAGAGAGAACTTGCACAAGAAAATTTGAATGTAGATACAATCCTTACTCAACAAAAGATTCTAAGTGCACTGTCCGCTGAAGCCACAATGCAAAAAGACAAGGAGCTTGACTGGTGCACTGACAGACTGAAATTTCGAAGATCTGAAGCCAAAATCATTCATGCAACTATCCAAGGGCGACACTCCAACAGAGGTGGTCCAAAGGTATATGTAAGAATGACAAGGACTAACAGAACAGAGAGAGAAGAAGCCAAGTTCTTAAAGATTTATGGATACACTGAATGGTTAGAAATTAGAGACGCCATTCAGGGTTCCAAATCCAAATTCAAGGATGTGGTGGACAGAGTACTGGATCAGTTGCTGCAAAGGATGTCACAACATGTGCAAGTTCCCCCTCTCCCTGAATCATCTAAGAAGAAAAGATCAACTACTGAAGGTAGTTCAAGTTCTAAGAATGAGCATGAAACTAAATTTGATTATCAAAGCATTCTTGGTCATCTTGAGCTCCCTGATATATCAATACTTTGTACCTCTCTCCCTCAAGACCGAAGATATGAAGAAGATGAAATCATCTCACTGCCTGAACCTGGTATGGTGTTCTTGGATAATGAAGGGTTCTTAGGACTCTACAGAAACCAAGAGATTCGCAAGGCCCCATCCTCTCTCATAAAGATCATGCTTTGACGCTGCTGGTCAGATAACCCTCTGATGAATCGACAGAAGACGCTTTATGAGAATGAGTTACAAAGACGAAACGAGAATATCTCTGACTAGTTATAGATTTCTATTTCCTTTGTAATATTCCTTCAGTGTATAAGTACTTTACTTTTATTATTGTAATTTCATTTCCCTGTAATTTCTTCAGATTATAATTAATGAAATTCAATCAGAGTACTTTACTCCATCCTAGTACTGAAAAGATCCCTGAAACAGTAAAAGGGACAATGAACATAAGAGTTCTATTTTCTTTAAACTATCTTTACTCACCGATTCTTCACTTTGAAGAATTCATCAGTGAATGTACTTTAAGCTTATTTACTCATAAAAATTGGGCTTTCATATCCTTATAAATGAAACTCAATACAGATTAGTACTTAGAAAATTTACTTAAAATTTTTCTTAAGTCCTTACTAATCTCTTAAAGCAATTTTCCTATGTTGTTTAATCATAATCAAATAGGGGGAGATTGTTGATCATAACTCCTCTCGATGATTTGAATATGATTCCTTTTGTATACTTAGTGAAATTCCATTGTATAAGCTTCTGTTAATATTCAACGATAGTACACGCTGCTTACCATCAGCGATCGCTGAAGATCAAGGAACAGCAAGCTTATCTCTGAAGTCCTAAAGATCAGCTATCACACTAGAAGACCATTCAACGAAAGTCGAAAACCTTAGCTGAAGAGAGAGATAATCAGCTAAGTAAACTGAAGCGGTTCAGCGATAGCAGCGATTATCTAATCAAAGTGTGATGTCTTGTGAAGCCTCAGCGATACTGAAGATTCCTCTTTGAAGATTCAGAATCAGCGATCAAATGAAGCTTCCTTAACAAGACAAAAGATTGATCTTATCCTCGATGCACAAAAGTCAAACCTAGAACCATGTCAGAAAAGGACGTACGATTTGTCTCTTATGTCCCCATCATATCTGATACGATACTGTTCATGTTCGGCTAAAAACATGGTTGTCTTATTAGCAAGGACAAGCTTCCTATCCAAGCTTGACACGTGGCATATACCTTTTGTCTTGCATTAAATGCAAACGGGTATAAATAAGATGGAGATATCTTCTTCATCTTAATGCATGCTTCCTTCTAGCCTAAACCCTCTTGATTTCTTTCTTCCTTCTTCTTGTGCATCAAACTTAGTGTTTCTTAGTTACAATAGAATAGGTTTTAAACTTGTTCTTATTTCGTTTGTAACTGTAATTTTGTTTATGTTATATAAACTCATTTAAAAACCAAAATTTGTGTGTTTGTATTCAACCCCCCCCCCCTTCTACAAACTGTTTACTATTTATTGAACTCTTGTAGACCCTTATTGGGACCAACACCAACCATCTACAATGTCGTGTATGTTCCATCTTGCAGACTTACCCATCCTCCTTTGGATCTTGGCTTGCGCCCACGGTGTTAGATTGTGAAGCATTTGCTCTACAAAAATGTATAAATTATGTTAGGATTTATATATTTATATTTATATTTATATATTTAAAACATTCTCATCTTAGGAACCTCCTTTTTGTCGGCGTAGAAAGTACCACTGTGTTGAAAATCTCTGAAGTAATCCATAAGCATGACGATCAGTAATCTGCGGGCAAAACGGGACAACGCATTCACCGATTCTGCACTATTGGAGGTCATAATATTGAACCGAACACCAGGAAAATATGCCCTTGACAACTTCTCCGGGCCAAGCTCATCCATTAATTGAGCTCCTGCAGCTACATGGAGTCGCAGAGCATTCATTCTTCGGGTGAACTCATATTCCGTATAGGCTTTGCATGCCTTCCAGAATTGATATTTATAGTATTTTATGTTTGCGTCCCTCGTTTTGACATTCATATTGAGATGCCAACAACATAGAGCGTGATGGGCCAATGGGAACACGGATGTAATACTGGCCCTTATTGTCGCAGCCCGATCGGACATAAACACCAAATCAGGCAGATCTCCAATACATTCCCTCAACTTTTCTAGAAACCAGGTCCACTCGTCTGTTGTCTCGGATCTACCTACTCCGAAAGCAATTGGCACAATGTTGTTATTTCCATCCATGGCAACGGCCAGGAACATTGTACCCAAGAATCGTCCCTTTAGATGTGCAGCGTCTATTATAAGGACACGCCGCAACTTTGTCTTGAAAGAGACGATCTGCAAATCGTAATGCAGTTAGTGTATCAAAATTTTATAGTTTATAATATGTAAAGAACTGACAGAGTTACGCATACCGCGGGGCGAAGGGCAGCAATACACTTTTCAAATCGTCCTTCTGAATCTGTCTTTATTCTGGTGAAGCTACCTGGATTTTGGTGCCCCTTGTTATATAAGAACAGAGGGAGTCGGCTGAACGAGTCCTTAGGGGTGCCCCTAACCATTCGTATGGCACTCCATCTAGCACGCCAACCTTGGTGGTACCCAATCTTAACACCGTACATCTCTTGTAGATCACTAATAATGTCTTTTGGTCGACATGTCCTGCTAGCATCTAGAAATTTATGTTTTAGTATACTACCCAAGATCTTTGTGTTCGCTTGACGGTGGCGGAGGATTAATTGGGTCTCGGAACAAGTGTGTACGTCCACTAACTTTTTTATTTGGAACATCTTGTTTGGCCCTCCTACGGGGTATGCCGTCATACGCCAAGAACAGTCATTTACACGACATTTAACCCCGTACCTGGTTTTTGAAGATCTCGACGTTTGATACTGGAAGCCTTCTTCAAGAAACTTTCTTCCCAACTCTACAATCATCTCGTCTTTCGTGTCGAACGTCTGGTTTATTGCTATTCTGTAACTACGATTATAAGGCACGGGGTCCTTAGTTGTGACATACGACTCTGGGGTTTCAAGAGGAGAAGGCATATCAAATAGGTCATTTATCCCGCCAAATGAATTGTTGGCAGAAGTCACCCTTTCTACAGCTGCTTCGTCTTCTTCCGTATCAGTCATGTCAAAAACAAAACCTTCATCTTCAGCAAAGCCAACAAAAAGACTTTTTTCTTCTTCATCGTCTTCTTCTTCATCACCCACTTCTTCTTCTTCTTCTTCTTCTCCTTCTTCTTCTTCTTCTTCTTGTGTGTCTTCAACGTTGGAACTACAACCGACATCACCTCTACCGTACACTGGATAATCAACATGCACATAGAATGTAGGCGGTCTCTCGCACCCCGACGCGTAATTCATGAACCAACGAGCACATTCATCGTCAGATATCTGATAAATTTTGCCATTTGTCTTGTGCACTATCTTCATTTCACCGCCATCATTATTGAAGTTAAATTTTTTTGACAGTAACCGGCCAACTTAAAATGTGTAATGTTTTTGGGCAATAGTACCTGAAATTGACTTGGTGGACCGGAGGGAATAAATTCCCACCCATCGTTTGCAAACTCCCATTTACCACCGGAACGAAGATATACTTTAACTTTTTCCATGAAGGAGGGTGTGGTAACTGAGAAGAAAGCGATGTGTTGGTGGAGGGTGTGGTAACTGAGAAGAGAGCGATGTGTTGGAGAAAACACCACCTGCCTGCCTTTTAAAGACCCATTAAATTGCAGTTACAACCCTTAACTTTGTTTCATTGAAAATTTTGGTCCTTTATAAAGACAAAGTAGGACTAGGACCATAGGCCATTATCGTCAACTGACAAAGTAGGTCATACTGAATAATTATAGCTTCAATTGTCACGAATATATGAAAAAGACGACCATGTGCTTTCCTTTCTACATGTGATACTGGGATGTGCCATGTGATATATGAAAAAGTTTTTTATTCGTCTGACAAAGTAGGACGACCATGTGCTTTCCTTTCCACATGTGATACTGGGATGTGCCATGTGATATATGAAAAAGTTTTTTATTCGTCTGACAAAGTAGGACGACCATGTGCTTTCTGTTCCACATGTGATACTGGGATGTGCCATGTGATATATGAAAAAGTTTTTTATTTTTTCAATAAAGTTTTTTATTCGTCTGACAAAGTAGGACGACCATGTGGTTGTAATTATTCGTCTTAATGTGTCAAGGACGACCATGTGAAAATTACACAAAGACAAAAAGGGGGAAAATAAATCAAATACAGAGATGCAGCAAAAGGTATGTATTTATTTTTATTAGTTGTGATAGAAAAAAAATAACAATGGGCAACCCGCTAATCGGTCGTACTAGCATAATAATCTGTATAAAGATATAAAGTCTTCACCATGTAATTTCGCCAATTCTGGGCAGCTGTCACCTGATTCCCGTTGGAAGTTATGGTCTCATTATTAATCAGCTGGGATAGGAACATGCTCATAAATACTCCACAATCTCCATGGCTAGAAGCCTGTTGTGGTACATTGTTAGCGTACTTATAACTGAATTTTCTGGCGGCATTTTTAAGGCGATGCGAATGAATTTTGGACATCAAATAAAGCAGAGTAACTTTCCATTTGTCCATCATTTCGCCAAAGACTTTCCGATAAGCAGGGATATTATTAAAGCTATCGTAGACAACCATAACGAAATCCTTAAGGTTCAAAACCCCTAGGACCCAATGTTATTGCCCAATGACAATCGGGCAGTAGACCTGGAACAAAACGCGAAACATATAGTTAATAATGGATAGGTTTGAATACAAGTTATGTAAAATTGATGTAAACTAATTTACACACCCGTTTTTGGTTGACCCACGATATCGAACCTTCGGCCATCCCCGATACCATGTTGATGACAAGGTCAGCACCACGACCATCACTCAAGAACTTCCCAAAATCGGCGTTCATCACCGTCCATTCTGCATCTTGATGACGGCTAAGCATGATATAGCCTACCCATGCATTCACATGCTAGTAAATAGTATGCTAGAAGTTAGAGAACGAATACATTATATTTTTAAAAACACAATGAACTCAAATTTAAACACTCAAATCGCCGGTGAAATCACCATTGCCTTCCTCGCCCAGCAGCGTGCCCCACCACGTCCTGTCAATCGAGGCCGTCAAAAACGGAAGCCTCATCTCGGGAAACGACTTTCTTTGTATTTTTTGAGGATCATGGCCGCCGCCGTTGATGAGGCTTCCTTGCCCTTGCCCTTTTGTGTCGCCTTAGGGCGCTTAGGAGCTGGCGTCGTATCAGGTTGCTTTGTAAACGGAGTGGTCACATATTGACTTGGTGCCCTCTCTCGTTTGTCCTTGACCACCGGTGTTGTCTCAGCTGTGATGCTGGACGGCGGCCGATATACATGTAGTCCATGATACGATGGCACAACTTGCTCATCACCAAATAACGACCGTTCAACATATGCGAACGGCTCGAACGATGACTCGAAATCATCAAGCGTAACCTACAAATTAAGATGAATGGTTTTCAGTTAATTTAAAAAAAACCAAACTTTTTTACTTACATTCGGCATGTAGGGGATAGGGGCGGTGGAGTACGGCAGCTGATGTTCCCCCAAGCTCGACTGGGGTACATAAAGTCCTAGCTCCGTAGCAACTGACGTAGCCTATTAAATCCATATTGATCATTACCAAGTAAAATATTACAAATCCCGATATAGATAGGTTTTAATACTACTTATTTAACTTACAAGAAAATTAGAGGGGCTTAGTGACATGTATGAAGACGAGGCATACTCATGATTGCCGGCTGGGGTGGATACTGGAGTACCCCAAATGGTCACCGCTTGTGCCCTTAGAAAGAAGGTTGTTAAAAACCACAAAATGGGGTAAAGAAAGAGTTAAATGATTGCTATATAACCATGTTTCATAAATTACCTGCTGCGGATAACAAGACGCCGGAGACGAGAACATGGTTGATCCGGACGGCGTAGATCGGGACGGTTGGCCCCCCATCTAAAAAAAGTATGCAAACGTTGTTTAGTAAACACATTAAAACAATTTTAATCCAAAAGGTTAAACGAATAACTTACATTCATCCTTTCAATTTGTTTCTCCAACTCCTCGATCCTTGCACTATAATCCACATTTATTTATTTTTGATCGGCATTTATTAGCTTTTGCTCGTCAAGGTGGGTAAACAAATCTCTATCTACTTGCTCCTTGTAGTAATAGAAATCATAGTATACCTCATTCAACCTTTTCCGATCCAACCTGTCCCATTGGGAACCATATGAGTCCGGGGACGGCTCATAATGTCCACGTGAGGGACTATCGTCATGGCGGATATAGTCCGAAAAGGCTGGCGTAGCCCCACGGACTAAACTGGGGGATTGGGGGTGGTCCACCTCCATAGACGAGTGGGTTGAGGAGCCGGATCCATTGCCGGAGCTAGATGGGGAGGGAGAGCCTTACGTACGTCGGGGCCTCTTCGATGCACGAAGGCCCTCATGGCTATCGAAGTAAGCATGGCTATCCCTATACCAATTCGTTTCCTGCTCCGAAGGATAAGCTACAAGAGGGTAGTGTGGGCGCCGCCCTTCCTAGAAAATTGAAAACATAACACGTTAAGTAAACCATAGTCTTAATTTATTATAAATAGACTTCGAAATACACACAAGAACATACCTCTTGACAATCAAGGAACTCAAGGCACGCATTTATATTCAAATTATGGTTCCTGGTCCAACGAACCCCCCTCGGGGACGCATCGGAGCATGTAAACCATTGTCGGGAGATTGGAAACGCCTCCACGATCCATATCTACAAACATACAATAACATATAAAGGTATGCACCTTATCATAAAGGAAACAAAATTCAAATTAATAATTATCTAACCTTTAGGGCGTATGCAAAACCCGTAATCGACATCTTGTTGTGTTGGTCGCGTCGAGCCCAAGCACGGTTCAACTGCTTGTAGGTCGGTTCCCATGTGTAGGTTTCTCATGGATAGTGATTAAATGCTGAAAAACGCTCCACGATATTAAACAGATCGGGATTAACTAACTGGGAAACCTGACGTCCAACAAATACTAGTTCGACGATCCCTAGTAAGCAGACTCGGACAACATCCTCGTCGCTTAAGTTTAACATCTTAAGCTTAATCGTGCTAATAACCGAGGAAAGCTGCAGACGAGGCTCGGGATGAGCAGTCTCTCCGCAAGCATCAGGAAAGACCCTCCTTAGGAAGCTGTGCTTTCGGAGGGGAGTGATGTTCGGCAGGACACCAAAACATAGCCCTGTGATAAGGCAGTAGTCCTCTCGGCCGAAACGAAGGATGTGGCCGGAAATATCAAACCATAACTCCTCCTCCTGTCCTTCAATATGAGAAATCTGCCTTTCTAGGAACAATGCTGTCAGAAGACTGTCTTGGGGCTGCACGTTGAGGTCCAACCAAGGACCGAAGGGAGTAGTCCTAAAAAGCTCTTCTCTCGCCGGAGAAACTAAAATAGCAGCCCGAATATCCTTAATCAAGGATATTTTATTTCTTATTGTGAGTACAGGGACCTACATAAGTGTGAGTTCCAAAAATTATTATAAGATTTATAAGTAGGAACTTATAATTAATGCTTTTAAATAAACAGATGTATATTAATTAAACAGTTGTATATTAAGCAGTTGTATTACGATATAGTTTTTTTGGTATTTTTAGATTTTGTTGATAGTCGTTCATCAATATTTCATTATTCTAAAATAAATGGCATATACACTTTTGGATTTCCAGGTAGTAGGGGAATCACGTGGATTACTTAAATCCCTACAACCTTAGGGCTATTTACACCCGTTTGACAAAATCTTTCGGTGTTATGCAATTATTTCGTTTAATGAAATACGATTGAACATTTTCATGGGGGTGGAAGTGTGACTTCCAAAAGTTATTATAAGATTTATAAATAGGAACTTATAATTAATGTTTTTAAACAGGTATATTACACAGATATATATTAAACAAATATATATTAATTAAACAGGTATATTAAACAGATATATATTAATTAAACAGATGTATATTAATTAAGCAGGTATATTAAACATATATATATATATATATATATATATTAATTAAACAGATGTACATTAAACGGATGTATATTAATTAAACATGTATATTAAAAAGCTGTATATTAAACAGTTGTATATTAAACATGTATATTACACAGGTATATTAAGCAGATGTATGTTAAACAGATATATATTAAACAGACATATATTAATTAAACATGTATATATTAAACAAACATATATTAATTAAACATGTATATATTAAACATGTATATTAAACAGGTATATTAAACAAATATATAAATATAAAATATATGGAAGGTTCAAAATTTAAATACCTAAAATATATAAAAATATAAATACAAAATAAATTTTATAAAATATAAATATAATATACTATAATCTTAACTATACAGAAACTTAAAAAAATGACACCGAGATGTGGTTTCCATTTTATAACACATAGCGTCTCTCATCTAACTTTTCCGTTAAATATTTGTTTTTAGCATACTTTTCTTTATTTTTCATAAATTTTCAAACTATATGGACCAAATCTGTAATTTACTTTAAACTATATAAATATTATGTATTAGATAACTATATTTATATTTTATTAATTATATATTTTTTTATATTTTATAAATTATATTACACATATATATAGAGGCTCCTTCAAGTGTTAACTCAATTATTTGTGTTAACCGTGTTAACCCAACGTTCACCAGTGAACACCATGCTCGTTCACTGGTGAACACGATGCTCGTATACTGACGAATGATGTTCACCAGTGAACGAGCATGGATGTATGGAACCATTCGTTCACTGATGAATGGTATTTCACCAGTGAACGAACATGGTGTTCACCGGTGAACGATGGGTTAACACGGTTAACACAAATTATTGGGTTAACACTTGAAGGAGCTTCTATATATATATTTATATATAAAATATAAATATAAAATATATGGAAGGTTCAAAATTCAAATACCTAAAATATATAAAAATATAAATACAAAATAAATTTTATAAAATATAAATATAATATACTATAATTTTAAATATACAAAAAAATTAATAATTTGTAATATTATTCAAAACAGAAAATTAAAAAAATGATAAACTAAAGAAAAACCATATAAAACATATATTGAATGATTACGTTTATTGAATTTAAAACGAAATAACTCATTGCTTGTGGGTTTGGAAATTCCATGTCTTGACGTGTAATGGCTTTTGACGTGGATTGTAAAATTCTCGAAGGCGCGTGAGCTTGAAAAAAATCTCGGCTTTTGATGATTGTTCTTGTCGTTTTCTGAAGAAAACAATAATTTTGTCTTTTGAGGACAAAATTTCGGCTTAAGGATTTTGGGTGCTGATGGTGTTGACCACAACCCTCAATTTATAATGGAAATAAACTTCACCCGTGATTTCTCGCCTCCCAACCAATTCAGCTACCCTATTAATTGTCCAGCTACCCTATGTAATGCCAAACGGTCTAGGTGCAGTTGACTACTACGCCAAAAGGGTACTACGCCATGGCGTAGGGACCAATTCTGCCAAATTTCCAAAGTTTAAAGGTCGGTCAAAGAGCATATTTCAGGGCATCTTTGACCACTACGCCAAATGGTACTACGTCATGGCGTAGTAAAGTCCAGGGGCCGATTTGCAATTTATCAAACTTGACTACTATGCCAAATGGTATTACGCCATGGCGTAGTGATGTTCAGGGACCAATTTGTCATTTTTCAAATTATCTCGCCAAACTTAATAGTCCAGAGGCCGTTTTTGCCACTTTTTAAAACTTCAGGGACCGACTATGTCAAGGCGTAGTCAAAATATAGCGTAACGGAGGACTTTTTTGCAAAAAATAAGAAAATATGGACTATGCCATGTCATTTGGCATAGTCAATGGCTATTTTTGCAAATGGCTTTCTAAAATGGCCAGCAAAATCCTCTTTGTAAAATACAAAAATTCAAAAAATTCAAAAAATTCTTACAAAGATTTCTAGGTTAACAGTGTACCACATCATTGAATATGGTTCTTGCTTTTAGCTTTTATATGTATAAAAGATTTTCATCCTGCAAAACGCCAGACGCTTGCTTCGCAAATCCGACGACGACGAATTTGTTCTCGTAAGAGTGAAGCTGCTGAAATCTAGTGAAGTGGGAATTTTGACAAAATGTCGCCCAGCTACTTGATGAGATATTAAATGGCTTCAAAATCTCCTTTCTTAATGAAGTCTCTTGGATTCAGCAATTCCTTCAGGCGGAATCTCCTTTACAATATCATTTCTTCCGGCAAACAACAACAGGTTGTCTCTCTCACTCTCAATCACCCTAATCAAATTATTTTCTTTGAATTTTCTGTGGTTCCTTTTTTAACATGCTTTCTAATTCTATGTGATTCTTCTTGGTGTTTTCATGAATTCAGAATCTGCGGAGAGGAAGAATCACTTGGACTAAAATAAGCGGTTGTTATTTTTCATCTGCAGGTAACTAACTATAAGCTTGCCTTTATTATTTTGTATACATTTGTTTGGTATCTTGCAGTCTGCACATATTCAATGTCTTTTATACATCACCCTGTACTCTGAAGTTTCGTAACGTGAGGATAATTGATTGACTTTCAATCGATTATAGTTATGTATGTACAGTACAATATAAAACATCTTTGATTCTGTAATAATTTTTGCAATATGGGGAATGGAGGTTTTGCTTTGAAGGTGACTAGTGAAGGTACAAGTGATTCAACTTGAAGTGCTTTTGTTGCTTCTTTTCACATTAGATACAACTTCATTAATATTTCACTTATTCGCTCGGTTATACATGACTGTTTGGTAGTGGTTTAACTTAATAATATAGAAAATGGCTTATTCGGTAAGCTTCTAGGAGGGAGCTTTATGCAGAAAGGCAAAAAAATTCCAAACAAAAACACCCTCGTTTCATCTATGAAAAAATCCTCGCAAACAAAAACCTTTCCAATTTATACAGACAGATTAATCCACACAGGACTTAATGGAAAACCAACGAACCAACCCCTTTATATGATATTAAAAGAATAAGAAGGCACCAGAAGGTCTATAAACAAATTTGTTAGTATTAATCTTTGTAAGGGCTGGATATAGAACTAAATTAGCCTACATCTATAGAATTAGGATAGATATAACATGATGTATGCGAGGACTTTTAGACATGACCTCAAATAGGAGTTTGTACAGATTCTAGACTAGGGGTAGTAGAGGACTTATGGCTCACTCTATTGTTTTACCGCACTTTTGCTTATGCTTTTTATCCCACGCTAGTTTTAATCTTTTTCCTTCTTCTTTAATGTGCTTATTATCTCAACTTTTCTAAGCTTTATTTCCTTCCCAAATTTGTCTCAAACTTTTCTTTTAACTCTTCAAAAATTCATTTCTTCATATAATTTTTTTGCAAAACCTTTTCTGCAAGACTTGTTTTTAATCCGTCTTTTAGAAAGTAGAAACAACCCCTCTATCTCTTGGGGGTAGAGGAAAGGTGTGTATATATATATATACCCATGAAGCTTCTAGGTTCTTCAATGCAACTCTTATTAAAAGCATCATGAAGCTTTTACACAAGATAAGAGGGTCTTATCACATTGTGGAGAACACCATATCATTCAAAAGTATTCATTGGAAAATGCTTTGTATGTGATCCACTTGGTGCAGTTAATATCGCGATATATCGGCGATATCTTGTATATCGATCCAAAATAAAATCTCGGTTTGGAATATCGGTCCCTGAGATATCGGTGGATATGAACGATATTTAACGATTTTTTGTACTGATATATCGGTCCGAATTTCCCGATATATTGTTTGGTCTATTTTGGGCTTTTTTTCTTTGGGTTTTCTTGCCCATAAATTAGGTTAGCCGAATAATCTTTGAGTTCGATAAAAGCATCCAGCATCCTTCGATTCCATAATAGCTGCTGTCGATTTTGAGTTCATACTTTGATTCCATAGCTGATTCCATAATCCATAATAGCTGCTGTCGATTCTACATTTTTTGCTGCTGCTGGAGTTCGATTATATTGCAGAAAGTTGCTGTCGAATTTACATTTGGTTGTTTAATGTTTATGAGCTTTATAAACTCTATTATTATGTTTTTCTTGTGTGGTTTGAATTGTTTGACTTATATGTATTAGGCATATAACATTTTAAGTTTTATATATATTTTTGAATTTATATGTTATTAGCATATTTCCTTTTCCCGCTATCTCACCGCTATAACCGATATAGCAAATCAAGGTCTCGACCGATATAACCGATACAGACCGTGTTAATTGCTTAGTTTGGTGTATTTGAACATGGAGAGCTTGGACTATGGCATTTTTCCCACTTGATTTACAACGATCTTGATGTTACCTTCATCCGTTCACACTTGTTAATATGTTTGTCCTTCTTGATGTTGTTTATGAGGTGGTAATTGTCTAACTCATCCTGATGTCATTTGCTATTTATTATATTTTTGCAGTTGAAGCCTCAGACCTAGAAGATGATAAACTTCATGATGATATTAAAGCTGCAGAAAAACATACAGCCCTTCATTCTGCTCTATCAGAACTTGCTGGTGATTTTGATGGGGAGGCTATGTTCCTGCAGCGGTTTTTTGGTGCAAGACTAAAAGCTGTAGTATCCACAGGCTCATTGAAGCTTGATCTTGCTCTCGGGATTGGAGGATTACCAAAGGTGACCATTTTCTCCCAAAGAGGGAGGTTCAGGGGAAAACCTCAAAAAAAGAGAAAGTTGAAGAACGCCCTGAGAGACCTTCATCTGGATGGTATGCACAAATGCATACAAGCTTTTTGAAGTTGTTCTTTTTCCTATGCACGAGTGCATTTATGCACTAATGCATGTTACGAATTACCAATATGCATTTGTGCATACTGTCCAGATGGAGGGCTCCCTGTTCTTCAGTTTTTTTTTTGAGGTTATCCCCTGAACCTGACCCTAGCTTCTTATATCCTAAATTCTGTTTGACATCTATTTACAAATAAAGCAACTACTGAGGTGAAGAACATGATTTATGTTCACATGACTTTCCTGTTAAATCTGTTGGCATTGTAGTATGATATTTTGTAGCCAGCTTATATATTAATCATATTTAGGTAGGGCTTTTCTTTTAAACTTAACTGAAAGTGGCCACTTTCCAAAACAACTCTTTTATGCCATGGCCTGATGCCCATTTTTTGATCTTTTTTGTACTTTTCAATTTTATAACTGTTTTAGTGTTTTACTTTTCAGTTTTTAGAGGTATCTGGAACCATTGGTTGAACATTTTTTTTGATATGTGCTCTTATGATAACATTTTTTGTGAGCTTATTATATATATATATATATAGATAGAGGGAGAGAGGACGTTTCAATTATATATATATATATATAAATGTATTATTCTAATTACGACAATGCACAATGCAGGGAAGAATCGTTGAAATTTATGGGCAAGAGGCATCAGGCAAGACAACACTTGCTTTGAATGTAATCAAGGAAGCTCAAAAGCTTGGAGGTGCGTAACAATACCCTTTAACTCTACAAATAAAATTTTCAAATTAGTTCTTCATATTTTCAGATCTAAAATACACTATTTACGGATAAATGCAAACATTTAGGAATTTCTGTTATTTCCCTCCTTTTTGTTCTTTTAAGTAGTTATTACATTTAATTTCTCTTTTAAATTTAGAAAGTTGTTTCGATAGGTTATTGCGCATATCTAGACGTGGAGAATGCACTGGACCCTCTGCTGCTTGAATCTGTTGGTGTAAATACCGAAAATCTTCTCATTTCACAGCCAAATTCTGCCGAAAATTTGCTGAGTATTGTTGATACTCTCACAAAAAGTGGAGCGGTTGATGTGATTGTTGTGGATAGCGTAAGTGATTATTTTCTTTGGTTAATATCCTTATTTAGTATTAAAGTCTCCACAAGGAGCTCCACCAATTCTTAGGGGCTGTTTGGTTGGTTTTCCATTAAGTCCTGTATGGATAAAGCTGTCTGTGTGGATTAATTTGTCTGTATAGATTGAGAGAACTTTTTCATAGATGGAATGAGCATGTTTTTTAATTCGCAAGACAGGTTCAGAAAAAAAAACTTGGCTTTCTGCGTAAAGCACCCCTTAGAAGCTTACTGAATAAGATACTTTCTATATCATTAAGCCACTACCAAACAATCATGTGTAGCTGACCGAATAAGCTGTGAGTCCCATTAAGCTCATTAAGCCGCTAACAAACAGGCCCTTTGTATCTTGTCATTCTATAGCTCCTACTCATAGAAAATCATTGTATTTTACTTCTATCTATTCTGATTTAGTATATGACTATTCTTTGGGGTAAGTTTACTTATTTTTGCTATTAGCACACACAATACTTTAGTTTTACCAAATCAGCTAGCTATATACATTCTTCTTTCTCCTCTTATGTTGCACCAAACGTGGGACAGGGAGTTCTGTCCCGTCCTGTCCTGTCCCATGTACCAAACGCACCCTTAAGATGCTCAACCGTCCTTGGACGTTCTAATAGAGTACTTAATGAGACTTTAAGGTAGCGTTTGTTTTTTAAGAGATTTCGGTCCTGATTTATAAGAGGTGGTGCTGAAGTCTGAAATCTGAATCAATTAGACTGTTTGTTTTTACATCTGAATCTGAATCAATCATTGATTTATAAATCTCTAACAATGCGGGTGTACACGAATAAGAGGAATTAAGTGGTGAGTTCACCACTTTTTTTCAGATGATTTTCATACTTAAGATAAAAACGTCTGAACGAATAAGTGATAAGTGGTCATTAAGAGGTAAAATTGGAAAAAAACAAACAGGGTCTAAGTTTATAGGACCAAAAACTGTATGTCCTATTTGAAGTCGTTAAAGTAAGTTGTTTGGACGAACTTATGCAATCTAACAAGTTCTATCACTGAAGTTGGACAACTTAATGGAACACTATAAATCAACTATCCTATTAGCCTTTTTATAGCACACTTTGAAAAACGTCTTATACTCTTAATAACCTATTTATGTATAGAAAAGTGTCCAATAGAAAAGGCTAATAGGAATTGTCCAATAAAAAGACTAATAGAACAATTTACTTTCTATATACTATTAGGTTGTCCAATTTAGTCTATAAAAATTGTTAAGTTGTCTAACTTCCTGATACCAATTTATTGCAATGCCGTTAGATAGGACACACAATTCTTTATTCTACAAAGTACAAACTTAAAAAGTCCTATCAAGTACTAAGTTAGGAAACCTGAGGGTCCTAAAAGACCAATTACGCTCTCTGTGGACCCATAATCGTTTTGCAACAAGCTGTCCTTAAACTCCATGCCCCCCCTCCCCCCCCCCCCCGGGGCCCTGTCCGACAAATCGACCCCTGACACATCATTACTCTATTGAACAGGAGGAAAGTTCAAATGTGAACTCAAATTTGGTTGCGAACATGAAGACAAAGGAGAGTGCGGCATGTGTCCCATTCAGTCTGAATAATGAAGGGCATTCAGAGTGAATAATGAAGGTGAAGTTCATACATTATTCAGACTGAATAACACTACATTCAGTCTGAATATTTCCCTTAATTATTCAGTCTTAATATGACACTTGTCGCGCTCTCCTTTGTCGTCACGTTCACAACCAAATTTGAGTTTTCATTTGAACCCGCCCCTATTGAACAGTAGGTAGAGATTGTTAAATAATATATAAAGTACTGATGTGTCAATGGCTGATGGAGTTTGGAACATGTGATTTATATAAAGTTATTTAGTTCTTTTTCTTGTATATTTTGTGCATCTTATTGTTTTTTTACTCCTGTTTACATAAATTGTGTGTACAGGAATTTATTTGCATTAGTTGTCTCTTGCTGTTGAGTTTCTTAAGGTTGACCCTATATCCATACGCAATTATATCTACTGGTTTTCTGATCTGCTCTTTTAATGATTTTTACTATTTGTAGGTTGCTGCACTCATCCCTCAACGCGAAATTATGGGTTTAATAAGTGACAATTTTGTTGAAACACAATCACAGATAATGACAAAAGCACTCCGCAAGATCCATTTTTCATTATGTCGTTCAGAGACTCTTATTATCTTTATAAATCAGGTTATGATTTAGTTATTAAAGAAATTTCTGCAGTTATTATATATATGCATTAGTGCATATGCACAAATGCATGTTACAAATTACCAATATGAATTAGTGCATACTGTCCAGATGAAGGACGTCTAGGGTGTTCTTCAGTTTTCTCATTTTTTAGTGTTTTCCCTTGAACCTCCCTCCCTCTCTCTCTCTCTCTCTATATATATATATAGGGGTGGTATCCGTTGCAAACTAATCGATTTTTGCAATCTGTGCAAACTCGTAGTGAACACAATGATAAAACACCAATCGGATATTCATGAATGTTGAAAGTGTTCACGAAGGGTGAAAGTGTATTCACGAATGGCGAAAGTATATTCATGAATGAGAAAACTTGCCGGAAAACTCGCCTGAGAAGAGGAAGTCATCAGATAGTGTGTTCATGGCAAGAAATTAGTAAATATTAATTAAAAATGGTTAAATTATAAAATGATGATGATACTCTCAATGAATTAATAAACTATTAAAAAAATTAACAAAATATTAAAACAATATTATCTACATGGCTTATTTCTATTGGATAATGGTGAGTTTGCAAGTTTGCAAATATTGAATAATTTGCAACGGATACCACCCCTATATATATATAAAGAGGGAGGTTCAGGGGAAAACGCTAAAAAGAAAAGAAAACTGAAGAACGTCATGGGAGCCCTCCATCCGGACGGTACGCACAAATGCATACTGGTAATTTGTAACATATGCACAAATGCATATATATTGAAGTTGTTTTTTTTCTATGCACCAGTGCATAGTGCATATGCACAAATGCATGTTACAAATTACCAATATGCATCTGTTGGAGGGTGTCTAGGGTGTTCTTCAGTTTTTTTTTGTGAAGTTTTCCCCATAACCTGAACCTGACCCTATATATATATACTGGAATTATAGCTTGTTTCTTTTACTTTTTCCCAGGTGAGATCAAATGTAAAATTACACCAGGAGGGACTTAGGAACGTAAATGAGGCGACCTGTGGTGGAAATGCCCTGCCGTTCTATTCTGCTGTACGAATGAGGATTGCTAGAAAAGGACTGCTCAAGACTCAAGATAAGGTAAGAAAAATATTTGCATTATTTCCATTTTTATAATTGCCAAGTATTTGGGCCAACAGCTATGCTATCCTCATGCTAAAATACAGAAAAGAGGAGAGAGATTGTAAAAATCTCTAAATTTAGAGAAATCTCTAAAACTCTATAGAAGAGAGAGAAATAATATTTTAATCATATCCAACCAATTAAACTTATTGAAGTTAAATATATAGGAGAGAGAAATAATATTTTGTTAATATAGTTGATGATATCTATACTATTATATAAACCATGCTAAACGGTTAAGTTCACATTTTTAAGAGGTACAACATTCCTTGCATGAGATACAACATCTAAATAATTATATAAACCATGCTTTAGAATTTTACTCCAACCTCCAACGTTCCTATATAAATTTATAAATTAAATTATTTTAAAATTGTAAGTTACACTTGACAACCATATAGTTAGTTAATTTAATTTATTTTATGTCCTTCACTTTTTCATTTTTCATTTTATACCTTCATCATATTAACCTAAATAATTGTATATGAATCATAAGACAATTAAAAAATAAGTTTCTATTTTTATAAATTATACCATTATGATCGTGTCGTCAATACCTTCAAAATGAGCCCAATATTGAATATTTTTATTTAATCATATTATTATATACATGAATACGTAACGAATTATTTTTTAAAATTTTACATTTTATGCCCTATAGTTATTTATTTAATTTCTATACCTTTTCATTTTACATCCTTATCTATACTATAATTAGTTTTTAAATTTCATTCATATCCTTTACTATTTTATTTTTCATTTTACACCCCTATCATATTAAAATAAATAATCATATATGAATCAAATTACATTAAATGATAGAAAACAGAAAATAGAGTTGAAACAATTAAACAAATCAAACGATGAGGCGAAGGAGATTTGATTGAATTGTAAATGAAAAAAAAAATAAGAAACACTACAACGGTTCTAGGGGAAATCCCTCTGTCCAAGCTATCAAGCTAAGAGCCAACAAAAAAGCATAATTCTCTTATATCCCCTCATGCACTCACTCCTCCCCCTTTTTATTTCTCTTCTCACTCCTCTAACAGAAATCTCAGCCACTTTCCTGATTTGCCCTTTTGGGCCTTCTAGAATAGACTTGAAGCACTCTTGGGCTTGGGACTTGTTAGGCTAAAATATTAGGATTCTCATCAATTTCCATTCGGAGGTAGTAGAGTAGTTATTCTCTGAAGACATCCCCCTCCCGACTTGTGAAAAATGCAAGACGGAGAATCATTGAAAAACTAGTTAAAAGCTCTTATCAGTCTCTTATGTCTGATTCGTTAAGAGAGAGGGTCATTCAGACCGTTTGTTTTTTCCAATTTTTTGGAGGCACTTATGTCTTATTGTCCTCTTATTTGGTAAGTGGTAAACCAACCTCTTATTTGTCTCTTATTGTTCTTCAAACCCTCGGCAACATTGTTTCTTAATAGATTAACCTTAATCGATCCTTACCAGTCAATCCTCACCTGTCTCGGTTGATCTATTTTAATAGGATTTAACATGTTAAATACCTTCAATGACATATTTTCGTCTAAATGAATGTTAATCATATAATTTAGATGTAAATTTCGTAATCATGGTGAATAAATATGTGAAATTGTATAAATTTATCTATAAATATGTGAAATTGTATAAATTTATCTATAAATTCAACACTATAATCTTATAACAGGTAAAACAGACAATTTAAACAAAATCAGACATTTATCGGTTTACAAAAACAAACAAGTCTTATTGATATTGATTCTAATTTCAGACTTCAGCACCACGTCTCTTATCAATCAGAAGTCAAATAAGACTCAGACTTCAGCACCTCTTAAAAAACAAACGTCACCTAAGCGATACCATACAAATAGAAAAGCTAGTACAAGAGATTACTTGTACAAGTCATGAAAAACCCTTGAAAACTATCGAGAGGTTACAATAGCGCATCAAAGCTTAAATTTAAGTTTTAATGTTTAATAATGGTGGAAAACAAAAACCCTAATTGTAAATAATTGAAATGGGAACTGAATCCGATTCATTTGTTTTTTGTATTATAATTTATGCAGGTAACTGGGCTTGGTATATGCGTAGAGGTGATGAAGAATAAACTAGCACCCGCAATGAAAAAGGCGGAACTAGAGATTCAATTTGGAAGAGGCATATGTCGTGCATCCGAGGTCCTAGAATTGGCTTGCCAACATGGGGTTGTTCCAAAAGAAGCTAATTGTTACTTATTAGATGGAGAAGTCGTCAACGGTAAAATACAAGCCGAAAAGTATTTGATTCACAACGAAAGAATTTGTGATGATTTGATTAAAATTCTAAGAAGAAAGTTGTTTCGTATCGATCAAGATTCTGAATCATGATCGTTATGTGTTTTCTCGCTCTTGTGACGAAGTCATGTCCATGTAACTTAGGTACGCTTCTAACTATAAATTATTAGCGAGTGTTTTTAGAAAAATCATGAAATTTGCCATGCTTCCTGTTTAGTGTAATATATATATATATATATATATATAGAGAGAGAGAGAGAGAGAGAGAGTGAGAGGTTCATGCGAGGACGGTAACAATTTACGAGAATACGAGGACAATCCTCAGCCAATCATTTGTACATGAAATTTTTTTCATGTACAAAATCATATATGATCCGGGCGACTTTCCATGCGACTTAAGTGGCCCCAAAAGTCGCCCGCTACCCGTTAGTGCAAAATCACATATAATTTTGTACATGAAAAACGTTTCTCGTATTCTCGTAAATAGTTCTCGTTCTCGTATGAACCTCTCTCTCTCTCTCTCTATATATATATATATATATATATATTCTTGAATCATTGTAATAAGATTTCAAAATTTTCTATCGACTACAAATTTTGACTGATTTGATGACACGGATGTAAAGTTTATTGTCCGGTTTGCCATGACCCCTTTGTAAACACGTATGCACGTCATTTGACGTCACAAGATCAACGGGTTCCGGTCGAAATTAAAATGAAATTTGCTTTTTACTTTGGTGTTAACGGATCATTTTTTTTCTCAATCAATGTAACAAAGTTTCAAAATTTGTATTTGTATTGATTTTGACCGGTAAACTATTGCTCTTGTAAAATTTGATGAGATGGATGTCAATCGTCATAACCCCTTCGTATATGGGTATGCATATCCCTGCGGCTAAGGAATTTTCAGAGGTAGGAATGAAACTCAAATTTTTTCCATATCAATATCTTTGAAAATGTTACAAGATCAGTCAAAATTGTACAAAATAAGAAATTTGAAACTTTGTTATATTGATTTTAAAAGAATTGTTTGTTAAACTAAATAGAAACTAAACCAAACTTTGTTACATTTTTATGGATTTGCCTTTTTACAAAATAGAACTTCAAGAGGGCATTTGATTTGACATAATATTTTTTTAAGGATTTTGAATTTTTTTTTAAATTAAAAAGGTAGAATTGTTGGTGTATTTGGTTTATAGGATTCGGAATAGAATTGAATTCTATTACTTATAGATATTTTACAGCATAACAAATTGTAAATAAATTATAAAAATAATTAACTTATCTTTTTATTAATTGAATATCACACAACAAATGTTTTTCCAGATATTTTAAAATATTATTACAAACAAGTCATATAAAATACCAACCAATCCACATAGGATTTAAAATCCGATATGGGATTTCCTAGAAATCACGGGAATAAATCTGATGTGGGATTTCCTGGAAATTCGATGCGGCATTTTATGGAATTGGAATGAAAATTATGATATTATCATTGAATTTATATAATTATGTTAGATCAAGTTGTTAAAATTATTTGTTATCATTAAGTATTTTTATTTTACATATTTATGAAACACTCTTATTTTAATTTAACACTCGATATTTGGTTGTTTATTTAGCACAAAAAATAAATATCAATTTATCTAAAAACATACAAATAACTTAACCCGTATAAATAACTATAAAACTGATAAATAGCTTTGGATATTGGGTTTGAATCATAGAAACATTTGATAGGATTCACAACTTATATGGTCGCTTATATACATGACTGCTTGACAGTGACTTAATAATATACAAAGTGGCTTATTCAATATACTTCTAAAGGGAAACTTTATGCAGAAAACTAAGTTTTTTTTTCAAACAAGCCCCTCTTATTTAAAAAACCGCTCATTCCATCTATGAAAAAACTCTCCCAATAATACAAATATTTTAATCCACACAGTCAACATTACCCATACACGAGTCATGAAAACCCAAACAACCAAACAAACAGTCCCTTAATCCATTTTTATATAATTACCATTTGATATATTCAAGAACAAAGTTAATTTATTACACAAATGGGATAATTAAATTATATATATATATATAAAATTTAATTATCAAATAGTCACCAAGAAACATTTAATTTATACCACTTTGTTGCCTTTAGAAACATAAAATGAAACCCTCAAATTAAAAAAAGAAGCAACGAAACTACTTATCAACTTGATTGAGTTTGCCTAAACCATTGCAGTTAGCACAAACGATCTGTGCCTGATCCTTCCTTGCTGCATTTGCCCTCAACGTTGCACCTGATTTCCTCACGAACCCTGCGCCATCACATTCCGGACACCTGACACACACACACACACATCAAATCATACATCATTCATCTGTAACATCTGAGGCTAACCATACCAGATATTGTCCATTATGTTCCTAAATCTGGACTCACGGTTTTAAAACGCGTCTGGTAAAGGAGGTATCCAGTTCCTTATAAGGAAACCTCAGGTCCCCTCCCGAACCAATATGGCATTCTACAATCCACCATTGATAGCATCTGTAACATTCCAATCTAATCGTACCGGTTACTGTCCGCTTTGTCCCACACCTAGACTCACGGTTTTAAAACGCTTCTCGTAGTGAAGGTATCAAGTTCTTTTTAAGGAAAGCTTAGCTCCTCAAGGCTGCCGATGATTTTCAGGTTTACTTCATGGTCTATAAAATTAGTTCACATAACAAAATAAAAAGATTCAATGTTGGATCTAACAACTATTCTAAATTAGTGATTTTGGTAGTTTTAGAGATTTTTTCGTTTCAAGAGATATGATAGATAAAAAATAAAGAAACTGAAAAATGGATAAATCAATATTTAAGAGAGATAATAATATTCAATATTTTCCGTCAATAAAAGACATTAAAATTAAATAATTGATGTTAGAATCTCTAACATATAATAGTTGTTGGAGTTAAATGTAACCTTTTTATAGAGATTTTGAACTTTTATACCCTATTTTAGAAAGAATATATATACATATATGTAGAGAGAGAGAGGAAAGGTTCAAATGTGAACTCAAATTTTGTTGTAAACGTGAGGACAAAATAGAGCGCGACACGTGTCTGAATGTAGATTATCAGACTGGGTGACACGTGTCGCGCTCTCATTTGTCCTCACGTTCACAACCAAATTTGAGTTCTCATTTGAACCCGCCCCTATATATATATATATATATATATATGGAAGGGATCATACAAGAATACCCCCTATTTAAAGAAACAAAGAAACAGGACCACATATGATGTGGGTCCCACACACTAAAAAATCATATCTGATTCAATGGGGCACACCATTGAATCAGATATGATTTTTTTAATGTGTGGGATCCGCATCATATGTAGTCCACAAGATGTCCCTTCAAGATGTTCCTTTGTCCCTTTAAATTTACAAAGTTCATTTGAACCTCCCTTTCTCTCTCTCTCTCTCTCTCTATATATATATATATATAGGCAAAGGATCGTGGGACAAAAAGAGTTAAAGTAAAAAACATAAGAAGAAGAGATCTAAATCCTTGATCAATTTTAATCTCGTGTCCATCCATGAATTGCGTTTTAGAAGGGAATTGATCCGGTGTATCTTGGTGAACCTCGTTAGTGTTGGCAATCAATTAGGATTGATCCAAGGGTGGATAGCTATTCTTACGTTTCTCACCATAATTTCAGTTGTCAACGAAACCCAACCCATAAATGTAAATAAGTTATACCTTTACATTTAGCAGCATTGCAGCGGGCACATTGCTAGTATTAGAATATATATATATATATAGCATAGTTATTAGAGATATTCTTAAACTTACGTGTCTTTGCGGGAGAACAGTATGGGGAATGCAGTTCCCACAAGTGCAACAGCAGCTGCACCTGCAATAAGATAGACTGTGCCGTCGGAGGAGACATCTCCGACGGCCGCAACCACGGTCAGAGATCCTCTCTTCTGGTTCATGCTCAGAGAACCAAGTCTAGGTGCACCCAACCTGTAGCCATGGATAGCAGGCTTGTTGGAAGAGGAGAGAGTTTGTAGAGGAGAAATGGCAGCCATTTTTGTGTAGGTTCATTTTCACATGAATTTGCATTTTGTAACATGGATCATAGTCTGATGTCCATAGATCTTTTTGGGTTTGTGGATAAGAATATAAAATCACAACAAATAGATATTGTTTTCCGATAGATAAGGATGGACCCACATCGTCTATACAACTTAAATCAACTTTTCTATTACGTGGAATTTTATGCCTTTTACTTTTACAACTTAAATCCTTTTAAGGTGGAAGGTTACTCTTATGTTAGGTTGGTGTGACAAATGGGTTACAATAACAAACTCGGATTATAAGATAAAATGTCAAAAGTTTATTAATAGATTCATTTACGTAACATTGAATAAGCTATAAGTTTTATTAAGATTTTTATATTATTAAGTCATTATCAAATAGTAAGGATAGATCTAGAATTTTGTTTAAACAATGACACTATTTAACTGTAAAAACAAATATAAGGAAGAAAATTTCAAACGGTGGGTACCATTTGACTAAGAAATTGAAAGTATCAGGATTCGAACTCGGGTCTAGGGTGGAATAAAAGCCTTGTAAACCAACTCTAACAATAAAAACTTATTCTCATTGTAGTTTCAGAATACATATGGTGGCACACAACAAATTAATACGGTTGCACCTTTTACGAACCTAAACTTTTGTACCTTGAACAGAGGAATAATACGGTGGCACTACTACAGAAATGGGTTTTTCAAACGGTTGTTTTGTACTTTTTTAAACGGTTTTACAACCGTTTAAAAGGACACCGTTTGAAAAAGTCAGGGTCTTTTTAAACGGTTTTGCAACCGTTTAAAAAACTAACATTTTTAAATTACAACCGTTTAAAAAACTAACATTTTTAAACGGTTTTACAACCGTGTAAAAACGGGCAAATGACCGTGTAAAAATTAATACCTTTTTACACGGTTTCCAAAAAAGACCGCATAAAAAGGTTAAAATTACAGTCTAAAATTAAGCTTTTTTATATGGTTGTTTGTTTAAAACCGTGTAAAAATGTACTATGTTACACTGTTATGACAGAAAAAAGTGTGTAAAAATGTGATTTTTTATACGGCTGTTTATTTAAAAGCGTATAAAAAATATACATTTTTACACGGTTCGTTTTTTCTTTTTCTTTGCTTTTATGTGTGTGTGTGTGTATATATATATATTTGTACTAGCCATTAAAACCAGAACAACCAACTTTTTCATCAATTCATATATAAAACTCCATATCCTACTAAAACCCAATAGCCATTACCATATCCATAAAAAGTCTTCATCAAAATTACGATTGTTCTTCCTATTTTGTTCTTACTAATCGTACTGTTAATCTTAGATCTACTTTCTTCCGCTCATATTTACATATTTGATCTATTGATTATTTGATAGAAAGGGATCTGGGTTCCAACAATTGGTATCAGAGCCAATTGAAGAAACTTTTCTTCAATTCAGTCATCTATGGCAACGATTGTAGAAATTGGTTATTGATTTTGCTTCGACTGTCTCAATCACATGAACCAAAATCCACATATCATTTCTATGATATAATTTTTCTGTTTTGTGCTTATTTTGAGATTTGGATGATCATTCATGGAAGATTTTATTCATTCTAAACCCAATTTGATTTCTGCACACCACATGTTTGATGAAATGTGTCTGTGAAGATCTAATTTCAATTTGATAAATCTGATCAGTTTAATACATGTGTGTATGAATTTTGATTCAATTTGTTCTCCCTCCTTCATTGGTCTAATATTTTAAGCACTAAGTAGGTGGTTGATTTTTGATCCCATCTTGTTGTGTTCTTGAGTCCATAGCTTCATAGCATCTTGGTTATAGGGCTGTTGATCTTTGATCTGGCCTTATATAAATCCGAGATTGGACTCTCTTCTTTCAATTGGGTTTAATTAACAACAAATAAATAATTCAGATCGGGTTTGCTGCTGCCCATGGTTGATTTTATGCAGCACATGTTTGACATAACCTTCATATCAATCTACTCTATTCACGGTTTTCTGATTCTTCAATTTTTGTTGTTCAACTTCCAAAACACGAAATTTTTGTCGCTATTGTTTTAAAACAGATAGGGGACTGATCATAGTATTCAAATGGAGCTGCCGATTGTTTGATTCTTTTGAAGTAGCTGCTGTCATGATTACTTTTGAACAGAACTTGAATCATTTTCTGAGTAGTCCTTGAGCTGCTGCAAAATGCCTGGCAGCACTAATTATTTTTCATCAGGATAACTTGCTTTTATTGGAGATGCATAAGCTACTGTCCTTGATCTCAAGTTTAGGATGCAGCTAGCGGTGAATGGATGCTTCGTATGGATTTGTTATGAAGTGAAGAGTCATCACTACAGCTTAATAAATAGAGCATTGATAAAAGACTTAAGCAACCGCCAGATTTGTCACAGTTGGGTTATTGCAGAGGGTGGACAGATTCGAGATGTATAGAGTTAGATTGGTGCTATCAATTTAAAGTTCAACTGCATATACGGTATAAATTTTTTGAATTCAAGCTGTCCACCAGTAAGCTCGTGCAGAATGTTGTGAAAAATCTTTCAATAGAAAGATATTGCCTTGTTCGTTAAGCTAAGACCTTATATGATCTGAAAATAGAGGTTCTAATTGAACTTATCTGTTGATTTGAGGGACTGTCACCAGCTCCTATATACAATCTTCTTCTGACAATTTGTTAGTTAAAACAACTGTTTCTATCTCGGCTGATTTAGATACTTAAGCAATCGAGATCCAAAATTCAGATGTTAATGCTCCAGCTCAGGATACACAACGTGATGGTGCTGTTGCTTCTACACAAACTAACCAAGAATTTCAGTATGCTTCTTCTACAAGAACCATCTGTAGTCTGTCGTACATAAGTACAGAGGCTAGCTGACTCGATTGCTCTACCATTTGCGTACAGAAGAGTGATCCAGAGCTCTAATCATAACGAACCAGAGCAAACGAAGAACCAGAGAGCTCTGTATGCTATCTAGAGAGATGTGCACGAAAAGCCTAACTCTAAGGGGTTAATAATCTAGACGAGAAAGCAACTGATGATCTGTGGTTTAAGAGATTAGTATCTTCGATCAGAAGAAACTTATTCAAATCAGAAGGTGTAAAGCTCAATAAGATAGAGCTTAACCAGAAGCTTGCTACTTATTGTATGTAGAAACAGAGTTGTTGCTGCAACCAGAAGGTTGTTAAGACAAGCTAGTAAGCTCTGTATGTGATCCAGAGCTTTGTACGCAACCCAAAAGCTGCAGTGCTTAATCAGATGTTCTAATCAGGCCTGCTTCGATCAGAAGCCATACAGACCTTCTGAAAGCCATCCAGAAGTTCTCAGTTAAGACGCCTAATCAGAAGCTTAATCAAAAAGCTCAATCAAAAGCTTAATCAGAATCCATACAGAGCTCCTGAAAGCTGACTAGAAGCAGCTCTGTTGTGTGTGTGAAAATCCAGAAGAGCTTTCAAACCAGATGATCAACATGTTATTCAGAAGATTAACACATGGCGAGCTTATTCAGATCAGAAGTTTTTCAATCAGAAGCATTTCAGAATCAGATCAGAACAAACAACAAAGCTGTCCAGAAATTCTGATCAGACATTGCAAAAATCAGAATCAATTCAGAAGTTGTTGATAAGCTGAATCAGAAGCTATTTCGAAGCTCATACAAGCTATCAATAAGCAGAAGTTCAGAAGCATTTTTTTTAAGCTTCATAGAGCTTATTGCACAGGTTGGAAAGATTCTTGAAGTAATTAGACTGATTGATTCAGCTATATGGCATGTAGAGACAGGGAAGCAGATAAAGACTATGGTAGAACACTCCTCTTTTGGAAACTCATGATTGCCTTTCTCGAAGAGGTTCTCTTTTTGTTATGAGTGGATTGATAAATACCTGGTGATAGTTGTTGGATCTAAACTTGCTCTTCTAAATGAAGTTGTCTACCTTCCGAAGTTATCATCCAGAAGATTTATTTTAGAAGTCACGATCAGAAGGTATTTCTGCAGAGCTTAATGATCGCTTAGTTAGATGATTTTTCAATTTAGAAGCTTAATAAGAGCTTAATATCATAAAGCTTAAACAGAAGCTTGTAATCAGAAGACACTCTCTTCGAGCTTAATCAGAAAATGTACAGCGCTTAATAAGAAGGTTAAGCTACTTCAGAAGTGTAGAAAATGCACATCAGAAGCTTCAATCAGAAGAAGCTTTCACGCGATCCATCGCACTTTTCTTTTATTCATCAGAAGCTTATCCTTAACCTCATTCAGAAGCTTATTAAGGCAGAGCTTAATAAGAATTGTCCAGAATTTATGTTCAGAAGCTGCATTTTGTAGAAGCTTCAAGCCATAAGCTATACAAATCAGAAGCCGACAGAGACCTCTGTATGTATCTGGTGTCATCCAGAAGCTGTCCAGTCAGCTTCATCAGAAGCTTATTCAAAGCACTCAGAAGATCAGAAGCTTCCATCAAAAGGTAAAGTTGTGCATAGCCTTTGTAAAGCTGTCCAGAAGATGGCTGCAGATATGGTATGAAGCTGCTGAGTTTGAATCCGTGCTAACCTGTAAAGTTGTTAACAACAGTTAAAAATATAATTTGATCCAGAGGTCGAGATAGGCATGTCATGTTGTTGGTTCATACATGAGATTTAATCATAAAGCAAAGACTTTGGTGGAAGCCATTGCTGGTTGTGTTGATGTTAGCAAATATTTCATTGGGATGTGTCTTAAGGCCGAATCTTGTCTTGAACTTGAGAAGGAAGAAAGTCTTAAAAAGAAATGTTTTGTTCAGTCAAAATTATCTCAACCTTGTAATCCAAAGTTTACTTCTGCTCATAAAGGAAAATGGAAATCTAATCTTTCTACTTCTGTTTCAGTAATTCAGAAAACTCCAGAGAAGGTCTATCAGAGGAAGCCTCAACAGAAGAACACTTATGATTCTAAGCATAAGTCTAGCCTAGCTAAGAAGTTCAATAGAACTACTGATACTAGTACAGACAAGAATAAGAAGAATTGTAATTATCATTATTCTAATGAAAATTCAATGAAATCTTTTATGTCTCAGAATTCTGAATGTTTTTCTCTGTTTTTAAAACTAAAGAAATTTTTCTCGAGGTCCTCTAATCGTTCTTATAATGATTTCTCATTTAAAACTAAACCAAAGAAAATCAATAATATTGCAAACAATAAGATCGGATCTTTAAATTCTGCAATATCAAGTCATATGCAAATTAAAAAGAGTGAAAATATTAAAACTAACATTAAAGGACCCATAATGAGATGGGTACCTAAAAAACTCTGACTGTGATTGCAGAAGTAGCGTGTGCATATCTGATATCTTGACTCTGGATGCTCGAGGCACATGACTGGATCGAAAAACTTACTCTCCCAATTCAAAGACAAATGTGGTGGAGCTGTAACGTTTGGAGATAATGGTAAGGGTCAAATAAAAGGCTACGGTACTTTACAAGAAGGTAACATTACCGTATCAAAAGTAGCCCATGTTTCTGGACTGAAACATAATTTGTTAAGTGTAAGTCAACTTTGTGATTCTAAAATACTTGTTGTATTTGATGAAAAACATTGTTACTTGTTCTCTAAGGCAGGAGAAGAACTCTGGAGAGCAGACAGAAAAGGTAATTTGTATATGATGAATTTCACATCAAAGGACGGTAAAGAAACCCTCTGTCTTATTTGCAAAAAGAGTGAAATTGCATGGGTATGGCATCACAAAATGTCTCACTTAAATTTTGATAATCTTGAGATGCTTGTTAAACATAATTTGGTGACTGGTCTTCCAGAAGTCCAATTTCAAAAGGATCACCTCTGCCCTGCATGTGAAATGGGAAAAATAAAACGAGCATCTCATAAAACAAAAAGTGATCATTCTTGTACAAGACCTCTGCAATTATTACATGTTGATCTCTGTGGTTTTATTGCAACACAAAGCTTATCTGGCAAAAAGTATATACTGGTACTCATTGAAGATTTTTCCAGGTATACATGGCTTGCATTTGTAAGACAAAAATCTGAGGTACCCATCGTATTGCAAAATATGATGACCAGAATCCAAGTTCTCTTAAATCAAAAGATTCAGCAGCTAAGGAGTGACAATGGTACTGAATTCAAGAATGCCAAACTTGAAGCATACCTTGTTGAAAATGGAATTACACAGAACTTCTCTGCTGTATGAACTCCTCAGCAAAATGGGGTTGTAGAGCGGCGCAACAGAACCTTGGTTGAAGCTGCCAGAACAATGCTTGCTGCTTCTGGACTACTCATCCATTTCTGGGCTGAAGTTGTAGCCACAACATGTTTCACCCAGAATCGTTCGATAATTGTCAAGAGGCATCTCAAACCTCTTATGAGCTAATTAACAATCGAAAACCCTGTGTTAAATTCTTTCACATCTTTGGATGCAGGTGTTTCATTTTAAATGACAGAGAAAAACTTGGCAAGTTTGACAAGAAACCAGATGAAGCTAAATTCTTAGGATATTCGTTAAATTCAAGAGCTTTTCGAGTTTTTAACTTACGTACTAAGACTGTTATGGAGAGCATTAACATCGATTTTGATGATCAAACTCAATTAACTTCTGAGTATTCTACTTCTGAACTTAAACTTAACACCGTCACTTCTGAATATCTTTCAGGAACCAGAGAATCTGAAATAGATGCTATTTTTCAAGATTTTATGGGCGAAGAGATACTTCCAGAACCAAGTCCAATCCCTTCATCTCCAAGTATTCCAGAAGTTCTTCAAGCTTCTGGAATTACACTTTCTGGTCCTGAATCTCCTGCTGAGAGCACTTCAATACCTTCTGTCATCCCTGATTTATCAAGTGAATGTCCAGAAGATACTCATATGCCTTTTGTTTCTGAATCTCTTCCAATAGAAATTCCATCCTCTGAAACAGAAGTACATGCTCAACCAGTAACACAATCTCGGATGACAAAATGGGCCAAGTCTCACACTCCAGACCTTATCATTGGCAATCCCTCTGCAGGTGTTAAGACAAGATCTGCTACTGCAAATGAAGCTTTCTTTGTAAATTTTCTGAGTATGATCGAACCAAAACGTGTTCATGAAGCTTTACAAGAACCTAGTTGGGTATCAGCTATGCAAGAAGAATTGCTATAATTTGAAAGAAACAAAGTTTGGAACCTCGTTCCTCTGCCAAAGAACAAAGTAGCTATTGGAACTAAATGAGTTTTCAGAAACAAGAAAGATGAAGATGGCATCGTGATCAGAAATAAAGCTCGACTTATTGCTAAGGGGTATTGTCAAGAAGAAGGAATCGATTACGATGAAACCTTTGCCCCTGTAGCAAGACTTGAGGCGATACGACTATTTCTGGCTTTCTCTGCTTACAAGAACTTTAAAGTCTATCAAATGGATGTTAAATGTGCATTTCTGAATAGATATCTCAAAGAAGAAGTGTATGTTGAACAACCTGCTGGATTTAAAGATGCTAAACATCCAGAATATGTCTATCTCCTTGACAAAGCTTTATATGGTCTAAAACAAGCACCTAGAGCATGGTACGAACGTCTATCTACGTTTCTGATCAGTAAAGGATATGAGAAAGGTAAAATCTCACTACTCTGTTCATCAAAAGAGGCAAAGGTATGCTAACTGTTGTTCAAATTTATGTGGATGACATAATCTTTGGTTCTACTCATCAATCAGAAGTTGATCTGTTTTCTAAGTTAATGAAACAAGAATTTGAAATGAGTATGATGGGAGAACTAACATTCTTTCTAGGACTCCAGGTTAAACAAAATGCCTCTAGCATTTTCATAAATCAAGCTAAGTATGTTTCTGATATGCTTAAAAAATTTCATCTTCAAAATTCCTCTACAATGAAAACTCCTATCTCTACTAGCACGAAACTAGGCCCTGATCCTTCTGGGAAATCAGTGGATGTTACGGGTTATCGAGGTATGATCGGATCACTTCTGTATTTGACTGCTATTAGACCAGATATGTTTGCCACTTGCCTCTGTGCTCGTTATCAAGCAAATCCCAAAGAATCTCATTTGGCTGTTGTTAAACAAATTTTTCGATATCTCAAGGGATCTCCATCACTTAGTCTTTGATATCCAAAAAATTCTGAATTTGATTTAATGGCATATACAGATTCTGATCATGCAGGTGGCAATTTGGATCGTAAAAGTACCTCTGGAAGCTTCAACTTCTGGGTAACAGACTCGTAAGTTGGACTTCTAAGAAGCAGAACTGTGTGTCAACATCCACAACAGAAGCTGAGTATGTTGCTGCTGCCAGTTGCTGTTCACAAGTTATCTGGATGAAAACTCAGCTCAGAGACTATGGCTTAATATATGACAAAATTCTAATCTTGTGTGACTCAGAGAGTGCCATTGCCATCACTGAAAATCCAGTTCAACACTCCAAAACCAAGCATATTGATGTCAGGTATCATTTCATCAAAGATCATATAGAGAAAGACACCATTGAGATGTATTTCGTCTCTACTGACTTTCAGATTGCTGATATCTTCACTAAAGCTTTGTATGAAACTCGTTTTAATTTCCTAGTTAGCAAATTGGGCATGTTAATTATGTAATTTTTCTCAATTCTTTGATTCTCTTAGAATTCTGACAAAATTATTTATTTCTGTCTCAATTGTTCTCTGGTCGCTTCTGCAGATTTCTCAGAGGCACTCAGAAGCCTCTGGACACCTCTGTACCACTTTTTACATTGTTTGTTCCAAGTGTTCACAGTATCGGTGCAACTCTAACACTTGCAAGGCAAAATAGAATGCAATCTTCAAGGGGGAACGGATCTTTTAAGCAAAAAAATTTTTTAAAGCGCTGAACAGAATGCAATCTTCAAGGGGAAGCAATTTTTTTAAAGGAATTTTTTTTAAAAAAAGGAACAGAACAGAATGCAATTTTTGAGGGGGAGCACATCTTACATGCTCGAGGGGGAGTATGCAGAGACTATCTTTTGTTAGATGTCTATTGATCCTCTCTTTTCTTAACAATTTTCTTTGAATTTGTTTCTTCTGATTAACTCTTGCCGTCAAGGTTTCAAAGATGTTTCAGATTCAACTTAATTCTTTTGAAAAGAAGTTCTTTGACATTTTTTTTGGTCAAAATTACTTTCTATGACCAGATATTCTTTACCTCTGTATTTCTTTCTAAATTTTCTTTAATAAGCCTATTTTATTTAACTCTTGCCTTCAATATTATCTAAAATTTTCTTATTATTTTTAATTTTTTATATAAATACCTGGTTTCGAATTCAAAACCTTTCATTTGGAACAAAACGCTTTTTCTCCAAATTCTGATTTTAATGATTTTAAAAGGAATTCATTACTCTAAAAAAAAAATTAATCAACAGTTTATCTGATTTTTAAATAATGATTTTCTTTTAATGAATTTCCTTTTAATATTCTTTTTAAGGAGGGAACACTCAATCGTTTTTAAGCGCCAAATCCTTTTCCATGTCAGTTCTACTTTACACGTGTCCTTCATCGTGCCCTTGCATGTTGACACGACTGCGCGCACTCCTCTAACCCGAACCATTTTTTTTTGTTAGTCCCCAAATTAAAACCCTTCCCATTCAAAAATCACTCAAGTACTCTCTCTCTCTCTCTCTCTCTCTCTCTCTCCCTCTCCCTCTTATATATAAACCTCCATTTAGAACTTTAAGAGTACTGTGCTTCATCTTATTCCTCAAAAAATCCTCAAATTTCCTAATCGGCATTTGCTTCTCATCAAGCTTTCTTCATCAATGGCGTCTCCAGTTGCAAGCCCTAATCCCCAAATTGATGATGGCAACTTGGTCGCCTCCACAGCTGATAGTGCTCCTGTTCTGAAGCTACCATTGAAGTCGAACAATGTTCAGGTTCTTCTTGATCCCAATACTTATCTCTTAGAGTTCATAATCATGATTGAATTCCTGCAAAACCATTCCTTGAACCCAGCCCTAACCCTGACAAACCCTAATGTTCCTGAAATTTATGTACAAGAGGTCTGGCAAAATATGTTTATCAAGGATGAAAATACCCTAATTGGAGTCTTTGGTCACCCTACTGAATCTGAATCTACAGTCCAAATCCCAATCACTCGCAGGAAAATAGGCAGGTATTTCCGACTTCCTCAACCATTCATTGAAGCTGAAGGACAAACAATTCCAAACCCTGCCCTAGAACCAAATCCCACACCAGAAGCTCCGTTGGCCTTTATTCGATTCTTGGAGTACATATTCATAGGCTTTCTGAGTTCAAACGCAAGCAGCTACCCCTAATGTGGAACTTTCTCGTCTGAATCCTAAATAAAAGCCTTACCTACAAAAGCAGGTCTCTCGATCAAGCCAGTAAGAACGTTCTCACAATCATGTACGGGATGTTCTTTAATCGACCGCTGGACTACACAAGCCTAATCTTCCAGGAAATGAGGGCTGTAGTTCAGACCAAAAATTCTCTCCAGAGCCAAGGGAAACCATTACCTGCATTGATGTTCCCACGATTTTTATCACTCTTCACCTTCCCAGCAATTGGTGCACTGCAAGCTCCTCTGCTCCAGCCCTTCTACAAAATAGCCTCGATGAGCTCTCACAAGCCAACCATCGACATCAATGGTTATCCTGCTGCCAGAGAACTTTCCACGTACATGCTTGACCTTATCCCTTCAACCTCTCTTACTGTCATTTCTTATAGACGCTCTATGGTACTCTCAGAACAGAGAGTATCTACCCCAGAGCAGTTAGAACCCATATTAGAAAGTGAGGGGTCAAGTGAGACTGAGTCTGAAAAGAATTCGAGTGCCAACCAGAGAGTTTTTACCCATCCCGACCTCTTAATGCAAGAGGGTACAGAAGATGTCCATAGAGACACATTTGAGCGATTCTCTCCAAGATCCCCAAGGGTACCCACATCTCCTAAGGTAGATGTCAACACATCTACACTCATTGAAAAAGAACAACCCAATCCAAACCACCAACAACCAAACGGATCAGAGGGAATTCTTTGTTCCTCTACATCACGCATATCCGGGGAATCCACATCATCATCATCATCCTCTCAAAAGGGTGTTGATGAAACTATAAGAGTTCAGTCGCCCCAGAACTCGTCACCACCCACATATAACGTTGATGTCTTCGTGACCAACGATGTCATAGGGAAACCAGAGGGTACGTCCATGCCCTCTGTTAGTTTAGATGCTGATGAAATCCTATCAGAGGGGTTACAGCCACAGGACGCACCACTTACCGGGGTCTTTATCCTTCCTAAAGGTAAGCACATTGTGTTTAGCTCCCCATCCTCTGATGATCGGGATCAAGCTAAACCTTTCCGAACAACCGAAGAGGTGTCTGTGAATAACAACCCTCGACGACAGGTTGGAAGTCCCTCCACACTCAACGTCGAAACAGGTGTTGGAGATGCACCGGTTACCCATTCTGAATTTGTCACCACTGCAGCGTTCAAGGCTTTTGGTGATCAAATTCAGAGATGTATGGAAGATCTTGTTGGTCCCTAAAGGGTCTACAAGAGTTCAATCAATAGAGAACAGTTTGTAGAAGGGGGGGGGGGTTGGATACAAACACACACAGATTTTGGTTTTTAAATGAGTTTATTGAAAATAAACAAATTTACAGTTACAAGCGGAATAAGAACAAGTTTAACACCTATTGTATTGTAACTAAGAAACACTAAGTTTGATGCACAAGAAGATGAAAGAAAGAATAAAGAGGGTATAGGTTAGAAAGAAGCATGCATTTAGATGGATAAGATATCTCCATCTTATTTATACCCGTTTGCATTTAGTGCAAGACAAAAGGTATATGCCACGTGTCAAGCTTAGATAGGAAGCTTGTCTTTGCTAATAAGACAGCCATGCTTTTGGCCGAATATGAACAGTACAATATCAGATATGATGGGGACATAAGAGACAAGTCGTACGTCCTTTTCTGACATGGTTCTAGGTTTGACTTTTGTGCATCGAGGATAAGATCAATCTTTAATCTTGAGAAGGAAGCTTCATTTGATCGCTGATACTGAATATACAAGGATGAACTTCAGTATCGCTGAGGCTTCACAAGACTTCACACTTTGAGTAGACAATCGCTGCTATCGCTGAACCGCTTCAGTTCACTTAGCTGATTATCTCTTTCTTCAGCTAGGGTCTTTGACTTTCGCTGAATAGTCTTCTGGTGTGATAGCTGATCTTCGGATCTTCAGAGATAAGCTTGTTGTTCCTTGATCTTCAGCAATCGCTGATGGTTATCAGCGTGTGCTATCGCTGAATATGAACGAAAGCTTATACAATGGAATTTCACTAAGTATAATAAGGAATCATACTCAAATCATTTAACAGGAGTTATGATCAACAATTTCCCCCTATTTGATTATGATTAAGCAACATAGGAAAATTGCTTTAAGAGACTAGTAAGGACTTAGGAAACATTTAAAGAAAATTTTCTAAGTACTAATCTGTAAAGTCTTTTTCAGCTAGTCTACTATCTGAATTGAGTTTCATTTATAAGAATATGAAAGCACAATTTTTACAAGTAAATAAGCTTAAAGTACATTCACTGATTGAATTTTTAGAGTGAAAGATCAGTGAGTGAAGATAGTTTAACGAAAATAGAACTCTTATGTTCATTGTTCCTTTTTCTATTTTCAGGGATCTTTTCAGTACTAGGATGGAGTAAAGTACTCTGATTGAATTTCATTAAATATAATCTGAAGAAATTACAGAGAAATGAAATTACAATAATAAAAGTAAAGTACTTGTACACTGAAGAAATATTACAAAGGAAATAGAAATCTATAACTAGTCAGAGATATTCTCGTTTCGTCTTTGTAACTCATTTTCATAAAGCGTTGTTAGGACCCAAACAATCAAGATATCAATATATGAAAAGATTAGAACAGTAATATGATAGTCAAATGTAATATGTATTGATTGAATGAACAGTATTACAAAATATCTCTTTTCAAGGCTTATGGGAAACATTTGCTCTAACAATCTAACTAACTATCTATTTATACATACAATAGAAAGATTAAAGTGACACAACATTCATAACAGACAAGTTCAGAATTGGTTCTGAACTCCTTCAGAACTTCTTCAGAAGTGTCTTCAGAACTTCTTCAGAACCTCTTCAGAAGTGTCTTCAGAACTTCTTCAGATCTTTTTCTCTTTTAAGAACTCAGTTCCTTTTGAAGCTATTATGATATTTCTATCAATCTCCCCCTTAGCTTCAAAAGTTCAAATCATACTTCCGGTAAATTCGAATTTCTCTTACATCCTTCAGAATTAGTCTTCTGTATTCTAGTAAGGATTCAGCAACTCTAATCATTTCTTTTGCAAGTATCTTGTGCTTCTCCCAATCTTCATTGCTCGGATTCTTTGGTCTTCTATTCTGTCTTTTTACCAAACGATCTCTGATTGCCATGAGAGTTCCATTGAAACATTTATGGAGTTCTTCAAATCTCACAAATAATAGTTCATGAAAGCATTTACAAACGAAGCCAGGAGGATGAAGTACTAAAGTGCTCTTCTTCAAATTCTGAATATCTGGTAGACTTAAATTTGGTTTGCTTAAGTGTACTTGCTTCTTGTTTAGAACATAAGCAACCTGGAAATCAGTCTTTGCAGCCCATATAAATTCTCTGTATAATCCATCTCTAAGCACTGGAAAAGATTTTCTGAACTTGGTAATTGAGTCATGGAAGGGATAAAGACTTCTGTATACCCTGAGAAGATCTCTGAGATGAACATTCTGAAAGTCAGCTTCAGAAAAGGTAGAAATCTCACCATTTTGTCGCTCAACAGTAAAGAATGCATATTTGTAATTATGTCTTGTCTTCAAATCAACATTAATCACTTTGATTACAGGACTTTCTATTCTTGCTTCATTGATTGGAATCCTTATCTTTCTGATGATGTCTGAGTACCATTGTTTCCAACCAAAAAACTTTTGAATCCAGCAATCTATATAGTTGAATTTTTGCTCATATTCCATGAACATTTCTGGATGAAAATATTCAAGGAACATAGTATAAGCATTTTCTTCAATTCTTTGTACTTGTAGTTGTTCCTCTTCAGATATTTGCTTTTCAGGAACCAACTCTTCAGAAATATTTTCAAGAACTTCTTCCTTTTCCTTTTCTTTTTCCTTTTGTCTTTCTTCTGAACTTTCAACATTCAGAATGTACTTCTGAATTTCTTCCATATCTTGTCTCTTTGTATGAATCTTGAAGTCATATGCATCACTTAGTAGATAATCTACTCCTTTTATCTTGTTTACTTTCTTGTGACCAGCAAGATAACTCTTTCTCACAAATTTTCTAAAATGTATTCTTTCTTTGATTAGATAGACAATTTCTTCTTTGATGTCAGATTCTTCAATAAAATCTGTCATGTAGTTCAGAAACCATTGGAGTGAGGATGTAGAATACTTTGGAATATCAGATACAACAAATGTCTTAGAGACTTCTTGAACAAGATACATTAACCCAATATCTGGTTTAGTAAACAATCTCTTCAACCCAAATCTTTCAATATATATAGGTTCTAACAGATTTATTGTGTTAAGTCTGTATTCCAAAGCCAACTGAAAATCATGCTTTATGAGATTCCTTATGTATATTCCCAAGATTCTTCTAATCTCTGAGACTAACACAGATTCACCAGAATTAACACAAAAAGATAAGATTGCCAACTTATCTTATAGTCTTAGCTTGTAAACATCAAACTGAGTAAATTCACACAGAGTACCATCTCTTCTTTCTGCTCCAAATCTGAATATAGTCAACTCATTCTGAACTGATTTTGATATGCATCTGATCTTCTTTATTAAAGTTGAAAATCATGAAAGTTCTGAACACCATGATTCTGAATAAAGTTCTTCACTTGAGCAATATGATCATCAGACCATTCATCATTCAGAAGGTCTTCCAACTTTGCAAACTTCATACTTCTTTTGTACATGAAGCAATAAGTGTCTTCAGGAAATATCAGACTGCTTTCTCCAGAAATAAGTATATTTTCCTTTTCAAACACTTGATCTAATAAAGGTTCTTCAAGTATTGGAAGATGTATCTTAGGAATGATAATGCAAGGTCTGGTTCTAACTTCAAATCTTCCTGAGAAAGCAATTAAGATTTCATCAATAATTTCAACTCCTTCTAAATGAGTTAAGTCAAATTCAAATTCAGCTTTTTCATCTGGTTGTTCAAGAAAATTTCTGAAGATAGAAAATATGTTGTCCAAAAGTCTACACTCCAGACTTCTTGGATAATTCAGAAAGACATGCACCCAACAGAATTGATTCAGAATATCCCATAATCTTTCAGAAGCACTTCTGAACTCTTCACTCAGAAGTTGTTGAGGCTTCCAAATTACTAAATCTTTTATTTCATTTGAGCTTTCTCCCATATTTACATCAATCATATCTTCTTCAAACATGATCACATCAGAAAGATCACTTGGTTCTCCAATAACATCTTCAAAAGCAAGGTATTCCCTTAGCATTTCTTCATTAGAATCTGGAATTATATCTGTGTTATCTGAGCCCAAGTTACCTTCAGAATCAAAAGACAACTTTTCTGTTTCATACCCTTTTTCTATCATTTCTTCAGAAGAATGATCATTTATCTCTTGTACCTCATGTTCTGCAGATAAAATATCTTCTATGGCTTCTGAAACTTTATTTGATTCTTCACCAACATTCTGAGTATCTTCAGAAGTCTTCTCAGAACTTTGAACTTGATTAGTTTCTGGTTCAGATACTCTCTGTCTTTTCTCCCCCTCTTGATTATCATGATCCTGATCATCAAGACTCCTTTTAAAAGTATCTGATTGAGATCTGCATTCCAGAGCAGATAATCTTGTGCTTAAGTCTGATTGAGAACTCTGAATGGATGAAAGTTGATTGAGAATTTGAGAAATATCATCTTTAGTGGCATAAGCTTGTGAAGCAGAAGAAGAAGAAGACTGAGAAGCTTTCAAAGAAGAAACAGAGGAAGCCACTTCAGAAAAAGCTGACAAAAAAAGTGCTTCTCTAAACAAATGAAGATCATTAGAAGATTTGAGATGAAAGTCATTCAGCTTGTTAACCATATTTTCCCCATGTTGATCCAACCTAACCTCCAACACCTTTTTGGTAGAATCCGTCAAATCCTTGATGTCCTTCTGAATCTTTGCAAATTTAGAAGTACAGAGATCTTTGAATTCTGTGAATTCAGAAGATGTGGGTAAGTTGCCAAGATCAACAGATGAACTTGTTTTCAGACCTTCAGAAGAAGGTTGGCCTGTATGAGCCACAAAGGCATCATGAACCATATTTGATTCTGTGAATGGAGCTTTTGTGATGTTCACCCCACCAGGACTTCCAACTAATCCTTGATATCCAAAAATTGGAATATCTATAGTTGTTGATGCAATGTGACAAACACTTTGCTTAGGAACATCTGAAAGATGTGTGCTTGTGTGAATGGATGCCACATTAAGTGGTTCAGAAGGCTCAGAGTTGAGTGGACACTCAGACTTAATGTGCTCAAAACTGTGAAGGGGGGACATATATCCTTCATTTTCAACAAAAGGAACCTCCAATTCGGGGTCCTAATGGATTATAAGCCGCTTGCCCCATATGTGTTGTTGAAACACCCTTCTGTTGAGAGATGGGTGAGTGGCTGGGGGGGTTAACCAAGGTTGCCATGGGCTCACTGGCTGTTTCAATATTATCCACCAAAGAATGTGGAATAATAGTAGATGTGGGTGCCCGACTTGTAACAGGTAGTTCACAGGTTTGTTTTTCTTGTACCTGTGTTCTCCCCTCATCAATTCTTTTTCTGACCCTTCTACCCTGTCTCTCATTTACATTTTTCCTCTTCACTCTTTGAGGTTGTTCTCCCCCTTGAACAGCCTCCCCCCTCTTTCTAGTAAGTCTAGACGCCCTTGCATGATCACCTCTCTGGGTTGAATCAGGGGAAGGGATTACTGGTTGAGGTAATCCCATAGATTCTAAATTCTCACTCCCAATCCTAGTTGGTGTACTTACAAGTTCAAGTAAATGAGAAGGAAGTGGAACTGCATTTGGAAAAGTAAGTTTTGCATTTGGAGGCCTTAAGCTATCCATAGTGAAAATAGGAACATGTACCTCATGAGCTAGAACAGGGATGTTTGAGACAAATTTCTTCATTGCTCCTTTGATAAGTGTTTGAAGAAATCTCTGAAATGGTATATAGTTGAATGTAGACTTCTTCAAAATTGCAGATTTGAGATCATCAAAGATGAGACTAGCATAATCATAGTGTTTGTTGAAGGCAACACCATGAAATATAATCCTCCCATTTGCTGAAGCTTGATCTAAACTTGAGCTCTTCCCAGATAGACAGGTATTCAGAATGGAAAACAGGCAATACCAAACTGGAGGTAAACATTTTCTTCTAAAAGAGCTCAGAGCACTAAGGTTTTCAGAGTAACCCAAGCTCATAAAATCTGAGATCATTTCTGATGAGGATGGAATTGAGTCATAACAGGTTTTCCCAAGAACCTCATCTGGTTTTGGCAAATAGTGAAGGCTTCTAATGTCATCTACAGATATACAAACTTTGTAGGCATGAACATAAGATACAATTTCATCATCATTTTCATCCATCTCAGCATAATGGCAGAATTGTTGAAGATAAGAAGCAGGAACAGAGAATTTTCTTGAAAGGAGAGTGCGCAGGGGATGTTTCTTCAGAATTTTAATCAACATTACTTGATCATCAATGAAGTCTTTAGATTTGAAGTTCAGTGCATAGTTATTTCTTTTGATGTCAAGTAATTTCTCAGCAGGTACATAGAGTTTGGACAGGTCACCACTTTCAGCAGGAGTCTGGGATTCACTTTCAGCAACATTTGATTCAGAAACAACATCGATGGGTGTATTCTGTGTTTCCCCAATTTTAGCAGTTGTCGGGTTAGGGTTAGGGTTAATGATAGGGTTTGAAGGTCCGGCTTGATGAGTTGCAGTTGTGCCTGTGTCATGAAGCATTTGATCATCACTTAGTGGGATTTCCATTGATCCAACCATTAATTTTTTAGGCACAATCTTGAACGAAGCATCAGTGGATGATCCAGTGTTATTATTGGAACTCGAGAAAGTAGAAATCATGGTTTTTAAAGTAGACATGATGTAGAAAGAACACAGATTGGTAACTGAAAGATGATCAATAAACACAGAAAGATTTCTCAGAGTAAAATTGCTAAAAGAATGAAGATGATGAGGAATCCATTGATTTATACGATCGGATAAACGTTGAAGGACAGTGGCCAAAAAGTAAATGTGATTAGAGTAGTAATCATCATTTATTAAGAGAAATGAACCGTTTAATGGTCGTGGTTAAGAGAAATCCAATGAAATTAAAACACGTGGCACACGCTTAAATGAAAAAATCAACGGGAAGTTTTAGTTCTGAGAACAAGTTCAAAAACTTCAGAAGTTGTTCAGAACTTCTGAGAAAAAGTTCAGAAGTCTGAAAGAAAGAATTCAGAAGAACCGCAAAATTTGTAAGTGAAGTTCAGAACTAAACTTGAGTTATCTTAGAAGACAAAAAATCATTTAAAAATATAAACTTCTGAAAAATATAAAACATTTTGAGAATTCAGAAGTAGATTTGAACAAATATAAAACTGTTTTAATCTAAGGAAGCTTGTTCATACTTCTTAGATATAAAGTGCAAGACTTTATTTCACCAATGCATATGTAGGAAAGGGTAGTTAGAAAAATTTGAAATTAATAACACTCCCCCTTGAATCACTAGCAATTATGATTCTCCCCCTTGATTATTGCAACTTTATCAAAGAATCAATCAAATATTAGTGAAATGAGAAAAAAAAATGAAAAGTATTAAAATACAATCAACCTAGTTACTGAAGAGATATACTTCTGAGTTTGAAAAGTAGCAAAAATCTGAATGATAAACTTCAGAATATACAAAGTAACTCTGAAGAGCAAAGTATTCAGAATTTGATAAAAAAAAACTTCAAAATGTAACTTCTAGAGTATAGGTGATGTATAATACTTACATAGACATGTTCATCATGCCCAATTTACTTACCAAGAAGTTAAATCGTTTTTCATCAAGTGCTTTGGTAAATAAATCAGCTAACTGATAATCTGTCTGAACAAAAAACATTTTAATATTACCTTTTTCCACATGATCTTTGATAAAATGATATCTTACATCAATGTGCTTGGTTTTTGGATGCTGAACAGGATTGGCAGTGATGGCTATGGCACTCTTTGAATCACAATACAAAGAAATCTTTTTGAAAGTGTAACCATAGTCTTTTAGTTGAATTTGCATCCAGATCACTTGTGAGCAACATATTGCAGCTGCTACATATTCAGCTTCTGCTGTAGAGGTAGAAACACAATTTTGTTTCTTTGAAGACCAGCTAACTAGTCTATCACCCAGAAACTGACATGAGCCAGAAGTGCTTTTCCTGTCTAATTTGCAACCACCAGGATCTCGTACGTAAATCTTTGTTAGTTCAAAACTAGAATCCTTAGAATACCAAAGTCCCAATGAAGGAGAACCTTTTAGGTATCTAAGTATTGTTTTTGCAGCTAGAAGGTGGGATTCCTTAGGATTAGCTTGATATCTGGCACAAATACATGTAGCAAACATTATATCTGGTCTACTAGCAGTTAAGTAAAGCAAAGATCCAATTATGCCTCTGTACTTTTTCTGATCAACAGATTTGCCATTTAAATCAGGTTCTAGCTTAGTTGCAGTGGCCATTGGAGTTTGAATACTTGAACAATCAGTCATGTCAAACTTCTTAAGTAAGTCAGAGACATACTTAGATTGATTAATGAATATGTCAGTGGGAAGTTGTTTAACTTGAAGACCAAGGAAAAATGTCAACTCTCCCATCATACTCATTTCAAATTCTGTTTGCATGATTTTCTCAAAATTTCTACAAAATTTTGGATTAGTAGAAGCAAATATAATATCATCTACATAGATTTGTATCAAAATCATATCATCACCCTCCTTTTTCAGAAATAAAGTTGTATCAACAGTACCTCTTTTGAATTTTGAATTTAGGAGAAAAGTTGTAAGAGTATCATACCATGCTCTTGGTGCTTGTTTAAGTCCATATAAGGCTTTGTCTAATATGTAAACATGATCTGGGAATTCTTTGCTTACAAAGCCCTCTGGTTGTTCAACATACACTTCTTCATGTAAAATACCATTCAGAAATGCACATTTTACATCCATTTGAAACACCTTCATGTTTTTATGAGCAACATAGGCAAGAAAGATTCGTATGGCCTCTAATCTGGCAACTGGAGCAAAGGTTTCATCATAATCAATTCATTCTTCTTGACAATACCCCTTAGCTACAAGCCTTGCCTTGTTTCTTACAACAATTCCATTTTCATCCTTTTTATTTCTGAACACCCATTTTGTGCCAATGACAGATTTACCTTTTGGCTTTGGTATCAATCTCCAGACTTTGTTTCTTTCAAATTGATTTAACTCATCCTGCATAGCTAAAATCCAGTCTGGATCTTGAAGTGCCTCATATGGCTTTTTGAGTTCCATACTGCTTAAAAAATTAACATACAGACACTCATTTGCTGTTGCAGATCTTGTTTGAACACCTTTTGATGCATCTCCAATTATTTAATGAACTGGATGACTAGATGTCCATTTGTTCACATTTGGCAATGATTGAACAAATGAAACATTATTCAGAGAATCATAATCATCAGTAATTGCTTGAGTTTCAGTATCATGATTGATGGCTGAATGTAAATCTAAAGACTCCCTCTCAAATGGAAAAATCTGAATTGGTTCAGAACTATGAGGTTCATGGTCAGAAATAGTTTGAACTGGTTCAGAAACAACTTGAATTTGTTCAGAAACAACTGGAATTGGTTCAAAAATTGCATTTTCAGAAGTTGGAAGTTCTGAATTTGAGGTAGAGAGTTGAGGTGCTGATGTATTTGAAATCTGTATTTCTGAAATGTCTTGATCATTTGAATTTCTGAGTAGAGAAGGATTTTGGTAATCCGCAAAGACATTTACAGAAATATCAAATAAGTCTTGACATAAAGTATCTAAATTGGATTTAAGTAAAGTTTGAGATGTAGAAGTAGAGTTTGTGTGATTATGTTCTGAGTCCAAACTTTCAGAAGTTGGTTTATGTGCGAGTTCTGAACTGTTTTGTTCAGAAGTCATTGTTGGCTCATGAAATCTGACATTTGTCGTCTCAATGATTCTTTGAGTTCCTTTAATGAGTACTCTATAAGCTTTGGATCTTTGAGAGTAGCCAACAAAGATACCAGCTACACCTTTTGGTGCAAATTTGTCAAGATGTGGAGTATCATTCTTTAGAAAACACCTGCAACCAAAGATTTTAAAATAATCAATAGAGGGTTTTCTTTATTTTAACAATTCATAAGGAGTTTTAAGAAATTTTCTGTTAAGAATGGTTCTGTTCAATAGAGGAAGTTCTGAATATGCAAGCATGGTTCTTGCAGCCTCTACCAAAGTTCTATTCTTTCTTTCAACTACCCCATTTTGTTGAGGAGTTCTTGCAGCGGAAAAATTATGAGAAATACCAACAGATTCCAAAAAATTCTGAAGTGTAGAATTAGTAAATTCTGTTCCATTGTCACTTCTGATCTTTTGAATTGGGAGTTGAAGAAGAACTTGAATTTTCTTCAGAAAGGGTATCAGTCTTTCAGAAGTATCAGATTTGACTCTCAGAAATTCAATCCATGTATATCGTGTATATTCATCTACTATAAAAAGAATGTATTTCTTTCCCCCCATGCTTTGAGTTTTCATTGGGCCACACAAATCCATGTGTAGCATTTCAAGTGGAGCTTTGCATGAAGATAGCATTTTCACAGGATGAGAACTTCTTTTGATCTTCCCTAGTTCACAAGCAGAACAAAGAGAGTTCTTTTCAAATCTGATCTTTGGTAGTCCTCTTACAGATTGATGTTTGCCTAGTTCAGAAATGGCTTTGAAGTTCAGATGTGACATTCTTCTGTGCCAAAGCCAACTATCATTTTTCATTGATGTAGACATATAACATACACCTTGTAGTTGACCAGTTGCAGTGATGTTGCTGTGTAGATATCTCCATCTCTTTAAGCAGTTAATTCATTTTTGTTTCTTGTACTCAGAACATGACAATAATCTATGTCAAAATTAACCTTCCAGTATTTGTCACAAAATTGACTAATACTGAAAAGATTATGTCTTAGTCCCTCAACATAGAAAACTTTCATTACTTTCACATCTCCTTTAATGAAAGTGCCATATCCTCTTACATATCCCTTTGCATTGTTTCCAAAACTAACTGTTCCTCCATATCTTTCATGATAATCAGTTAGTAGTTCTTTGAAAGGTGTCATGTGTCTTGAACATCCAGAATCTAAGACCCACACATGACATATCTGCAAAAGAGATTATTGAGTTTTAGGTACCCATTTCAGAATGGGTCCTTTGTGATTAGTATTAAAATTTGAAGTTCTGAATTTTTTCTTCAAATGTTTCAACTCAGAAGTTTGTTTAGAACTTTGAGATTTATCTTTATTTCTATTTCTTTGTTTATTTGAATTTGTCAATGTAGCCAAACATTTCTGAAAAGATTTCATCAAATTTCTTTTGTTTGTTTTGGAGTTAAGAAGAAAATTATGATGACCACAATTAATGTAGTGAATATGATTCTTTAATGTATTTACAACAGTATTAGACATATAAGAATCAATAACATTTGATTTTTCAACAAAAATTCTTTTATTCACTTTCTTTGTTTTAGGTACATCATTCTTCTGTAAAATGAAAAACTCTCTAATTTGTCAATTTTTGACAGTCTTTCATCTTTCTTTCTTCATACTAAAGTGGATAGCTCTGTAAAAGATAAGAAATGAGGATTAGTATAAGAAATTCTTTTGTTCACTTTAGGTTTATCTTCAGATTTTGTGTTAATTTTCTGAACTTCAGAGAGAGAGTTTGAGGATTGGCCTTGTTCAAAAAATTTAACTCTGGTGTTAAAGTCAGAAGATGTTACTGAACATGGTGTTGATTTGATGATGTGTTTGTATTAGTAGGAGAAAAATCTGAATTCTGATATTCTGGTTTTAAAAACACAGAACCAAACAATTCTGAAGGTATCTTTGAAACTTCAGATTTTAATTTTTCTCCTTCAGTCATACATGATTGAGATTTATAAACCAAATAGCCATTTTTGTCAATGACTTGCACCATTTGATCATCATCATCTTCTGAATCAGAAGCATTTATTAGATCTGAAAACTTATTATGAGTCATACTTGCTGCAAAAATATTTGAATTTTTTGTTGTTGTATACTCATTATCAGAATTATCAAAAAATATATTGGAATTCTCATCAATATCTTCAGAGGATTCAATATCTGAGAATTCATCATATTTTTCTTTATGTTCTGATGTATTATCAAAAGTATCTTCTGAAATGTTTTCACAATTTGATTCAGAAGTAACTTCAGAAATAATTTCAGACTTAACAATTACTTCTGATTTTTCTTCAGAAATAATATTTGATTCAGAAGATTTACAAATATTTGGAATTATATTCATTTCTTCTGTTTCAGAGATATTTTCTGGTTCACCAGTTTTAAGAGGTGTTTCTTCTGAAAACAAAGTCTCTGATTTTATAAAAGGAATTCTTTCAGGCAATGAATGGTTTACAGGTTTGGAAATGATGCCAGTATTTGATTCATTGAAAATTTTCATTTTAGAATAATCATACAAGTTTGCAGGTGCCTTTTTTAGAATTTGACTGTCATTATATCCTAAGCCTGCTTTTATATTGTAAAATTTTGAGTTACGAGCACGACTAGTTAAAATATTCAGAGTTTGTTCAGTTTGTCCTCTTTTAAAATTTAAATCTTCCAATTCCTTAATCTTTTTATAAAGATCAAGTCTCTCTTGATTCAGAAAATTCATCTTAACATTTAGAATTTCTTTTTCAGATTTTTCATTTATAATTTCTTTTTGTAAACTATCCATTTTTTCTTTTAAAACAAGTTTTTCTTCAGAAATTTTTTCAAGAATCTGTTCAGCTGCTTGACAATTTTCTTTGTATATTTGACTTTCAGCTCTGAATTGATTGACCAAAATTCTTTCACCTTTAATTCTGTTTCTGATTGTTTCAAATTCAGAAAACATATTTTGAAATTGATTTGTCATTTCTGAATCTTTAGTATTAATTTCAGAATTTTGTTCAGAAGATGAAGAAGATACCTCAGTGTCTTGTTTGTCCTTTTCTGGATCCATTTGACACATGTAGCAATTGGTTGCAAAGTGAGCAACTTCTTCATCATCATCTCCATCACTCCAGTTTAACCAGTCTTCTTCATATTTGGTTACTAGAGCAGGATTAAGCTCTTTTTTCTTTGCTAATAGATGCTTCTTCTCATAATAACCTGAATTCTTGAGTTTTGGCATCTTGCATTGTCTAGCATAATGTCCAGGCTTTCCACAGTTGAAGCATCTTGCTGGTTCAGATGTTTCAGATTGACCAGCCTCTTGACCCTTCTTAGATCCAATTTCAGATCTAGGTTTATTCTGATATTTTTGATTGTATCTTTGTTTGAATTGCCTTGTCATGAAAGCAATATTATCAGAAATCCTTTTAAGATCTTCATCTGATTCATCCCCATGACACACTGTCATCTCTGGGATCTCACAAACTTTCTTGGTAGCAATGGTCAAAGAATTATTGTAGTTCTTGCTTAGAAGGGCAACTGTTTCTTGTGTCTTCTTTTGTTCATTTTGTCTAACTTTGATCTTGTCCTCTTGTTGGAACAAGATACCATAGACATCATGAATTGTCTTTCTAGATAAGTTCCTAGTTACCATATTATCTGAAAAACTTGACCATTCATTTCCCAGATTGTTCAGAAATTTGTTGTTTATCTCAAAATTTGATTTCTGAACACCATTTCTTCTTAGATCATTCAGAATGTTATTGAATCTATGATATGTATCAGTGATAGATTCATTTTCTTTGTACCTGAAATTTTCATATGTTCCAACACAGATATTTAATCTCTATGCTTGAGCCTTTGTACTTCCTTGCATCTGAGCTTCTACTTCATCCCACATGGCTTTTGCTGAGGTTAAACTATCAACCCTATTGAATATTTCATTGGGAATTGCCATGGTGAGTAAAGTTAATGCTCTTCTATCAACTTTCATTTGAGCCTTTTCAGCTGGATTATACATTCCAGGACTCTTCTTGATTCTTGATGCAGGGATTTCAGGGGTGGATTCGGTTAAAGAAGCTGGAATCTCAACAAATACCTCTAGTGGGCCATTTGTGATAGATTGCATTAAGGCTTCATCTATGTTATCCAAGAATTGAATCATTCTAATTCTCCATTGTTGATATTCCCCTAAGAAGAGAGTTGATGGTTTCGTTTCAGATCCGATTGAGACTATTTCTTTAGACAACTTTGATTGTTAAAAGATCGAGAATTCACCTGTATTGAATTTGAATTTTGTAGATCAAGAACACCAAGAACTGTCAGATCTGACAAGTTCTTTCACAAATATTCTTCAAGAACAGATGAATTGGCTCTGATACCAATTGTTAGGACCCAAACAATCAAGATATCAATATATGAAAAGATTAGAACAGTAATATGATAGCCAAATGTAATATGTATTGATTGAATGAACAGTATTACAAAATATCTCTTTTCAAGGCTTATGGGAAACATTTGCTCTAACAATCTAACTAACTATCTATTTATACATACAATAGAAAGATTAAAGTGACACAACATTCATAACAGACAAGTTCAGAATTGGTTCTGAACTCCTTCAGAACTTCTTCAGAAGTGTCTTCAGAACTTCTTCAGAACCTCTTCAGAAGTGTCTTCAGAACTTCTTCAGATCTTTTTCTCTTTTAAGAACTCAGTTCCTTTTGAAGCTATTATGATATTTCTATCAAGCGTCTTCTGTCGATTCATCAGAGGGGTATCTGACCAGCAGCGCCAAAGCATGATCTTTATGAGAGAGGATAGGGCCTTGCGAATTTCTTGGTTTCTGAAGAGTCCTAAGAATCCTTCATTATCCAAGATACCATACCAGGTTCAGGCAGTGAAATGATTTCATCTTCTTCATATCTTCGGTCTTGAGGGAGAGAGGTACAAAGCATTGATATATCAGGGAGCTCAAGATGACCAAGAATGCTTTGATAATCAAATTTAGTTTCATGCTCATTCTTAGAACTTGAACTACCTTCAGCAGTCGATCTTTTCTTCTTAGATGATTCAGGGAGAGGGTGAACTTGCACATGTTGTGACATTCTTTGCAGCAACTGATCCAGCACACTGTCCACCACGTCCTTGAATTTGGATTTGGAACCCTGAATGGCGTCTCTGATTTCTAACCATTCAGTGTATCCATAAATTCTTAAGAATTTGGCTTCTTCTCTCTCTGTTCTGTTCGTCCTTGTCATTCTTACATATACCTTTGGACCACCTCTGTTGGAGTGTCACCCTTGGATAGTTGCATGAATGATTTTGGCTTCAGATCTTCGAATATTCAGTCTGTCAGTGCACCAGTCAAGCTCTTTGTCTTTCTGCATAGTGGCTTCAGCGGATAGTGCACTTAGAATCTTCTGTTAAGCAAGAATTGGATCTACATTCAAATTTTCTTGTGCAAATTCTCTCTGTACAAGCGCTTCAGCGACCCTTTCACTCTTTTTCAGTTGATCTCTGGCCGCCTTATCTCTTGCAGAGTCTTCTCTGAGTAATTTCCTTGCTAAAGCAAGATCATTCTCAGTTTGCTTTATTTCCTCATTCCTTATTCTTTGTGCTTCCAATGCTTGTTCTCTCTCTTCTCTGGACAGAAAGTAGAATTCATCTACCATCCTTATTGGTACGGTTCAATGGGTTCAGCTTCAGGCACCCTTATTTCTAGCCTCGAATTCCCTAAGGAATTTTATTCGCCTTTCTTCTTCTTCAGGCACGCTTATGATCGGCTTTTGAACGCGACGCCTTGGAATAAGGCCCTCTTCTTCTTCAGAGTCAGTTTCTATTATGTACATAAACTTCTCTTCAGAGGAAGGTTCCTTCCATGAAGTTGAGTCCTTTAGGGGATGGGGATCACTGAGGGAAGGAGAGGAGGAAATAGTATTGTCAGAGAGAGTTTTTGTAGGTGAAGGAGGTGTGGGGGTTTCAGAGAGAGGAGTTATGAAAGGGATAAGAGGAAGAGATACCTCATGAGTGGTCTCCCCCTCAGATATAGGGATAGTGGTATCCAGATCTACCACTTCTTTTCCTTTGCCTGAGGGACTGGATTGTCCCTGAGAGGGTTGTGGTCCGTCCCCCAAGGGCTCTTGATGAGCGACGCCAGGCCTTGACAATCTGAAGTGCTCTAAGGCACTTCTAATGTCATCGTCGTCTTCATCATTATCCATCCCCCCATAGTGAGGGATAGGTTCTTCATCTTCTTCTTCTTCTTCTTCATCATCATCAGCATCATCTTCTTCAGGTTCAGCTCGCTGGATGTATGGAGAAGTTCTCTCTCCAGGATACCTCTGGTTATGCTCCGAGATGAGTTCGTCAGCGAACTCTTTGGCACATCTCTCCCCCTCAATGTTATCAGGAGGTAGACAATGCACCATCAGAGTGCGAACATTCGTCTGAACGTCCTTTAGCTTCGCATCATAATCCTAAAGCGTGGTCCGATCAGCAGCGTTGAAAGAAGAGGAACTAGCCTCAGAGAGCTTCGTGAGCATCTGCATCATATCGGATTGAGTCTTTTGAATAGACTCAAGGACGTTTGCTTGAGCAGCAACCTTCTGCTCCAGGCTTGTCAGGGTCTGATGAAAGGCCCTGTTATCTTCTTTCAGGCAGAAAACGTCAGATATTAGGTTATTGACGTTTGTCTTGATCGATGGAGTTCCAACGATTCGTTTGAAGATAAGCTCAGCGGACGTCTGATGATTGTCCACCCTGGCCCTTGTGAGAGCACATTCCTTGACCAAATAGTCAATTGCAGGGAATGTAGGGTTGGGAAGGACAATGGGAGGTAGCTTAGTGACTGGAGTGGGAAGCTTGGGAGTAGCCATCTCTTGCTTCACGTCTCTGAGCCGAGCAGCGCTGGGAGGACCCTGAGGAGACTTCCCCATGTCCTTGCTGAGCAGAGGAGCGCTGGTGGTGGTGGTTGTCGTCGCTGAAATTGGAAGAGAAGCGACACCTGATGATGACATAGATAAAGATGCCAAAAACACATCCGGATTAGAAGATGGATGAAAAAATGTATGTTTCTCCCTGAGAGTATCATGAGGATTACTCTTAGGGACCACATTTGCAGAGGCAGTGTCTTGAGGATCACTGACTAGTGTCTTAGAGTATCTGAGAGAGATACTCTGAGGTCCTTGTAATTTGGCCTTCCAAAACTCAGATTGCCTAAACAATATTGAGGTTTGGATTGCGTGCATTTCAACATTATCAGGGATAGGGACAACTATCGCTGAGTCACTTGCTGAGGTGAGGACCAAAGAAGAGGAGATAGAAGTAGATAAGAAGGGAGTGATAGTAGTACTTGATCCAGCTTCAGTAGAGCTGGCTAAAACACCCTCAGTGACCGGAGCCGCTGAAGATGTAGGTAGTGCTGATGAAGCAACAACGGTTGAGAAGACCGTTGAAGTGGCTGAGGTTTTAGGTGGTGTTGGTAGTACACCAAAATCAGAGAGAGTGGTATTTTGAGAGACCATCTTCTTTGGCTTCTTGAGTTTGGTTGCGATGGTCTTTTTATGACCATCGGTTGGTTGCTTCCTCTTAACAGCGGCAACAGTGTCTGGGTTGCACGCTGTTGGGTTGGACAGCGAGGTGGACACTGGAAGAGGAACTCCGATCACTTGCAGCATGTAAGGAGTGAAAGGAGCATCACCTGGACGTTCCTCAATGTCCAGGGACTTCTTCCCTACGACAGAGAAGGAGTGATCGCCAACCTTCGGGTATTCTTCCCCGAAGGCAACTTCCATGATGGTTGCGAAGAAGCGAGGATAAGGGATGACGGGATGTCTGGTGGCGGCGCTGATGCGACTGACCATGTCGCTGAAGATGTAGTCAGCGTAGTTGAGGTTGTGGCTGGTGCAGAGGGAGTAAGCAAGGTCTTGAAAGTTCTTGCTCGCTTGGTCCTGCGAGCCGATCTTCGACCCAAGGAATTGGATCACCTAGGTGAAGATGTATTGCCAGCGAGCAGGTAGCCTTTTCTTCTCTACCTAGAACCCACCGTCTTTAGAGAGGGATTCTCCCAAGTATATCCAATTGAATCCAAGAATGCATCGATTTGCATCTTGGTGGGTTCAGCGCCCCATTGTTGATTCTTTGCCCGTACAGGGAGACGCAGAGCCTTCCTGAGAAACCCAGCAGTGAAAGAGAAGAATCCAAGATCTGGAATCTTGAATCCAATAGCAGGGAGTTCGGTTCCCTTATCAGTTGTCAGCATGGTACAGTGAGCCGTGTACCATAGCGCTTGGAGATGAGAAGAGATGCTTAAATAGCAAGAGGAGAGAGAAGGAAAGGAGTGATAAACGACGGTTTTAGCTTTTTGAAAAAGAAATGATGACCTGGCGCACGTTCTAAGAAAGGAGTTGGAATGGAAACGTCGCGGTCCGTCGTGTGTCAGAAAAAGGTCTGACGTGTCCTTTTCTTTATTTTTAAAAGATTATAATGATAATTATCCATAAGGAAGGTTTATCATTATTAATTTTAGAAAAATCTTCATCACTAATAATAAAGGATTGTCAGTGAGGAGTTTTAAATTTAAGAGAGTCATTCTTTGATGAGAAAATATATCAGAGAGTGATAAAGATTAGAAGATAATACTTGAGGAGATGGCCCAGATATCGCTGAATCAGAGTTCAGAGAATGGAAAGTTTGAAGGCTTTATTTGTATCCCTTGTTGGTCACTGAATAATAAATTATTCAGCGTTCAACATACCAAGTTCGCTGATGAGTAGATTGAATCTAGTTTCATCAAGAGGTTTGGTGAAAAGATCAGCGAGCTGATATTCAGTAGGTACAAAATGGAGCTCAACTTCCCCTTTCATCACATGATCTCTGATAAAGTAATATCGGATCTCAATGTGCTTGGTTTTGGAGTGAAATACAGGATTGTTAGCAATTGCAATAGCACTGGTGCTATCATAATAGATAGGAATTTTAGAGAGTTTGAGATTGTAGTCTCTTAGTTGATTTCTCATCCAAAGGATTTGAGCACAACAACTACCAGCGGCTACATACTCAGCTTCAGCGGTGGAGGTGGATACTGAGTTTTGCTTTTTACTTGTCCAACTTATTAGCTTTCCACCTAGTAGCTGACACCCTCCAGTGGTGCTCTTTCTATCTATCTTACAACCTGCAAAGTCACTGTCAGAGTAACCAATAAGATCAAATCCTGAGCCTTTGGGATACCAGAGACCAAGATTTGGAGTTCCTTTCAGATAGCTGAAGATTCGTTTTACAGCGATTAGATGGGATTCCTTCAGTTCAGCCTGATACCGAGCACAGAGACATGTAGCATACATGATGTCTGGCCTACTTGCTGTAAGATACAACAAAGATCCAATCATTCCTCGATAGGCAGTGACATTGACTGGTTTCCCATTGGGATCCTTGTTCAACGTTAGAGGAGGCGCCATAGGGGCTTTCATCGCTGAGCACTGATTCATGTCGAATTTATTCAGCATGTCTTTAACATATTTGCTTTGACAAATAAAAATTTCTTTGTCAGATTGCTTAATCTGCAAACCTAGAAAATATGTTAGTTCACCCATCATACTCATTTTATATTGTTTTTGCAATCTTGCAGCGAAACGAGTGCAAAGTTTGGGTCTTGTGGAACCAAAGATAATGTCATCAACAAATATCTGAGCGAGAATAGTATGACCTTTATATTTTCTTAAAAACAGGGTTTGGTCAATTTTTCCACGAATAATTTTTTCTTTAAAAAGAAATTTAGAAAGGTTATCATACCAAGCTCTAGGAGCTTGTTTTAACCCGTAAAGAGCTTTTTCAAGTTTAAAAACATAACCTGGATGGTTAGGGTCTGAGAAACTAGGGGGTTGTTCAACATAAACTTCCTCGCTGAGTTTTCCATTTAGAAAAGCACTTTTAACATCCATTTTAAAAACTTTGAAGTCTTTATGGCAGCATAAGCTAAAAAGAGTCTTATGGCTTCTAAACGAGCAATAGGTGCAAAGGTCTCATCATAGTCAATTCCTTCTTCCTGTCTATAACCTTGAGCAACAAGTCTAGCCTTATTGCGAATTATAGTCCCGTTTTCATCTTGCTTATTTCTGAAAACCCATTTGGTTCCTATAACAGTTTTATTATAGGGTCTAGGAACAAGATTCCAAACTTTATTTCTACGAAACTCAGTTAGTTCTTCTTGCATAGCTGAAACCCAGCTAGGATCAGAGATAGCTTGATCTATTTTTTTAGGTTCAGAGAGAGAAATGAAGTTAACATAAAGACAGATATTACCTGTACCTCTACGTGTTTTGATACCTGCAGTGGGATCACCAATAATTTGATTTATTGGATGATTTGCAGTCCATCGCTGAGCTGGTGGTTGAGGAGAGAGATCAACAGCAGATTCAGCAACCTGTTCTGCAGTTTCTGGAATAGGACTTGTTTCAGCAACTGGTACTTCATTTAGAATCAATTCAGGGGATTGATTTTCAGATATAATTTGGTTATTCACTGAGGAATTTCCAAGAGAGGAATCAGCAACAGGAATCTGATTCAGAGGAGTAACATTCATCCTTGAAGATGGATGATTGTCACTTGAAGAATTCATAGGGATTTCATCATCACATTCTTCAGCAGGAGGTTGATTGCTGAAATAAGTTTCAGGTTCCCCATAATGAGATTTCATCCAGGCATTCAATTCTTCATCATCCTCATGAGAATGAGATGCATGAATGGGACGAGATTCATCAAAGTTAACGTGCATGGATTCTTCAACATGTTGTCTTCTTTTCTTGAAGACTCTAAAGGATTTAGATACAGAGGAGTATCCAAGAAATATACCATCGTCAGCTTTTGGATCAAATTTACCCAAATCATCTCTGTTATTCAGAATGTAACATCTACATCCAAAAATGGGGAAATATTTCAGAGTAGGTCTTCTCCCATGAAATAGTTCATAGGAGGTCTTCTTAAATCGTTTAACTATCAGGGATCGATTTTGAGTGAAGCACGTTGTACTAACTGCTTCGGCCCAGAATGAGTGGGTTGATGCGATTCGCTGAGCATTGAGCGAGCCGCTTCGATGATAGTATGATTTCTTCTTTCAGCAACACCATTTTGCTGAGGGGTTCTCACTGAGGAGAAGTTGTGAGAGATACCTCTTTCTTCAAAGAAGTTTACCAGAGTACTGTTTTTGAATTCAGTGCCATGATCACTTCTTATGGAACGAACAATTAGATTGTTCAAAACTTCCATCCTTTTGATAAAAAAAATTATCATTTCAGGGGTATCACTTTTGGATCGAAGGAAGAACACCCATGTGTATCTGGAGTATTCATCAATAATCACTAAAGTGTATTTCTTCCCAGAGATATATTGGACATTGACAGGTCCAAATAGATCCATGTGGAGTAGCTGAAGAGGAGCGGTTAGTGAAGAAACTTGTTTTGACCTGAAGGATGCTTTTGTTAGCTTTCCCTTCTCACACGCTGAACAAAGAGATTCCTTTGTAAAGGTATGATTTGGGAGGTCTCTGACTAGGTCTTTTAGAGACAATTCATTTATTGTCTTAAAGTTGAGGTGAGAGAGTCTTTTATGCCATAACCAGTTTATGTCAGTGGATGCTTTAGAGATAAATCACATGTTCTCAGAGTGAGAACTATTCATATTTATGACATATACATTTTCCACTCTTTTGCCTGTAAGGGCAAGCTTATCATTTCCGTCAGTGACATCACATCTATTCTTTAAGAATAGAACTTTGAAGTCTTTGTCACATAACTGACTAACGCTCAAGAGATTGTGCTTTAGTCCCTCAACGTAGGCAACACGAGAAAACGATGTGGCTCCGTTGGATAGAATTCCATAACCTTTAATGTATCCTTTGCCATTTCCACCAAAGGTCACTGATGGACCAACTTCTTCTTTGTAATCAGAGAGCAGAGATTTTCTGCCAGTCATGTGCCTTGAGCATCCGCTATCAAGATACCAGATACCTTTGGCACTCTGCATACAACAAAAGATTAATTGTTTAAAGGTACCCATATTACTATGGGTCCTACTTGGTTAGATATAGGATTGGCGGAGGAGCTACTAGCTGAAGAACTCCCTTCAGTGGATATCTTCACCTTTGATGGTTTTGCAACCTTGGTGGATTTCACTCTCGCTGATTTATCAGCTTGAGCTACTTTCAGACAGCACATCTATTCTTCAAGAATAGAACTTTGAAGTCTTTGTCACATAACTGACTAACGCTTAAGAGATTGTGCTTTAGTCCCTCAACGTAAGCAACACGAGAAAATGATGTGGCTCCGTTGGACAGAATTCCATAACCTTTAGTGTATCCTTTGCCATTTCCACCAAAGGTCACTGATGGACCAGCTTCTTCTTTGTAATCAGAGAGCAGAGATTTTCTGCCTGTCATGTGCCTTGAGCATCCGCTATCAAGATACCAGATACCTTTGGCACTCTGCATACAACAAAATATTAATTGTTTAAAGGTACCCATATTACTATGGGTCCTGCTTGGTTAGATATAGGATTGACGGAGGAGCTACTAGCTGAAGAACTCCCTTCAGTGGATATCTTCACCTTTGATGGTTTTGCAACCTTGGTGGATTTCACTCTCGCTGATTTATCAGCTTGAGCTACTTTCTTTCCATGAGCTAGTTTATCAGCTTTAGTAGCGTTAGGACATTTGCTTGCAATGTGGGAGGTTTCACCACAGTGATAACATTTTCTATACTTAAAGGGTTTGGAAATCAGAGAGGGAGCAGGAAATTTCTCAGGGATAGGTCCAAGAATTCCTTTATCCATGGTCCTAAGAGGTATAACAACCTTTTCAGGGGTAGGAGTGAGATTGATTTTGATTCTGGGGGTTGGTCTCTGAGAAAAGTCAGGGACCTTCTTCCTAGTTTTAGAAACTTTCTCTGAGGACTTCTTGTTCCTATCTTGAGTTTTCTTATTCTTAGGAACTTGATTAAGAAACTCGTTGTTGATCACTTTCTTAGAATTAAGTATAGAAAGCTTCTCTTTAGAAGAGGAGGAAGAAGAAGTTGAAGAAGAAGAAGGATCAGGGATAGAGGAGACAAACATTCCAAATTTGAGCATAGAACGATCATTCTCTTATTCTTCCTTTTCAGGGTTATAGCCTAACCCACTTCTTACTTTCATAGGTATTTGCGCATTGATGATCTCATTGACTTTATCAGAAGCCTTACACCATCCTTCGATGGTTGCCTTTTCAGATTTGAGATCAGCGATAGCCTTTTCCCTATCAGCGATAGCTTGTTGTTTCTCGATGATTATTGTTTGATTTACAAAGACTTGGTCCTTGAGAGATTCCTCAATTTTAGAAAGTTCTTTGATTCTTATATGGCAACTTTTTAATTGTTCAGATAAGTCAGTGTTAATTCTCTCGGCCTTAATTTTTCCATTTAAAGCATCGTAAAAATCAACAGTCATAGCATCGAGAGCTGACAAGTTATCACCTTCAGAAGGTAAAGAGATAGAGGGAATAGTTACCTGAGTAGAAGGAGACTCAGAGGAGGAAATCTCAGTGACTTCTTCAGCGTCCTCAATTCTTGCCATTAGACAGAGGAAGGCAAGATCTTCTTCATCTGAGCCAGACTCTTCAGAGGTCTTGGCCCAGTCATCTTCAGCATCCCAGTCAACTTCTTCAGCGACAAGGACTTTGCCTTTTTGCTGGTGTTTCTTCATATCCTTGTATATGTTTTTCAATTTCAAATACTTCTCCTTTTTATCAGAGGTCTGGGAGGTAGTGGGAGCTGCAACTTTCTTCAACCTGCATTCACTGGCAAAGTGACCCTTTCGCTGACAGTTGAAGCATATCGCTGAGGCTTTCTCAGCAGGCAACATTTTTTGCTTTTCAGAGTCAGAGAGGTTAGAGGTTTTTCGAAAATTGCTCTTTCTAGCAAATCTTTTAAAGTTATTAGTTAAGAGAGCTAAAGAGTTATCAAACTCAGAGATGTCAGCATCAGTGAGTTGATCTTCTGAATCAGTTTGACCTAATTCAGTGATGGAGGTGATAGTGGAAGAAGAAACATTTTTAGGAGTTCCCTCAGAAGTCACAAGTGCCAAAGAAGTACTTTTGGCACCCTTGAGTTCATTAATGAGGTTCTTCCTCAGAAGTTGAGATTGTTCCTCATTAAGAGCATACCATATAATGCACTTAAGGACAAGGTTTCAAGATTCTTTGACAGCTTTAGACATGTAGTGTACACTGCCCATTGATCAGGTAATGCCTCCATGAATTTTGTCAGAATTTCAGCGTTTGAATACACTCTGTCGACTGATTTAAGATCAATCAATAAACAGTTGAATCGCTGGTGAATTTGAGAAAGAGATTCACCCTTTTGATACATAAAACTCTCATATTTTCTTACAAGGTTTATGCATCTAGTGACTTTAACCTCAGAAGTTTCTTCATATTGGATACATAGAGTATCCCACATGGCCTTAGAAGTCCTCATTTTCATGACAGAATGATAGACTTCATCTGGTAAAGCCATTGCTATTATAGATCTAGCTTTAGAATCAATAGCAATTTCTTTCTTATCTTCTTCAGTCCATCTGTTAGGAGTTTTAACAATAACTCTTTCAGGAATGGCTGGAGTAGCAGTGGTGGTAGGAACACTAGCTACTATAGTTGTAGGAACAAATGGTCCATTTTCTAGATAGTAGGGAATCTTTGGATCAGATCCCTCTAGAAATAGAGACATTCTTTCCTTCCATAATGAAAAATTATCATGGCTAAATCTTGGAGGTTTAGCTAAAGATCCATTATCATTGTAGTTCGTATTAGGGTTTGACATTTTAAAATAGTTTTAAGAAAAAGTTATTTTAAAGATTTAAGAAGCAAACACTGATCTGATACCACTTGTTGGTCCCTAAAGGGTCTACAAGAGTTCAATCAATAGAGAACAGTTTGTAGAAGGGGGGGGGGGGGGTTGAATACAAACACACACAGATTTTGGTTTTTAAATGAGTTTATTGAAAATAAACAAATTTACAGTTACAAGCGGAATAAGAACAAGTTTAACACCTATTCTATTGTAACTAAGAAATGCTAAGTTTGATGCACAAGAAGATGAAAGAAAGAATAAAGAGGGTATAGGTTAGAAAGAAGCATGCATTTAGATGGAGAAGATATCTCCATCTTATTTATACCCGTTTGCATTTAGTGCAAGACAAAAGGTATATGCCACGTGTCAAGCTTGGATAGGAAGCTTGTCCTTGCTAATAAGACAACCATGCTTTTGGCCGAATATGAACAGTACCATATCAGATATGATGGGGACATAAGAGACAAGTCGTACGTCCTTTTCTGACATGGTTCTAGGTTTGACTTTTGTGCATCGAGGATAAGATCAATCTTTAATCTTGAGAAGGAAGCTTCATTTGATCGCTGATACTGAATATACAAGGATGAACTTCAGTATCGCTGAGGCTTCACAAGACTTCACACTTTGAGTAGACAATCGCTGCTATCGTTGAACTGCTCCAGTTCACTTAGCTGATTATCTCTTTCTTCAGCTAGAGTCTTTGACTTTCGCTGAATGGTCTTCTGGTGTGATAGCTAATCTTCGGATCTTCAGAGATAAGCTTGTTGTTCCTTGATCTTCAGCGATCGCTGATGGTTATCAGCGTGTGCTATCGCTGAATATGAACGGAAGCTTATACAATGGAATTTCACTAAGTATAATAAGGAATCATATTCAAATCATTTAACAGGAGTTATGATCAACAGATCTAAAACCATCGCTTGTTTCCCAACAACAAACTCTGTCAGCCATCCAAGCTCATCAAGTATCCCAAAATCAAACTTTGGAAGACATCAGAAAGCTTCTTTCTGATAATGCAGAAGCTCAACAGAACTCTGCAAACGCTCACTTCCAGGCTCTGGACGCTGGAATCAAATCAAATGCAGAGGCTATCTTTAATCTGCCTTCTGAAATACCCACTCCAGAGGTCACCATCTCTGCTGCTGAATATGGGTCATTCGTTGCTGACATCCACAAGCTTATCACTATTGTCTTTACTTCAGAGGATGCATCTGCCTTTGCCTCTTCGCTGGTTAAAAAATCGCATATGGCACAATTTCAGAAAGCCATGATTGACCGTATCAACTCTTTGACATCTAAGTACGCCTCTAAAACTAACTCAAGCAACTCTCACATGGAACAGAAGCTTACTACTTTGGACAACACCATATCTCAGCTCTCTTCTTTTGTAAGCGCCTTATCCTCCTCATTTGCCGAAAGAAAGAAAGCTAAAGAAGCCCGAGCGTGCAAGAAGGCTGAATTGAAGCGGAAAAGATCTGAGGATCAGGATCCTGATTCTCAGAAGGGGGAGAACATGGAAAATATCAAAAAGATGAAAACAGAAATGGGTCAGAAGGAGAATCAAGAGAAAGGTAAAGCATCAACCTCCTCCCCTTCTGCACCTCCTCCTCCTAAGCAAACTCCATTAACGCCTACTCCTCTGGCCACTCATCGAGGTCCCCTGCCTAAAGATCCAGAGATTGCTAAATTCATACTAGAGGTAATAGGGAATACCAAAACATAGTCTTCTCAACAAACCAGAGCAGAGGCAGCCAAAGCAGAAGCTGCAAGAGAAAAATCAAAAACAACTAAATCAGAAATTGCCAAGGCTGAAGCTAAGAAAGCTGAAGAAGCCAGAGCTAAAGCTGCCAAAGCAGAAGAAGAAGCCAGAGCTAAAAGAGCAGAAGCTGCATTCACAGTGCATATTACCTACATTTATCAATAGTTTTTACCATATTATTATACTTTTTTCCTGGGTCATGTTTTAATAGCATCCAATAACCATAATTGACTAATGATCAATAAATTGAAGAAGGATTGCTTATATAAGATAATATTTTATGTTGTTTTAAAAGATTCAAGATTTCAAGTAGAAGCATTGTTTATTCAGATTCGTTTTACTACGTAATGCATTCAGACAATAAGCAATACACATGGTTTATTCATTATTTAATATTTATTTGTTTGTTGTACGCAAATGTACAAACATACATACAGATTTAAATTAAAAAAAAAGGTGGGACTTCCGGTAGCCATCTCTAGCCTACAACGTAATATGAATAAATTTTAGGTATTTTATTTATTTAGTATTCCTTTTAAAAGATCATTGCAGTCACTTTTATTTATTGTGAATTCAAGTTAATGTAGATTAATTATACAAACATTTGTTTGATTAAAATTTTGTGATGTTCGTAAACAATTATAATACCTCCCAATTTATATTAAATTTTTAGATTGTTTACCTTAATTAATTCATAGCTATAAGACATTGACTAAAAATATTCTAAATCATAAGATCATGTTGCCATAGCAATTGATCTTTTTAGAGAAAATTTATATAGATAATTAGTCAACACTTATGTATCTCAAATCACATTTACTTGAATTATATTCTTCCATAGAAGAGGCATTCTGTAACACCCTAAAATTTAGAGCGAATTTAAAACAAAATAAAATGCGGAATAATATAAAATCCACCCAATTAATGGAGAAGAGTATATGGGAGTTTACAACAAGAGTTAGATGTCTTCTCAAAAAGATGTCTTCTCTCTCTCGGCACATCATACCGCTCTTCTCTAAAGAGCCCCATCAATCTGCTTCCCTGCTACACCACATTTAAATCAAGTGTTATGTTTACGCCTAGTGAGAACAAACAGTTAATTGGATAAAGCAATAAAGCATTTTAAATCAAGAATGATACGGTCATCCCATTTAACTTCACTTGACACTCGGTCCTCCACGCCTATGGAGTCCATTACATATTAATCTCTAGGCCAACTACATTATTTATAACATAATCATAGTTTCTAATCTACTATATTATTTTTAACATAATCGTAGTTTCCAATCTACTATATTATTTGTAACATAATCATAGTTTCCAATCCACTATATTATTTATAACATAATCATAGTTTCCAATCCACTATATTATATATAACATAATCATAGTTTCCCATCTACTATATTATTTATAAGATAATCATAGTTATCCCAACAACTATATTATTTCTAACATAATCATAGTTCCCATCTACTATATTATTTATAACATAATCATAGTTATCCCAACAACTATATTATTTAACATAATCATAGTTCCTCAAATCCTCAAGCCTTTCCATAAACCATTTCCTTTCGAATCCAAGTTTTACCAAAAAGGTAGGTCAAAACATTTTGAGTTCCAAAACTAAAGATTACTTAATTTTATAACTTTTCTAAGTGCTTTAAACCATCTATGATGTTCACTACATCATCTACAACAACTTACTCAAAATCCTCATTTTGACTTACAAACTCCAAACCTATCCAAATGTATAAATACTTGTAAACATAAGCTTAAATTAGTAAGATACAACATTTTATAACAATATTTGAGGTTATGAAGTTTGGATTTGAACTCACAAGCTAGAGTTTGAGGAAACCCTAGAAATCCCCAAGTAAAACTCTTGAACTAGAGGTGGAGATGAAGAACAGTAGAGGTTAGAACCCTAGATCTTGATTCTCTAAGCTTGAATTTCAAAGATGAACTTGGTTGGTTGTTGGAGGGCAATGAATGCTCATGAAATCGCCCCTTTAGGGTTTGGTCTTGAGAGTAAATATTGAGAGAAAGAGTTGGTATAGGTAATAAATGAAATCTGATATAAAAATCCCATTTTTATACTTCAGACCACGAATTGCGACCAAAAATTGCGACCGTGGCATTCGTTAGCTTGCAATTGCTAGGTTGCAATTTTTCCTGATGACTTACGGTACATAAATTGCAACCAAAAAATGCGACCATGGCATTGGTCAGGTTGCAATTGCCAGGTTGCAATTTTTCCTGATATATATTGCAACCAAAAAATGCTACCTTGGCATTGGTCAGGTTGCAATTGCCATGTTGCAATTTTTTCTGATGGTTCTACAACAAACTTTAACCTAATACATCACATCCCTAAACTTGCATTTACATATAAAAGGTCGAGAAATGTGAAATTCTGGGTGTTACAATCCTCCCACCCTTGAATTTAATTTCGTCCTCGAAATTTTACAAACTACCCAAACAAGTTAGGATATCTTCTCTTCATGTCCTCTTCAACTTCCCACGTCACGTTTGACCCTCTATGGTGCTTCCATTAGACCTTCACCATGACAATTTCTTTGCGACGAAGCATTTTTGACTCTCTTTCCAATATTGCCTATGGCTCTTCCACACAACGACTGCTATCGACACGAATCTCCGAGAGGGGTATTACAATCTCTTCTTCCGCTAAACACTTTCTCAAGCAACATATGTGGATCGTAGGATTTATGCCGGCCATTTCGGGTGGCAACTCCAATTTATACGCTTGTCGACCCACTTTTTCCAAAATCGTAAATGGTCCAAGGAAATAGGGACTTAACTTCCCACGCTTCCCAAACCTAATGATGCCTTTCCAAGGTGACAACTTGAGCATCACGCGCTCACCCGCTTGAAATTCCATTGGTCTTCTTTTCTTATCGGCATAGCTTTTCTGTCAGTCTTGAGCCGCTTTTAGCCACTCGGATATCTTTCACTTTATTTCCCGTCTCTTGGACAATCTCGGGACCGGCAAATTGTTTCTCTCCCGCTTCTAGCCAACACACTGGAGTCCTACGTTTCTTCCATACAAGGCTTCGAACAGTGCCATCTTAATACTAGAATGGTAACTATTGTTGTAGGTAAACTCCACAAGAGGTGAATGTGAGTCCCAACTTCCACCAAAGTCGATAACACACGATCTAAGCATATCTTCAAGAGTTTGAATAGTCCTCTTGCTTTAGCCATTGGTTTGGGGATGATACGCGGTACTTAAATGAATTTTGGTACCTAATCCTTTTTGTAGACCTTCCAAAAAATTCGAAGTGAACCGACTATCTCGATCCGACACGGTAGTCAAAGGAACACCATGCCTTGACGCAATTTCATCCACATACATCTTTGCTAACTTATCAACAGGACCGGCCTCCCGCATAGGCAAGAAATGAGCACTTCTCGTCAAACGATCCACCACCACCCAAATTACATCATGACCTTTCATAGTCTTGGGCAACTTAGTTACAAAATCCATGGTAATGTTTTCCCACTTCCATTCTGGTATTTCTAACGGCTGGACGCTCCCGTAAGGCTTTTGGTGTTCTGCCTTCACTTGCAAACACGTAACACACCTTTCCACATATCAGGCCACATCCAACTTCATGACGGGCCACCAATATGTCAATTTCAGATCTCTATACATCATGGTGCTTCCCGGATGAACGGAATACTTCGATTTGTGTGCGTCTTTTGGTAACAACTCACGGTTACCCCTATCTTGGGTACCCATATGCGGCCTTGAAACAACTTCAAGCCACGACCATCTTCCGTTAGAAGTAAGTGTTGTTTAACCATAACCTTACTCTTGAGATTTTCTTCTAGCAACGCCTCCGCTTGGGCTACCTTGATCCGGTCGATCAAGCTAGATACTAAATCAATCCTCTTGAGTATGGCACTTCCACCGCTCTCCTTTCGACTCAATGAATCCGCTACCACATTTGCCTTACCCGGCTGGTAAAGCAACTCACAATCTTAGTCTTTAAGTAGTTCAAGCCAACGTCGTTGCCTCATGTTTAACTCTATTTGAACGAAAACATACTTTAGACTTTTATGGTCGGTGAAAAGAGTGCACTTGGTACCATAAAGGTAAGGCCGCCACAACTTCAACGCGAAAACCACCGCGGCTAATTCTAAATCATCGGTAGGATAATTTTTCTCATGATCCTTAAGTTGTCTTGATGCATACGCAATCACCTTGCCTCTTTGCATCAGTACACAACCTAAACCCATTTTTGATGCATCACTATACACCACAAAATCTTCCGATTCTTCGGGTAAGGAAAGGATCGGTGCTTCACATAGCTTCCTTTGGATAGTCCGAAAAGTTTTCTCTTGCTTTTCGGTCCACACGAACTTCACATTCTTCTTGGTCAACGCCGTCAATGAAGATGCAATCTTGGAAAAGTCTTGGATAAATCTACGGTAATAACCCTCTAACCCCAAGAAGCTTCGAATTTCTGATGGACTCTTGGGCGGTTCCCAATTCATCATTGCCTCAATCTTGGATGGATCCACTTTCACTCCTTCATGAGTGACTACATGGCCTAAGAACTGCACTTCCTTTAACCAAATCGCACTTGGAGAATTTGGCATACAATATCTCTTTTCGCAAAACTTCTAGGACTTATCGGAGGTGTTACTCATGGTCTCCCTCGTTCTTACAATAAACGAGTATGTCATCAATGAACACGATTACCGACTTGTCAAGGAAGGGTCGGCATACTCGGTTCATTAAGTCCATGAACACCGCAGGTGCATTTGTTAAACCAAATGGCATTAAAAGAAACTCGTAATGGCCATACCTCATCCTAAACGTCATCTTTGCCACCTCTTCTTCTCTCACCTTCACTTGATGATAACCCGAACGAAGACCAATCTTCGAAAAGCACCCCGCCCCTTGAAGTTGATCAAAGAGATCATTTATTCTTGAGAGTGGGTACTTATTCTTCACGGTAGCCTTGTTGAGTCCTTGATAAACGATGCACATCCTCATAGTGCCATCCTTCTTCTTCACGAATAAGACCGGAGCTCCCCAAGGTGACGAACTCGATCTCACAAATCCCTTCTCCGAAAGCTCTTGTAATTGGGACATCATCTCTTGCATTTCGGATGGTGCCAAATGATACGGCGCTCGAGCAATTGCAGCGTCCCCCGGCACTAGGTCGATCTGAAACTCTACTTGACGATCGGGTGGCAAACCGGGCATGTCTTCAGGAAACACATCGGGAAATTCACTGACCACCCGAAGATCTTCAATCTTTTTCTTCTCCACACTCGCATCCATAACGTACGCCAGAAATGAGGGGCCAGAAATGAGGGGCATCCTTTGGCTAGGCACTTACGTTCTTTTGCCAAAGTCAATAATGCAACCTCGCCACTTTTCCTCTCCCCGTAGACTACCACTATGCCGCCATCCGGTAACGAAATTCGGATCAATTTCTTGGAGCAAATACTTTTGGCTTGGTTCTCGGCCAATCAATCCATCCCAATCACCACATTGAAACTCCCTATCTCCGTAGGTATGAGGTTTACTGAAAATTGCTTCTCTTCAATCTCTAAAGTACAACTTCTAAGGACTTCCCGAACTAACATCGTCCTACCATCGACTATTTCTACTATGTAGGCATCCTCCAGGGTACTAATAGGAATAAGAAGTTTCAAGTAGAAAGTAGTGGACACATAAGAGAAAGTAGCACCGGAATCAAAAAGAATACGAGCGGGAACGGAGTTACGAAGGAATGTACCCATCACCACGTCCGCCGCCGCCTTTGCCTCCTCTGCGGTCATCTTGAACGCCCTCCGCGTAGCTTTGGGGACATTCTCTTTCCTCACCTGACTTCCTCCCGTCCTCAACTTCAGGCAATCCCTACGAATGTGCCCCGGTTACCTACATTCATAGCACAAAGGCCCTTTGATTGGGCAATCCCGACTAACTTGGCCGGGTTTCCCACACTTGTAGCAACCATTAGGAGTGGGGTTACACGGCCCAAAGTGTTTGCTTCGACATTTGGAGCACCAACTAGGCTCCCTCCTATCATCAACCCTTCGATTGCTGTTGTTGTTGTTCAGCTTCTTGGAAGGCATAGAATTGCCCTCCCACTTCCTTTTCTCCCCCACAACCTTCTTCTCTTCCTTACCTAACTCGTAGGTATCCTCCACCATCTGTGCTTGATTGATGGTCTCTCTTAGAGTAGAGGTCCTTGCCGTCTGAACCATTGCTATCATGTCATATGACAACCCCTTAATGTACGCCTTCATTTTATCCTTCTCAGTCGGAGCCGCGTACTCCACCATATCCAACTTCTCCATGAACAGTTCCGTACACTCACTCACTGTCTTATCCCATTTCTTGAGGTCTCGAAACTCATCAACGATGCGATCGATGGCCCTTTCATTGCAATACTTTTCCAAGACTTTCGCCTTGAACATACCCCAAGTTAACATCGAAATAATCACTGGGCCAAGAGTTTTAGTGGTGACATTTCACCACCTTAAGGCCGCGCCCCTAAGCATCTGAGAGGCAAACTTCGATTTCTGGTTCTCTTCACATTCACTCGAGGCAAAAGCTTGCTCGATCTCTTGTAGCCAATTCACACAAACTACGGCGTTAGTTGTCCCGGACAACTAGGGTGGCTTGGAGCATAAGAAGGTTTTGTACGAACAACCTCTTCCCACTCTCCTTACCTCCGTCATCGGGGTATCCTCAGTAACCGGAATGACCCCATCCTCTCCGGAACCTCCTACAGCGTTCTCGGCAGTTGCTTCATGCCTTCGGTAATTGGCATCCCTTTCCTCAAACATTTTGAGCATATTCTCGTGTTGTTGTTCCATCATCATGTTCATTGCCTGCAATAAACAAATCTGGAGTTCATCTTGTGAACCCGCCTCTGTCATTATAGTACCTCCCGTATTAAGATTGATCGGTGGAATTACATTCAATCGGGCACGGGTATACTGGTAAGTGGACGAACGAGTGGAGGTGGTTGAGGAATAACCGGAGGTGGTCGAGTGACCTCCGTTGCCGTTGTCGGGTCTGGATTCGTAACACTGTTATTTGCACCCTCCGCTTCGTTCTGCGATCTAGCGCACGTGTTCACCATCTTAGTCTGTCAAGATGATAGATCAAGAGTAAGACAAAGTTAACATAAATACGTATAACACATTCATCAATCCTCGTAACAATAGAAAAACAAGCATACTCACAAACAAGATACCCAAAATAGCATTAGCTACGTGATATTTTGAATATATCATATACCAGCAAGAATTCTCATTACCAAAGTCACATTTCATGATTAATGCATTTTCGTCGACTCTAAAGCTCTCCTATCCCAACTGTGTCTACCCATATCTCACATATCAACATCTAAAGTCTCAGCTTAAGTCTAGGCATCTTAACTTCATACCTAGTTCGCTTAAACTGGAGCTCTGATACCAACTTATAACACCCTAAAATTTAGAGGGAATTTAAACCAAAATAAAATGCGGAATAATATAAAATCCACCCAATTAATAGAGAAGAGTATATGGGAGTTTCCAACAAGAGTTAGATACTATAACCACAACCTAACAATCTACATTTAACAAAACATAGATTAAACTCGGGGGTGTTGCTAATATCTCCAAAATAATGTTCTAATATTCCAAATATATACACTCTAGTTGCATATCTCAAAAAGATGCCCTCTCTCTCGGCACATCATCCCGCTCTTCTCTAAAGAGACCCATCAATCTGCTTCCCTACTACACCACATTTAAATCAAGTGTTAGGCTTACGCCTAGTGAGACAAATAGTTAATTGGATAAAGCAATAAAGCATTTTAAATCAAGAATGATACAGTCATCCGATTTAACTTCACTTGACACTCGGTCCTCTACGCCTATGGATTCCATTACATATTAATCTCTAAGCCAACTACATTATTTATAACATAATCATAGTTTCCAATCTACTATATTTTTTGTAACATAATCGTAGTTTCCAATTTACTATATTATTTGTAACATAATCATAGTTTCCAATCCACTTAGTATTTGTAACATAATCATTGTTTCCCATCTACTATATTATTTATAACATAATCATAGTTTCCCATCTACTATATTATTTATAATATAATCATAGTTACCCCAACAACTATAATATTTTTAACATAATCATAGTTCCCATCTACTATATTATTTATAACATAATCATAGTTATCCTAACAACTATATTATTTTTAACATAATCATAGTTCCTCAAATCCTCAAGCCTTTCCATAGACCATTTCCTTTCAAATCCAAGTTTTACCAAAAAGGTAGGTCAAAACATTTTGAGTTCCAAAACCAAATATTACTTAATTTTATAACCTTTCTAAGTATTTTAAACCATCTATGATGTTCACTACATCATCTACAACAACTTACTCAAAATCCCCATTTTGACCTAAAAACTCCAAACCTATCCAAATGTATAAATACTTGTAAATATAAGCTTAAATCAGTAAAATACAACAATTTATAACAATATTTGAGGTTATGAAGTTTGGATTTGAACTCACAAGCTTGAGTTTGAGGAAACCCTAGAAATGCCCAAGTACAACTCTTGAACTAGAGGTGGAGATGAAGAACACTAGAGGTTAGAACCCTTCTTGATTCTCTAAGCTTGAATTTCAAATATGAACTTGGTTGGTTGTTGGAGGGCAATGAATGCTCCTGAAATCGCCCCTTTAGGGTTTGGTCTTGAGAGTAAATATTGAGAGAAAGAGTTGGTATAGGTAATAAATGATATCTGATATAAAAATCCCGTTTTTATACGTCAGACCATGAATTGCGACCAAAAATTGCGACTGTGGCATTGGTCAGCTTGCAATTGCTAGGTTATTTTTCCTGATGACTTACGGTACATAAATTGCAACCAAAAAATGCGACCGTGGCATTGGTCAAGTTGCAATTACCAGGTTGCAATTTTTCCAGATATAAATTGCAACTAAAAAATGCTACCTTGGCATTGGTCAGGTTGCAATTGCCCGGTTGCAATTTTTTCTGATGGTTCTACAACAAACTTTAACCTAATACATCACATCCCTAAACTTACATTTACTTATAAAAGGTCGAGAAATGTGAAATTCCGAGTGTTACACATTATGGGTAATTTATGTTTAAGAACAGCATCACATATAAACACACATGTCTATCTTGATAATTTGAAACTCTTCTTATCCATAGATTTGATTGTTTTCATTGGATAACTGATATGTGTAGTATGTAGTGTGATGATAAAGAATTTTTGAATGTTGAGTTTTATACTACCATAAGTATTACTTGATATTTGTATTATGTTGTGAGGTTAAGATAATGATTAATTACGAATGACAAATTATACATTCCTTTTATTATTTTCTTGTTTTAGGCTTTGTCAATTTTAACTTGATTCCTATCTTGACTGGTTCGAACTATAAGCAATGGAGAGCCCATATAGAATTTTACTTCAATTTAATCAATAGATGAATTATTGCCTAAAAGTTGATAAGCCAAGCCGAGTTAACAGAAAATAGTACTGTAGCTGAAATTAATACCCATGCTAAATGGCACAAAACAAATAGGATGGCTAAAAGTGTGATAAGATTTTCCATGGGTGACATAGTGAGAGGCTCCATAGAAGAACCTGAAAATGCAGTCGACTATTTGAAGAACATTGCCGAGAAATATAAAGAAAGCGACATAGTTGAAGCTGCCAGACTTTCTAAGATGTTTAATGAACTAAAATTTTCTGGTGAAGGAAATGTGAGAGATCATCTATTGTCTATGATTGAGATTAACCAGAAGTTTAGAGACTTAAATATAGGGGTTAAAGATGAACAAGTATTTCATGTGGGACTACAATCTCTTCCTACAGCCTACAACAACTTAAGGAGCATGTATAATGCTCAAGATAAAAAATGGGATTCAAACAAGCTCATTTCTGTGTGTTGTGAGGAACAAGAGAGAATTAAGAAAGAAACACATGTGATCTACCTGTTAGAGAAACCTAAAGGAAAGAAAGAAAATAAGCACAAGCCAAAGAAGACTACCAACTTCAAGGCTAAGGGAAAAACTATAAAAAAGAAAGGCTCCAAAACTTTTAAGTATAAGTACTACTTTTTCACGAAAGTTGGGCACATGAAAATGGAGTGCAGTGGCTTCAAGTTCTGGATGGCTAAGAAGGGTAATGTTTTCCCGAATTCAGTATTTTCTTTAGAAGTTAATTTTATTAACATCTCTCCACAAAGTTGTTGGATTGATTCAGGAGGACCAATTCATATTACGACATCATTGCAGGGTGTGACAAAAAGGAGAAAACCCCAGAAGTTTGAACAACAAGTCTATGTAGGAAATGGAGCAAGAGTTGCAGTTAAGGCGATAGGAGCATTGGAACTAGATTTAGGACTAGGAAAATCTATTTATTTGGACAATGCTTACTTTATTCCCTCACTTAAGAGGAATTTAATTTCTGTAGTGCTTTTAGTTAAAAATGGTTGCAAACTTGTCATTGATTTTGATGGAATTAAAATATTTCAAGGTTCTGATTATCTTGGTTGTGGCAATTTTGTTCATAATTATTTACAATTAAATCGTTCTCTTGTTAATCAAGAGATTTTTGCTATTGATAATAATTTGAATGTTATTCAGAATATGTTGGTCCCTAAAGAGTCTACAAGAGTTCAATGATATAAGAACAGTTTGTAGAAGGGGGGGGGGGGTTGAATACAAACACACACAATTTTAGGTTTTTAAATAAGTTTATATTGCATAAACAAATTTACAGTTACAAGCGGAATTAGAACAAGTTTAAAACCTATTCTATTGTAACTTAAGAAAACACTTAGTTGATGCACAAGGAAAGATAGAAATAGCAGCAGAGGTTTTGGGAGAGAAGAAAGCATGCATTAAGATGAAGAAGGGTTCTTCACCTATTTATACCCGTTTGCATTTAATGCAAAGCAAAAGGTACATCCCATGTGTCAAAAATGTAGAGGATGTTTGTCCTTTGGATAATAGGACGACCATACCAAATCAGATTTGATGGAGACATAATAGACAATCCGTACGTTCATATTCTGACAAGGTATGGGGTTTTGACTTTTGTGCATCGAGAATAAGATCAACATTTATCTCGCTGATAGGCTTCACTTGATCGTTGAACCATAGACTACAAGGATGAAGTCACTAAGGTATAGCTGAGGCCTTGCAAGATTTCACACTTCTGATTAGATGAACTTTGCTATCACTGAACCGTTTCAGATCACTAGCTGTTCATCTCTATCTTCAACTTGGTTTTTGACTGTCGCAGAGTGGACTTGTGGTGTGATTGTTGTTCTTCAGATCTTCAGGGATAAGGTTAGAGTTCCTGATGTTCAACGATCGTTGAGTGCAATCAGCGTTTGCTATCGCTGAACCTGAACTATAACTTTATATCATGGAATTTTCACTAAGTACAGAGAGGAATCAAATTCAAATCACCGAAAGGAGTTCTGGATCAATAGAATAACACCACTATAGCAGGCACAAAAAGAACCATCATCAAAGAAAATTCTGCAAATCTTTGGCATAGAAGGTTAGGCCATATCTCTAAAGACAGACTTAGCATTAGTTAAAAACAAAACATTGCCAGACTTAGATTTTTCTGATCTACAAGATTGCATTGAATGTTTTAAAGGCAAGCTACATAACAAATTTAAGAAGGTTGCAGTTAGGAGTGGAAAATTGTTGGAACTAATACATACAGACATATGCGGTCCATTTCAACATACCACTCTATATGGAAACGCTTATTTTATAACATTTATAGATGACTATTCAAGGTTCTGTCACATATACCTACTATCGGAAAAATCACAAGCACTTGATGCCTTTAGAATTTTCAAAACTGAAGTTGAACTACAACTTGAAAATAAAATTTTATAGAGGATGGGAATTTCATGGAAAGTATACAAAAGCAGGCCAAGCTAAAGGTGCTTTTGCATCTTATCTTGATCAAAATGGCATTAAGGCACAATACACTACACCATACAAGCCTTCCCAAATTAGAGTGGCTGAAGAAAAAATAGGACTTTATTGAATATGGTGAGAAGCATGATGTGCACTACAGGCTTACCTATTTTCTTATGGGGAGAGGCACTTAAGACTACATATTACATTTGCAATAGGTCTCCTTCTAAGTCGGTAGAAAAAACACCATTTGAGTTGTGGTATAAAAAAACAGCCAAATCTACATCACCTCCATGTGTGGGGATGTAAAGCTAAGGCTAAAATACCAAATGTTAATAATAAGCTTCAGTAAAAAACAATTAGCTGCAATTTTATAGGCTACTGTGAAAAATCAAAAGGGTATAGATTCTACACTCCCAACAATTTCACCAGAACTATAGAAACAAATCAAGCTAAATTTCTAGATGAAAATTGTTGCAATGAAAATTTTGAAGATTTATCTACGGAATTTGTTGAAGATGCTCAAAATGGAGATTCATCCATTTTTCAGAATGATTTTTCACAGCAAAACTCTATAGAAAATGCAAATTTAGTCGATCATACTATTCCAATTGAAGAGCCTATAAGCCAAAATCTAGAACCAATTCCTACACATTTAGAGCCTGGGTTATCTGAAAATGTAGAACCTGTAGTTGATCCTCAACCTAGAAGATCGAATAAACCCCGAAAGCTGACTTTTGGACCTGATAGTGACTACATGGTATTTTTGCAAGAATTTGATGATCTAATTGATGGCGCGAATCCTATAAGCTTCAAACAGGCCTAAGAGAGTAATGAAGTGCTTAAGTGGCAGAAGGCAATGGAAGATGAATTAGAATCTATGAGAAAGAATTTTGTATGGAAACTAGTCAAACCTCACCCTAATCAAAAGGCAATAGGTTCAAAATAGGTTTTTAAGACTAAAATAGATTCAAATGGCAAAATTGAAAGACATAAAGCTAGACTTGTTGCTAAAGGTTTCACACAAAGAAAAGGTATTGCCTTTATAGAAACATTCTCTCCAGTGTCCACTAAGGATTCATTCAGAATCATAATGGCTCTAGTAGCTCATTATAATATGGAGTTACATCAAATGGATGTTAAAACGACTTTTCTAAATAGAGAGCTAGAATAAGTAATATACATGAAGTAGCCTGAAGGCTTTGTGGAACCAGAAAAGGAAGATCATGTATGCAAACTTCAAAAATCCATATATGGGCTTAAACAAGCTTCAAGACAGTGGTATAAAAATTTTGATTCAGTTATATCAAGTTTTGGCTTTATAGAAAACATTGTGGATGAATGTGTATACATTAAGACAGTTGGAAAAAATTTCATTTTCCTCATTCTGTATGTAGATGATATCCTTTTGGCTAGCACAAATATTAAATTGATTACAGACACTAAAGAATTTCTATCAGCTAATTTTGACATGAAAGACTTAGGTGAGGTCTCCTATGTTTTAGGTATAAAAATTCAAAGCGACATATCACAAGTTTTAATAGGATTATCTCAAAGAAACTATATCCAAAAGGTTTTAAAGAGATTTAACATGCAGACTTGTGCTGAAGGAGACTTACCTATGTCAAAGGGTGATAAACTGTCCAAAATTTCAAAAAATGGGGGTAATGGTTTAGCTGAACAAATAGATTATAAGTCTTACGCACAATTAATAGGAAGTCTAATGTATGCACAAGTATGTACCAGACCTGACTTGGCATATGTTGTAGGAATTTTGTCTAGATTTCAACAAAACCCAACTAAAGATCATTGGACGTCAGGTAAGAAAGTACTTAGGTACATGCAAAAAACTAAAGCTCACATGCTAGTATATAGACAAGTCAAAAACTTGGAACTTGTGGGCTACATAGATTCAGATTTCGCAGGTAAATATCCAAACTCAAAGAAATCTACCTCTGGCTATATTATTATGCTTGCAGGAGGGGCTATAGCATGGAAAACCATGAAACAATCCCTGATTGCAAATTCAACTATGGAAGCTGAATTTATAGCCATTTATGAAGGGGTTTGTGAAGGAATTTGGATCAAGAACTTCTTGATTCAAACTTCTTAAGTCCTATGGTTTCAAGTCCTTTAAAGATGCTTTGTGATAATGAAGCTACAGCCTTTTTCAGTGGAAATAGCAAAAGATCAAATAACTCAAAGCATATCGGTCTTAAGTATTTCGGTCTGAGACAAAGGGTTAAAAGAAAAGAGGTTATTGTTGAACATATTGGTACATAATCTCAACTTGCAGATCCATTCACTAAAGCCCTTTCAGTGGTAAGTTTCCAAAAACATGTTAGAGATATGGGAATTTTACCTGAACTCGATGCTTGAGATTAGTGGGAGTCAAGATTAGTTAAGCCGGTTATTTTGTGTTTTTTCATTTTTCGTGGTAATCTTTTTTTGGCACATTTAATAAAATGAGGAATTAAAGTATATAAGTCATGTTATTTGTTTTACAAATTAAAATAAAGTTTAAGTCATTATCTATAACAAACAAGTGAATCATCGCATTGAAGAAATAATCGCGGACTACATAAGCAAAATTTGGTTTAATAGTGTTAAGTATTTTTTGCTTGTAAGTTTTAGAAACTTTTCTAAGACATTCGGTGGACTATGAGCTACATTTTTATACTAATTCAGGTAGATATAATTATTTGCAAAATGCTCAAATATAGACACTTACGAACTTCTGTGGAATATGATATTGTGTGTTACTGGTTCTTATTAAAACTAGTTTGTCAAACTGGTATAAATTCTGAGTCCTACACATGGTGTTTATTCTGACCAAGTTTGAATTAATTCACAACTGTTAGAAATTCTCAGCGCGCCCTTCATTTGATATGTGCAATGTTTATGGTTCTCTTATCCTTACGGATTATGTTAAGTCCAGTGGGAGAATGTTGGAAATTAATTGGACTTTATCATTATCTGTAATAAATATTAAAGGACAATTGATTTAACATTTATATTTATCAAGAGAATCCTATATCAATTATAATCTAGTCACATATTAGGATATATATCTCTTAATATGAGTAGGATCATGGTCATTCCTGACATTTTGGAGGCCCTATGCAAAAATTTAAATGTGGTCTTATATTTCCTTTAAGTTATGTTATCATCAAATTATTTATTATTAAATTCAAAAATAAATTCTTTTATATTAGAATATATGCAAAAATATAAATAATAAGATTCAATTAAAAATCAAATTGATCTTTTTATAGTTAAATTAATCTAGTGATAACAATAAACAGTTAATTAGTAATAAAATTAAAATTAATCACATAATAATACAATATATAACACAAAATAGTTTATTCATTAATATTGACACCACTATGTACGCATTTTCAAAAGAAAACAAACAATTAAACATTACAATTTTTTTAGTACAAATCTTCTAACATTTTTAAAGTAAAATAATCTTATCACATTTTCACTAAGTACTAATTTGTGAGATCTTTTTCAGCTAATCTAGTTTCTGAATTTAGTTTCATTTATAAGGATATGAAATCACAATTTTACAGGTTTAAAAGCTATAAAGTTCATTTACTAATTTAATTACAGAGTGTAATATCAGTGAGTGAGGTTGTTTTAACGAAGATAGAACTCTTATGTTTATTGTCCCATTTACTATTTTCAGGGATCTTTTCAGTACACATATGGAGTAGAGTATTTCATTTAATTTCATTAATGGATAATCTGAAGAATAACATTATAATGAAATTACAATGTTAAGGTAAAGTATAATACACTGAAAAATATTACAAAGGAAAAGAAACTAATGACTAATCAGAGAGTTTCTCTTTTCTTCTTCGTAGCTCATTCTCATAGATCTCCTTCTGTAATAAAACAGGGTCTTTGGTAGACCAGCAACTGTAACACATGATCTTGATGAGTTTTGGTGGAGCTTTCCCGATCACCTTGTTTATGAGAAACCTTAATAATCTTTGGTTATCAAGAAAGACCATTCCAGCTTCTGGGATTGTGATAATTTCATGCTCAGTGAAACTTTTGGCTTCAGGAAGAGAAGTGTTGAGCATAGAGATGTCAGGGATTTCAAGATGACCAAGAACGCTTTCATAGCTGAATTTGGTTTCATGGTCATTTCTTGAGGAGGGGCCCTCTTCAGCATTTGATCTTAAAATTCTTCTTTTGATCTGATCATGGAGAGGAGGAACTTGGACGTGTCGCGACATCCTTTGCAATAGTTGATCAAGAATTCTTTCTACAACATCTCTGAATTTTGACTTTGATTTCTGAATGGCATCTATGATTTCCAGCCATTTAGAGTATTCATAAAACTTCAGAAACTTGGCCTCTTTACATTCACTCCTTGAATGCATGTACATTCGTACGAATACTTTCAGACCCTTCTTTTCGAAAGTGTATTCTTTGATAGTAGCACGAGTGATGGTTGAGTCAGACATCCGGTGTTTGAACCTTTCAGTACACCATCTGAGTTCATCGTTCCATTGTTCTTGAGTTTCTTTATTCAGAGCATGTAGAATTCTATCTTGAGCTATGATCGGATTCACTTTCAGGTTGTCCCTTGTGAGTTCCTTTTGTGCTAGAGCTTCAGCGACCTTTATACTTTCTTCATTTTGCTTCTTGGTCGCTTCTTCTCTTAGATTTTCCTCACTGATCATTTGTCGAGAAATCTTTAAGTCTCTTTGAGTTTTCTTCATCTCTTCATCCTTTCCTCTTTGAGCTTCAAGTGCTTCTACTCTTTCTTCTTTTGAAAGAAAAGAGAATTCATCAAACACCCTGATTGGAACAGGGGCTTCTAGCTCAGATGTATGAGGAGGAATTCTAACTCTGGTTGCTTCCATGGCTCTGATGAAGTTTATTCTTCTTTCTTCTTCTTCAGGATCCCTTATTTTTTTCTTTATGTACACGCCTTTGAACAAGGCCTTCTTCTTCTTCAGATTTAGTATCGGATATATACAGGAACTGATCTTCAGAAAAAGGTTCATCCATGAATGAAGAACCCTTTGGGGAACAGGGATCACTGAGAGGAGAAGAAGATAGAGGTTCATCAGCATTGAGATTTTGAGGAGGAGTTTGAGCTTCAGAAGGGAGGTTGAAAGGGACGAGAGGAAGGCATACCTCAGTATTGAGCTCCCCCTCTGAATTTACGGGAGTAGAATCGAGCTCTACTACTTCTTTATTCTTCCCTGAGGGACCTGCTTGATCCTTTTCAGGATTTTGCCTGTCCCCCAAAGGGCTTCTGAATACGACTCCCCCTGTTTGTATTGTCCCTGGTCTGTTGGCAGACCATAAATCGTCATCATCATCATTATCCTTGAGGGAGTAATGATGGACGTCTTCAGCTTCATTATCGTCTTCATCTTCTTCCTCTTCTTCATCATCATTATCACCTTTTTCAGAGGTGGGGTTGTTAATGAAGTTGTGGTTGTTGATGAGGTTGTTGAGGTTGAGGTGGTGGTTGGTTCTCCATGATCTGTTCAGAGAGCTCCCGGGCGAACTTCTCCCCCTCTTTGTTGTCGACAGGGAGAGACTGCACAAGAAGAGTGTGCACATTAGAGTTGAGCTTGGAAAGATTCTCAGCCTGAGAAGATTGAGTTTGAGCAAGCGAAATCAATTATGATCTATCAGCATCAGAGAATGAAGGAGCTTTCTCTGGCATGGCTTTAACGAGGCTCATAATCTCAGCTTGATTCTGCTTTATTTCAGCAATGGCCATGTCTTGACTTTCAGCCTTTTCAGAGAGAGATTTTACTTGTCTCTAAATGGAGCACTAATCATCCCTCAATGTTACAAGAACAGTTGTGAAGTTGCTGAAAGCCACCCTCATGGCAGGGACCCTAGTCACTTTCTGGTAGATCTTCTCTGAGACAAACCATAATTTTTCTACCCGATGCCTTATGGTTGCACACTCTTGCACCAGAAAATCGATTGTTGGGAAAGAGGGAGGTGCTAGAGAGATCTGAGGTATACCCACAAAAAGAGAGGGAAACGGGGGAAGGCCCTTTTCTTTCTTCACTTCCCTGAGATCAGCAGTAGAGGGCTCCTTTGAGTAAGGAGGCGTGCTGATGGGAGTAGATGTGGTAGTGACGCTGGTTGCTGAAGTGAAGTGAGGAGCAGCGACACCTGCTGATAACAAAGAAAGATGAGCCAAAAACAACTCAGGGTTAGCAGAAATATGAGGGGAGGTAAAGTGTTTACATAAGGGTTCCTTGAGAGTATATGAAGGATTACTCTCAGGGACGTTACTTGCGACGGTAGTATCCTGAGGATCACTGACCTGTTTCTGAAAATGCTTGAGATAAACATTCTCAGGTCCTATGCACGTAGCTTTCCAGAGATCGGATTGTCGAAACAAAACTGATGTCTGAATAGCACGTTGCTCAATCTCATCAGGGATGGGGACAACCATACCTGAATCATGGACTGATGTGCGGACCAAAGAAGATGAGATAGAAGAAGATAAGAGGGCAGTGCAAGTGATACATGATGCAGTCTCAGCATGACTGACTATTATTGGTTCAGAGATCGAGGTCCCTGAAACCTTAGGTAGAGTTGATGAAGCGGCAACAGAGACAAAAGCTGTTGTCGTGACTAGGGGTTGGTTGCTGTAGAGAAGGGAGGTATAGTCCAGAAATCAGTGAGAGTGCTTGATTGAGAGACACCCTATTTGAGCTTCTTGGAAGCTGGCTTTTGGGCGATGGACTTTTTATGTCCATCGGTTGGTTGCTTTCTCTTTATGGAAGGGGAGGGGCCTGGGTTAGTCATTGAGGGGATTGGCAGTGACTTAGGCATAGTATCTACCTGAGAGGTAGAGATGGAAGAGGCAGCAGCAGCAGTACCCTGAATTATCTGCAGCATGTATGGAGTGTAGGGGGCATCTCCATCTTTTTCATCGACCTCAAGTACCTTTTTCCTAATGTGAGAGAAATTATGGTTTCCCTCAGTGGGGTATCCCTCGTATACCGTTGCAAAAAGGATACAGCAAATCTGGGAAAAGCAATTGCTTTGTCCCTTCTCTGGGCTTTGACCTTGTTGTACAGTTCGCTGAAAATGATCTCAACGAAGTTCATCTTGCGCCCGGTGCAGCGAGCCACCGCAATTTCTTGGGAGGACTTGCTGGCCTGATCCTGTGAGTCGAATTTGGATCACATGCACTGATGACGTGAGTCCAAATGTTTTGCCATCTCGCTGGCATGCGCTTCTTCTCCACCTTAGTGATGGATTTGACGACTTGGTTCATTTCTTTGTCAACTGGCCAAGCATAGCCAATGGCATCTAGAAAGGCTTGAATTTCTTCAGTGGTAGGAGCGTCAGCCCATCGCTCACTTCTCTCCTTTGTTGGAAGATGGAGAGCATCCCTTAATACCCGAGCAGTGATAACGACGGTGCCGAGAGCAGTTGTGAACTCAATAGCAGGAAACTTCCTTCCCTTGTCATTACAGAGGGTGATGCAGTGAACTGTGTGCCAGTATTGCTGAAGATGAGCAGTTATCCCTACAAAAACATGGACAAATGCGTACTTTAGAGGGCACTTCTTGATGAAGTTGGCACCATCCTTCAGATAGGCGCGTTCAGCGGGGATGTCAGTGATAGCAAAAAAGTTGCTTGGTTTCACAATGGCTTGCTCAGGAGGGAAACTTGCTTCTGGTGCAGCAACAAAAGTTGTGACAGGGACGACTTCTTGTTCAGAGACGGAGACGTTGCTTGGAGTTGCCATTTCTGTTTCAAAAATGGGAACATCAAATAGAAAAATCATGGCTTAATACAACAATATGTATAAACCAGAGTATTTTTGGTACAAAGGTTACCAAATAGAAAGTATAAGGAAAACAAGTGTTTTGATGAACAAAACCAAAAACAAGTATTAGTGGGTTTTTAAAAGAAATTTTGGATTAAACTTTCCAATAAATCTTATGTTCTAAGAAGAAAAGACTTGGAACAGGTTTTTGAGTTTTTGGGTTTTAATCCAGATTTAAAGAAGAAATCTTTATAACAAGATGTTATAAAAGATTTAAGATAGAGATAAACAACATTCCTGTTGTTTTTAGGAAGGAAAAAGGATTAGATCAAACCTTAAAAGTGAGAATTGGAGAAAAACACACAAGTGCGTGTTCTTGGTGTTCCTGAAAAGGCTTGAAGATTCGAAAGAGTCCTTGATTTTGAAAGATTTGAGCGCGTAAAAAGTGAAATGAAATATGTTTCACTTTATATAGGAAAAGACGATACTGAGTAGAAAGAGACAAATCGAAGGTTTTAGCTTGTTTTTGAAAAAAGAGGTAATAATGACCTATGACACGTTCTTTGGGTTTGATTGGATAGGAGACGTTGAAGCCATCATGTGTCAGAAAAAGTTTTGATGTGTCCTTTTTGAAAACTAAAACGATTATCATTAAACTAATGTTAATCATTATCATTAAATTCCTCCTGTCATTGAGAACAAAAGTATTCTCAGTGAAGGGTTTTCTTTTTAGAATTCATACTCTGAATAGAAAGACATTCAGAGAGTATAAGAGATTCGAAGTCATACCTGAATGATATCCTTTTAGAGTTCAGCGAATGACTGAAGAATTTGAAATTCATTTTTATAATCACTAAAAGTGTAAATCACTAAAGAAGTTATTCTTCCATTTTTAACATTCCTAGTTCGCTGATTAACATGTTAAATCTTGATTCCTCAAGAGGTTTTGTAAAAAGATCAGCGAGCTGAAAATCAGTGAGAATAAAATGAAGTTCGATTTCACCATTCATAATGTGATCTCTGATAAAATGATATCTTATCTCGATGTGTTTGGTCTTAGAGTGAAGTACAGGGTTGTTTGCAATTGCGATAGCACTACTGTTGTCACAATATATAGGAATTTTTTATAGCTGAATATCATAATCAGCGAGCTGATTTCTCATCCAAAGAATTTGAGCACAGCAACTCTCTGCTGCAACATATTCAGCTTCAGCAGTTGATGTGGACACTGAATTTTGCTTTTCACTTGTCCAACTTATCAACTTCCCCCCAATGAGCTAACACCCCCACCGGTGGTGCTTTTCCTATCAATTTTGCATCCTGCAAAATCACTATCTGAATAACCCATTAGATCGAACCCTAAGTCTTTGGGATACCAGAGACCAAGATTAGGAGTCCCTTTCAGATACCTGAAGATTCGCTTTACAGCGATAAGGTGGGATTCTTTGGGTTTAGATTGATATCTAGCACATAAACAGGTAGCATACATAATATCAGGCTTACTACCAGTTAGATAAAGTAAGGATCCTATCATTCCTCTATAAGCAGTGACATTAACAGGTTTACCATCAGGGTCCTTATTTAAAGTCAGAGGAGGTGCCATAGGAGTTTTCATTGAAGAGCTTTGAGTTAAATAAAATTTCTTTAGTATATCTTTAACATATTTAGTTTGACATATAAAGATGTCTTTATCAGATTGCTTTATTTGAAGACCAAGAAAATATGTTAGTTCACCCATATACTCATTTTGTATTCCTTTTTCATACGTTTGGCAAAACGGGTGCAAAGTTTAGGATTCGTGGAACCAAAGATAATGTCATCTACATATATCTGAGCAAGAATGATATGTCCCTTACATTTTCTAAGAAAGAGGGTTTGATCAATCTTACCACGAACAAACTTTTCAGCGAGAAGGTATTTAGAGAGAGTGTCATACCATGCACGGGGAACTTGTTTCAACCCGTAGAGTGCCTTGTCTAGCTTATAGACGTATTTGGGATTTCTTGCATCAGCGAAGCCTGGAGGTTGTTCGACATAGACTTCTTCCTTCAATTTACCGTTCAGGAAGGCACTCTTGACGTCCATTTGATAGACTTTGAAATTTTTTGTGAGCAGCGAAGGCTAGGAATAATCTGATTGCTTCTAACCTTGCTACTGGAGAAAAAGTTTCATCGTAGTCTATCCCTTCCTCTTATATGTATCCCTGAGCAACGAGTCGAGCCTTGTTGCGAGTTACAGTGTCGTTTTCGTCTAACTTGTTACGAAACACCCATTTGGTGCCTATAATGGTTTTATCAGAGGGTCTGGGAACAAGCTTCCAAACTTTGTTTCTTTCAAACTCAGAGAGTTCTTCTTGCATGGCAATAATCCAATCTTGATCAAGGATAGCTTCATCAATCTTCTTAGGTTCTATAACAGAAATAAAGTTTACATAGAGACATATGTTAGCCATACTTCTTCTTGTCTGAACGCCTATACAGGGATCACCAATTATTTGATCGATGGGATGATTTTGAGTCCATCTCTGAGCTGGTAGCTGAGGATCCCCAGAAGATTAAGCGACCTGTTCAGGAATTAGAGAGGGTGGTCCTGAAAGGGAATCATTTCCCATGGAGGAAAATGCTTGGTTATTCACTGAAGAATTTCCAATAGAAGGACTGGATGAAGGAATCTGATTTAATGGACTAACATTCATCCCTGAAGATGAGTTGTTACTGTTCATAGATGTGGGAATTAGAATAGGACCATCATCATCATTATTTTCAGTGACAGGAGGTGTACTGAAATAAGATTCAGGTTCCCGATAATGAGATTTCATCTAGTTATTTAGTTCTTCGTCATCTTCAGGTATAGGGGTAGAACTTGAAGGATGAGATTTCATAGTTGTCTTTGTTTATTGAAGACTTTGAACGCCTTGGATACAGAGGAGTACCCAACTGAGCTATATAAGTAGTTTGTGTAAATTTGTGGTCTTTATATTTGTATACTCTAATAATTATACATAAAAATTAAAATAAAATTAGAGGCCCCCAACGGTCGAAGGCCCTGTACGATGACATCGCCTCGCACACCCTTAGGCACAACCCTGAGTAGGATAATTCATTAAGTTAATTACCTGATTAACATTAACGTAAGTGTATATCTCCTATTATTTTAATATCAATTTTATAGATAAACTAGGACTCCTTATGAGATGAATCTCTAGCTTTCCATGGCCTATAAATAAAGGAGATCAAGTCCCTATTGCCTACACGAATCTGCATTTAGTTCGGCCACATTCTGAAGCAAACCGTATAGAGCTTTAGAAGACTTTGATCTGTTCGTGAGGATGACTACTTCCGCTTCAATGAACTTTGCTGCTTGTAACTCAAGTGCTCCAGGTTAGTTTTACTAAACTCTGTCACAGTAAATCGATTTCTAATGATTTGTTTATGTTCCTATGCATTCATTCTTGTTATTATATGTTTAAGTTCATCTCATATAAATATAGCAAATCTCTGCCGAATAGTCATGTATAATCGATTGAATAAGCTGAGTCTGAGTCTCATCAAATTGTTAATAGACAAACACTTGGATTATGTTTGACAAATTAGCTAATTAACGAGTGATAAGTGAATTGGTAGCTGATAAAATAGATAGTGAACTAATTGTGTTAGACAAAAATTAGCTAACAAACTAGTTGAAAAATATATAATAACTAAAACTGATATGTTAAAAAATTTGTCAATTTTAATATTTTGAAATACAATTAAAAAGAAATCATTAACAAAAAATAATATAATTCATTTAGTAAATAAAACTAAATAGTATAATATGTTAATTAATAAAAAATTATATTAGTTATTAAATTTAAATTTTAAAAGTAGTTATAGTTAAAATTAAATGTTTTTTTTATTTTTGTAAAATAAAATAAAAGAAAATATAATTTTAATATGTAACTTACAAAAATATTTTTTTAAATTTTTATATTTGTTTTTTCACAACTAAATATATAAAAAAGTAAACTACAAATTTTGGTTCTTGTGGTTTGTCGAAAGTAACACTTTTCGTTCCTACAATCTTGAAATTCAAGATTGCCATCATGGCTTGTAAAAACGTCTAGATTTGTTCCATCCCTCTAACTCTAACGATTATTCAATGATTCTAGGGGTGAACATGATACAATATCATGTTGTTTTTTCTAATACCGTGTACCAACCAATTATCATTGATATGCAAATTTTTATACCATGTACCAATCAACTCTAATTGGTACCAACTTTTTTCAGTTGGTACATGTTGGTACGGTTTTGTACCAACGTCTCAAAATTTGAAGTTACAATTACAAATTCATTAACATAAGTATAATATGTTGATTCATTAACATGATTATAGTCTGCTGAATGGAGGCGTACAATGAGAAGAGAAGGAGACGAGGGTTATATAATTGAGATTTATATGAGGCATTCAACCATTCACCCCTAATTAGTAAGTGAGTAACCGAGTAACTAAGCCAGTAAGTCAACGTCACTAAGTCAGTAACCGAGTAACAAAGCCAGTAAGTCAAAGTCACTAAGTCAGTAACCGAGTAAACAACAAGATGTTAAATTCATAAGTGATTAAATTCTTCTAAGAAACAATCAGATGGATTATTAATTAAATATAATTAACTTAATTGATTTTCTGCTTAATAAATAATTAATATATATATATAAGTTGGTACGGTACGGTATTACCGTGGTAGAGGATTTTCAATATCACGTACCAACCAAGTTTATGAAGTTGGTACGGTCAACCAATTTAATTTGTTTGGTTGGTAATGCAATTGGTTGGTTTGCCATGGTACAAATTTGACACTCCTAAATGATTATGTTAAATGAGGGCAATTTCATATTTGTATCGATTTTTTTGTCTTTTACCCAATCAAAATCGATTTTGTGATTTTGGTTTCCCATGGTTTTTAATTGGGTAAAAAAAGACAACTAAAAATCGATAAAAGCATGAAAATGTTCATTGAACAATTTTTTTATCCGCCATCGGAGGGAGGGAGGGACCAAACTTTGGCATTTTTGCAAACTACAATGACCATTGTAATTTGGAAACTACATGGACAAACATTGTTGTAATTTGGAAACTACATGGGACAATAACTGTTATTTTTGACAAACCTTATGGACTTAATTTGTAGTTTACTCTATATTGTACAATGATGATGATGAAGAAGATATAAAAATAAGATGAATTCTCTCTACACTCTCCTCACTTATATATCCTATATTGTATACCCCTTCTACTCACTCACATACATCTTATAGGTATGTAAATGGGAGGGTGTATGAATAGCAATCCCTTAAAAATAATCGTTTAGATCAATAGTTAAAATTAAATGTATTTTATTTTGTGTAAAATAAAAGAAAAAATAACTTTAATGTTTATGTAACTTACAAAAACATTTTTTAAAATTGTTATATTTATTGTTTTGATGACTAAGAAGCCGTTTACCAAATCTTAACGGATAAGGGTTTACCAAGTCACATTACCTTACCGTATAAGTATGTGAATAATCAAGAGTTTTACTCGGTAAGAGCAAGACAAGGGTTGAGAGTCTTACCCTGTAATCGAGGGCGACAACTCTTACCATGGTTAGCGCTTACCAGGTGAACTGTTACATGTTATGCCGTTTTTGTTGATTAAAATCTTACTCGGTAAATAAGTGATATTGTTAAATTTTCCCAGTAAGAGCTTACCACCAGGTAAGTGTTTGGTAAATGGCCCTTAAATATATGCAAAAGTAAACTACAAATTTGGTCCTTGTGGTTTGTCAAAAGTCACGCTTTTCATCCATATAGTCTAGAAATTGATGATTGGCATCATTGCTTGTAAAACCGTCCAGATTTGATCCCTCCTCTAGTGACTATTCAGTATTTTTGTTAAATGAGGCCTCTTTCATATTTTTATCCATTTTTTTTGTCTTTTACCCAATCAAAATCAATTTCACGATTTTGCCCCTCATGGTTTATAATTGGGTAAAAGACAAGAAAAAAATTGATAAAAGCATGGTAATGTCCATTGAACGGAATTTTTTAACGACGGTTGGAGGTAGGAACCAATTCCTGACGTTTTTGTAAATTACAATGACCATTGTAATTTGAAAACTACATGGATGAACATTGTTGTTTTTGACAAACCACAATGAACAAATTTGTAGTTACTCTACATTGAATGATGACGACGAAGACGATGTGATGATATAAGAATAAGCGTTTAGATTAACAATAAGAGTAAATTACAAATTTTATTCTTGTAGTTTGAAGTGGATTATGAACAGTGTACCTAAACCCTAAGAATTCTTGGATAAGGTTTTTGTGGTTTCAATTTTGTTATAGAGTCGGTTTTTTAAGCTAACTTTCGTTTAAAACCTCTGTAAGCTGGGGGCATTTTGGTACATTTACTATTTCATTTCATTTTATATTAATAAAAGTAATTTATATAACATTTAATAATTATATGCTTTAGAGTAAATTTCATCCGTTTATTACACTATATATATATATATATATATAAATATATAGGGTTAGGTTCACGTGATACCAACCTATTTTCGTGAGACTCGTGAGACCATATTTTTACACTTGAAACTTCACATCAAAACACTGTGAAGATAAAAAAATTCCAAACCTTCACAATAAAACGCTGTGAAGGTTACCTTCACAGTGTTTTGATGTGAATCAAGTGTAAAAAAGTGGTCTAACGGGTCTCATAAAAACAGGCTGGTCTCACGTGATCCCAAGTCGGGTTGGATTCATGTGAGACTGGCATGTTTCGTAAGACCCGTGAGACCATATTTTTAAACTTAAAATTTCACTACGCACATTGTGAAGGTAAAAAAATCTGAACTTTCACATATATCGGTTCACACTGTGATCTTTTTTACGTGTTTGTGAAACAAAAATACATGTAAGAAAGTTTAACATTGTGAACCGAATACATAGAAATAATCACATTGTGAAACAAATGTATATATGTTAATAAATAAATTAAATACTATATTTAGACCGAAAGAAATATGTGAAACACAACCTCAAAGTAAAAGTTCTTACGAGTCTCACAAATTTTGAAGTTTTCAAATATTTAAGCCACTATACGCATATATATTTATGAAGATAATATAAAATAATGTAAGATATAAATATTATTTCTCTTAAAAATTATATAAGAAAGAAGACAAAATATGGTAAAAAGATAAAAAATATCCTTTAAGTTAACTGGGTTAACACTTAACAGGGGTTTAGGGCGTAAACTTTTGCATAGCACGAGGAGTATAATAATAAATAATCGTGTTTGAGGGACCGTAATAATGACAACCAATAAACTATAGGGACCATAAATGTACTTTACTCTATACTTGATATGTGTATATATATATATATATATACACGCACACCGCACACAACACAATACGGCGACTAGTCGACTACCCCCCTTTGTCGATGAATCGTCGACTAGTGCTCCGACGACACCACCGATTATATTCCTCCTTCTTCTGAGTTTCAGCGATTTTGCTTCATGATAACCCTCACACTCCGAACGCAACGATGGTTTCATGATCGGTCAAACGTCTAAATCCAAAACAAACCCTAAATCGATTAGGGTTTCATAGATGCTTCTTCATCTGGGTTTCATCTAAACATCCACAATACGGTTTGGGTTTCATACTCGCAAGTGGAGTTGATTACTTGTTTATGTATGCATATAAACATGGATTTGCTTGTGCAGAAGTGTGTACATTGATGCAAATATGTAGTTTGAGTTTATTATCTTTTAGTTTTTATTTAGATTACAGATTTGGTTTCAGTGAGTTCTGTACAACAGTTTTGTCAATGTGACTTGTTACTTGTACATTTCTGATGTTCTTGATGGTTGATTTTGATGGTGGGTTTGTAATTTTGTTTTTTATTTTGAGTTTTGGTGGAGAAGGGAAAAGGATGTGGTGTTTTGTTTGATTTTCCATCTCTTGCTTTGAAGGTTTGTACATCGTGCATGTAAACTTTGTACAAGTAAAAAGTATTAAGTAATAAGGGTGCGTTTGATACATTGGACTGGACAAAACTGCATGTCCCATGTTTGGTGCAGCATGGGACAGAACAACAGGAATTTACTGTCCCACCAAAATAGGTGGAACAACATGGGACAAGAATGAGACAGAAAATCAAATATCTCTAATTTATCCTCATTTGATATATAAACACTTGTTTTAATGGTCAACACCATTAGCCACGACCGCCGGTACCGCTGGCGACCGTCGGTAGCCATAGTCGGCCACCAACTACCATCATCCATTGCAACTACCACCGCCGTCGTTGGCCACCTCCACCTTTTTCTCTAGAATAACAACCTCCTCAACTACCTCTACAACCACAGTCGGCCACCAACCACTACCGTTCATCGCTGCCACTACCATCGTGGCCACCTCACCTCCACCGTAACCACTACCACTCCACCGTCACCGTTATCTACTATCTTCACCTCCTTCACAACCACCACCGTCCATCTCCACCACCACCACCACCACCGTGGGCCATCTCACCTCTACCATAACCACCAGCACTGCCATCTTAAGTAATTTATAATCAACACCGCCCACCGACCACCACTGTCCATCGCCGCCACCAATACTACCACCAACAGAATGAAACATAATTTATTATTTGTTTGAATTGGGTTTTTCAATCTATCGTCAATTATAGCAAATTTCTCATTCAATTTTTTTACTAATATATATGTATGTATGTGTGTGTGTATATATGAGTAAAAATGCTTATAAACTAAATTATTTAATTTTTTGTTTTTTGTGTAATTATAACTATTATATAATATATAAAATCGTGAAATAACTTATGTGACAACTTGTCTAGTTCTGTCCTGTCCTGTCCTAGATGTATCAAACACATACTTGTTCTGTCCAGTCCTGTCCTGTCCCACCCTCTTGTCCAGTCCTGTCCAGTTCTGTCCCGTCCTGTCCTGTCCAATCATGTCTGCGTACCAAACGCCACCTAAATGACAACTGACAACGGGTGATGGTAAACTAGTTATTTTTATGTTTTAATTCGTTGGATAAAAGAATGGGTCATCAAAACTTAATCTATTTATCCACTTATATATTACTTGATTTTTTAATGGATAGGATATGGATCTAACAGTTTTTCGTTATACACTACTCATTACGATATTAAGGCATTGTTTGGCAAAAATAAGGTGACTTATAAGTCACCTTATAAGGTACCTTATTTTTAGTGTAGTTGTTTGGATGACCATAAGTTAACTTATAAGGTACCTTGTAAGGTACCTTATTGAGAAGTTAATAAAAGTAAGGTTTTGATAAGCTACCTTATAAGTCATAAGGTACCTTATAAGCTACTTTTGCCAAACATAGTCTAAGATGGCGTATGTTTTTTTAAAAGGTGCTGAAATCCGAAGTCTAATTTCAGTTCTGAAATGGTTATGAAATGTCTAACGAATCAGACATAATTGTTGATTAACAGCTTAAAATGAAAAAAACAAACAAGACCCAAGTTAAGGGTCGTTTACCCAACTCTTATCCGGTAAGCACTTATTGGTAAGAGTGAACATTTTCACTTAACTTGCGGAGCAAGATTTTAGCCCATTAAAAGGCATTGTACATGATACTTTTATTCGATAAGCGCTTACCAGGTAAGAGTTGTGACAATCACTTACCAATAAGGCTTACCAGGCAAGAGTTGTGATAATCACTTACCAATAAACGCTTACCGGGTAACAACTCTCGGCTCTTCTTATTGTTCTTATCGCGTAAGATTCTTAATTCCTTGTAATGTTCATCCGATAAGGTAAAGTAACCAGGTAAGCACTTAGCACGTAACGTTTAGTAAACGTCCTTACATATTAATATTTTTTTTTATAACGCTATGCTATATGTTGTATATCAATATATATGGAATTTAGGGGATGTTTAGTTGGAGGTATCAAACTGTAATTAATGGAATGAAAAAAGAACATTTGGTTTTACATAATATAATGAGCTCGTTCCCCCAAAACCCTAAATTCCCATTCCAGATTAGATTAAATTGGAGGGAATGAAAATTCATTATCGTTTTCGTTCCCTATCATTTTTATTTTCAATTCCATTTTCATTCTCTTGGCTGAACCAAACTTCCCTTTAATTTACTTTTCATGTTTATCTAGTAAAAGAGTTAAATGAGAAACAAAGCAGGGCCGGGAAAATAAATATAACGAAAAGTGTTATCTTACAATTAAATTAATCTATATTTATATGTGTGAGGTTTAACGATATTATTTGTAATTGAAAATACAATTTTGTTTTATCATTTATCCATTATCTATTTCATTACCTGCTAATCAAATGGGTAGGGTAGGATATGGATAAGAGTTCTAGGAGATGCATAATTACTCGTTTTGTTACTCGTTATTTTAAATGGATACGGTAATGGAATAACGATTATCCTATCCATACTCTATCCGTTGTCAGGCCTACCCTCAAGTGAGTGGCACGTCCTTTTAAATGGAGGTTTGAACCCTTTAGAATTTAGGGGCCCTATTCGTAATCAACCTCAAACCATAGAATTCAGAATATTGATTAACATATATTTGAGAACACGTGAAAATTGTGATAACCTTAAGAACTAGTGAATCATGTGATATTTCATATGATTGTTTTTCAATCAATAGGATTTAGAATATTGATTTACATATATTTGTTTCACAATATGAACATTTTGAGCTCGTGAAAGAAATTTTACACGTAAAAAATATTCACATTGTGAACCGTATACATATCGAACAAGCATATCGTAAAACAAATATATGTTCATGGTTATCACAATTTATGAAGTTCTCAAATGATTAAGCCCTTATACGGTACCATGTTTTTTTTTCCAAATACCGTGTACCAACCAATTATAATTAGTACACAAAATTTTATACCATGTACCAACCAACTATACTTACCAACTAAATTGGTATCAACTTTTTTCAGTTGGTACATGTTGCTACGGTTTAGTACCAACTAAAAGTTGAAGTTGCAAATTTATTTATATTAACATCTTTACCAACTAGATTTAGATGCACTAAAACCATCGAATAACTAAATAACATGTTCACATATATATATATATTAGATGAGAAACCACATCCAATGAATTTTCTCAATTTTTTGATTTTTTAAAATGCTTAATATATAAATGACTTTTTCACCCCTAAATGAATGCCAAATGTTTCATTATTACACCGGGTATTTTTGTAATTTCTCATTCCTAGGCATAACCTATGACTATTCATTTTCTCTTTCTTTACTTCCTTTTTAATTCTCACATATTATAAATTGAACCCTTAAGCTCACTTGGTAATTGGCATGGATGAAGAGGAGGACAAGAGACACGTGAGGACTAAACATGAAATAAGTCCATTGAGAATCTCCAAATCAAAGAATTCCCAATTGAGAAGAAGAATACCTTAAATTATGAGCATTTTGAACATGTACATAATCATTATCTTCTCCAAGAAAAGTAAGATTTTTCGCTAGGTCAACAAATTCATGTAATCTTTATATTATTTACTTTTCCATTGTGATTGATCAAAGTTTAGGATGTGTGTATAAAAGAACATGCAAGTAAACTCTTTTTAGCAAATGTTGAATTAATTTATTAGAGTTTTCTGAACATGGATTTGCTTTCTATAAAGGTGTTATAATTTGATTAATGGAGTTATAAGATTATGAAAAATTAAACATTTAATTACTATTATGTAGTTATTCTATTAATGGGATTGTAGCTATCATTATCTATGATTATATTTCCATCTATATTAATGTATCATGATCTCTTTGATGGTGCATGTGGAAAATCTGAATGGACGCAAATTAGGAAATTGTGAGAGAAGAAATGATATTTGATGTTATTCTTAGTTACGTTTGTATATCATGTTTATACTTGTATAGATAATCATCCAGTTTCATGATTTTGTTTATGCCGATTCTTTGTAGGAGGAAAGTTGATCTTAATCGAAGGAATAAAATGAGAAGGTTAGTTATCAGAAAAGTCGGACACATACCATAGCAATCTTGTATGTATATTACAAGAAGAACCACCAACAATAAAGTGACATATTGTAACTATATGAATAAAGTGACAATAAACCACCAATATAACACATTTACTTTACATGTAAAAAAAACTTTGAGTAAACTATGATTTTCGTCCTTATGGTTTGGTATTTATAACGATTTTCGTCTCTGTGGTTTAAAAACTGCTTTTTTAGTCCTTATGGTTTGTATTTCACAACGATTATCGTCCTTCGTCCTAATAAAGTTAAAAAATTGTGTTAAGTAAGGAACATCTTGTTTTTTTGTAAGAAATAATGATAGATGACTAAGGGGCTGTTCGGTGGCAGCTTATTGAGCCATATAACAGATATGGCTGATTCGCATAGCCATAACTATCTGTTCGGCAAAGGCTTAATCGCTCAGCCAATGGTTGATTCGCTCAGCCTGAAAACCATACTCCTATGCACTCAGCCAATAAATTGTATTAATTTTCCTTTTGTACCCCTCTCCCACAACTACTCCCATTAAACCCAAATACCTAATATTTTAATCGACGGAAACCTTCCACATCTACTTCCCTTTCATCTTCCAGATCTGCTTTCCCATCGCTTGCTCCTTCCTGCTTCATCCATCCATCTCCACATCTCCATCATCCCGCAACACACCACCGTAGCCCTTATTACTCCACAAATACCCTTCATCTCACAAAGGAAACCAGTAGCTTCTTTCAAACATCTCTTCGGGATGAGGATGGAGACGAACCAACTTCTGCAACCAGTTCATCCAGATCCTTTTAACCCTCCGATGTGATTCAAAAGCGAGATCCAAAGATGGAGTCCAAAGAGGGTGAAACTACATCCATGGCTACTGTTCTTTTTAGGGTTTTTCCATCAAATTTATCCCCCAAACTATCGCCTAATCTTATCCAATCTTTCTCTACTAATCTTCCCCCAAGTTTCGTTTTAGTGTTTTTTTCTTTCTTGAGGCTGATTTGGAATTAGGTTTTCTTCTACCTGTTTTTGAATTTCTGGTAGGTTTTGGTCTAGCGTACTACAGTGGTATAGAAAGTTAGAGGAGAAGAAATTGAAATGGTAGGTGATGGGTTGGGAGAGACGAAACCGAAAGTGATGATTTTGTTGATGGTTCCATGACAGTAGGTGATGGAATTGGTTTCAAGAAGAAAAAATTCAAAGCTTATTAATAAAATCACATATACATCAAGGTTTAATCCTATGATATTCAGATTTGGATTCGATATATTTAGAGATGAAATAGTTTTAAATTGGGTTTAATAAACTTTTAAAATGATATTTCTAATATTTGAAGTTATTCATTCAGTATTTTTATCAGATAAAAATATGGACCGTGGGTAAAATGGTCATTTTTGACATTCAGAATGTTTATTCAGCACAACTACCGAACAACAACTTATCTATTATCATACGGACAACTTTATCAATACAGACAACTTTATCCACACAAGTCTTAATGCAAAATGAACCGAACAGCCCCTAACTCTATAAAATTGACATATCTAAGGACCAAATTCGTATCATTATATTATATATAATAAATATTCTTTTTTAAATCCTCATCTTCTCCACTAAAAAAACCCTAACTCAATCAAAACAACAAACACAATTTTTTTTGAAAGGCAATCAAATCTTTTATTCCATCAACATTTGCCAACACAGTTATGGATACAATACAATGCTCCATAGACTACCCTTTACAAAGCGTAGGATTGCAAGCAGCAAACCTTTTTGCCACACCCAACAAGAGACAACAGTAAGTTAGCTGCAAAAAACAAACAACAAAAAAAAACATCACTCAACAATAATCTTCATCTTCTCCACTATAAAACCCTAACTGAAAATCAAGAACAACAAACACAAGCTCAAAATTAAAAGCAATTATAAGTCTTAAACTCAAAATCAAATCAATCCAATTCATCCAAAACCTAACTCAAAATCAAAAAATAAGAACAATAAAAACCCTAGCTCTAAATCAAATCCCATTGTTACAAATTAGTAGTTCCATCAAATTTTTCGTCAATTTCTTCCCTAGAAAACCTTTAACCATAGATCCATCAATATGCCTGAAACCCTTAAACCCAGATGCAGAAAACCCAATCGAAATGCCTGAAACCCTAGAAAATGAAACTCAAATGAAAATCCATAGGTCCATCTCTATTAGACAAAGAAAACGAAGATCAAGAGGAGTGGTGGTCCCTGCCGGTGAGTGGTGGTTGCTGCTGGAGTTGTGGCTGCCGGCGAGAAGAGGTCGCTGCCAGCAAGAGGTGGCCGATGCAAGAGATAAGAGGTCGCTGCCGGCAAGAGGTGGTCGATGCAGGCGATAGGAGGTCGCTGCCGGCAAGAGGTGGTGGCTACCAACGAGAGGTGGTCGTTGCCGGCAATAGGAGGTCGCTGCCGGCAAGAGGTGGTGGCTACCGGCGATAGGTGGTTGCAGTGGAGGGTTCCTTGACTCATTCACAGATCTATCTTTCTATATATATATGTATATAAAAGTAATGTAAAATAAAGAAAAATGCTAGTTAATGGAAAATTATATATATGGTCCCTGTAGTCTAAAAGATGAGAACAATATTTATTAAAAACATGGTAAAAAAACCATCATTCATTTAACGGATTTTTGTAATGGAGTTAGCTTAAGGGACGAAAAAAGCAACAAAATGCAAACCATGAGGACGAAAAAAGCGGTTCTTAAACCACAGAGACGAATATCGTTATAAGTACCAAACCACAGGGACAAAAATCGTAGTTTACTCAAAAACTTTATTGCAATTAATACACATAAATAAAAAAACTTATGGTGATTGAATATGGTGTAACTAAATGACTGTTATCATTAAAATACTCATTATTTTTTATATAAGTGAATAATCGGTAACTATTATGTACATAACATACACTCATCATATATTTTAATATAATTAAATGATTTAGTTAAAAAAATATAATAAATGATCATTATCAGATATTATTGTTGATAACTCTACATTTTAGAGTTATTACATGCCATTTATTTCCATTTTATTTTGTCAAATGTGGTCATTTTGCCTTCTAAACCTCCCTTTTTGGTCTAATATTGTTCTCTGAGTTATTTATGAGTATTTTCATGTCTTGGAACTATTTATGGCGATTTACATTAAAAAATGTATTTTCATCGGAACTGGTATCCGGAGTGACCACTCCGCCCTTCAGATTCGGCCATTCGATTAAGCCAACTGCTGGAGATTAACTAGGTGCTGTTTGGAGAACATAAAAGTTAAAAAGGAGCCTCACATGCTCTACTTTCTGCTGAGAGTTGAAGAGGAGACAAGAAAGCATGCCAAAAATGTTATTTTATTCAAAAGCCACCTTTTAGGGAAAAAGTGTTTTATCCCATGGTTTTTTGTGCTTTCTCTTAGTGCAATGACTCTTGTGCAATTCTTGTACTTGCTTTTAGCCTAATATATAAAGCCTTGAACATTTACTTCTCTTCCATAACTTAAATCAAGGTTATAGAATTTAATTCTAGAGAACTTTTTAGTGAGAGAAGTAGTAGCTTTTACTTTCTTTTCTCAGCAAGTAAGATTTAATTTTCAGTCTTTATTTTTCAACAAGTAATTTGGTTTTACTTCAAGTAATTTATTTTAACTGCAGTAACTTAGTTTCCAGCTTTGTAAAGCAGTGTCGACGAGAGTGGGCACTGCGACTTTCCAGTTCAATATAAAATCTTTTAGTATGAATTCTTGCAGTATTTTACTTCTTATTTTCTACTCTTTTCCAGTTATGAACTAAACTATTTTTGAGATTTAGAAATGAGAAGTACTCGGACTTTATGTAAATATTTTGAGTAGTTTTATATATTTTTACCCTTTTTGATTTGGTCATTCGTTGTTTGTTAATGCCAATGATGAGAACAAGCCGATCACTTGAAAGTGTCTATTCTAGTTTGAGAAACAGAAATGGGCGGAATGTAGTGACATGAGCTTGGATGATGCTAGGGAATTCGAAAGAATTCTTATAACACCGATGAAAGTTGGGTTTGCATAGTTAGTTTCCACCATATGGAGTTGGATCAAACCACTTAGAAATTAAAAATACTTATGTAGTTTTGCTTACTGCATTTACCATCGAAACTCGAAAGGGTTCAGGAAACTTACTAATAAATCAAAGAAGGTTAAATATATATAATGTTTTAGTTAGAAAAAATGTGAGTATTAGTTGAGACCGGCATTCTGGATAGAGAGTGGCCACTTCTTGCAGTACAATGACCATTTGACTAAATCAAGAATTTAATGTAAAATCTAAGGAAAATCACAACTACATCTTGCTCTTTAATTATAAGATCTTTGTTAAGTTATTTCACCAAACCAACTCAGAAGAATTGCTTCATCTCTAACTAAAACTTGTAAAAGAAAGTTCATGCAAACAATAGTGTCTTGATAGTTCCAATCCTTGAGGATACGACATTTGGTTCTTACCACTTTATTACTTAGTAAACGATCATAGCGACCAGTATATAATTGCGTTGTCCACTATGGACCGAGTTGCTAACCTCACTGCGATACACATATTTCGCTCCATACCAAGTTTTTGGCGCCGCTGCCGGGGACTGGCGTGATTTTTATCTCAAGACATTAGATTTCATTTGCACCCGAGTAACTTGTTTTTGTAAGCTTTTTGTTTACGTGTTGTATGCCAAGGCTGCAACACGGACCTCTTGTAACACTCGATCCTGAAATTGAACAAACTTTTAGAAGAAGGCTTAGAGGTGTTAATGTTAATTAGCCAACACAAATACCTCAAACTCCGTTCGAGACCATGGCGGATGCAAATTCTTCTCCACCTCCGGAGAAAACGGTACATGTTGTCAATGACAAAAATTGTAAAATACGTGATTATGCAACTCCGAAATTTAGTCAATTACTTTCCCGAATAACTCCTCCCAATATAACTGCAACACATTTTGAACTTAAACCGATGATGTTCCAAATGATCCAAACCATGGGTCAGCTTGGAGGTCTACTGTCTGAAGATCCACATTCTCACTTAAAGTCATTTTTGGAGATATCGGATGTTTTTTCACTTAATGGTGTACCCGAAGAAGCCCTACTGCTGAAACTCTTCCCTTTTACATTGAGGGATAGAGCCAAAGCTTGACTAAATTCACAAGCACCAAACTCAATCACTACTTGGAAAAATCTTGCTAAATTTTTTTTACAAAAATACTTTCCTCCCACAAGAAATGTTAAATTGCGAAATGATATTTTGTTGTTTAGACAAGAGACGAATGAGGCAGTCTCGGATGTGTGGGAACGTTTTAAGGAACTTCTGTGGAAGTGCCCACATCATGGCATCCCACATTGCATCCAATTGGAAACCTTTTACAATGGTATCTTCAATGCTGCCAAAATCATCCTAGATGCAACAAAAGGTGGAGCCTTTATGGCTAAAACCTATAATGAAGCTCACCAAATTTTGGAAAAAGTCACTAATAACAACACCGAATGGTCGGATACAAGAGCACTTCCACCAAAGAGCTCTTCTGGCGATTCGGATGCACTTAAAGCCATGAATGCACAATTAGTTTCTTTAACTAAACTGGTTTTAAATGGAAAAAAAATCAGGTGAATTCGGCAGTGACCACTCCACAACTCCCAGAAAACTGTTATTTTTGTGGAAAAGAGCACGTTTTTTACTACATCCCTGGTAACCTCTACGCCGTTAGTGTCATAGGAACTCAAGCTAGGAGCAGTCCTTTTTCGCAGACTTTCAATTCCAATTGGAGAAATCACCCAAATTTCCCTTGGACTCCAACCCCCTGAGGCAAGTCAAGGACCTACACGTGCACATAATCCTCCTGGTTTTAATCAAATTGGTCAACCTAATTATCCCAGTGGACACTCCCCACATAATTTTCATGGTGGGCAGTCTTCACAAAGTTTTCAAAGTGGACGCGCTCTATAGAATTTTAACAAGTCAATCTTCACAGAATTACCAACCTAGAAAACAACAACATATGCCTGATGTACAACCTTCACTTGAGTCTATGCTTAAAGGTTTCATAAACCAAATCCAAGCCGCAATGAGGAATTTCGAGACCCAATTAGGACAACTAGCCGCTGAGGTTAAGAATCGACCACATGGTAGTGATACCGAGCATCCTAAGGGGTTAGCAAAGGAGCGGGTTAATATCACTTAGGACTGGTAAAGATACTACGATCCAGTCTGACCCCAAGTTAGTCAGTCCAAAAATTGTAGTAACAACTTTGCCTAAGACCATAGTGCCCACTCCAGTAAGCAGTGATGTGACTATTGTTGGTGATTGGTGCAGAAACACGTAGATAAATATACATATAAACGCAGCGAAAAACAATCACCAAAATGAATCAACGTATTGCCAATATGATTAAACGAAGAATACAAATAACGGTATACCTTTGTAGCGTGATTTCTATGTAGGATCTTATGTGCCCACGTCATATGAAAACACTGCTGACGTCAGATAAACCTATGAGGGTCACGGGCAATAGAGTGTGTTGATCATAAATTAACCAAGTTGGTTATAACCCGGTTAAGTTACAAGATGTAAAATGTGGATTATTATTCTAGTAGAATAATAAATAAAGTGTGTGAAATATAATTACGTTAATTATATAATTTAATTATTAAGTTAATAATTAAATTTGAATAATTATTATGTTAATAATTATAATTAGAATAAAAGTCCAACGGGCCTAAAGATTAATGTTTTAATTAAAAGTTCGATAGATTAATTAATTATTAAGTTAAGAATTAGTTAATTAAACTTGGAATATTCTAATTAAATCAACTAAGCCAACGAGGCTTAATTGAGCCCGGTCCGAGATTAGAAGAGAAAGTATATGAAGGCACGTTGTCTCATTTAATGATAAGACAAATAACACAATTGAGAAACCTAAAAAACTTTCTCTCCTCCCTCTCCTCTCTTGAAATCGGCGCCAAACACACACCATAAGGAGAATCGATTTCTCCTTGTTGTTCTTCGAGTACTCGGGCTAGCAACCGTTCGTGATCGGATTCACATTCGCGTGGATACCGCTAGAGGGGATTTACTTTGATCTCTAATGCTAGATCTTGATCAACCAATCCAAACCATTGAGGCATTGTTCAAAACCCCCTGTGGTTGTGTTTTAGTCCTTAAAGTTGTTAGTAGCGGATCCGGGCTATCTAGGGTTTTGCCGATTATTGTTTTTATTCCGCTATACATGTTCTTGAGATCCGGTGAAACCCTACAGTGGTATCAGAGCTTCATTACAATGACTTTAGGGTTTGAATCAATAGAAAATTGGTTAAAACGTGAAAACGGGAATCGACGCCGTGCGCCGCCGTGTGTGTCGCACCGTGCCGCTGTCGTGCGCCACCACCGTCGACATCCATCATTTGGGTGGAGTATTTCCGTTGGGTTTGGTGGTTTCCCCCTTTTTGGTGAATTGGGCTTTAGGGTTTCTCGGTTTAGGCCCGTTTGGGCCTAATAGGGTTTTAATCTATTTTGATTGATTCATTGGGCTTGTTAATTATGTTTAATTGGACCCAAGCCCATTTGGTTGTTTGGTTGTTTGCCACGATGGATTCGATTTAGGCCAAGACCCGTGGTTGTTTTATTTTTCCTGTTGTTTAAATTAAAATGTATTTAATTCATGGGTTGTAATTTTTGCGATCTACGTATCACTTTTATTTTCAATTTCAATGTAATGTAATAGTTAGGTTATGTTAGCCTGGTTTACTTTATGTAATCGGAAGACCGAAGAAACTGAAGACGGCGTCTCGGAGTCTACATCGGTTGGCGGAGCTAGTGGGAGTCGACATGCGGTGTCCTTAGGTTTACACCGGGGTTTTCGTGTAGGCTCACGAAAACCTCATAGTTAGGCCTAATCGAATTCATATTGTGTGTTTGCATGTTTGCGATTGTGGTTGTTGTCTTTTAATTGCGTTTAATTATATGTTATAATTATTGCAATGGTTTTAAAATTGGAAAATTTTGTCGCAGCCACTAATACCGGTAAATTGTAAATGTTTTTACAAATTAATTTGATAAGCTATCAAACTAACACTTATTCAATAGATTGTACATGTTTTCACAAATAAATCTGATAAGTTATCAAATTATGAATTTTATAAGTTAATTGGTACCAACTCAATATTGTTTTAAAACGGTAAATTTAATGAAGTCGGTAAAACCCTTTTGTAATTAAAATATGAGTTTTCATCACCCATTTAAAACGGTTATCGAGCGCATAACTAGCCAATTTCGGGTAAGCATTGGAGAATCTGGGATTGGAAAAGTATGTAGTAAAATAAAGTGCCGACTCACGAGATCATAGCACTTTGTCTATTGCCCGCCTGTTATGGACTCGGACGACCGATTTCTGAGTTGTTACTCAAAATAGAAATCGTGACGTTTTAGTATGGTTAAACTCACTTGAAGTATTTGTACATTATGTATTGCCCGTCTACAAATGATCTCAAGGTGAAGAAGTGAGATTAAACATGTCTTTAATTTTTCTTAAAGAATTTCACGAAGGATCTAAGAGTTGTGATGATCATGATTGGAAGTTGCCTACCTAAATAATTAGTTTTCACCATTTGCAAATTGCCAATCGTGAAAATTAATGAAATACAGATCTTAGTTAAAATTTTGAATTTTAAGGGTTACTCAAAATTTTAAAACAAATACTAAAATTGAACTTTATTTCTGTAGATGTCTGCTAATCAAGAAAACACAGACACCAATCTCTCCCAGTATATTTTTCAACCCATCCTCAACATTGGAATTCTGGATGGACAAAACTTCTTGGAATGGTTCCAATTATTAAGTGTTGTCCTCAGATTCGAAAAGAAATTCTATGTAATCGAGAACCCTCCTCCTAATCTCCAAGAAAGGAACACCCCTGAAAGTGCTGACGTTGCTTATGATAAGTACCAAATAGACTCTCTAAGTGTGTCATGTCTTATGCTAGCCTCCATGACTCTTGAACTTCGGAAGGAGCATGAGGAGTGGTCAGGCTGGGAAATTATGAACAACCTGAAGGACATGTTTGGACTACAGGTAAGACTTGAAAAGTTTAGAACTTTACGATTACTACATGCTTGTGTGATGAAGGAGGGAACATCAATCAATACTCATGTCTCATGTCTCAAGGATAAAAGGGTACATTGATCGATTGTCTCGATTAGGATGTCCTCTTGGTCAAAGGTTAGGGGTCGATTTTGTCCTCAACTCTTTGACTAAATCAAATGATAGTTTTGTTCTCAAATATCACATTAATGGCTTGGATGTACCTCTTCCTAAACATCATAGTATGCTGAAAACCTATGAGAAAGAGAGCGTCTCTAAGTTGGAGAAAGCCAAAAGTGTCTTGATGATCAAAACACAAAGAGGAATAAGAAAGAAAAGGGGTGGAAAAGTTGTGACTGGAAAAGGAAAGGCAAAGACTAGAAGCTCCAGTCAAAACAGGAAGAATGAGGGAATGATTCCCCTGGACTCAGTTTCATCCGAAAGGAACTATCCAGTTCTTCAGGCAAAGAAGGAAAAAGCTAGGATAGCTGGACCTTCAGGTATGTTTACTATCGATTTATTCACTTCTGATTATGATTCCTAGGTATTGGATACTGGATGTGGAGCTCACATATGTGCTTCTCCACAGACACTAAGAAGTGAAAGGTAACTACGACCAGGCTAGTGGGAGCTCAAGATGGGTAATAGGACAAGAGTTGATGATATTTTTCAAGGGAAATATGATATGACCCTTCCAAATGGTCTAGTTATGAAACATAATGATGGTCTTTACGTTCCTAGTATTGTTAGAAACATTGTTTCAGTTGCACGTTTGAGACAAGATGGATTTATGTTTAAATTCCTTGATGTTGGATCTATTTCTACATGTTTGCATGGTGTGTTATATCTTATAGCCAAGCCAATTAATGGCATTTATGAAATAGACATTCATGGTAATCTCAATACTAAATCAATATACAATGTGAATGCTAAATGACTTAAACAAGATTTAAATCAAACATATTTGTGGCACTGCCGTCTTGGCCATATAAACAAGAAACGCATTGCCAAGCTCCAAGTGGACGGAATCTTGGAATCAACAGATGATTCTTTTGATAAATGTGAATCTTGTTTATTAGGGAAGATGACTAAGGCACCTTTCAAAGGAAAGCCTGAAAGAGCAAATGAGTTGCTTGGGATACATCCTGATGTGTGTGGGGCCTTCAACCCAGCCGCAAGAAATGGTTGCTACTACTTCATTACATTTACCAATGATTACAATAAATATGGATATGTTTATCTAATGAAGCACAAATCTGAAAGCTTTGAAATTTTCAAAGAGTTTCAGAATGAAGTAGAGAACCAACTTGGCAAGAAGATAAAAGCCATTCAATCTAATCGAGGTGGTGAATATCTGAGTCATGAATTCACAAAACATCTTAGCAAGTGTGGGATTGTATCCCAACTTAGTCCACCAAGAACACCACAACATAATGGTGTGTCTGAAAGGAGGAACCGTACCTTGTTAGATATGGTTAGGTCTACGATGAGTCATACCAAGTTGCCTATGAGTTTGAGGGGATATGCTTTGCAAACAGCCGCCAAACTACTAAACAATGTACCAACCAAGAAGGTCGACAAGACTCCGTATGAGATATGGACGAGGAAGATCCCAAATCTATCTTACATGAGAGTTTGGGGCTGCAATGCTTATGTTAAGCGAGAAGCTTCTAGGAAGCTAGAGCCTAGATCTGAAAAGTGCATCTTTGTGGGATATCCAAGGAGACAATTGGGTATTATTTCTACAATCCTAGTGAGAACAAGGTGTTCATTTCACGAAAGGCTGAGTTCCTAGAAAATGATTTTCTAACTAAGCCAAGGGACGGGGATAGGATCGAACTTGAGGAAGTTCATGAAACACCTATAGTTGCACAGGTTGACAATAGCGCTCAATAAGATGTTGAACCTCAATAAGATGTTGAGGATACCAACGAGAGACAAACGATCTGAAGGTCGGGGAGAATTCGTCAAGAGCCAGATAGATACCTGGGTTTTCTAATTGGTTGTGACGATACGGTTGATGATGAACCGTCAAACTACCGACAGGCTGTGTCAGGTGCAAAATATGACAAATGGCATGATGCCATGAAGGCCGAACTTCAATCCATGAAGGACAACTAGGTCTAGGATCTAGTGGATGCGCCAGTGGTTGTAAAGTCATAGGGAGCAAATGGATTTTCAAGAAGAAAACCGACATGGATGGGATCGTGCACACATACAAGGCTAGATTGGTAGCAAAGGGTTTCACTCAAACTCATAGTGTAGACTATGATGAAACCTTCTCTCTAGTAGCCATGATTAAATCCATTAGGATTTTCCTTGCCATAGCTGCATATCATGATTATGAGATATGGCAAATGGATGTCTAAACCGCAAAGCGAGGACGTGTACATGGTACAACCAGAAGGTTTTTGAAAATCTAAAGCATCCTAATAGAGTGTGCAAGTTGCTTAGATCCATTTATGGACTAAAGCAAGCGTCTGGGAGTTGGAATCTTCGTTTTGACGAGAAAATTAAAGAATGGGGTTTTATCAAAAACGAAGATGAACCTTGTCTATACAAGAAAGCTAGTGGGAGCATTGTTGTCTTCCTAGTTATGTATGTTGATGACATACTAATCATTGGAAACGACATCCGGACACTGAAAGGTGTAAAAGCCTGGTTAGGGAAGTGTTTCTCAATGAAAGATCTAGGAGAAGCCGCCTTTATCCTTGGAATAAAGATCTATCGAGATAGATCAAGGCGCTTAATTGAATTAATCCAGAGTATATATATTGACAAGGTCTTGAAACGCTTCAAGATGGAGAGTTCCAAGAGGGGTACATGGTCTGCAACTGAGTAAATCTCAATGTCCTTCATAGAAAGAAGATATAGATCGCATGAAGGGTGTTCCCTATGCTTCAGCCATTGGATCTATAATGTACGCCATGATATATACTAGACCTGACAAGCTTATGCTTTAAGCATGCCTAGTAGATACCAGTCGAACCCTGGTGAAGCTCACTGGGTGGGAGTAAAGAATATCCTCAAGTACTTGAGAAGGACTAAGGATATGTTCCTGCTATACGGTGGTGAAGAAGGAGATCTGTATATTCGAGGATACTCAGATGCTAGCTTCCAAACCGACCGTGACGACTTCAAGTCACAATCGGGTTTTGTGTTTACACTCAATAAAGGTGCTATGAGTTGGAAGAGCTTCAAGCAAAGCACTATAGGATACTCAACTACTGAGTCAGAATACCTGGCAGCTTCGGATACCAGGAAGGAGGCCGTATGGATGAATAAATTCATCACGGACCTAGGAGTAGTTCCTAGCGTGGATGGGCCTATCGAGATCTTTTGTGATAACGAAGGAGCCATAGTACAAGCTAAGGAACCTAGGTCACACCAATGGTCTAAGCACATTCTGAGGAAATATCACATCATCCGAGAGATGATCAATCGGGAAGATGTGAGGGTTTGCAAAGTTCGATCGGAAGACAATCCTGCAGATCCATTCACTAAACCTATGAGTCAGAGCAAGCATGATTGCCACACTAGCTCTATAGTTTAAGATTTCTAAGTGTTTGAATAGATCTGTGAATTTAGTATTACGTTTGGAACATTAAGTAATGAAATTCTATCTGTTATTGGCATACTTGGTATGAGTAATTATGTTGGTCCCAAAGGGTTCTACAAGAGTTCAAAGATATAGAACAGTTTGTAGAAGGGGGGGGGGGGTTTGAATACAAACACATGTAGATTTTCGTTTTTAAATTAGTTTATATAAATAAACAAATTTACAGTTACAAGCGGAATAAGAATAAGTATAAAACCTATTCTATTGTAACTAAAGAAAACACTAAGTTGACGCACAAGGAAAGAAAGAAATAGCAGTAGAGGGTTTAAGAGAAAATATAGCATTCATGAAGATGGAAAGGGGTTTCCATCTATTTATACCCGTTTTCATTTAATGCAAAGCAAAAGGTACATGCCAAGTGTCAAACATGTGGATGATGTTTGTCCTTTGGTTAATAGGATGGCCATGCTTTTAGCCATCTATGAACAGTACCAAATCAGATTTGATGGGGACATAAGAGACAATCTGTACGTCCTTTTCTAACAATGTGTTGAGGTTTTGACTTTTGTGCATCGAGGATAAAATCAACAATAATCTTGTTGAAAGCTTCATTTGATCGCTGACCAGGAGAGTTCAAGGATGAAGTCACAGAGGTATCGTTGAGGCTTTCCAAGATTTCACACTTCTGATTGGATGAGCTTTGCTTTCACTGAACCGCTTCAGATCACTAGCTGTTCATCTCTATCTTCAGCTTGGTCTTCGACTGTTGCTGAATGAAATTGTGGTGTGACTGTTGTTCTTCAGATCTTCAAAGATAAGATTAGAGTTCCTGATGTTCAGCGATCGCTGAGTGCAATCAGCGTATGCTATCGCTGAACCTGAACTATAACTTATATATGGAATTTTCACTAAGCAACATAGGAAAATTGCTTGAACTGATTAGTAAGGACTTAGAAAATTTTAATGTAAAGAATTCTAAGTACTAATCTGTGAGATCTTTTTCTGCTAACCTACTTTCTGAATTGAGTTTCATTTATAAGGATATGAAATCACAATTTTACAAGTTTAAAAGCTAAAGTACATTCATTCATTTAATTACAGAGTGTAATATAAGTGAGTAAGGTTGTTTTAACGAAAATAGAACTCTTATGTTCATTGTCCCATTTACTATTTTCAGGGATTTTTTTTAGTACACAGATGGAGTAGAGTACTTCATTGAATTTCATTTAAAGGATAATCTGAAGAATTACATGAAAATGAAATTACAATAGTAAAGTAAAGTACAATACACTAAAAAATGTTATAAAGGAAAAAAAAACTAATGACTAGTCAGAGAGTTTCTCTTTTATTCTTCGTAGCTCATTCTCATAGATCTTTTGATCTCTTTATTTCTACGAAACCTTAGTAGACCAGCAACTGTAATACATGATCTTGATGAGTTTTGATGGAGCCTTTCTAATCTCTTTATTTTTGAGAAACCTTAATAACCCTTGGTTATCAAGGAAGACCATCTTCAGGGAGTGTAATTATTTCATGCTCAGTGAATCTTCTGGCTTCAGGAAGAGAGGTGTTGAGCATAGAGATGCCAGAGATTTCAAGATGACCAAGGATGCTTTCGTAGCTGAATTTGTTCTTATGGTCGCTTCTTGATGATGGACCTTCTTCAGCATCTAATCTTGACTTTCTTATTTTGGTCTGATCAGGGAGAGGAGGAACTTGGACGTGTTGTGACATCCTTTGCAATTGCTGATCAAGAATTCTTTCTACAACATCTTTGAATTTGGACTTTGATTGCTGAATGGCATCTCTGATTTTCAGCCATTCAGAGTATCCATAAAACTTCAGAAACTTGGCTTCTTCTCGTTCACTCCTTGAATGCCTGTACATTCTTACAAATACCTTCAGACCCTTCTTTTTGGAAGTGTATCCTTCGATAATAGCACGAGTGATCGTTGAATCAGACATACGGTGTTTGAACCTTTCAGTACACCATCTAAGTTCATTATTCCATTCTTCCTGAGTTTCTTTATTCAGAGCATGTAGAATTTTCTCTTGAGCTATGATCGAATTCACCTTTAGATTGTCCCTTGTAAGTTCCTTTTGTGCTAGAGCTTCAGCGACCTTTAAACTTTCTTCATTTTGCCTTTTGGCCGCTTCTTTTCTTAGATTTTCCTCTCTGATCATCTGACGTGCAATCCTTAAGTCTTTTTCAGTTTGCTTCATTTCTTCATCTCTTCGTCTTTGAGCTTCAAGGGCCTCTGCTCTTTCTTCTTTGGAGAGAAAAGAGAATTCATCAATCACCTTGATTGATACAGGGGCTTCTAACTCAGATGTATGAGGAGGAATCTGAATTCTGGTTGCTTCCATGGCTCTGATGATGTTTATTCTTCTTTCTTCTTCTTTAGGCTCCCTTATTATTTGTTTATGTACACGCCTTTGAACAAAGCCTTCTTCTTCTTCTTCAGATTTAGTATCAGATATGTACAGGAACTGATCTTCAGAAGAAGGTTCATTCAGGAATCAAGAATCCTTTGGGGAACATGGATCACTGAGAGGAGAAGATGAGAGAGGTTCATCAGCAACAGAAGTTTGGGGAGGAGATTGAGCTTCAGAATGAGGGATATAAGTGACGAAAGGAAGGCATACCTCAGCAATGAGCTCCCCCTCTGAAATTATAGGAATAGAATCAAGTTCTACAACTTCTTTATTCTTCTCTGAGGGTCCAGGTTGATCCCTTTTAGGATTTTTCCTGTCCCCCAAAGGGCTTCTGAAAACAACTCCCCTGATGGTGTTGTTTCTGGTCTATTTTTAGTCCAGAAGGAATCATCGTCATCATCATCATCATCATTATTATCCTTGAGGGAATAATAAGGGATGTCTTCAGGTTCATTGTTGCCTTCATCTTCATCTTACTCTTCTTCATCATCTTCATCACCTGCTTCAGGAATAGGTGGTTGTTGATAAGGTTGTTGAGGTTGTGGAGGAGGTTGATTCATGAGCTGTTCAGCGAGTTATTGCGCGAACTTCTCCCCCTATTTGTTATTGACAGGTAGCGTGTGCACAAAGAGTGTATGCACATTTGAGTCGAGAGATGAGAGGGTTGTGGCTTGAGAATTTGAGTTTGAGCGATCAAACCCAACTGAGACCTGTCTGCTTCAGAGAATGAAGGAGCTTTCTCTGACATGCCTTTAAGAAGGCGCAAAACTTCTGCTAGATTTTGCTGAATTTCAGTAATTGCCTTGGCTTGACTCTCAGCTTGTTTGGAGAGAGCTTTAACCTCTCTCTCAATATAACATTGGTCGTCTCTCACTGTATGCGGATCAGTGGAGAAATTGTTGATAGCCACCTTCATGGCAGGGACCCTAACCACCTGCTTGTAGATCCTTTATGAGGCGTACCACAGAGTGTCAACTCGTTGCCTTGTGGTTGCACACTCTTACACCAAAAAGTCAATCGCTGGGAATGAGGGAGGAGCCAGAGTAATCTGGGGTATGTCTACAGGGATAGAAGGAAATGTGGGAAGACCCTTCTCCTTCTTCATGTCTCGTAGAATTCGTTAGAGAATGTTATAACTTGACTAACGAGGTACTAACCGCGCGACCTAACATCGTTAATGATATATCCGTTATATCGTTATCTCTGTATTTATATCATTTTCAGTTACAAGTCAAAGGCTTTATGAAGACATTATGGCGACATTGAAGACAAATAATGAAAACTCGTCCTAGAATCAAGATCTACAACTTCCTTATTTTTCTCTGAGGGTCCAGGTTGATCCTTTTTAGGATCTTCCTTGTCCCCCAAAGGGCTTCTAAAAACAACTCCCCCTGATGGTGTCGTTTCTGGTCTGTTGGTAGTCCAGAAGTCATCATCATCATCATTATCCTTGAGGAAATAATGAGGGATGTCTTCAGGTTCATTATTGTCTTCATCTTCTTCCTCTTCTTCCTCATCTTTGTCACCTTTTACATCTTCAGGGATAGGTGGTTGTTGATCAGGTTGCTAAGGTTGTGAAGGTGGTTGGTTCATGAGTTGTTCAGCGAGCTCTTGTACGAACTTCTCCCCCTCTTTGTTATTTACAGGTAGGGTGTGCACCAAGAGAGTGTGCACATCCGAGTCTAGAGAAGAGAGGGTTGGTGCCTGAGAAGTTTGAGTTTGAGCGATCAAACCCAACCGAGACTTGTCTGCTTTAGAGAATGAAGGGGATTTCTCTGACATACCTTTAAGAAGGCGCAAAATCTCCGCTTGATTTTGTTGTACTTCAGCAATAGCTTTGGCTTGACTTTCAGCCTGGTGAGAGAGAGCTTTTACCTCTCGCTCAATGGAGCATTGGTCATCTCTCACTGATGAATATCAGTGGAGAAATTTCCGGTAGCCACCTTTATGGCAGGGACCCCAACCACTTTCTTGTAGATTTTCTCTGAGGCGAACCACAGAGCGTCTACCCGGCGCCTTGTGAGTACACTTTCATTCACCAGGTGATCAATTGTTGAAAATGAGGGAGAAGGCAGAGAGATTTGGGGTATATCCATAGTGATAGAAGGAAATGTGGGAAGGCTCTTCTCCTTCTTACCATCCTTTAGATCAGCAGCTAAAGGTGCCTTTGATGATGTAGGCTTGCTGATCGGAGTAGTGGTGGTGGTGACGGCAGTTGCTGAAGTAAAATGAGGTGCAGCGACACCTGTAGATAATAAAGAAAGATGAGCCAAAAAGAGCTCAGGGTTAGCAGAAGGAAGACGATGGGTAAAGTATTTACACATGAGTGCCTTGAGAGTATCTGAAGGATTACTCTCAGGGATGGTACATGCGACGGTAGTGTCCTGAGGATCACTGACCTGTTTATGAGAATGCTTAAGAGAAGCATTTTCAGGTCCTGTACACGTTGCTTTCAAGAGATCAGACTGTCGAAACAAAACTGATGTCTTAATAACACATTTCTCAATCTCATCAGGGATGGGGACAACCATACCTGAATCATGGATTGATGTTAGGACCAAAGAAGATGAGATAGAAGAAGATAAGAGGGCAGTGCATTTGATACCTGATACATCCTCAGTGTGGCTGACTATAACAGTTTCAGAGACCGAGGTCACTGAAAAAGGAGAAGAGAGAAATAATTTTTGAAACCATTATTTCACCGTCAAGATCGAATATATTATTATTTCATATATTTTTATAAGAAATGCATACCATAATAAATTTATAAAACATTTTACTAAATACACTTGATAAAATTACGTGTATATTTTAGATTTTAATATATAGCTCTCTATTTCATATAAATTCGAGTAAATTACATGTTTATTCTATATGGTTATGTGTTTTTAATAGTTATTGTTCTTTCTTTAAAAAAATTCAACAAATTGTATCTTGTGGTTGCATTTTTACAAGAAGTTGGATCCTTAATGCAACACAAGGACCCATGTTGTTGATTTATTTAGTTTTATTCTCAAGTTTTTAGCTCTGTTCTTAAGTTTTAGAAGGAAAGAAAAGAAAAGAAAAGAAGGGGTATGAAAGAAAAAGAAAAGAAAAGAAAAGAAAGAAATTGAAAGATTTTATTTATTTATTTGTGTTTTTGGAAGTAAAGGAAAAAAATAAAAAATGCATGTTCTTGAGCAAGATGGAAAAGAAAGAAAATATGCCATTTTTATAAATATTTTTAATTGCTGTGAAAAAAATCTTTTTTTTCCTTCCATTTCATCCCACATTTGGGAGGAAAATTAACATAATTTTCTTTCCTTTTCCTTCTCTTTCCCTCCATTCTAGAACACAACATTTCCCCCCTACTTTCATTTCTTTTCCCTTCCTTTAGTTCATAAAAAAAAACTCGAGAACACAGTGTATAGACATCAAAATCGTTAAAAAGTGCAACTATAGAGATGTAAGTCGTTTAAAAAAAGCAACTACAAAGATACTTTCCGTTAAAAAATTCAAAAAAGAAGAATAACCGTTAAAAACACTAACCACAAGGACTAAACATGTAAATTTACTTTAATTTTCAAATTGATAACCAAATAAAGCATAAAAAATTGATACACGTAAAGTTCGTATAAAACTGCAACTTCGAACACTTTTTTTTTGTTGTTGTGTGGCTTCTCTAAACCGAAAGAACAAGAAGCATAAGAAACGTTTTCCAAAAAAAAATCGTTGCTCTCAATCTCCTGATCATCGATTCTAAACACCAAACGCACTCACGAGTTCACTCAAAACAATCCAAAATTCACAATACCCATCTCACGATCTCTCTCTAAATCCTCTTTTTTCCCCTAATTGCAACCCTAAGTCTCAGGTACCCATCTTTGATTGCTGTTAAATTTCGACGGTTTCTCCCTAAATCACTTTAATTTTTGTGAAGAATTTTTCGATTTTTGATTTCTTATCGGAACGAATGTTTGATTCTGTGTTTGTTTTGTAGTGATCATGGAAAATTGGAGAAAAAAGGGCGATCAGTGTAATCAACAAGTCGCAAGAAGCAAGTCTAATAATTATTACAGAAAGCCACCTTTTGGTATGATTTCAACATCGCTGTTAACAATTTTAGAATTATTTTCATGTCAAGAGTAGTGAATTATCTGCCTAATTGTTCTTTTATACATTTGATATATCTTTTTACTTAAGCATCTGTAATTATTTTGTATTAGTTTAGTTTCTTGTTTGCATGCATTTTTAGTTTTCAACTTCATAGGGTAAACGTAAACACTTTGCAATTAGGGTTCTTAATTAATTTGTTACAATTTTGTTGAGAGATCATCAAAACCCTCTGTATGTTGAGATCAAAGTTTCTGTAATTTTAAAATTACCCTTTAATTGGCTTCTGCTCTTTGTTTAGAGGTTTATTTCTCTAATCATTTTTTTTTTCGTTTTCTAGGGTTTTCTTTTTGTATTGTTTCTTCATAGGTTCGGGTTCCTTCCATATTTGATTGTGGTTCTTCATCTCTACTATTTCTTTGAACCCTAATGACCACTTATTACTTATTCGTTCAGACATTTTTAAGTTCAGACCGTTTGTTTTTTTTTCCAGACCCTCTTAAGTCTGAAAATCATCTTGGAAAAAAAAGTGGTAACCTCACCACTTAATTCTTCTTATTCGCATACACCCGCATTGTTAGGGGTTTATAAATCAATGACCGATTCAGATTTCAGACTTCAGACGTAAAAACAAACAGTCTAACTCATTCAGATTTTAGCATCACCTCTTATAAATCAGAAGTGAAATCAGACTTCAGACTTCAACACCTCTTAAAAAACAAATGCTACCTAAGTTTCCTATAATGATTCTTTCAGAGGTCTCACTTTTATCTTTTATTCTAGCTACGTACATGGTGTTTATCTTGTAGAACATAAATATTTTTACGCTTGTTCTGTAGATGAATGCTAGCTTCCTACTATTATATTAAGAAGTGTATGACTATGCTGTGATCTAATTTCGACAATTTGGGAAAATGGTCTCTCATAAGGTCATCTGGCCCTCGTGATAATCTTTCCATGTTTTAGGATTTCTTTTGTGCCGTGTATCTTCTCGTTTGCCATAAATGCTGTTTAAATATGAAAGTTGTAGTAGTTATACCAGAGATTTTATACATATGCTTTAAGAAGTAAGCTCGTTAAGAGTCTTGGCCTTTCACATGGATAGACTAGCAAAAAAGTTAACATTCAAGAAGGCGTCACGAACAAGTTAATGGTTTTAGATGTTGTGAATGAAGTAAACGAAGGAATATTTGGAAACCCTTTTGAAAACCTAAAGATAACACGCGGGTATACAACAATAATTGATGGTTGATAATGTTTCATTTATGAATCTTTCTTTTTTACCCCATTTTCTCCCAAAGAGGGAGGTTCAGGGGAAAACCTAAAAAAAACTGAAAAACACCCTGATAGCCCCTCCATCCGGATGGTATGCACAAATGCATGCAAGCGATTGAAGCTGTTTTTTTCCTAAGCATTAGTGCATGCTACAAATTACCGGTATGCATTAGTGCATACCATCCAGATGGAGGGCTCCCAGAGAGTTCTTCAAAAAAAAAAAAATTTTGAAGTTTTCCCCAGAACTTGACCCCTCTCCCAAAATCCACCAAACACTCGCTGGCTGAGAGGCCTAATGTTTACCTAGTTCATGTGGTAGGGATGCATTGCATGAATGTTAACTAGTTGCGCAAAATGTGCTAGAAATAAATGCTTGGAGATTCCATCATTCTTTCTCCATTAGTCAAAATCTTGGAATGATATACATTTAAGGGAAGTTATTACCACGTCAAATAGGTCGGAGGTTTCTTGTGTTAGAAATATGGAGTTTCTTTGGTTCCTCCTGTGTGAATTTTAGTTTCTCATGCTCTTTATATTCTTTTATAACTTTGTCTTCAAAGGAAAAATAACAGTTTTTTATGCTTATATTGTGGCCTATAATTGTGTTTTATAAATATGTTTCTTTACCTCTTTTGGAAGCCGAGAGGTAAGGTCTGAATACGTCTTACCCCCGCATACCCTACCTTCGAGTCGGATATACTAGGTCTCTTTTTGGTGCCGAGCTTACATCTAGAAGTCCAAAGATGGTGTATTGTCAACATTGTAAATATATATATAATATATATATATATAGGGTCAAGTTCAGGGGAAAGAGAAAACTGATGGGAGCCTTCCATCTGGACAGTATGCACAAATGCATATTGGTAATTCGTAACATGCACCTGTGCATAAAAAAAACAGCTTCAATTGCGTGTATGCATTTGTGCATATCATTTATGCACAAATGCATACCGTTCAGATGGAGGGCTCCGAGGGTGTTTTTCAGTTTTTTTTTTTTTTTTTTTGAGGTTTTCCCTGAACCTCCCTCTATATATCTATACATCCAGTCACCAAACAGCAAATCTACTACACTTCCAGATCTAAATTTCATAAAGCTTTGGATCGAACTAATCCATTGACACAAATAGTTCATGGGAGAAAATTGAGTTATTTGGGCCCGGGGGGATTGACTGCGCGAACTGCTACTTTTCCAATACGAGATATTCATCCCTGCTCCTAATGTAGAGCTAGAACTACTGCTACCGTGGAATCCGCGGTCACACATAAGTATCTCGCCTTCCAAAAAAAGCGGCTGCTAATTAGCACTAATGCTAATGGGGACCATCTGAATCCTCTTGACGGCTAATAGATCACTGTATTCCTTCATAATTACCCTCTTTCAAGTGTCTCAAACTACTTATACCTTGCAACACCAAACCGTCTTTTTTGCCCTCTGCAAAGTTCAAATTCATCCGAAATCTGGTTTTTATGATGGGGGTTTATTGCCAACCATCTCATGATGCCTGCCTATCCAGTTTTTCTACAACTTTTTCTTCTTACCAGAAGTATATAGTATTTATATATATCCTGCAAATAAAACTCACAGGTTTTTCTACATTTATTTAAAAGATAAACATGTGGTTGAATACCCATTAAATTTTTTATGCTTTACATTTATTAGCAAAGAGGTTTTAATCGTTATATCGCTCATTATTTAGATATACAGGCAGAGGATATGATTCTAAAAAAGTTAGATGATTTACTTAAAAAGAAAATATTGTTTCAGGTGGGAGTCCAAATTGGCAACAGAATCTTCCCTCATGGGAGAAAAGATTTGTGACTTCAGTGGGATCATTATCATGGAAGAAGTTCTTGGAAGCAAAAGAGTTCACCCATCTCTATGACAATATATTGAAATGGGATGATTCTGCAGGAGAAGAAGCATTCCGAAATGCAAAAGATAGATTCTATGCAAAAATTCACGGTCTTCCATGTGACATTCGACTTCCAAAACCAGATTTATTCATTGATAAAGTGGATTGGAATTCTGAAATAGATCAGGATCTGATACTGGAATTGGAGTCCGATTCAGTGGCTCCTGATTCCAATTGCGAGCGTGAACCAGTTTTGATCTTTGGGGACGCCATTCCGGACCCCTATCAACATTACTCGCCTTATGGTTGGGGAGATGACGATGATAAGATGAAGAAAACTGCGAATGATGATAACGATGGGATAAATTGGGATGATTATGTGAATAAATGGGATGATTTGGATGTTGGAACTGGGAATCATTGGTGGGTTTCGAGCGAAAACGATAATAATATTAGTAATAATAAAGCTGAAGGAGATCAAGGATGGAATGATCAAAAGAATAATCATCATTCACATGTGAATAATGAACAGAATAACTATCATTCACATGTGAATAATGACAAATATATATCAAGCCATAAAACATCAAGGTATCATCATGGAGATAACAATCGTTCTTGGAGGAATAACGGGAATCGGAGGAAGTCAACCGGTCAAGGCTATGGAAATCAAAGAATGCAAGTTTCAACGATTCAAGGCCATGGAAATCAACGTATTCATGTGCATCCATGATTCACAAAAGTTTGAGACAGATTGTGGTTAAAGAATCCCGTTTTCTTGAATTTAAACGGAACGTTTTGGCTCGTTTGCTGTTAGTTTTGTGAATAATGCAAATCCCTTTTGGGGAGATTTTGGGTAATGTTTTAATGAATTTGGGAGAGTAGGAGTTTATATGTTCTTTTTCTTTTTTCTTTGTAAAAGGTTACCTGTTCTTCATTGTGAACAATTGGTTAAGTTCTCATACCGGCTATAATTTGTTCTCTTTATGAAAGCTGAAACAAACAGGGTTATCTAGTTAAATGATGTCGGGTTTTTAGGCATTCTTATGTATGGAGGTGACATTCTACTGTTAAGTAGTGGTATTTCCGGAATAATTATGTAGGATCGGGTTCAGGAGAAAACTGTAAAAAACAAAAAACTTAGGAATCCTTTGGTAACTATTCATCTGGATGGTATTTACATGTGTATACAAATAATTTGTAAGTAATTTGCTGGTATACATAGTTATCCACATGTGCATAAAAACCAAGAAACCACTTCAGTTACTTGTATGTACATGTGTATACCGTCCAGATGAATGGTCATTAGGGTATTTCTCAGTTTTTCATAAAACTTGTTTTAGGAGTTTCTTGTCAAAAAAATTATAAATATAACTAGAATGATACTCGTGCAATACAACGAGATACATTTCGATTTTAATATTTCATATCATAATACAATTTTATATGGTTTTGAGAAAACGATAATATTTTTGTTTTTAAATTAAATACAAACTTGAAGATATCATAAATTTTAAATATATATATATATATAGAAAGAGAGAGAGGCATCTTCAAATAAATGTTACAAACTCATACAAATCAATATAAAAATTATTTTTTTCATAATTATTTTTTTTCATCAAATGCTATGATTTTAGATATTATTACACATATGTTTGTTTCATCTTATGCAAAAAATACATGTAAAACTTTTACATTATGAAACAAATACATATGAAACTTTTTCATAGAAAAAATATATGAGAAACTTTCGACTTATGAAAACAAATACATGTGAAACTTTTACAAGATGAAACAAACATATGTGTAATATTATCTTAAATCATAGCATTTGATAAAAAAAATCATTAAAAAATAATTTTTATATTGATTTGTATGAGTTTGTATAGTTTATAACCTTTGACTGGTTTGTATTTAAAGATGTGTCAAGTATTTTTTATATATATCAGGTTTAATATCCAATTAACTAATTAAAGGTTTTCTTTTTTTTTAATTTCTTTAATTTGATTTTATATTATAATTTAATTTAAGTTTAACAACAAATTAATCTATTTTTGGTTTAATATTATAATTTTTTATATAAATAATAATTAAGTATAATATTAAATTATTAATTATATTTTAAATTTTTTTATTTAAAATAAGATGCTTATCATGTATTTGATTATGTTTATCTGTTATTAGTTACACTAATTTAAATATGGAGGTTTAAAAATTTGTACTTATGCATAATTTACTTTTAATCTTTAATATTAAGTAATATGCATTAATAAACACTTAAATAGTATGTCATGCATAGAAAATGGTTTTTAAGAGTTTTTACCAAATACTTCATAATATAATATATAGTTGTATAGATATTAGATATAGATATTTTGCATTTTTTCAAATATTGTTCAATCTTAAATTATAATTTATTAGTTACTGATACTTTTTATCTAGATAAATGTTTATGTAATGTACCTTTTAATTATGGTATACAAAGCAAACAAGCAGCAACAGATAGAACGGATGTAAGTTTGTGTTAAGCTAAAATTTATGCAATGAATACTATCCTAAATATAGCATTAAATATGTCACCTTAAGAAGAGATTTTTCTGAGTTTTAGGAGATGAATATACCTGTAACTGTTTTGTTTGGTATTTCATTAAATTTTGTATGAATAAAGCTCTCTTAATAAATTAATTTGTCTGTATGGATGGAGTTCGTGGACACAGTGTGCCAGACCAAGATAGTAGTGGGGTAAAAAATTATCAACCAGAAGCGAAGATAGTAGGGCCGGGGACACGCTGGTGCTTAGCCCCCCCAACTGTTCCTCTAATATATAATATGATAGTATATAATATGACAGAAGTAAAAAACAAGTGTTAGGGTTATTCGGAACATGTGAATATGAGGGATAAACCAGAGGCGGTTGGAGAAATTATCAATGGTAAAAGTGATTATTGGCACAAGATTCGAGACATGTTGAAAACGGTTGACGTTTGGACTGACTATTGGAGGAGATTACTGGACATTTCTTTCTTTAGTTTGTTTTTGACTACTTGTTTGTGTACATTCTGCCTGTTATTTGCTTGGTATGGTGTTGTTACCAAGTTTATTTGTTTTGTTATCTGGATTTTGTTTGTAGGGGTTTGCCCGACTATCTTTTATTTCTTTTTTTCTCGTTTATAAAATTGTCTGGAGGTTCTCCTCCTTTCAGTAATTCTTAGCACCTATCATTGATACTGAGTTCGAATTCCATTGTTTCCTTTATGCTCAAGTTTTCTTCCTTTTTTAGATACCTTATTTAACCGTTATCTTTTATTACTTTTCAAATATTATTTGACGGTTTATTTTTTGTTTTCGTTATTTACCTTTTATATTATCATTTTTAATTATTATTTCCTTTACCAATATTTTATAAAAAACATTATTACATAAAAAATCATAACAAACTAAATTAATATCGATATCATTATATAAATTTCAAAAATATATAAAATCAAGATTTTTATATTATTAATTTTTTGAACATAGATTTTATAATGTTATCTTTTGTTTTTCGAACTATAAAATTTGTTTTCACCCATATATAATATAAATTTATATTGATGTTATTTATAATATATTAATTAATAAACTAGTGAAAAACTCTATATTTTTGGCTTTAAGTAACATTATGATATAAAATATTATCTCTCTTCTAACATTTTATAAATAGAAGTCAGAATATGAATTATATATTTGTTATTTTTTCATTTACACAATCATCATAACTTAAATTTCCTCTCAAAATCTTATAAACCAAAAGAATTAACATTAATTGCATATCGCATTAATCTCTTGTTTGAATAACTTCAATCGACAATCTAATTTTAAGATCTTCAAGTCCCCCTATGTGTTAGAATCCTGGCTACGCCCCTGTTATCAATATATCTTCATTTGATACAACCCTAATAAATATTTGGTTTTTGGGGACAAGAACTGGTGGGACTTGATGGGACAAAAAAGGAATGCTTATGAAACTCTTATCAGATGATCATCACAAGGACCAATAATCTTACCTGATAAGAACCATAAAAAGAATCGAGAGTTTTATGCGAAATGACTGTCTTTTATTTTTACAAAATTTTAGATCCTCTTCACTATAGTCGGATCACTATATATCATGGAAAGCAAATACCCATTTGCATAACAACGTCGAGAAATCATGTTACATTTCAACGCACGTGTAAAAATAGTATCCGTATGCATTTAAACCATAAGTAAATGATCACTCGGAAATGCAAAGTGGGCTTCTTTATCATTGATTTGTTTTTTGTCAAACAAGATCTTGTAGTAGACCATTATCATCTATCATTGTTTTCACTACTAAAAAGCTGGCTATTTGATAGAAGTCCAGAACTTATTACGTATAGGAGAAAAAGAGGGAATTTAAGTAATAATAGTTGATTGAAGAAGGGCAGGATGGTCACTACAGAAGGGGTAGTCGATTAGTTTAGAGTAACAAATGGGGTTAGTTCAGGGTGACAAGTGGGTTCTGGAAGTTTGTTGGGACAAGAGATATAAATAGTGAAGTAATGGGTTTTGTAAAGCATTCAGATTCTTTTCCATTCAATTCGTGTAATTGAATAGGAGAGTTTCAGTCTCTCGAATACTAGAAATCAATAATAATCATTCGATTGACCATCGATTTTGCCAATTTGTATCACTATTCCGATGGCCAAATCCGTCGGAAATCCGTTATCATCTATCATTGTTTTCACTACTAAGCAAACTGGCTATTTCACGGATTTCCGACAGATTTTTGCGGGTGTTGACTTTTGTTGACTTTTTTTTAATCCCTCAAAATTCCGCCGGAAAAATTTCAGGCGGAAAATCCGTCGGAATAGGCCATTTGTTTGTTTAGTAGTGTTTTAGCTCTATCGTTGACACCTTTCTCACAATTTCAATAGGTGCATCGAAATTACATTCATCCTTGATTATCAAAGCATGTAAAACAATAAATGTAGGCATAATGGCATGTAGCACCTCTTTTCTCCAAAACAATGTGACCGAAGAACTCCAATTGCGGGTGGATCCTTTTTTATAGGCCGATCATGCCACAATTGCAAAGCGTCAGTAGAGAACTCCAAAGGCATGTCACATCTTTTCTGCATGCTTCTTGTTAAAAAGCAAGATATATATTTTAAACAAATTGCATTAAAAAAAGTAACGTACTTTGTTTTTATTTCAAAACCTTTATTATGGTATTAAGATGTAATATTTCAAACATTTAAATACCTGAACAACATGTTTAACTATTAATTGATCATTATGCTAACGTGACAAATGATGTGGTATCTGGTATGCAAATTAACATTGTTTGGTAAATGATGTGGATTTTTTTTGTTAAAAATAAATAATATATATATATATATATATATTTAAAATTTTAGATTTGTAAACCTGATATTTGATATTTGTGAATCTCATGCTCTTTTCTTTATATGGAATTTGGGTTTGATTCAACAAGAAACCGTTAATGGCTAAAGTTAAATCGGTTATCTAAATGTTTAAACAAATGTGAAAATAACAACAAAAATAATTAGTTTGGCGGTTTTTTTGATTATTGTGTTTTTAACACTGCCGGTGATAGGTGCAAAGTGTTATGATGGAAAACGACGTAGAGATTAATCAATTTCTTTTAAAAAACAATTAGGTGGCTTTTGTTTTTTAAGAGGTGATGAAGTCTGAACTCTGATTTTAGTTCTGAAATAGTTATGAAATGTCTAAACAAATTAGACATAAGTGGTGATTAACAGCTTAAAATGAAAAAAGCAAACAAGCCCTTGTTCTATGTTTCCATGTGTTATTTGCTTCCCGGAATTATGTCCCATCACTCCACCTCCGAAATGACCTTCTGAATGTTTTTCTCTAAATTAAATCATGGACTCTGACAAATATGTGAATATCAAGGTCATTTTGAAAAATAACCTTAAATTATATTTTAATTAAATCCACAATCTTCTCATGAGTATTGACTCATTTAGGGTCGTTCCAATCTTTTTGGAGATCCTGTTACATCTGTATAATTTGGGCCCACAAGGTTTGGGGGCCTGTTCCAAATCCTTTTTTAACTTGTCAATGCATGGGTCTGGAGCCATTTTACGTTGTTAGGTCAGGAGATCATGAATCTAAAAACACAAAGTATGGAAGGACACATTCATAAATATTCCTAGAATATCACTACTTAATAGAAAAATGTCACTTACATACATAATAATGCCTAAAAAGCTGTCAGATTACATCATGGATTTAGTTAAAAAGGATGTCATCATGGATTTCAAAACTTCCATAAATAAGAATGCCTAAAAACCTTGTCAGATTACATGATGGATTTTTTTTAAAGGATGTAAACATGGATTTAAAAAACAGTTGTATAGAGTTCATTTAACATTTTAAAAAGAAAACTTATAAACTGCTATGAAAATTCAACTCTCCCAAATTCATTAAACATTACCCAAATTCTCCCCAAAAGGGATTTGCATTATTCACAAAACTAACAGCAAACGAGCCAAAACGTTTCGTTTAAATTCAAGAAAACGGGATTCTTTAACCACAATTTGTCTCAAAACTTCTGTGAATCATGGATGCACATGAATACGTTGATTTCCATGGCCTTGAATCGTTGAAACTTGCATTCGTTGATTTCCATGGCCTTGACCGGTTGACTTCCTCCGATTCCCGTTATTCCTCCAAGAACGATTATTATCTCCATGATGATACCTTGATGTTTTATGGCTTGATATATACTTGTCATTATTCACATGTGAATGGTAGTTATTCTGTTTATTATTCACATGTGAATGATGATTATTCTTTTGATCATTCCAGCCTTGATCTCCTTCCGCTTTTTTATTATTATTATTATTATTATTATTATTATTATTATTATTATTATTATTATTATTATTATCATTTTCGCTCGAAACCCACCAATGATTCCCAGTTCCAACATCCAAATCATCCCATTTATTCACATAATCATCCCAATTTATCCCATTGTTATCATCATCATTTGCAGTTTTCTTCATCTGATCATCGTCATCTCCCCAACCATAAGGCGAGTAATGTTGATAAGGGTCCGGGATGGCATCCCCAAAGATCAAAACTGGTTCATGCTCGCAATTGGAATCAGGAGCCACTGAATCGGACTCCAATTCCAGTATTAGATCCTGATCTATTTCCGAATTCCAATCCACTTCATCAATGAATAAATCTGGTTTAGGAAGTCGAATGTCACATGGAAGACCGTGAATTTTTGCATAGAACCTATCTTTTGCATTTCGGAATGCTTCTTCTCCTGCAGAATCATCCCATTTCAATATATTGTCATAGAGATGGGTGAACTCCTTTGCTTCCAAGAACTTCTTCCATGATAATGATCCCACTGAAGTCACAAATCTTTTCTCCCATGAGGGAAGGTTCTGTTGCCAATTTGGACTGCCACCTGAAACAATAATTTCTTTTTAACTAACACATAGTTAGATGTTTGATGGTTTTGTGTTTAGTGATTTTGTATTATAAAGCAATTCATGTAATTTGTAAACCTATAATTTAATTAAAAATCTCAATTATACTACTTGAATATTCCATATTTGAATTGTATCATTTCATATTCCGCAATATTATTTAGATTGAAATTAGCTCGTCATTGAATTTGGAATCAACAAGTGGTATTAGAGCAGATTGAATTAATTCTATTCAAATCGATTATCAATGGTCAACAGTTACTCTCAATACGATGGTTGGCTTTCTGAATGGATTGACAAAGCATGATACAAATCTATTTTTGTTGTACCAATTTCACAGTTAAATAGGAGCAAATTGATGATAAAGCTAAGTTGATACTTATTATGATAATTATCTTTCAAACTGTTGACAGTTGTGAGTAGGCAAAAGATATTTGGGATGGGGTTGGTAAATAAATTTGAAGGTAGTATAAGGACCATGAGAGCAATTTATAAACAATTTTGAAACGTTTAAAGCAAAGCCAGAGAAATCACTATCTGGTACATATGAAATATTTAATAAGTTGGTGATGACTTTGAATAGATCTGACATCTACAAGTCTAACGAGGAAAACATAAATCGAGTCCTTTTATTCTTATTTTTCATATTACTAAATTTGGATCTAGGTTGAAGAATTGGATTTTATTTATGAATATTATGCAAAAATAAGTGATTTGTTCAAGTTGTTACATTAGGTTGCTATAGCATTTCCAAGGACAAAACAAAAGAAGTCGACTATTGATAAACCCACTTTTGGAAGACATTTCAGATAAGATCATCTTAGATAGAAACCTAATTCGAGATGGGTGGTCTCCAAATGAATTAAACAAGAGGGAAGAAGAGTTTGCCAATTTTCTGCTGTATCTTTCAAAAGAGAATTACAATGCATAATATACGAAGGAAAATAACTGATAATAGATGGTGGTGTGAACCACTGCTCCTAATCCTAAGGTATTGAACCTCCCTAATATAAAACATAATTGACCAAGCATTAATAAATGTGAAAATAGTATACTAATTATCTAAACTAAATAGCTGGAAATTAAATCTTGGCTTCATATCAATTTTTTTTACCTTCCCTTAATTAATTAATAGTTTCCTTAATCTAGTAGTCTCTGTTTTTTAAACAAATAATCCTTTGGGTAATATGTTCTCTCTTTGGAAGGGCTTCATTTATTTTTGAAATCATTCTACTCTGACTTCAATTCGGCAGGTACATGTAAGTTTTAGTACTTGTTTGTGTTTGCAAAGGGAATGAATCTCTGGTTGTGAAAAATTTACCAGTCTAGTGTTTGTCATGGTATACATCAAGCACCCAATAGCCTTTAAGTACTCGAGTTGTGACACCGGTTACACTTTAAAACATCTTCGCGCCCCCTTGGTCTAATCCATTACACTTTAAAACATCGCAATTCAGTGCAAGAGGATGCTTGGGACTCCAAGATTCATTCGAAGGTTCGGACTTGGTTCTCATTATGACATGATGTTTAGATTGATATTTGTATTTTGAAGACTTTGGTATTAGATTTTTGTGTAATTTAGTTATCTAAATTTAAATTCTTCACTTCAGTATTTATTTATTTGTCACTAAGGTGATTTTGACATTTTAGAACATTACAACTGAAATCAGAGTCTTAGTTTAAACGAATTAGGTTATTGATATTCTATACTTAAAGACTAGAAGGTACTATTTGCGTCAACACAACAATTATGGTCACTGAGTTTATCAGGGTTGATTTCTTGCGATCATAATTTACCGGGATTAGTCTAGGTATAACCTGAAACACCCTACCAAATAACGAAAAAACCACAAGGGTGGTGCCCGATTGGTTTGAGCTTGGACTCCAAAGGTCAAAAGTACCTGAAAGTCCCAGATTCGAATTTAAGGAGGAATAAAAATCCCCTTGTCACGGAGGTTCACATGCGGCGACTCCGGGATGCCCGCGAAGTGGTTGGTCGCCCTGGAATTAGTCGGCTAACAAAGCAAGTTGGATATGCAGGTTAATAAATAAAAAAACTTACACTGTTACTCATAATAGATACGTATGTACTAAAGTAAAATTATAGGGCGGGTTTATCAAGTACCCTCAAGTCCCCTATAGGATTAAGTAGGTTTGGACACCCACGATTAGATGAAACAAAAAATGATGAGACCAACGGTTAAAAATTGTTGGTATTTCCCACATAGGATATCATAACCAAGTCCTATTTTCTGATTTTTGTAAGTTGGATTATAACTTGAGAACAAGGCCAATTGGACAATGATCACTCCCTTTAACGTCAGGGAGAATGTAGGAGTCGTGGACGTTATTTGCAATCGACTCTGATACAAGGAAATAATCAAGCCTCCATCCTGTCAAGATTCACCATACAAATCATAAACAAGAAAAGGCTTTGCCACTAAGATCCATCTCCAATAATTTCTTTAATATAGAGAATCATAAATGGTTGGTTCTTATCTCAACCCACCACTATATATATATATATATATATATATATATATAGAGAGAGAGAGAGAGAGAGAGAGAGAGAGAGATGGAGGTTCTCGTGAAACCTTAAAAAATGAAAAACTGAGGAACACCCTGGTAACCGTTCATCTAGACGGTATGCACATGTGCATACAAGTAATTTATAAGTATATATAAGTATAGGGGCCGGCAGGGGAAACCGAAAAAAAATAAAAAACTGAGATACACCCTGGTGACGGTTCATATGGACAGAATGCACATGTGCATACAAGTAATTTGTCCGGTATGCATATGTTCATGCAAGTAATTTGTAAGTAATTTGTCTGGCATGCACATGTGCATACTGTCCATACGAACGGTCACCAGGGTGTTCCACAGTTTTTCATTTTTTTGCAGTTTTCCCCTGAACTGCACCTATATATGTATATATAAAGATTCTATATCATGTGTACATAGAAAACTATAATAAGAAGCAAGTACCTTTATTAGTTTTTCGGCCACCATGTCTGAAACCCCAGTAAGTATAGCCAACAACATTAGGGTGATATTTCCTGAAGGTATCAACAAAACCCTTGTTTAGGAAATTTTCCTCGAATGACTTTCTTTCCTCGATTGTAAAACCAGCACTTCGCTTATTTCCCTTCACAGAACAATGAAACAATAACATCATGGGTCCTTCCTAACCCAACTCATAAACATTACAAAAGAAAATGAATGCTACAATCCTAAGTGGCACCAGTTAACATCTTAGGGCCAACACCTTCCAAAGGCAAGTGAAACAAAATTCTCCACAAAAGAAATTACAAGTTTAATTTATTATCATGGCTCTGACGAAAACGAAGATCATATTTGGAACGATAGGAAAAAAAATGCCGCTATTTAATAACAGGAGGCAATTCGAGGAAGAACCGATTAGTTTGTAGAAACTGTAAGAACCAATCTTAACCACAAATCAATGGTTAAATTAGGAAACTTATAATTTGGCAATTTTGATTAAATTTTTGATGGAAGGGCATTTTAGGTATTTTAAACTCTCCTCTCTCTGTCCACAATCCACCGTGATACAATTATGTGATACACACTGTGGTACCATTATAATACCCCCATCCTGATACACAAATACATATAACTATGTTACCCACTGTGATACCCAATTTTACCAATTTACCCTTCATGTTATTTTAGTAAATAACATTTATTATTTGAAATGGTTGGTTCTTATGGTTTCCACAAACTAATCAGTTCTTATTTGATTAGGCCCCTTTAATAACATATCTCTATCCCAAAAGCATATACATATCGGGTAATTGAAGATTAGATCTGTAAAACCGGCAATTACAGGTCAAAAACAGTAGATGGAATGGACTTACTGCTGGATTGTAGATGTCTATTTCTTCATGAGCACAATTCAAATCACCTGTTAAGATTACAGGTTTTGACTTTTCCAGCTCCTGTATGTTGGATATAGTCAAGATATGAGATTTAAGTTTGAACACACTTTTCTGCATTAAGTAGTGGATAAAATAGAATTGAAGAAAAAGTAATTCTAAAGCAAGACAATGAAGTTGTTGGGTAAGGGCCTGTTTGTTAACAGCTTAATGAGCTTAATGGGACTCACAGCTTATTCGGTCAGCTATACATGACTGTTTGGTAGTGGCTTAATGATACAGAAAGGCTTATTCAGTAAGCTTTCAGGAGGGAGATTTATGCAGAAAGCCAAGTTATTAGTCAAACCTGCCCCTCCCAATTAAAAAAGACGCTCCTTCCATTTAGGAAAAAACCCTCCAAACAAAAACCTTACCAATACAGACAGGCAGATTAATCCATACAGACAGTTTTATCCATACAGGACTTAATGAAAATTAACCAAACAGCCCCTAAGCCACAATAAAGTAAATAGGTAATCAGCATATCTAAACGACTCGAAATTACCTTGACATAATTGCTAAGACTAGGATCCCACTCTGTTATCCTGTATGACTATAAATAAATAAAAAGCAGGTCACATTAGTCATTTACTAGATAGAACGATAACAAATCAAGAGATGTGATGGAATTTATACAAGTTAAAATAAATTACCAGCCTTCTCAAACCATCGCCAGAATTAGGAACATATCCACTTATTAAATAAAATGAATCAAATTCTGTTGTCACGATCCTCCCTTCACTATCATGGTCTGATATACCAAGTCCATATCTCACAGAAACTGGTGGTATCTGTCAACCATCCCATCATTTAGAATCACAAAATATACATTTACATATATACATATATATAGAGGCCCCTTCAAGTGTTAACTCAATTATTTGTGTTAACCGTGTTAACCCATCGTTCACTGGTGAACACGATGCTCGTATACTGACGAACACGATGCTCGTTCACTGATGAATGGTGTTCACCAGTGAACGAGCATGGTGTTCACCAGTGAACCATGGGTTAACACGGTTAACACAAATTATTGTGTTAACACAAGAAGCCACCTCTATATATATATATTTACATTTATAGAGTGTGTTGCAAAGAGGAAGGAGCATACCCTAGAGATAATTGCAGTACCGGAGTATCCAAGCTTAGAGACACTACAAGTCCAGAAGCTATTGTCATATCCTTCTAGAAGAACTTGTTTGATTGCCTCTACATCTTTTTCCTGCTTCCAGAAGAAGAAATGCAATTTAGCCAAAAAGATATTATATCGAAAAGCAAGAAAATATCATTATTAAACTTGGTCATCATTTATGCATCCAAGCAAGTTAGAAGAATAATTGAACTACAATTTACAATATAAATCTAATGACGCTTGCAACTAACCCTAGCTATTAAAATTGAGTCAGTTAACACAACTTATAATATTAGTTGCTTTTCGTTTAATTGATCAGTTAGCCTTCGATGCTGCTATAATCATAAATTTGGCCATAAGATGCTCGACCCACAAAAGGTGTCTCTATGTTGAGTAGTCTAGGTTAACAAAGTGTCGTATCATACTCTTAGGTGGCGTTTGGTTAGTAGAATGTTTTTGGATGGAATGGAATCTGTCAAAGGAATTGTAATGTAATGTGGTCAGGTTTGACCATCTGTTTGGTTGGCAGAACTGGAATGAAATGTGTTAAAGGAATTGGAATCTCTATGTTTGGTTCAGATCGACAGGTGGTCGGTGGTGGTTCAGATCGGTGGTGGTCGGCGGTGGTTCAGATAGGATGTGGTCGGCGACGGTTCAGATCGGTGGTGGTCGGCGGTGTTCAGATAGGTGGTGGTCGGCGGTGTTCAGATAGGTGGTGGTCGGCAGTTGTTCAGATCCATGGTGGTCAGGAAGTGGTTCAGATCGGCGGTGGTCAGCGATAGTTCAGATCGGTGGTGGTTCAGATTGAGAAGGAGGCAAGCTCCTGGCTAAAATGAGTCTTGGTTCTACCCACCGGCAGCATCGGAGTGGATGGTCTCTAAGACCAGGCATAATCACGCGTGCACTTGGTGTATGACCTCAGCACACCAGAATCCGGAATCGATGAAATCCCCAAATTCCTAAAGTACTTGCTGCACTTCTTTTATGACCCTCGCCCGGAATGTGAGCAAATATATCATGTCGATCATGCGATTATGATAGGGTTATGAAAGTTTAATTTTATCATGATAGGGTTAAGGGGAGTATTTGAGATTATGAAAGTAGAACATTTCCATTGCATCAAAATGCCACCTTATCGCCAAGGAATGTTTAATTCCCTTACTTGTGGAATTCAACGGAATTTGAAGATTCCTTCCATGAAAAAGAATGAACCAAACGAGGGAAAGGAATTTGGTCAGTGGAATTCAACATACCAATTCCATCATATTCCTCTAGAATCTGCAAACCAAACGCCACCTTAGGAAATATTTTACTGAAAATCATTATTCTGTTATATCAACAAATTATTTCTAGTATTAAGTACTAACGATACATATCAACCATGCTCATAAGTAGAACAGCTACATTTATGAAATGATGGACGTCAAAAGGGGAGACTTGCCTGCAATTTCGTTTCTTGCAAGCAAAGTACATCAAAATCTTCTCTTTGTGCAAGTTCCAATGCGGAAAAGCTCTCTAACTTTAGTAAAGCCCTCAAACCATTAACATTCCAAGACATTATCTTCACATGTTTTACATCACTACCAAGAGGAGGAGGTCTCATAGTTCTTGGATTGTAAGCTATCCATTCTTTTTGGGGCTTCTTGTGAGCAAGAACAGTCCATGGTTCAGCTTCATGTTCAGAAATATCCACCTTATTACAAGTTTCAATATCTTCAGACACAATTTCTGATGCTATGGAAGTAAGATTTTTACCTGAAAACAATATAAGTTATCCTAACTCATAAATCATATCAATAGAATGCAAATATTATAGTTGCTGAATGATTTGGTGCAGAATGATTAGGTGGTCAGAATGATTAAGAGGCTCTTATTATATAGTGCAAAATGAAATATAATTATTTGGTAATTATTCAGGATGTAATTAGGCTCTTAATGGTTAAGAGAGGTCCAGGATACAAAATGATTCAGAGGGTTTTGGAACCATTAAGAGGCAGACTTATTTTTTGCTAAACAGGATTCACCTCTTAATGGAACTGTTGAGAGGTAAACAAACAACCCCTTATCCTAACTCATAAGGCATATCAACAGAATGCAAATATTATAGTTGCTCTAATAGAACAAAATAGAAAGAGGGAGAAAGCTTTTTATTGGCATTACTTTTAACTTTAGAAGTTTTTCTAGCAAACTTTGCCTTTGTATTTCCAGAAGTTTTCACAGTAATGTTTATATCCTCGCTACAATCTTCAACAGATAACCTCTTTGCCTTCCTTTTGGAACTTTTTTCATCTTGAACTTGAATAACTTTGGTGGACTTTTCATCTTCAACAATCTCTTGAAAATCTTTATATATAAATACAAAGTATTAACAAGCAGATGGAAAAATAATGTAACAAGTAGTAATGATGCAATACTGATAAATAAATAAAAAAAGCGATAATAACTCAACCCCAAAGAACTACTTTTTATAGCTCAAATTATTTGGAGTATATTCAATTATGTATAACAACAGGATTCAGTTCATGACTAGCAGATAACAGTACCATCAACTTCTTCAGCAAATAATTTCTTCAAGGCACATACGAGATCACGTTTACAACCTTTTGTTGGGACCCCCAGGCTCCTACAATTCAAAAACCACAATAAAGATATTTAGCATCATAAGAATTGAAGTTTCTTCCCCTAAAACTCTCAACATGCTAATCGGAAAAAAAAAATCAAGAATCAATTTAGAGGCAGTTTACTAAAAGCATATAATCAATCTACAGTATGTTTAGCAAACATCATATATATAGAGGGGATATCAAATACAAACCAAACAAATTATACAAACCAATCTACACCATCAAATTAATAAATCAACGGCAAGATCATCTCAATTTGTCAAATTACACTCTTGCCCTTAGGAATTAATATAATTACTAAATTATAAGAAATACACGTGGCATGTTTTGATTGGATAATAGAAGTTTGTACGGTTTGTTTAATTTACTTGGTTTGTATTTGATATCAACCCTATATATATATATATATCCTGCAAAGCCAAGAATCTTAAATGGATTACTAATAGGGACCCATGTCATCTTCCCATATTTAGAAAGATAAAAAGCGTGAAAGGCGCTCACACAAAACTATACATTATAGGAAGTAAATTCATTTACTATCAAATCTTTCCAACCATACAAACATACAGTAAAAAAGATAGACAAACATAGAGATAAAGTGTTGTGCACAATTATTATGGACAACAATGCCATAAGAAGATAAAAGTAATGCTATTCTTAATAGAAGTAATTAGCAATCCAAATAACGAGTTTTTAATGGAAATACAACTTGGCAAAACATAGATGTAGCTACCTCAATTTTGTTTTAAGCTCTTGAACTGTCATTCTCTCGAAAGTATCCGGATTGGTGTTGGCACTTAAATTTTCAGCGATTTTACCTATCGCTTTAGTGTCCTGCAATATAATTATATCTAAAAACGGTAATGACAATTACACTATATTCAAAATAAAGGCACACTTAGAAATTGTAAAAGAATGGGAAGTACAACTTTTATAATTAATATGATGAGTACACATAAAAGGTTACAATACAAAAGTCTTCACGGTTTTATAGGATTTAACCATGTGGGTCCTACGCATGACATTCTCTTCTTGCCATCATGGTACAAATCATTAGTATGACCCATACTATACTTGTCATGTAGGTTGAACCCTTTCACATTCAACTTGTTCAATTTGCAATGCTTCTTATATATTTATAAAGTGGTTATCAGAAGGCTACTATCATCACATAAATAAATTAATATCAATCTTGATATAACAATATTGCATGCTAACTCTCCCAGAGGTAGATGTACCTTTCCTTTTAATTTGAACCGAGGGAGTAATACAAACAACTACTTCAGCACTTTAAAATCTTAGGGGCTGTTTGGTAGTTACTGAATGGGTTGGTGTAGAATGATTAAGAGGCTCTTATGATACAGTGCAAAATAAAATATAATTGTCTGGTAATTGTTCAGGATGTAATTAGGGCTCTTAATGGTTAAGGGAGGTCCAGGATACAAAATGATTCAGAGGGTTTTGGAACCATTAAGAGGCTGACTTAGTTTTTGCCAAACAGGATTCACCTCTAGAGATTCAGAGGCTGCCTCTTGATGGAACTGTTAAGAGGTAAACAAACAGCCCCTTAGTGAATTTTTGAAGGACGGATGAAAAGAGATTCCATGTAGAATAATCATATTAGTTTCCATATAGGGTCTATATAAGTAACAATAGTTCTCTTTTCCATACAAAGTTATAAATCTGCCTTTCAGTGTTGTTAAAGACTCTCCTAGGAGAGGCACAAGGCACATCAACAAGGAGTTATGGCAACCAACATCAAGTCTTATTAGTTTATGTATTAAAGTAATTTGCATTCATTGAAAATAGAATTTGAATAAATATTATTTGATTTTTTTTTGTAAAAGGTGTCCCTGGCCTTGTGCTTTGCACACCTTTTAAATAAACTGCTGCCTACCAAGTTTTGAAAAGATTAACTAACTGTTTGGTTGATTTTCCTTCCATTAAGTCCAGGATGGATAAAGTTGTCTGTGTGGATTAATCTGTCTGAATAGATTGAGAAGGTTTTTGTTTGGAAGGTTTTTTCATAAATGGAAGAAGCGTGTGGGGTTTTCTTAATTGGAAGGGACAGGTTTAGAAAAAACATCGCTTATTTGCATCAAAAGCTCCCCCTTAGAAGCTTACTGAATAAGCCAATTTCTATATTATTAAGCCACCAGCAAACAGTCATGTACAGCTGGTTGCGAGTCCCATTAAGTTTAATGCTACCAAAACAGTCCCTAACATGTATGGCTAAACACTAAAGGGGCTGTTTGGTTGCCGTCTTTATGGATTAATCTGTCTGTATAGATTGGAAAAGTTTTTGTTAAGAAGAGTTTTTTCATAAATGGTAGAAGCGTGTATTTTTAATCAGGTGGGGCGGTTTGGAAAAAAAACTTGGCTTTCTGCATAAAGCTCCCTCCTAGAAGCTTAATGTATAAGCCACTTTCTATATCATTAAGTCACTACCAAACAGTCATGTATAGCTGACCGAATAAGCTGTGAGTCCCATTAAGCTCACTATGACTATTTGCAACACTTGCCTTTGTGGATATGCCATGAAAAATTGCTAACAACTTTTGGTTATTTCATCCACAAATAAAAAAAGTACAAGTTCATAAATCTAGTGCAAGTTATGATGAATCAATGACCTGTGGCTGGGAGATTGAAGATATGCTCAATTTTGAAGTTGAAGTGAGCCCTTGACACCCCATTGCTGTAGGATTTCCACAAAGCAAAGCACCTGTTCTCAAGCTCTTGGGTATTACTCCAATCCTATACCCAAAAAAAAGGAAGAAAAGAACATGGCCCAACAAAAACAACTTATCAGTCATTTCACCATTGATAGGACGTATAAGCTAATTTTTTGTTCCAGAACAAAACAAAAACGTTGTTCTTTCAATTGAAGAATCCCAATTTTGTGCATAAAGTCTTTGATTACAAAATGTAAAAGAGTTTAGTTTGGTGAAGCAGAATGCAAACGTGAGAAGTGATACCTTTTGGGAATAAAGAAATTACGAAACCCTAAAATGAATGTATGGTTCATGAGACTGAAAGAAATGCGTACGTAGAAGATGAGGCGGTGAGTTGTTTGTTAATGGTGAACCCTGTTCATGATGGTATGATGAAGCAATCAGAATCAGAAAGTCGGTTGTCTATTCAAATTCGTGCAGCAAACACTTGTTGACGATGGCTGCCTGCTTCGTACTTACTCCGATACGCAGCTATGGCTGTTTTTTTAATTTTTAGAGTAAACTAAGATTTTTTTTGAAAAACTAAGATTTTTAAATCAACGTGGTTCAGTGTTTATAACGATTTTCGTTTCTATGGTTTAGAAAACTATTATTATGGTTTTCATTTTACTTCTATTTTCGTCCTTACATTCAACATTATGGAGTTTTAAAAACCAAATTACCAATTTATCCTATTCTAACATTTCCTCTGCAACCCTTGATAAGATAATCAATTGATTCAAACCTGAAATCGAACCACAAAGACCCCTAAAAGTTCTTCGCATCTAAGTAATTTCCAGTTCAAGATAATCAGTATATTTTCTATACCATGGATGCTGACTAAGGAAGCAAAAGTAGGCCACGAACTAGACCAGAATCATTCTCAACGAGTCCATAAGGAACGATCTCATTTTTTTCATCGGGTCCGGGTAGAGACCAAAGATCTTGAGTGACCGATCCGGCAGAACAACTCAAAAGATAAAGAAGTATCGTTAATTTCTTCATGCTCGTTCCAAGTTCGAAGTACCAATTGTACAAATAATAATCCACTTCGTTACATGATTTCTTTTTCATATAGATAGATATAGGATTAGTCAGCAAAAATACTTTGTATGATTGAATAAATTAGAAATTAAAAAGGGGGCAAAGAAAACATACACAAGATCATGGTTACAGATATCACAGATCTCAGTGTTCATCCCACCACGGAATTCACCATTTTTTTATCCAAGATAATCGGAAAATCGAGAAATCACCATAGTTGATCGGAGTTCGAATTGTTATGTTGATCGGCTGCAAAACCCAGAAAGAAGAACAAAAACTGAAGTTGAAAAAAAAGAAATTATGGATCAAACAGTCAAGCCAGAGGAGATTTATAGAAATGAAAATAGAAGCAATGGAGTTGGTCCTTGTTTTTGTTGGATTTACGGGGTGTTTGGGATTGCTTATTTAAAACAACTAATGTTTTTTTTTTGTGGAAGTGCTTATCAACTTATCCGGTGTAGGACTGGAATTTTGTAAGAAATGTTTGGATTAGCTTATGGCGGTACCAAAACGCAATAAGGTGATAAGTTGTTTTTCAGTGTTTGGAAAAGTTTGTTTATTCATGTAAAATAACCAAATGGACCTCGTGAAATCAACTTAAGAACAAAACCCACTTCTCCTTCCATTTATACTAATGGGGCGTTTGGTTCGCAGAATGATTTCTGAAGGAATGAAATCTGTCAAAGGAATTGGAATCTGGAGGGAATTGAAATAGAATGTTATCAGGTTTGACCAAGTGTTTGGTTGACAGGAATGGAATGTAATCTGTCAAATGAATTGAAATCTGTCTGTTTGGTTTACAAAGGAATTGGAATGAAATAACAGAAATTGACAAAAATGCCCTTTGATTTTTTTTAATTTTTAAATATAAATAATAACAAAGTTAACATATAATGGAAAAAAAATATATGTAAATTATCATTATTTCCATGTATATGTTTTTAATTTAGGTATTTGAAGCATAGTTAAAAAAAATAAAAAAAATAATTATTTGACCCATTTTCCCCATCTTGTTCCCCATCTAAACCCTTTTTTTCTTCCTAGAGTCATCTCTTCCCCATCGTAAGCATCATGGCAGCACCCATTTTTTCTTCTTCTTCTTCCCCATCATAACCCAGTCCAGATCGTAATCCATATTTATATCAAGAACAAAAATGGAGAAGGAAGAAGTCGATCTAAATATAGTAACAAAATATTAAGGAGTCGATCGATGAAGTCAGTCCAGATCGTAACCCACATCTTCGATCTGTAGAGACAGTAACACATCTTCGATGAACCAGTCCAGATCGTATCCATGTCTCCGATCGATCGTAACAACAATGTTCACTTGATGTGGAGATGGAGAAACAGAAGGAACAGATCGTACGATGAGAGAGGAGAAAAAAATTCTTGCAGTTCGATCAATGAAAGAAGAAACGGTGTTCATTCGATGAAGAAGCAAGAGTCGTTCCATAGGTAAAGCAGTAATGTAAATGGGAGGTGGGGCTAGGTTTTAAGATATAAAGAGGGTATTTTTGTCATGCTTAAAATTTTGGATGGAATGAATTTAAATTCCATCTGTTTAGTGAAGGAATGATGAAATCCACAAATGAAGGAATCTTTGGAATTCAATTCCATTCTTTAGGTAACCAAACGTTGGAATGAAATTTGGTAAACGGAATTGACCATTCCAATTTTTCGGCGGATTCCGGCAAACCAAACGCCCCTTCCTAAGGGGGTGTTAGGGATTTGCTTATAAAAGCAACTTGTTGACTTATACCGGTATGGAACCGGAAATAATCACTTTTAAGTGTTTGGATGAGAGAAAAAGAAAAAAGCTTGTACCGGTGGGAACCCGGAGAAAAGGAGTTTTTGAGAAATTTAGGGGGTGTTTGGATTGCTTATTTAAAACAATTTATGTTTTTTTGTTAAAAAAAAAGTTTGGATTAGCTTATTGCGGTACCAAAACGAAATAAGCTGATAAGTTGTTTTTCAGTGTTTGGTAAAGTTTGCTTACTCATGTAAAATGACCAAATGGACCCCGTGAAATCAACTGAAGAACAAAACCCATTTCTCCTTCCATTTCTATTAAATCCAACCAAAACATGGACCACCTCCATTGCCTCCTCTTCCATTTCTGTAAATCTCCCTGGTTTGACTGTTTGATCCACAATTTCTGCTTTTTCAACTTCATATTTTGTTCTTCTTTCTGGGTTTTAAAGTCGATCAACATAATAATTCGAACCTCGATCAACTACGATGATTTTTTGATTTTCCGATTATCTTGGATATAAAAAATGGTGAACTCCATGGTGGGATGAACATTGACATCTGCGATATCTGTAACCATGATCCTTTGTATGCTTTCTTTGCCCCCTTTTTTTATTTCTAATTTATTCAATCATACAAAGTGTTCTTGTTTCCATAATCGTCATCCATGGTGTAGAAAATAAATCAATTATCTTGAACTGGAACTTGCTTAGAAGCGAAATTTTTTGAGGGGTCTTCGTGGTTCGATTTTAGGTTTAAATTAATCGATTATCTTGAACTAATCGATCTAGTGTTGCAGAGGGAATGGTAGAATAAGGTATACTGGTAATTTGGTTTCTAAAAGTTATATGTAGGTTTTGATAAGTTAGAGGCATTTAACTTCTCAAAAACTCCTTTTCACCGGTTTCCCACTAGTATAAGACTATTTTCGTTTTCTCTCATCAAACACTCAAATGTGTTTATCGGTTCCACACCGGTATAAGTCAATAAGTTGTTTTCATAAGCAATCCCAAACACCCCCAAAAGCTTCTAACTTACCAGAACCTGCTTATGACTTTTAGAAACCAAATTACCAATTTACCCTATGCTAACCTTCCCTCTATAAGACTTGATTGATCAGTTCAGGATAATCATTTAGTTCGAACCTAAAATGGAACCACAAAGACCCCTAAAAATTCTTCGCTTCTAAGCAAGATATAATTCAAGATGGTCGATTTATTTTCTACACAATGGATGACGAATCAGGAAACAAAACACTTTGTATGATTAAATATATTAGATATCAAAAAGGGGGTAAAGGAAGCATACACAGGATCATGGTTACAAATATCACAGATCTCAGTGTTCATCCCACCACGGAGTTTAGCATTTTTTTTATCCAAGATAATCGGAAAATCGAGAAATCACCATAGTTGATCTGAGTTCGAATAATTATGTTGATCAGCTGCTAAACCGAGAAAGAAGAATAAAATATGAAGTTGGAAAAGGAGGAATTATGGAACACATAGTCAAGCCAGGGGAAGATTTACAGAAATGGAAGAAGAAGCAATGGAGATGATCGTGTTTAGGTTGGACTTTGGGGGTATTTGGGATTGCTTATTTAAAACAACCAATGTTTTTTTTGTAGAAGTGCTTATCAACTTATCCGGTGTAGAACTGGAGTTGTGTAAAAAAGGTTAAGATTAGCTTATGGCGGTACCAAAAGGCAATAAGGTGATCAACTGTTTTTCTGTGTTTGGCAAAGTTTGCTTATTCATGTAAATAAGCAAATGGACCTCGTGAAATCAACTTAAGAACAAAACCCATTTCTGCTTCGATTTTTGTTAATTTCAATCGAAACAGGGACCATCTCCATTGCTTCTTCTTCCATTTCTGTAAATCTACCTTGGTTTGACTGTTTGGTTCATAATTTCTCCTTTTTCAACTTAATATTTTGTTCTTCTTTCTGGGTTTTGTAGTCGATCAACATAATAATTCGAAATCCGATCAACTACGGTGATTTTTTGATTTTCCGATTATCTTGGATAAAAAAATGGTGAACTGCGTGGTGGGATGAACATTGATGTTGATCATAACTCCTCTCGATGATTTGAATATGATTTCTTTTGTATACTTAGTGAAATTCCATTGTATAAGCTTCTGTTAACATTCAGCGATAGCATACGGTGATTACCATCAACGATCGCTGAAGATGATAGAACAACACGCTTATCTCTGGAGACCTGGAGATCATCTATCACACCAGAAGACCATTCAGCGAAAGCCGAAGACCCTAGCTGAAGAAAGAGATAATCAGCTAAGTGAACTGAAGCGGTTCAACGATAGCAACGATTATCTAATCAAAATGTGAAGTCTTGTGAAGCCTCAGCGATACTGAAGATTCATCCTTGAAGATTCAGAATCAGCGATCAAATGAAGCTTCCTTTACAAGATTAAAGATTGATCTTATCCACGATGCACAAAAGCCAAACCTAATACCTTGTCAGAAAAGGACGTACGAATTGTCTCTTATGTCCCCATCATATTTAATATGGTACTGTTCATATTCGGCCAAAAACATGGCTGTTTTATTAGCAAGGACAAGCTTCCTATTCAAGCTTGACACGTGGCATATACCTTTTGTCTTGCATAAAATGCAAACGGGTATAAATAAGATGAAGATATCTTCTTCATCTTGATGCATGCTTCCTTCTAACCTAAACCTTCTGTATTTCTTTCTTCCTTCTTCTTGTGCATCAAACTTAGTGTTTCTTAGTTACAATAGAATAGGTTTTAAACCTGTTCTTATTCCGCTTGTAATTGTAAATTTGTTTATGATATATAAACTCATTTAAAAACCAATATCTGTGTGTTTGTATTCAACCCCCCCCCCTTCTACATACTGTTTACTATTTATTGAACTCTTGTAGACCCTTTAGGGACCAACAAGTGGTATCAGAGCAGTGTTTGCTTCTTTTATCTATAAAATATTTTTCTTATAAACTATTTTAAAATGTCAAACCATAATACGAACTACAATGATAATGGATCTTTAGCTAAACCTCCAAGATTTAGCCATGATAATTTTCCATTATGGAAGGAAAAAATGTCTCTGTTTCTAGAAGAATCAGACCCAAAGATCCCCTACTATCTAGAAAGCGGACCATTTGTTCCTACAACTATTGTAGCTGGTGTTCCTGCCACCACTACTACTCTAGCCATCCCTGAAAGGAGTATCATTAAAACTCCTAATCGATGGACTGAAGAAGATAAGAAAAAAATTGCTATTGACTCAAAAACTAGATCTATAATAGCAATGTCTTTACCAGATGAAGTCTATCATTCTGTTATGAAAATGAGGACTTCTAAGGCCATGTGGGATACTCTATGTATCCAATATGAAGGAACCTCTGAAGTACAAGTCACTAGGTGCATAAACCTTGTAAGACAATATGAGAGTTTTATGTATCATAAAGGTGAATCTCTTTCTCAAATTCACCAGCGTTTCAACTGTTTGTTGATTGATCTTAAATCAGTAAACAGAGTATACTCTAATGCTGAAATACTGACCAAATTCATGGAGGCACTACCCGATCAATGGGCAGTGTACACTACATGTTTAAAGTTGTCAAAGAATCTTGAAACTCTGTCCTTAAGTGCCTTATATGGAATGCTCTTAAATGAGGAACAATCTCAACTTCTGAGGAAGAACCTCATTAATGAACTCAAAGGTGCCAAAAGTACTTCTTTGGCACTTGTGACTTCAGAGGCAACTCCTCCTAAAAATGTTTCTTCTTCCACTATTACCTCCATCACTGAATTAGGTCAAACTGATTCAGAAGATCAACTCACTGATGCTGACATCTCTGAGTTTGATAACTCTCTAGTTCTCTTAACAAATAATTTTAAAGTATTCGCTAGAAAGAGCAACTTTCGAAAACCGTCAAATCTCTCTGACTCTGAAAAGCAAAAGACATTGCCCGCTGAGAAAGCCTCAGCTATATGCTTCAACTGTCAGCGAAAGGGTCACTTTGCTAGTGAATGTAGATCAAAGAAAGTTGCAGCTCCTACCACCTCCCAGACCTCTGATAAAAAGGAGTGTATTTGAAATTGAAAAACAAATACAAGGATCTGAAGAAACACCAGCAAAAAGGCAAAGGCCTTATCGCTGAGGAAGTTGATTGGGACGCTGAAGATGACTAGGCCAAGACCTCTGAAGAGTCTGGCTCTGATGAAGAAGATCTTGCCTTCCTATGTCTAATGGCAAGAATAGAGGACGTTGAAGAAGCTACTGAAACTTCTTCCTCTGAGTCCCCTTCTACTCAGGTAACAATTCCTTTTATCTCTTTACACTCTGAAAGTGATAACTTGTCAGCTCTCGATGCCATGACTGTTGATTTTTATAATGCTTTAAATGGAAAGATTAAGGTCGAGAAAATTAACACTGATTTATCTGAGCAATTAAAAAATTGCCATATAAGAATCAAAGAACTTTCTAAAATTGAGGAAACTCTCAAGGACTTTGCAAATCAAACCATAAGCATCGAGAAGCAGCAAGCTATTGCTGATAGGGAAAAGGCTATCGCTGATCTCAAGTCTGAAAAGGAAACCATCGAAGGATGGTGTAAGGCTTCTGATAAAGTCAATAAGATCATCAATGCCCAAATACCTATGAAAATAAGAAGTGGGTTAGGCTATAACCCTGAAAAGGAAGAATCAGAGAATGATCGTTCCATGCTCAAATTTGGAATGTTTGTCTCTTCTATCCCTGATCCTTCTTCTTCAACTTCTTCCTCTTCTATTAAAAAAAAGTTGCCTATGGTAAATTCTAAGAAGGTAATCAAGAACGAGTTTCTTGACCAAGTTCCTAAGAATAAGATCGCTCAGAATAGGAACAAGAAATCCTCAGAGAGAAAGTCTAAATCTGGGAAGAAGGGCTCTGACTGTTCTCAGAGACCAACCCCCAGAATTAAGATCGATCTCACTCCTACCCTTGAAAAGGTTGTTATACCTCCAAGGACTATGGATAAAGGAATTCTTGGTCCTATTCCTGAAAAAGTTCCTGCTTTCTCTCTGAATTCCAAACCCTTTAAATATAGGAAGTGCTATCACCGTGGTAAAACTACCCACGTTGCAAGTAAATGTCCTAACGCTACCAGAGCTGATAAACTAGCTCATGGAAAGAAAGTAGCTCAAGCTGATAAATTAGTGAGAGTGAAATCCACCAAGGTTGCAAAACCACCAAAGGTGAAGATATCCACTGAAGAGAGTTCTTCAGCTAGTAGCACCTCCGCCAATCCTTTATCTAACCAAGCAGGACCCATAGTAGTATGGGTACCTTTAAACAAATAATCTTTTGTTGTATGCAGAGTACCAAAGGTATCTGGTATCTTGATAGCGGATGCTCAAGGCATATGACTGGCAGAAAATCTCTGCTCTCTGATTACCAAGAAGAAGTTGGTCCATCAGTGACCTTTGGTCGAAATGGCAAAGGATACACTAAAGGTTATGGAATTCTTTCCAACGGAGCCACATCATTTTCTTGTGTTGCCTACATTGAGGGACTAAAGCACAATCTTTTGAGCGTTAGTCAGTTATGTGACAAAGACTTCAAAGTTCTATTATTAAAGAATAGATGTGCTGTCACTGACGGAAATGATAAGCTTGCCTTAACAGGCAAAAGAGTGGAAAACGTGTATGTCATAAATATGAATAGTTCTCACTCTGAGAACATGTGCTTTATCTCTAAAGCATCCACTGACATAAACTGGTTATGGCATAAAAGACTCTCTCACCTTAACTTTAAGACAATAAATGAATTGTCTCAAAAAGATCTAGTCAGAGACCTCCCAAATCATACATTTACAAAGGAATCTCTTTGTTCAGCGTGTGAAAAGGGAAAGCTGACAAAAGCCTCCTTCAGATCAAAGCAAATTTCTTCAGTGACTGCTCCTCTTCAGCTACTCCATATGGATATATTTGGACCTGTCAATGTCCAATCTATTTCTGGACAGAAATATACTTTGGTGATTGTTGATGAATACTCCAGATACACATGGGTGTTCTTCCTTCGATCCAAAAGTGATACCCTTGAAATGATAATTTCTTTTATCAAAAGGATGGAAGTTCTAAACGATCTAATTGTTCGTTCCATAAGAAGTGATCATGGTACTGAATTCAAAAACAACACTCTAGTGAACTTTTTTGAAGAAAAAGGCATCTCTCACAACTTTTTCTCAGTAAGAACTCCTCAGCAAAACGGTGTTGCTGAAAGAAGAAATCGAACTTTCATTGAAGCTGCTCGCTCAATGCTCAGCGAATCGCATCTACCTACTCAGTTCTGGGCTGAAGCAGTCAACACAGCGTGCTTCACTCAAAATCGATCCTTGATAATTAAGCGACTTAAGAAGACCCCCTATGAATTGTTTCATGGGAGAAGACCTACTCTGAAATATTTTCATATTTTTGGATGTAGATGTTACATTCTGAATGACAGAGATCATTTGGATAAATTTGATCCAAAAGCTGAGGATGGTATATTTCTTGGATACTCCTCTGTATCTAAGTCCTTCAGAGTCTTCAACAAAAGAAGACAACATGTTGAAGAGTCCATGCACGTCAACTTTGATGAATCTCGTCCCATTCATACTTCTCATACTCATGATGATGATGATGAAGAATTGAATGCTTGGATGAGATCTCATTATGGGGAACCTGAAACGTATTTCATCAATCAACCTTCTGCTGAAACATGTGATGACGAAATCCCTGTAAATCCTTCAAGTGACAATCATCCATCTTCAGGGATGAATGTTACTCCTCTAAATCAGATTCCTGTTGCTGACTCCTCTCTTGGAAATTCCTCAGTGAACAACCAAACTATATCTGAAGATCAATCTCCTGAATTGATTCTAAATGAAGTACCTGTTGCTGAAACAACAAGTCCTATTCCAGAAACTGAAGAACAAGTCGCTGAATCTGCTGTTGATCTCTCTCCTCAACCACCAGCTCAACGATGGACTGCAAATCATCCAATAAATCAAATTATTGGTGATCCCAATGCAGGTATCAAAACACGTAGAGGTACAGGTAATATCTGTCTTTATGTTAACTTCATTTCTCTCTCTAAACCTAAGAAAATAGATCAAGCTATCTTTGATCCTAGCTGGGTTTCAGCTATGCAAAAAGAACTAACTGAATTTCGTAGAAATAAAGTTTGGAATCTTGTTCCTAGACCCTCTGATAAAACTGTCATAGGAACCAAATGGGTTTTCAGAAATAAGCTAGATAAAAACGGGACTATAATTCGCAATAAGGCTAGACTTGTTGCTCAAGGTTATAGACTGGAAGAAGGAATTGACTATGATGAGACCTTTGCACCTGTTGCTCGTTTTGAAGCCATAAGACTCTTTTTAGCTTATGTTGCCCATAAAGACTTCAAAGTTTTTCAAATGGATGTTAAAAGTGCTTTTCTAAATGGAAAACTTAGCGAGGAAGTTTATGTTGAACAACCCCCTGGTTTCTCAGACCCTAACCATCCTGGTTATGTTTTCAAACTTGAAAAAGCTCTTTACAGGTTAAAACAAGCTCCTAGAGCTTGGTATGATACCCTTTCTAAATTTCTTCTTAAAGAAAAATTTGTTCGTGGAAAAATTGACCAAACCCTGTTTTTAAGAAAATATAAAGGTCATACTATACTCGCTCAGATATATGTTGATGACATTATCTTTGGTTCCACAAGACCCAAATTATGTACTCGTTTCGCTGCAAGAATGCAAAAACAATATAAAATGAGTATGATGGGTGAACTTACATATTTTCTAGGTTTGCAGATAAAGCAATCTGACAAAGGTATCTTTATTTGTCAAAGCAAATATGTTAAAGACATGCTGAATAAATTCGACATGAATTAATGCTCAGCGATGAAGACCCCTATGACGCCTCCTCTGACTTTGAACAAGGATCCCAATGGGAAACCAGTCAATGTCACTGCCTATCGAGGGATGATTGGATCTCTGCTGTATCTTACAGCGAGTAGACCTGACATCATGTATTCTACATGTCTCTGTGCTCGGTATCAAGCTGAACCGAAGGAATCCCATCTAATCGTTGTAAAGCGAATCTTCAGATACCTGAAAGGAACTCCAAATCTAGGTCTTTGGTATCCCAAAGGCTCAGGATTTGATCTTATTGGTTATTTTGACAGTGACTTTGCAGGTTGTAAGATAGATAGAAAGAGCACCACGGGTGGGTGTCAGCTACTAGGTGGAAAGTTAATTTGTTGGACAAGCAAAAAGAAAAACTCAGTGTCCACCTCCACCGCTGAAGCTGAATATGTAGCCGCTGGTAGTTGTTGTGCTCAAATCCTTTGGATGAGAAATCAACTCAGAGACTACGATCTCAAGCTCTCTAAAATTCCTATTTATTGTGATAGTACTAGTGCTATTGCCATTGCTAACAATCCTGTACTTCACTCCAAAACCAAGCACAATGAGATCCGATATCACTTTATCAGAGATCATGTGATGAATGGTGAAGTTGAGCTTCATTTTATACCCACTAAATATCAGCTCGCTGATCTTTTCACCAAGCCTCTTGATGAAACTAGATTCAATCTACTTATCAGCGAACTTGGTATGTTGAATGCTGAATAATGTTTATTCAGTGACTTACAACAAGTAATACAAATGAAGCCTTCAAACTTTCCATTCGCTGAACTCTGATTCAGCGATATCTGGGACATCTCCTTAGGTATTATCTTCTAACCTTTATCACTCTTTGATATCTTTTCTCATCAAAGAATGAATCTCTGAAAATAAAACTCCTAACTGACAATCCTTTATTGTCATTGATGAAGAATTTTAAAATTAATAATGATACTTTCCTTATGGATAATTATCATTATAATATTTTAAAAATATGAAAAGGACACGTCAGACATTTTTCTAACACACGACGGACCGCGACGTTTCCCTTCAAACTCCTTTCTTGGAACGTGCGCCAGGTCATCATTTCTTTTTCAAAAAACTAAAACCGTCATTTAGCACTCCTCTCTTTCTCTCTCCTCTCTTTCTCATCATTTCTTCTATTTTTTAAATTTTTTATGTTATTGTTATTACCACAAGCATTTTGATCTTGTTCATCAAAATACTTGTTTCTTTCAATCTTACATTTGGTATTCTTTATACCAAACGCTGGTTTATACATTTATGTATAAAACCATGATTTATCTCTTTGGTGTTCCCATTTTTCCTACAGAAATGGCCTCTGCAAGTAAGACTACTGAAACCTCTGCTGCTACAACTGCTGACAACATTTTGGACGCTGCACCAACTTGCCACTTCCCAATGGAGAAAGTTGTCTTCAAATCATGCAATTATATTGCATTGGTTGACATACCCACTAATCGCCCTCACTTCAATGAAGGAGCTACCTTCATCAAGGCGTGCCCGCTGATGTACGCATTTGTCCACAACCCAGTGGCATCTCCTCTCATATCCAAGCTCTCTGGTACACGGCTCACTGTACCACGCTCACCACGAACAAGGGGACCGTGCTCTCTGCTATTGGCTTCAAGATTCCAGATCTTGGATACTTCTCCTTCACTGCTGGTTTTGTGAGAAAGGCTCTTCGTCTCCCTACCCGCGCCAAGAATGTGCAATGGGGCGCTCAACCTACCAAGATGCAGATCGACGCATTCTTGGACTCTATTGGCTATGCTTGGGAGAATCCATCGCTGAAGACGGTGGGCTCAAAGGTAGAAAAGAAGAGATTGCCTGCTTGCTGGCAATACATCTTTACCCAGGTAATCCAATGCCTTGGGTCAAAGATTGGCTCGCATGACCAAGCGAGCAAGCACTTTTAGGATCTCCTCTACTCTCTCTGCACCGATCACAACCTCAACTACGCTGACTATATCTTCAGCGATATGGTCAGTCGCATCAACGCTGCTACCAGACACCCCGTCATCCCCTACTCACGCTTCTTTGCAACTATCTTGGAAGTTGCCTTCGGGGAGGAATACCCGAAGGTCGGTGACCAGTCCTTATTAGTGGTAGGGAAGAAGTCCCTGGACATAGAGGAACGTCCAGGTGATGCTCCTTTCACGCCTTACATGCTGAATGTGATTGGAGCCCATCTTTTAGTGTCTACTCGCTGCCCATCCCAACAGCGAGCATCCAGGACACTGCTGCTGCTAAGAGGAAGCAACCAACCGATGGTCATAAAAAGACCATCGCAACCAAAAAGCTAAAGAAGACGGTCTCTCAAAAGACCACTCTCTCTGATTTCGGTGTACTACCAACACCAACAGTAGCCGCAGCCACTTCAACGATCTTTTCATCCGTTGTTGCTTCATCAGCACTACCTCCACCATCAGGGACTTCGGTCACTGAGGGTGTTATAGTCAGCTCTGCTGAAGCTGGATTAGGTACTACTCTCACAGCCTTCTTACATTCTTCTATCTCCTCTTCTTTGGTCCTCACTTCAGCACATGACTCAGCGATAATGCTAAAATGCACGCAGTCCAAACCTCAATATTGTTTAGGCAATCTGAGCTTTGGAAGGCCAATTTAAAAGGACCTCAGAGTGTCTCTCTCAGATACTCTAAGTCACTGGTTAGTGATCCTCAAGACACTACCTCTGGAAACGTAGTCCCTGAGAGTAATCCTCATGACACTCTCAAGGAGAAAAATAAGGTTTTTCATCCATCATCTAATGCAGATGTATTTTTGGCATCTTTATCTATGTCATCATCAGGTGTCGCTCCTCTCTTCTCCTCAGCGACAAAGACAACCACCACCACCAGCGCTCCTCCGCTCAGCAAGGAGATGGGGAAGTCTCCTCGGGGCCATCCCAGTGCTGCAAAGCTCCGAGAGGTCAAGACAGAGATGGCAGCTCCCAAGCTTCCCATTCCCATCACTGAACTTCCTCCCATTGTCCTTCCTAGTCCTACATTCCCTGCTGTTGACTATCTAGTCAGGGAATGTGCTCTCACCAGGGCTAGGGTTGACAATCTACAAACGTCAGCTGAACTCATCTTCCGCCGAGTCGTTGGGACACCAACGATCAAGACCAACGTCAGCAATCTCATCTCTGACGTTTTCTCTCTGAAGGAAGACAACACGGTTCTTGGCCAGAACCTGTCCAGCTTAGAGCAGAAGATTGCTACTCAGGCGAACGTCCTTGAGTCTATTCAAAAGACTCAATCCGATATGATGCAGATGCTCACCAAGCTCTCTAAGGCTAGTTCCTCCCTTAATGCTGCTGATCGAACTACACTTCAGGATAATGATACGAAGCTCAAGGACATTCAGACCAATGTTCGCACTCTGATGGTGCATTGTCTACCTCTTGATAACATCGAGGGGGAGAGATGTGCCAAAGAGTTTGCAGATGAACTCATTGTAGAGCACAACCGGACGTTCCCTGGAGAAAATATTTCTCCTTACATCCAGCGAACGGGATCATCCCTCCCTGAAGGGTTGACTGCTGAAGCTGATGAAGATGATGATGCTGAGGAAGAGGATGATGAAGAAGAAGAAGAAGATCCTATCCCTCATTATGGGGGAATGGATGATGATGAAGATGACGATGACATTGGAAGTGCCTTAGAGCACTTCAGAATGTCTAGGCCTGGAGTCTCTCATCAAGAGCCTTTGGGGGACGGACAACATCCCTCTCAGGGACAATCCGGTCCCTCAGGCAAAGGAAAAGAAGTGGTAAATCTGGATGCCACTATCCCATTATCTGAGGGGGAGACCACTAATGAGGTATCTCTTCCTCTTATCCCTTAAATTACTCAGGGAAGACTCTGCTAAAGACAAGGCGGCCAAGGAACAATTGAAAAAGAGTGAAAGGGTCGTTGAAGCTCTTGTACAGAAAGAACTTGCACAGGAAAACTTGAATGTAGATCCAATCCTTGCTCAACAGAAGATTCTAAGTGCACTATCCGCTGAAGTCACAATTCAGAAAGACAAAGAGCTCGACTGGTGCACTGATAGACTGAAATTTCGAAGATCTGAGGCCAAAATCATTCATGCAACTATTCAAGGGCGACACTCCAACAGAGGTGGTCCAAAGGTATATGTAAGAATGACAAGGACAAACAGAACTGAGAGAGAAGAATGCCAAGTTCTTAAGGATTTATGGATACACTGAATGCTTAGAAATCAGAGACGCCATTCAGGGTTCCAAATCCAAATTCAAGGATGTGGTGGAAAGAGTACTGGATTAGTTGCTGCAAAGGATGTCACAACACGTGCAAGTTCCCCCTCTCCCTGAGCCATCAAAGAAGAAAAGATCAACTACTGAAGGTGGTTCAAGCTCTAAGAATGAGCATGAAACCAAATTTGATTATCAAAGCATTCTTGGTCATCTTGAAATTCCTGATATTTCAACGCTACGTACCTCTCTTCCTCAAGATCGAAGATACGAAGAAGATGAAATCATCTCACTACCTGAACCTGGTATGGTATTCTTGGATAATGAAGGGTTCTTAGGACTCTTCAGAAACGAAGAAATTCCCAAGGCCCCATCCTCTCTCATAAGGATCATGCTATGGCGCTGCTGGTCAGATACCCCTCTGATGAATCGACAGAAAATGCTTTATGAGAATGAGCTACAAAGAAGAAACGAGAACATCTCTGATTAGTTATAGATTTCTATTTCCTTTGTAATATTCCTTCAGTGTACAAGTACTTTACTTTTATTATTGTAATTTCATTTCCCTGTAATTTCTTCAGATTATATTTAATGAAATTCAATCAGAGTACTTTACTCCATCTATGTACTGAAAAGATCCCTGAAAAAAGTAAAAGGGACAATGAACATAAGAGTTCTATTTTTCTTCAAACTACTTTACTCACTAATTCTTCACTTTGAAAAATTAATCAGTGAATGTACTTTATGCTTATTTACTTGTAAAAAATGTGTTTTCATATCCTTATAAATGAAACTAAATTTAGATAGTAGACTAGCTGAAAAAGATTACACAGATTAGTACTTAGAAAATTTACTTAAAATTTTTCTTAAGTCTTTACTAGTCTCTTAAAGAAATTTTCCTATGTTGCTTAATCATAATCAAATAGGGGGATATTGTTGATCATAACTCCTCTCGATGATTTGAATATGATTCCTTTTGTATACTTAGTGAAATTCCATTGTATAAGCTTCTGTTAACATTCAGCGATAGCATACGCTGATTACCATCAGCGATCGCTGAAGATCAAGGAACAACAAGCTTATCTCTGAAGACCTGAAGATCAGCTATCACACCAGAAGACCATTCAGCGAAAGTCGAAGACCCTAGCTGAAGAAAGAGATAATCAACTAAGTGAACTGAAATGGTTCAGCGATAGCAGCGATTATCTAATCAAAGTGTGAAGTCTTGTGAAGCCTCAGCGATACTGAAGATTCATCCTTGAAGATTCAGAATCAGCGATCAAATGAAGCTTCCTTTACAAGATTAAAGATTGATCTTATCCACGATGCACAAAAGTCAAACCTAATATCTGATATGGTACTGTTCATATTCGGCCAAAAACATGGCTGTCTTATTAGCAAGGACAAGCTTCCTATCCATGCTTGACACGTGGCATATACCTTTTGTCTTGCATTAAATGCAAACGGGTATAAATAAGATGAAGATATCTTCTTCATCATGATGCATGCTTCCTTCTAACCTAAACCTTCTGTATTTCTTTCTTCCTTCTTCTTGTGCATCAAACTTAGTGTTTCTTAGTTACAATAGAATAAGTTTTAAACTTGTTCTTATTCCGCTTGTAACTGTAAATTGATATATAAACTCGTTTAAAAACCAAAATCCGTGTGTTTGTATTCAACCCCCCCCCTTCTACAAACTGTTTACTATTTATTGAACTCTTGTAGACCCTTTAGGGACCAACAATTGAGATCTGAGATATCTGTAACAATGAACTTGTGTATGCTTTTTTTGCCCCCTTTTTAGTTCTAACTTATATAATCATACAAAGTGTTCTTATTTCCTTAATCGCCATCCATGGTGTAGAAAGTAAATTGATTATGTTGAACTAGAACTTGCTTAGAAGCGAAGAATTTTTTGGAGTCTTTGTGGTTTGATTTTAGGTTTGAATTAATCGGTTATCTTGAACTGATCGATCAAGGGTTGTAGAGAGAAGGTTAAAATAGGGTGAATTTGTAATTTGGTTTCTAAAAGCCATAAGAAGGTTTTGATAAGTTAGAAGCCTATAACTTACTAGAACCTGCTTATGAGTTTTAGAAACCAAATTACCAATTTACCCTATGCTAACCTTCCCTCTATAAGCCTTGATTGATCAGTTCAGGATAATCATTTAATACAAACCTAAAAAAGGGAACCACAAAGACCCCTAAAACTTCTTCGCTTCTAAGCAAGATCCAATTCAAGATAGTCTATTTATTTTCTACACAATGGATGACGACTCAGGAAACAAGAACACTTTGTATCATTGAATAAATTGGAGATCAAAAATGGGGCAAAGGAAGCATACAAAAGATCATGGTTACAGATATCACAGATCTCAGTGTTCATCCCACCATGAAGTTCACCATTTTTCTAATCTAAGATATCGGAAAATCAAGAAATCACCGTAGTTGATCGGAGTTCGAATTATTATGTTGAACGGCTGCAAAACCCAGAAAGAAGAATAAAATATGAAGTTGGAAAAGGAGGAATTCTGGAACAAATTGTCAAGCCAGTGGGAGATTTATAGAAATGGAAGAAGAAGCAATGAAGATGGTCCTGTTTAGGTTGGATTGAGGTAGTGTTTGGAATTAGGGATGGTGATTTGCCCCGCCCCGTCGGGGAACCCGGTTCACTTACCGCGACCAGGGCCGGAGATTCCCCTTTAAAACGGGTACCGGGGACGGGGCCGGGGGATCCCCTAGATGTTGAAAACCGGGGCCGGGGCCGGGGCCAGGTCCGGGTAATGTATTCCCCAACCCGCCCCGTCCCCTTATGTATATAATAAATAAAAAATACATATTTTTAATGCAATTTTTACCTTTTTTTTGAAAAAATTATTGTTTAACCGGGATTGACCGGGGATAAACCGGGTATTGACCCGGGATGATCATAAAAATACCGGGGATGGGATTGGATTCTCCGTACCCGCCGGGGACCGGGGCCGGGACAGGGAACAAGATAGTGAAATCGGGGCCGGGGTCGGGGATTGTATTCCCCGCCCCGTTGCCATTCCTATTTGGAATTGCTTATTTAAAACAACAAATGTTTTTTTTGTAAAACGGCTTATAACCTTATCCGGTGTAGGATTGGAGTTGTGTAAAAAAGTTTTGGACTAACTTATGGCGGTAACAAAATGCAATTAGGTGATAAGTTGTTTTTCTGTGTTTGGCAAAGTTTGCTTATTCATGTAAAATAAGCAAATGGACCTCGTGAAATCAACTGAAGAACAAAACCCATTTTTGTTTCCATTTTTGTTAAATCCAACCAAAATAGGGACAATCTTCGTTGCTTCTTCCATTTCTACAAATCTCCTCTAGCTTGACTATTTGTTCCATAATTCCTCCTTTTTCCAACTTCATATTTTATACTTCTTTCTGGGTTTTGAAGCCGATCAACAAAATAATAAGAAGGTCGTGATAAGTTAGAAGTGTATAACTTATCAGAACCTGCTTTTGACTTTTAGAAACCAAATTACCAATTTACCCTATGCTAACCTTCCCTCTGTAAGCCTTGATTGATTAGTTCACGAAAATCATTTAATTCAAACCTAAAATCGAACCAAAAAGAACCCTAAAAATTCTTCGTTTCTAAGCAAGATCTAGTTAAGGATAATCGATTTATTTTCAACACAATGAATGACGACTCAGGAAACAAGAACATTTCGTATGATTGAATAAATTAGAGATTAAAAAGGGCGCAAAGGAAGCATACAAAGGATCATGGTTACAAATATCCCAGATCTCAGTGTTCATCCCACCACGGAGTTATCCATTTTTCTAATCCAAGATAATCGGAAAATCAAGAAATCACCGTTGTTGGTCGGAGTTCGAATTATTATGCTGATCGGCTGCAAAACCCAGAAAGAAGAATAAAATATTAAGTTCAAAAAGGAGAAATTATGGACCAAACAGTCAAACTAGGGTAGACATATAGAAATGGAAGAAGAAGCAATGGAGATGGTCCCAGTTTTGGTTGTATTTAAAAAAAATGAAGCAAAAATGGGTTTGATCTTCAGTTGATTACACGAGGTCCATTTGCTTACTATACATGAAAAAACAAACTTTGCGAAACACAGAAAAACAACTTATCACCTTATTGAGTTTTGATACCGCCATAAGCTAATGCTAACCTTTTTTACACAACTCCAGTCCTACAACGAATAAGCTGATAAACATTTCTACAACATTGGTTGTTTTAAATAAACAATCCCAAACACCCCATAAGTCCAACCAAAACAGGGACCGTCTTCATTGGTTCTTCTTCCATTTCTATAAATCTCCCCCTAGCTTGACTATTTGATCATAATTTTTCCTTTTAAAACTTCAGATTTTATTCTTCTTTCTGGTTTTTGAAGCCGATCAACATAATAATTTGAACTCCGATCAACTATGGTGATTCCTTTATTTTCCGATTATCTGGGATTAAAAAAATGGTGAACTCCGTGGTGGGAAGAAGACTGAGATCTATGATATATGTAACCATGATCTTGTGTGTGTGTTTTTTTTGCCCCCTTTATAATTCTAAGTTATATGATCATACAAAGTATTCTTGTTTCCTTAATCGCCATCCATGGGGTAGAAAATAAATCGATTTTATTGAACTAGAACTTGCTTAGAAGCGAATAATTTTTTGGGGACTTTGTGGTTCGATTTTAGGTTTGAATTAATTGGTTATCTTGATCTGATCGATCAAGGGTTGCAGAGGGAAGGTTAGAATAGGGTGAATTTGTAATTTGGTTTCTAAAAGTCAAAAGAAGGTCTTGAAAAGTTAAAAGTGTATAACTTATCAGTGCCTGCTTATGACTTTTAGAAACCAAATTACCAATTTCCCTATGCTAACCTTCCTTCTTTAAGCCTTGATTGATCAGTTCAGGATAATCATTTAATTCAAACCTAAAATCGAACCACAAAGACCCCAAAAAATTCTTCGTTTCTAAGCAAGATTTAGTTCAAGATAATCGATTTATTTTCTACACAATGAATGACGACTCAAGAAACAAGAACAATTTGTATGATTGAATAAGTTAGAGACTAAAAAGGGGGCAAAGGAAGCATACAGAGGATCATGGTTACATATATCACAGATCTCGGTGTTCATCCCACCACGGAGTTCCTTATTTTTCTAATCCAAGATAAACGGAAAATCAAGAAATCATAGTTGTTGGTCGGAGTTCGAATTATTATGTTGATCGACTGCAAAACCCCGAAAGAAGAATAAAATATTAAGTTCAAAAAGGAGAAATTGTGGACCAAATAGTCAAACTAGGGTAGACTCACAAAAATGGAATAAGAAGCAATGGAGATGGACCCCGTTTTTGTTGGATTTAACAAAACTGGAAGAATAAATGGGTTTTGTTCTTCAGTTGATTACACGAGGTCCATTTGTTTATTATACATGAATAAAAAAACTTTGAGAAACACAGAAAAACAACATATCACCTTATTGAGTTTTGGTACCGCCATAAGCTAATGCTAACCTTTTTTACACAACTCCAGTCCTACAACGAAAAAGTTGATAAACACTTCTACAAAAAAAACATTGGTTGTTTTAAATAAGCAATCCCAAACACCCCCTAAATCCAACCAAAACGGGACCATCTTCATTGCTTCTTCTTCCATTTCTATTAATCTCCCCCTAGCTTGACTATTTGTTCATAATTTTTCCTTTTCCAACTTCAGAATTTATTCTTCTTTCTGGGTTTTGAAGCCGATCAACATAAAAATTTGAACTCCGATCAACCATGGTGATTTCTTGATTTTCCGATTATCTTGGACTAAAAATATGGTGAACTCCGTGGTGGGATGAACACTTAGATCTATGATATCTGTAACCATGATCTTGTGTATGTTTTTTTTTGCACCCTTTTTAATTCAAAGTTATATGATCATACAAAGTATTCTTGTTTCCTTAATCGCCATCCATGGGGTAGAAAGGAAATCGATTTTATTGAACTAGAACTTGCTTAGAAGCGAATAATTTTTTGGGGACTTTGTGGTTCGATTTTAGGTTTGAATTAATTTGTTATCTTGATCTGATCGATCAAGGGTTGCAGAGGGAAGGTTAGAATAGGGTGAATATGTAATTTGGTTTCTAAAAGTCATAAGAAGGTCTTGAAAAGTTAAAAGCGTATAACTTATCAGAGCCTGCTTATGACTTTTAGAAACCAAATTACCAATTTACCCTGTGCTAACCTTCCCTCTGTAAGCCTTGATTGATCAGTTCAGGATAATCATTTAATTCAAACCTAAAATCTAACCACAAAGACCCCTAAAAATTCTTCGTTTCTAAGCAAGATCTAGTTCAAGATAATCGATTTATTTTCTACACAATGAATGACGACTCCGGAAACAAGAACACTTTGTATGATTGAATAAATTAGGAATTAAAAAGGGGGCAAAGGAAGGATATACATGATCATGGTTACATATATCACAGATCTCGGTGTTCATTCCACCACTAAGTTCCCCATTTTTCTAATCCAAGATAATCGAAAAATCAAGAAATCATCGTTGTTGGTCGGAGTTTGAATTATTATGTTGATCGGCTGCAAAACCACGAAAGAAGAATAAAATATTAAGTTCAAAAAGGAGAAATTATGGACCAAACAGTCAAACCAGGGTAGACTTACAGAAATGGAAGAAGAAGCAATGGAGATGGACCCCGTTTTTGTTGGATTTAACAAAAATGGAAGCAGAAACGGGTTTTACTCTTCAGTTGATTACACGAGGTCCATTTGCTTATGATTCATGAATAAACAAACTTTGTGAAACACAGAAAAACCTTATTGAGTTTTGTTACCGCCATAAGCTAATGCTAACCTTTTTTTACACAACTCCAGTCCTACAACGAATTAGTTGATAAGCACTTCTACAAAAAAAATTGGTTGTTTTAAATAAGCAATCCCAAACACCCCCTAAGTCCAACCAAAACAGGGACCATCTTCATTGCTTCTTCTTCCATTTCTATAAATCTCCCCCTAGCTTGACTAATTGTTCATAATTTTTCCTTTTCCAACTTTAGGTTTTATTCTTCTATCTGGGTTTTGAAGCCGATCAACAAAAAAATTTGAACTCCGATCAACTATGGTGATTTCTTGATTTTCCGATTATCTTGGATTAAAAATATGGTGAACTCCGTGGTGGGATGAACACTGAGATCTATGATATCTGTTACCATGATCTTGTGTATGTTTTTTTGCCCCGTTTATAATTCTAAGTTATATGATCATACAAAGTATTCTTGTTTCCTTAATCGCCATCCATGGGGTATAAAATAAATCGATTTTATTGAACTAGAACTTTCTTAGAAGCGAATAATTTTTTGGCGACTTTGTGGTTCGATTTTAGGTTTGAATTAATTGATTATCTTGATCTGATCGATCAAGGGTTGCAGAGGGAAGGTTAGAATAGGGTGAATTTGTAATTTGGTTTCTAAGAGTCATAAGAAGGTCTTGAAAAGTTAAAAGCGTATAACTTATCAGAGCCTGCTTATGACTTTTAGAAACTAAATTACCAATTTACCCTATGCTAACCTTCCCTCTGTAAGCCTTGATTGATCAGTTCAGGATAATCATTTAATTCAAACCTAAAATCTAACCACAAAGACCCCTAAAAATTCTTCGTTTCTAAGCAAGATCTAGTTCAAGATAATCGATTTATTTTCTTCACAATGAATGACGACTCAGGAAACAAGAACAATTTGTATGATTGAATAAATTAGGCATTAAAAAGGGGGCAAATGAAGCATACACATGATCATGGTAACATATATCACAGATCTCGGTGTTCATCCCACCACTAAGTTCCCCATTGTTCTAATCCAAGATAATCGGAAAATCAAGAAATCACCGTTGTTGGTCGGAGTTCGAATTATTATGTTGATCGACTGCAAAACCCCGAAAGAAGAATAAAATATTAAGTTCAAAAAGGAGAAATTATGGACCAAACAGTCAAACCAGGGTAGACTTACAGAAATGGAAGAAGAAGCAATGGAGATGGACCTCGTTTTTGTTGGATTTAACAAAAATGGAAGCAGAAACGGGTTTTATTCTTCAGTTGATTACACGAGGTCCATTTACTTATGATACATGAATAAACAAACTTTGCGAAACACAGAAAAACAACTTATCACCTTATTGAGTTTTGTTACCGCCATAAGCTAATGCTAACCTTTTTTACACAACTCCAGTCCTACAACGAATAAGTTGATAAGCACTTCTCCAAAAAAACATTGGTTGTTTTAAATAAGCAATCCCAAACACCCCTTAAGTCCAACGAAAACAAGGACCATCTTCATTGCTTCTTCCATTTCTATAAATCTCCCCCTAGCTTGACTATTTTTTCATAATTTTTCCTTTTCCAACTTCCTATTTTATTCTTCTTTCTGGGTTTTGAAGCCGATCAACATAAAAATTTGAACTCCGTCTATGGTGATTTCTTGATTTTCCGATTATCTTGGATTAAAAATATGGTGAACTCTGTGGTGGGATGAACACTGAGATCTATGATATCTGTAACCATGATCTTGTGTATGTTTTTTTTGCCCCCTTTATAATTCTAAGTTATATGATCATACAAAATATTCTTGTTTCCTTAATCTCCATCCATGGGGTAGAAAAGAAATCGATTTTATTGAACTAGAACTTGCTTAGAAGCGAATAATTTTTTGGGGACTTTGTGGTTCGATTTTAGGTTTGAATTAATTGGTTATCTTGATCTGATCGATCAAGGGTTGCAGAGGGAAGGTTAGAATTGGGTGAATTTGTAATTTGGTTTCTAAAAGTCATAAGAAGGTCTTGAAAAGTTAAAAGCGTATAACTTATCAGTGCCAGCTTATGACTTTTAGAAACCAAATTACCAATTTACCCTATGCTAACCTTCCCTCTATAAGCCTTGATTGATCAGTTCAGGATAATCATTTAATTCAAACCTAAAATCTAACCACAAAGACGCCTAAAAGTTCTTCGTTTCTAAGCAAGATCTAGTTCAAGATAATCGATTTATTTTCTACACAATGAATGACGACTCAGGAAACAAGAACAATTTGTATGATTGAATAAATTAGTGATTAAAAAGGGGGCAAAAGAAGCATACAGAGGATCATGGTTACATATATCACAGATCTCGGTGTTCATTCCACCACTGAGTTCCCCATTTTTCTAATCCAAGATAATCGAAAACTCAAGAAATCACCGTTGTTGGTCGGAGTTCGAATTATTATGTTGATCGGCTGCAACACCCCGAAAGAAGAATAAAATATTAAGTTCAAAAAGGAGAAAGTATGGACCAAATAGTCAAACCAGGGTAGACTTACAAAAATGGAAGAAGAAGCAATGGAGATGGACCCCGTTTTTGTTGGATTTAACAAAAATGGAAGCAGAAACGGGTTTTATTCTTCAGATGATTACACGAGGTCCATTTACTTATGATACACGAATAAACAAACTTTGGGAAACACAGAAAACAACTTATAACCTTATTGAGTTTTGTTACCGCCATAAGCTAATGCTTTACACAACTGCAGTCCTACAACGAATAAGTTGATAAGCACTTCTACAAAAAAACATTGGTTGTTTTAAATAAGCAATCCCAAACACCCCGTAAGTCCAACCAAAACAGGGACCATCTTCATTGCTTCTTCTTCCATTTCTATAAATCTCCCCTAGCTTGACTATTTTTTCATAATTTTTCCTTTTCCAACTTCCGATTTTATTCTTCTTTCGGGGTTTTGAAGCCGATCAACATAAAAATTTGAACTCCGATCTATGGTGATTTCTTGATTTTCCGATTATCTTGGATTAAAAATATGGTGAACTCCGTGGTGGGATGAATACTGAGATCTATGATATCTGTAACAATGATCTTGTGTATGTTTTTTTTGCCCCCTTTATAATTCTAAGTTATATGATCATACAAAGTATTCTTGTTTCCTTAATCGCCATCCATGGGGTAGAAAAGAAACCGATTTTATTGAACTAGAACTTGCTTAGAAGAGAATAATTTTTTGGGGACTTTGTGGTTCGATTTTAGGTTTGAATTAATTGGTTATCTTGATCTGATCGATCAAGGGTTGCAGAGGGAAGGTTAGAATAGGGTGAATTTGTAATTTGCTTTCTAAAAGTCATAAGAAGGTCTTGAAAAGTTAAAAGCGTATAACTTATCAGTGCCAACTTATGACTTTTAGAAACCAAATTACCAATTTACCCTATGCTAACCTTCCCTCTGTAAGCATTGATTGATCAGTTCAGGATAATCATTTAATTCAAACCTAAAATCTAACCACAAATATAAGTTCTTCGTTTCTAAGCAAGATCTAGTTCAAGATAATCAATTTATTTTCTACACAATGAATGTCGACTTAGGAAACAAGAACAATTTGTATGATTGAATAAATTAGAGATTAAAAAGGGGGCAAAGGAAGCATACAGAGGATCATGGTTACATATATCACATATCTCGGTGTTCATCCCACCACTGAGTTCCCCATTTTTCTAATCCAAGATAATCGAAAAATCTAGAAATCACCGTTGTTGGTCGGAGTTCGAATTATTATGTTGATCGGCTGGAAAACCCCGAAAGAAGAATAAAATATTAAGTTCAAAAAGGAGAAATTATGGACCAAACAGTCAAACCAGGGTAGACTTACAGAAATGGAAGAAGAAGCAATAGAGATGGACCCCGTTTTTGTTGGATTTAACAAAACTGGAAGCAGAAATTTGTTCTTCAGTTGATTACACGAGGTCCATTTACTTATGATACATGAATAAACAAACTTTGCGAAACGCAGAAAAACAACTTATCACCTTATTGAGTTTTGTTACCGCCATAAGCTAATGCTAACCTTTTTTACACAACTCCAGTCCTACAACGAATAAGTTGATATGCACTTCTACAAAAAAACATTGGTTATTTTAAATAAGCAATCCCAAACACCCCTTAAGTCCAACCAAAACAGGGACCATCTTCATTGCTTCTTCTTCCATTTCTATAAATCTCCCCCTAGCTTGACTATTTTTTCATAATTTTTCCTTTTCCAACTTCCGATTTTATTCCTCTTTCTGGGTTTTGAAGCCGATCAACATAAAAATTTGAACTCCGATCAACTATGGTGATTTCCTGATTTTCCGATTATCATGGATTAAAAATATGGTAAGCCTCATGGTGGGATGAACACTGAGATCTATGATATCTGTAACCATGATCTTGTGTATGTTTTTTTTGCCCCCTTTATAATTCTAAGTTATATGATCATACAAAGCATTCTTGTTTCCTTAATCGCCATCCATGGGGTAGAAAGGAAATCGATTTTATTGAGCTAGAACTTGCTTAGAAGCGAATAATTTTTGGGGGACTTTGTGGTTCGATTTTAGGTTTGATTTAATTGGTTATCTTGATCTGATTGATCAAGGGTTGCAGAGGGAAGGTTAGAATAGGGTGAATTTGTAATTTGGTTTCTAAAAGTCATAAGAAGGTCTTGGAAAGTTAATAGCGTATAACTTATCAGTGACTGCTTATGACTTTTAGAAACCAAATTACCAATTTACCCTATGCTAACCTTCCCTCTGTAAGCCTTGATTGATCAGTTCAGGATAATCATTTAATTCAAACCTAAAATCTAACCACAAACACGCCTAAAAGTTCTTCGTTTCTAACCAAGATCTAGTTCAATGTAATCCATTTATTTTCTACACAATGAATGACGACTCAGGAAACAAGAACAATTTGTATGATTGAATAAATTAGAGATTAAAAAGGGGGCAAAGGAAGCGTACAGAGGATCATGATTACATATATCACAGATCTCGGTGTTCATCCCACCACTAAGGTCCCCATTGTTCTAATCAAGAAATCACCGTTGTTGGTCGGAGTTCGAATTATTATGTTGATCGGCTGCAAAACTCCGAAAGAAGAATAATATATTAAGTTCAAAAAGGAGAAATTATGGACCAAACAGTCAAATCAGGGTGGACTTACAGAAATGGTAGAAGAAGCAATGGAGATGGACCCCGTTTTTGTTGGATTTAACAAAAATAGAAGCAGAAACGGGTTTTATTCTTGAGTTGATTACACGTGGTTCATTTACTTATGATACATGAATAAACAAACTTCGCGAAACACAGAAAAACAACTTATCACCTTATTGAGTTTTGATACCGCCATAAGCTAATGCTAACCTTTTTTACACAACTAGAGTCCTACAACGAATAAGTTGATAAGCACTTCTACAGAAAAAAACATTGGTTGTTTTAAATAAGCAATCCCAAACACCCCTTAAGTCCAATCAAAACAGGGATCATCTTCATTGCTTCTTCTTCCATTTCTATAAATCTCCCCCTGGCTTGACTATTTTTTCATAATTTTTCCTTTTCCAACTTCCGATTTTATTCTTCTTTCTGGGTTTTGAAGCCGATCAACATAATAATTTGAACTCCGATCAACTATGGTGATTTCTTGATTTTCCGATTATCTTGGACTAAAACAATGGTTAACTCCGTGGTGGGATGAACACTGAGATCTATGATATATGGAACCATGATCTTGTGTATGCTTTTTTTGCCCGCTTTCTGATTCTAAGTTATATAATCATACAAAGTATTCTTGTTTCCTTAACCGCCATCCATGGGGTATAAAATAAATCGATTTTATTGAACTAGAACTTTCTTAGAAGCAAATAATTTTTTGGGGGACTTTGTGGTTCGATTTTAGGTTTGAATTAATTGGTTATCTTGATCTGATCGATCAAGGGTTGCAGAGGGAAGGTTAGAATAGGGTGAATTTGTAATTTGGTTTCTAAAAGTCATAAGAAGGTCTTGAAAAGTTAAAAGCGTATAACTTATCAGAGCCTGCTTATGACTTTTAGAAACCAAATTACCAATTTACCCTATGCTTACCTTCCCTCTGTAAGCCTTGATTGATCAGTTCAGGATAATCATTTAATTCAAACCTAAAATCTAACCACAAAGACCCCTAAAAATTCTTCGTTTCTAAGCAAGATCTAGTTCAAGATAATCGATTTATTTTCTACACAATGAATGACGACTCAGGAAACAAGAACACTTTGTTTGATTGAATAAATTAGGGATTAAAAAGGGGGCAACGGAAGCATACACATGATCATGGTTACAAATATCACAGATCTCGGTGTTCATCGCACCACTGAGTTCCCCATTTTTCTAATCCAAGATAATCGGAAAATCAAGAAATCACCGTTGTTGGTCGGAGTTCGAATTATTATGTTGATCGGCTGCAAAACCCCGAAAGAAGAATAAAATATTAAGTTCAAAACGGAGAAATTATGGACCAAACAGTCAAACCAGGGTAGACTTACAGAAATGGAAGAAGAAGCAATGGAGATGGACCCCGTTTTTGTTGGATTTAACAAAAATGGAAGCAAAAACGGGTTTTATTCTTCAGTTGATTACACGAGGTCCATTTGCTTATGATACATGAATAAACAAACTTCGCGAAAAACAGAAAAACAACTTATCACCTTATTGAGTTTTGTTACCGCCATAAGCTAATGCTAACCTTTTTTACACAACTCCAAATCCTACAACGAATAAGTTGATAAGCACTTCTACAAAAAAAAACATTGGTTGTTTTAAATAAGCAATCCCAAACACCCCTTAAGTCCAATCAAAACAGGGACCATCTTCATTGCTTCTTCTTCCATTTCTATAAATCTCCCCCTAGCTTGACTATTTTTTCATAATTTTTCCTTTTCCAACTTCCGATTTTATTCTTCTTTCTGGGTTTTGAAGCCGATCAACATAATAATTTGAACTCCGATCAACTATGGTGATTTTTTGATTTTCCGATTATCTTGGACTAAAACAATGGTGAACTCCGTGGTGGGATGAACACTGAGATCTATGATATATGTAACCATGATCTTGTGTATGCTTTTTTTGCCCGCTTTCTGATTCTAAGTTATATAATCATACAAAGGATTCTTGTTTCCTTAACCGCCATCCATGGGGTATAAAATAAATCGATTTTATTGAACTAGAACTTTCTTAGAAGCAAATAATTTTTTGGGGACTTTGTGGTTCGATTTTAGGTTTGAATTAATTGGTTATCTTGATCTGATCGATCAAGGGTTGCAGAGGGAAGGTTAGAATAGGGTGAATTTGTAATTTGGTTTCTAAAAGTCATAAGAAGGTCTTGAAAAGTTAAAAGCGTATAACTTATCAGAGCCTGCTTATGACTTTTAGAAACCAAATTACCAATTTACCCTATGCTAACCTTCCCTCTGTAAGCCTTGATTGATCAGTTCAGGATAATCATTTAATTCAAACCTAAAATCTAACCACAAAGACCCCTAAAAATTCTTCGTTTCTAAGCAAGATCTAGTTCAAGATAATCGATTTATTTTCTACACAATGAATGACGACTCAGGAAACAAGAACACTTTGTTTGATTGAATAAATTAGGGATTAAAAAGGGGGCAACGGAAGCATACACATGATCATGGTTACAAATATCACAGATCTCGGTGTTCATCGCACCACTGAGTTCCCCATTTTTCTAATCCAAGATAATCGGAAAATCAAGAAATCACCGTTGTTGGTCGGAGTTCGAATTATTATGTTGATCGGCTGCAAAACCCCGAAAGAAGAATAAAATATTAAGTTCAAAACGGAGAAATTATGGACCAAACAGTCAAACCAGGGTAGACTTACAGAAATGGAAGAAGAAGCAATGGAGATGGACCCCGTTTTTGTTGGATTTAACAAAAATGGAAGCAAAAACGGGTTTTATTCTTCAGTTGATTACACGAGGTCCATTTGCTTATGATACATGAATAAACAAACTTCGCGAAAAACAGAAAAACAACTTATCACCTTATTGAGTTTTGTTACCGCCATAAGCTAATGCTAACCTTTTTTACACAACTCCAGTCCTACAACGAATAAGTTGATAAGCACTTCTACAAAAAAAACATTGGTTATTTTAAATAAGCAATCCCAAACACCTCCTAAGTCCAACCAAAACAGGGACCATCTTCATTGCTTCTTCTTCCATTTCTATAAATCTCCCCCTAGCTTGACTATTTTTTCATAATTTTTCCTTTTCCAACTTCCGATTTTATTCCTCTTTCTGGGTTTTGAAGCCGATCAACATAAAAATTTGAACTCCGATCAACTATGGTGATTTCCTGATTTTCCGATTATCATGGATTAAAAATATGGTAAGCCTCATGGTGGGATGAACACTGAGATCTATGATATCTGTAACCATGATCTTGTGTATGTTTTTTTTGCCCCCTTTATAATTCTAAGTTATATGATCATACAAAGCATTCTTGTTTCCTTAATCGCCATCCATGGGGTAGAAAGGAAATCGATTTTATTGAGCTAGAACTTGCTTAGAAGCGAATAATTTTTTGGGGACTTTGTGGTTCGATTTTAGGTTTGATTTAATTGGTTATCTTGATCTGATTGATCAAGGGTTGCAGAGGGAAGGTTAGAATAGGGTGAATTTGTAATTTGGTTTCTAAAAGTCATAAGAAGGTCTTGGAAAGTTAATAGCGTATAACTTATCAGTGACTGCTTATGACTTTTAGAAACCAAATTACCAATTTACCCTATGCTAACCTTCCCTCTGTAAGCCTTGATTGATCAGTTCAGGATAATCATTTAACTCAAACCTAAAATCTAACCACAAACACGCCTAAAAGTTCTTCGTTTCTAACCAAGATCTAGTTCAATGTAATCCATTTATTTTCTACACAATGAATGACGACTCAGGAAACAAGAACAATTTGTATGATTGAATAAATTAGAGATTAAAAAGGGGGCAAAGGAAGCATACAGAGGATCATGATTACATATATCACAGATCTCGGTGTTCATCCCACCACTAAGGTCCCCATTGTTCTAATCAAGAAATCACCGTTGTTGGTCGGAGTTCGAATTATTATGTTGATCGGCTGCAAAACTCCGAAAGAAGAATAAAATATTAAGTTCAAAAAGGAGAAATTATGGACCAAACAGTCAAATCAGGGTGGACTTACAGAAATGGTAGAAGAAGCAATGGAGATTGACCCCGTTTTTGTTGGATTTAACAAAAATAGAAGCAGAAACAGGTTTTATTCTTGAGTTGATTACACGAGGTCCATTTACTTATGATACATGAATAAACAAACTTTGCGAAACACAGAAAAACAACTTATCACCTTATTGAGTTTTGATACCGCCATAAGCTAATGCTAACCTTTTTTACACAACTAGAGTCCTACAACGAATAAGTTGATAAGCACTTCTACAAAAAAAAACATTGGTTGTTTTAAATAAGCAATCCCAAACACCCCTTAAGTCCAATCAAAACAGGGACCATCTTCATTGCTTCTTCTTCCATTTCTATAAATCTCCCCCTGGCTTGACTATTTTTTCATAATTTTTCCTTTTCCAACTTCCGATTTTATTCTTCTTTCTGGGTTTTGAAGCCGATCAACATAAAAATTTGAACTCCGATCAACTATGTTGATTTCTTGATTTTCCGATTATCTTGGACTAAAACAATGGTGAACTCCGTGGTGGGATGAACACTGAGATCTATGATATATGTAACCATGATCTTGTGTATGCTTTTTTTGCCCGCTTTCTGATTCTAAGTTATATAATCATACAAAGTATTCTTGTTTCTTTAACCGCCATCCATGGGGTATAAAATAAATCGATTTTATTGAACTAGAACTTTCTTAGAAGCAAATAATTTTTTGGGGACTTTGTGGTTCGATTTTAGGTTTGAATTAATTGGTTATCTTGATCTGATCGATCAAGGGTTGCAGAGGGAAGGTTAGAATAGGGTGAATTTGTAATTTGGTTTCTAAAAGTCATAAGAAGGTCTTGAAAAGTTAAAAGCGTATAACTTATCAGAGCCTGCTTATGACTTTTAGAAACCAAATTACCAATTTACCCTATGCTTACCTTCCCTCTGTAAGCCTTGATTGATCAGTTCAGGATAATCATTTAATTCAAACCTAAAATCTAACCACAAAGACCCCTAAAAATTCTTCGTTTCTAAGCAAGATCTAGTTCAAGATAATCGATTTATTTTCTACACAATGAATGACGACTCAGGAAACAAGAACACTTTGTTTGATTGAATAAATTAGGGATTAAAAAGGGGGCAACGGAAGCATACACATGATCATGGTTACAAATATCACAGATCTCGGTGTTCATCGCACCACTGAGTTCCCCATTTTTCTAATCCAAGATAATCGGAAAATCAAGAAATCACCGTTGTTGGTCGGAGTTCGAATTATTATGTTGATCGGCTGCAAAACCCCGAAAGAAGAATAAAATATTAAGTTCAAAACGGAGAAATTATGGACCAAACAGTCAAACCAGGGTAGACTTACAGAAATGGAAGAAGAAGCAATGGAGATGGACCCCGTTTTTGTTGGATTTAACAAAAATGGAAGCAAAAACGGGTTTTATTCTTCAGTTGATTACACGAGGTCCATTTGCTTATGATACATGAATAAACAAACTTCGCGAAAAACAGAAAAACAACTTATCACCTTATTGAGTTTTGTTACCGCCATAAGCTAATGCTAACCTTTTTTACACAACTCCAGTCCTACAACGAATAAGTTGATAAGCACTTCTACAAAAAAAAACATTGGTTGTTTTAAATAAGCAATCCCAAACACCCCTTAAGTCCAATCAAAACAGGGACCATCTTCATTGCTTCTTCTTCCATTTCTATAAATCTCCCCCTAGCTTGACTATTTTTTCATAATTTTTCCTTTTCCAACTTCCGATTTTATTCTTCTTTCTGGGTTTTGAAGCCGATCAACATAATAATTTGAACTCCGATCAACTATGGTGATTTTTTGATTTTCCGATTATCTTGGACTAAAACAATGGTGAACTCCGTGGTGGGATGAACACTGAGATCTATGATATATGTAACCATGATCTTGTGTATGCTTTTTTTGCCCGCTTTCTGATTCTAAGTTATATAATCATACAAAGGATTCTTGTTTCCTTAACCGCCATCCATGGGGTATAAAATAAATCGATTTTATTGAACTAGAACTTTCTTAGAAGCAAATAATTTTTTGGGGACTTTGTGGTTCGATTTTAGGTTTGAATTAATTGGTTATCTTGATCTGATCGATCAAGGGTTGCAGAGGGAAGGTTAGAATAGGGTGAATTTGTAATTTGGTTTCTAAAAGTCATAAGAAGGTCTTGAAAAGTTAAAAGCGTATAACTTATCAGAGCCTGCTTATGACTTTTAGAAACCAAATTACCAATTTACCCTATGCTAACCTTCCCTCTGTAAGCCTTGATTGATCAGTTCAGGATAATCATTTAATTCAAACCTAAAATCTAACCACAAAGACCCCTAAAAATTCGTCGTTTCTAAGCAAGATCTAGTTCAAGATAATCGATTTATTTTCTACACAATGAATGACGACTCAGGAAACAAGAACACTTTGGTTGATTGAAAAAATTAGGGATTAAAAAGGGGGCAACGGAAGCATACACATGATCATGGTTACAAATATCACAGATCTCGGTGTTCATCGCACCACCGAGTTCCCCATTTTTCTAATCCAAGATAATCGGAAAATCAAGAAATCACCGTTGTTGGTCGGAGTTCGAATGATTATGTTGATCGGCTGCAAAACCCCGAAAGAAGAATAAAATATTAAGTTCAAAAAGGAGAAATTATGGACCAAACAGTCAAACCAGGGTAGACTTACAGAAATGGAAGAAGAAGCAATGGAGATGGACCCCGTTTTTGTTGGATTTAACAAAAATGGAAGCAGAAACGGGTTTTATTCTTCAGTTGATTACACGAGGTCCATTTGCTTATGATACATGAATAAACAAACTTCGCGAAAAACAGAAAAACAACTTATCATCTTATTGAGTTTTGTTACCGCCATAAGCTAATGCTAACCTTTTTTACACAACTCCAGTCCTACAACGAATAAGTTGATAAGCACTTCTACAAAAAAAAACATTGGTTGTTTTAAATAAGCAATCCCAAACACCCCTTAAGTCCAATCAAAACAGGGACCATCTTCATTGCTTCTTCTTCCATTTCTATAAATCTCCCCCTAGCTTGACTATTTTTTCATAATTTTTCCTTTTCCAACTTCCGATTTTATTCTTCTTTCTGGGTTTTGAAGCCGATCAACATAATAATTTGAACTCCGATCAACTATGGTGATTTTTTGATTTTCCGATTATCTTGGACTAAAACAATGGTGAACTCCGTGGTGGGATGAACACTGAGATCTATGATATATGTAACCATGATCTTGTGTATGCTTTTTTTGCCCGCTTTCTGATTCTAAGTTATATAATCATACAAAGTATTCTTGTTTCCTTAACCGCCATCCATGGGGTATAAAATAAATCGATTTTATTGAACTAGAACTTTCTTAGAAGCAAATAATTTTTTGGGGACTTTGTGGTTCGATTTTAGGTTTGAATTAATTGGTTATCTTGATCTGATCGATCAAGGGTTGCAGAGGGAAGGTTAGAATAGGGTGAATTTGTAATTTGGTTTCTAAAAGTCATAAGAAGGTCTTGAAAAGTTAAAAGCGTATAACTTATCAGAGCCTGCTTATAACTTTTAGAAACCAAATTACCAATTTACCCTATGCTTACCTTCCCTCTGTAAGCCTTGATTGATCAGTTCAGGATAATCATTTAATTCAAACCTAAAATCTAACCACAAAGACCCCTAAAAATTCTTCGTTTCTAAGCAAGATCTAGTTCAAGATAATCGATTTATTTTCTACACAATGAATGACGACTCAGGAAACAAGAATACTTTGTTTGATTGAATAAATTAGGGATTAAAAAGGGGGCAACGGAAGCATACACATGATCATGGTTACAAATATCACAGATCTCGGTGTTCATCGCACCACTGAGTTCCCCATTTTTCTAATCCAAGATAATCGGAAAATCAAGAAATCACCGTTGTTGGTCGGAGTTCGAATTATTATGTTGATCGGCTGCAAAACCCCGAAAGAAGAATAAAATATTAAGTTCAAAAAGGAGAAATTATGGACCAAACAGTCAAACCAGGGTAGACTTACAGAAATGGAAGAAGAAGCAATGGAGATGGACCCCGTTTTTGTTGGATTTAACAAAAATGGAAGCAGAAACGGGTTTTATTCTTCAGTTGATTACACGAGGTCCATTTGCTTATGATACATGAATAAACAAACTTCGCGAAAAACAGAAAAACAACTTATCACCTTATTGAGTTTTGTTACCGCCATAAGCTAATGCTAACCTTTTTTACACAACTCCAGTCCTACAACGAATAAGTTGATAAGCACTTCTACAAAAAAAAACATTGGTTGTTTTAAATAAGCAATCCCAAACACCCCTTAAGTCCAATCAAAACAGGGACCATCTTCATTGCTTCTTCTTCCATTTCTATAAATCTCCCCCTAGCTTGACTATTTTTTCATAATTTTTCCTTTTCCAACTTCCGATTTTATTCTTCTTTCTGGGTTTTGAAGCCGATCAACATAATAATTTGAACTCCGATCAACTATGGTGATTTTTTGATTTTCCGATTATCTTGGACTAAAACAATGGTGAACTCCGTGGTGGGATGAACACTGAGATCTATGATATATGTAACCATGATCTTGTGTATGCTTTTTTTGCCCGCTTTCTGATTCTAAGTTATATAATCATACAAAGTATTCTTGTTTCCTTAACCGCCATCCATGGGGTATAAAATAAATCGATTTTATTGAACTAGAACTTTCTTAGAAGCAAATAATTTTTTGGGGACTTTGTGGTTCGATTTTAGGTTTGAATTAATTGGTTATCTTGATCTGATCGATCAAGGGTTGCAGAGGGAAGGTTAGAATAGGGTGAATTTGTAATTTGGTTTCTAAAAGTCATAAGAAGGTCTTGAAAAGTTAAAAGCGTATAACTTATCAGAGCCTGCTTATGACTTTTAGAAACCAAATTACCAATTTACCCTATGCTAACCTTCCCTCTGTAAGCCTTGATTGATCAGTTCAGGATAATCATTTAATTCAAACCTAAAATCTAACCACAAAGACCCCTAAAAATTCTTCGTTTCTAAGCAAGATCTAGTTCAAGATAATCGATTTATTTTCTACACAATGAATGACGACTCAGGAAACAAGAACACTTTGTTTGATTGAATAAATTAGGGATTAAAAAGGGGGCAAAGGAAGCATACACATGATCATGGTTACAAATATCACAGATCTCGGTGTTCATCGCACCACTAAGTTCCCCATTTTTCTAATCCAAGATAATCGGAAAATCAAGAAATCACCGTTGTTGGTCGGAGTTCGAATTATTATGTTGATCGGCTGCAAAACCCCGAAAGAAGAATAAAATATTAAGTTCAAAAAGGAGAAATTATGGACCAAACAGTCAAACCAGGGTAGACTTACAGAAATTGAAGAAGAAGCAATGGAGATGGACCCCGTTTTTGTTGGATTTAACAAAAATGGAAGCAGAAACGGGTTTTATTCTTCAGTTGATTACACGAGGTCCATTTGCTTATGATACATGAATAAACAAACTTCGCGAAAAACAGAAAAACAACTTATCACCTTATTGAGTTTTGTTACCGCCATAAGCTAATGCTAACCTTTTTTACACAACTCCAGTCCTACAACGAATAAGTTGATAAGCACTTCTACAAAAAAAAATTGGTTGTTTTAAATAAGCAATCCCAAACACCCCTTAAGTCCAACCAAAACAGGGACCATCTTCATTGCTTCTTCTTCCATTTCTATAAATCTCCCCCTAGCTTGACTATTTTTTCATAATTTTTCCTTTTCCAACTTCCGATTTTATTCTTCTTTCTGGGTTTTGAAGCCGATCAACATAAAAATTTAAACTCCGATCAACTATGGTGATTTCTTGATTTTCCGATTATCTTGGATTAAAAATATGGTGAACTCCGTGGTGGGATGAACACTGAGATCTATGATATCTGTAACCATGATCTTGTGTATGTTTTTTTTGCCCCCTTTATAATTCTAAGTTATATGATCATACAAAGTATTCTTGTTTCCTTAATCCCCATCCATGGGGTAGAAAAGAAATCGATTTTATTGAACTAGAACTTGCTTAGAATCGAATAATTTTTTGGGGACTTTGTGGTTCGATTTTAGGTTTGAATTAATTGGTTATCTTGATCTGATCGATAAAGGTTTGCAGAGGGAAGGTTTGAATAGGGTGAATTTGTAATTTGGTTTCTAAAAGTCATAAGAAGGTCTTGGGAAGTTAAAAGCGTATAACTTCTTAGTGACTGCTTTTGACTTTTAGAAACCAAATTACCAATTTACCCTCTGTAAGTCTTGATTGATCAGTTCAGGATAATCATTTAATTCAAACCTAAAATCTAACCACAAAGACGCCTAAAAGTTCTTAGTTTCTAAGCAAGATCTAGTTCAAGATAATCGATTTATTTTCTACACAATGAATGACGACTCAGGAAACAAGAACAATTTGTATGATTGAATAAATTAGAGATTAAAAAGGGGGCAAAGGAAGCATACAGAGGATCATGGTTACATATATCACAGATCTCGGTGTTCATCCCACCACTAAGTTCCCCATTGTTCTAATCCAAGATAATCGGAAAACCAAGAAATCACCGTTGTTGGTCCGAGTTCGAATTATTATGTTGATCGGCTGCAAAACCCCGATAGAAGAATAAAATATTAAGTTCAAAAAGGAGAAATTATGGACCAAACAGTCAAACCAGGGTAGACTTACAGAAATGGAAGAAGAAGCAATGGAGATGGACCCCGTTTTTGTTGGATTTAACAAAAATGGAAGCAGAAACGGGTTTTATTCTTCAGTTGATTACACGAGGTCCATTTGCTTATGATACATGAATAAACAAACTTTAAGAAAAACAGAAAAACAACTTATCACCTTATTGAGTTTTGTTACCGCCATAAGCTAATGCTAACCTTTTTTACACAACTCCATTCCTACAACGAATAAGTTGATAAGCATTTCTACAAAAAAACATTGGTTGTTTAAATAAGCAATCCCAAACGCCCCCTAAGTCCAACCAAAACAGGGACCATCTTCATTGCTTCTTCTTCCATTTCTATAAATCTCCCCCTAGCTTGACTATTTTTTCATAATTTTTCCTTTTCCAACTTCCTATTTTATTCTTCTTTCTGGGTTTTGAAGCCGATCAACATAAAAATTTGAACTCCGATCAACTATGGTGATTTCTTGATTTTCCGATTATTTTGGATTAAAAATATGGTGAACTCCATGGTGGGATGAACACTGAGATCTATGATATCTGTAACCATGATCTTGTGTATGCTTTTTTTGCCCCCTTTATAATTCTAAGTTATATGATCATAGAAAGTATTCTTGTTTCCTTAATCGCCATCCAAGGGGTAGAAAAGAAATCGATTTTATTGAACTAGAACTTGCTTAGAAGCGAATAATTTTTTGGGGACTTTGTGGTTCGATTTTAGGTTTGAATTAATTGGTTATCTTGGTCTGATCGATCAAGGGTTGCAGAGGGAAGGTTAGAATAGGGTGAATTTGTAATTTGGTTTCTAAAAGTCATAAGAAGGTCTTGGAAAGTTAAAAACGTATAACTTCTTAGTGACTGCTTATGACTTTTAGAAACCAAATTACAAATTTACCCTATGTAACCTTCCCTCCGTACGCCTTGATTGATCAGTTCAGGATAATCATTTAATTCAAACCTAAAATCTAACCACAAAGACTCCTAAAATTTCTTCGTTTCTAAGCAAGATCTAGTTCAAGAAAATCGATTTATTTTCTACACAATGAATGACGACTCAGGAAACAAGAACAATTTGTATGATTTAATAAATTAGAGATTTAAAAGGGGGCAAAGGAAGCATACAGAGGATCATGGTTACATATATCACAGATCTCGGTGTTCATCCCACCACTAAGTTCCCCATTGTTCTAATCCAAGATAATCGGAAAATCAAGAAATCACCGTTGTTGGTCGGAGTTCGAATTATTATGTTGATCGACTGCAAAACCCCGAAAGAAGAATAAAATATTAAGTTCAAAAAGGAGAAAGTATGGACCAAACAGTCAAACCAGGGTAGACTTACAAAAATGGAAGAAGAAGGAATGGAGATGGACCCCGTTTTTGCTGGATTTAACAAAAATGGAACCAGAAACGGGTTTTATTCTTCTGTTGATTACACGAGGTCCATTTACTTATGATACATGAATAAACAAACTTTGCGAAACACAGAAAAACAACTTATCACCTTATTGAGTTTTGTTACCGCCATAAGCTAATGCTAACCTTTTTTACACAACTCTAGTCCTACAACGAATAAGTTGATAAGCATTTCTACAAAAAAACATTGGTTGTTTAAATAAGCAATCCCAAACACCCCCTAAGTCCAACCAAAACAGGGACCATCTTCATTGCTTCTTCGTCCATTTCTATAAATCTCCCCCTAGCTTGACTATTTTTTCATAATTTTTACTTTTCCAACTTCCTATTTTATTCTTCTTTCTGGGTTTTGAAGCCGATCAACATAAAAATTTGAACTCCGATCAACTATGGTGATTTCTTGATTTTTCGATTATTTTGGATTAAAAATATGGTGAACTCCGTGGTGGGATGAACACTGAGATCTATGATATCTGTAACCATGATCTTGTGTATGTTTTTTTTGCCTCCTTTATAATTCTAACTTATATGATCATACAAAGTATTCTTGTTACCTTAATCCCCATCCATGGGGTAGAAAAGAAATCGATTTTATTGAACTAGAACTTGCTTAGAATCGAATAATTTTTTGGGGACTTTGTGGTTCGATTTTAGGTTTGAATTAATTGGTTATCTTGATCTGATCGATCAAGGGTTGCAGAGGGAAGGTTTGAATAGGGTGAATTTGTAATTTGGTTTCTAAAAGTCATAAGAAGGTCTTGGGAAGTTAAAAGCGTATAACTTCTTAGTGACTGCTTTTGACTTTTAGAAACCAAATTACCAATTTACCATCTGTAAGTCTTGATTGATCAGTTCAGGATAATCATTTAATTCAAACCTAAAATCTAACCACAAAGACGCCTAAAAGTTCTTAGTTTCTAAGCAAGATCTAGTTCAAGATAATCGATTTATTTTCTACACAATGAATGACGACTCAAGTGACAAGAACAATTTGTATGATTGAATAAATTAGAGATTAAAAAGGGGGCAAAGGAAGCATACCGAGGATCATGGTTACATATATCATAGATCTCGGTGTTCATCGCACCACTGAGTTCCCCATTTTTCTAATCCAAGATAATCGGAAAATCAAGAAATCACCGTTGTTGGTCGGAGTTCGAATTATTATGTTGATCGGCTGCAAAACCCCGAAAGAAGAATAAAATATTAAGTTCAAAAAGGAGAAATTATGGACCAAACAGTCAAACCAGAGTAGACTTACAGAAATTGAAGAAGAAGCAATGGAGATGGACCCCGTTTTTGTTGGATTTAACAAAAATAGAAGCAGAAACGGGTTTTATTCTTCAGTTGATTACCCGAGGTCTATTTACTTATGATACATGAATAAACAAACTTTGCGAAACACAGAAAATTAACTTATCACCTTATTGAGTTTTGTTACCGCCATAAGCTAATGCTAACCTTTTTTACACAACTCCACTCCTACAACGAATAAGTTGATAAGCACTTCTACAAAATAAACATTGGTTTTTTTAAATAAGCAATCCCAAACACCCCCTAAGTCCAACCAAAACAGGGACCATCTTCGTTGCTTCTTCTTCCATTTCTATAAATCTCCCCCTAGCTTGACTATTCGTTCATAATTTTTCCTTTTCCAACTTCCGATTTTATTCTTCTTTCTGGGTTTTGAAGCCGATCAATATAAAATTTTGAACTCCGATCAACTATGGTGATTTCTTGAGTTTTCGATTATCTTTGATTAAAAATATGGTGAACTCCGTGGTGGGATGAACACTGAGATCTATGATATCTGTAACCATGATCTTGTGTATGTTTTTTTTGCCCCCTTTATAATTCTAAGTTATTTGATCATATAAAGTATTCTTGTTTCCTTAATCGCCATCCATGGGGTAGAAAAGAAATCGATTTTATTGAACTAGAACTTGCTTAGAAGCGAATAATTTTTTGGGGACTTTGTGGTTCGATTTTAGGTTTGAAATAATTGGTTATCTTGATCTGATCGATCAAGGGTTGCAGAGGGAAGGTTAGAATAGGGTGAATTTGTAATTTGGTTTCTAAAAGTCATAAGAAGGTCTTGGAAAGTTAAAAGCGTATAACTTATCAGTGTCTGCTTATGACTTTTAGAAACAAAATTACCAATTTACCCTATGCTAACCTTCCCTCTGTAAGCCTTGATTGATCAGTTCAGGATAATAATTTAATTCAAACCTAAAATCTAACCACAAAGACCCCTAAAAATTCTTCGTTTCTAAGCAAGATCTAGTTCAAGATAATCGATTTATTTTCTACACAATGAATGACGACTCAGGAAAGAAGAACAATTTGTATGCTTGAATAAATTAGAGATTAAAAAGGGGGCAAAAGAAGCATACAGAGGATCATGGTTAGATATATCATAGATCTCGGTGTTCATCCCACCACGGAGTTCCTTATTTTTCTAATCCAAGATAAATGGAAAATAAAGAAATCATAGTTGTTGATTGGAGTTCGAATTATTATGTTGATCGGCTGCAAAACCCCGAAAGAAGAATAAAATATTAAGTTCAAAAAGGAGAAATTATGGACCAAATAGTCAAACCAGGGTAGACTCACAGAAATGGAAGAAGAAGCAATGGAGATGGACCCCGTTTTTGTTGGATTTAACAAAACTGGAAGCAGAAACGGGTTTTGTTCTTCAGTTGATTACATGAGGTCCATTTTTTTATTATACATGAATAAAAAAACTTTGAGAAACACAGAAAAACAACTTATCACCTTATTGAGTTTTGGTACCGCCATAAGCTAATGCTAACATTTTTTACACAACTCCAGTCCAACAACGAATAAGTTGATAAGCACTTCTACAAAAAAAAGATTGGTTGTTTTAAATAAACAATCCCAAACACCCCCTAAGTCCAACCAAAACAGGGAACATCTTCATTGCTTCTTCTTCCATTTCTATAAATCTCCCCTAGCTTGACTATTTGTTCATAATTATTCCTTTTCCAACTTCAGATTTCATTCTTCATTCTAGGTTTTGAAGCCGATCAACATAAAAATTTGAACTCCGATCAACTATGGTGATTTCTTGATTTTCCGATTATCTTGGATTAAAAATATGGTGAACTCCGTGGTGGGATGAACACTGAGATCTATGATATCTGTAACCATGATCTTGTGTATGTTTTTTTTGCCCCCTTTATAATTCTAAGTTATATGAGCATACAAAGTATTCTTGTTTCCTTAATCGTCATCCATGTAGTAGAAAATAAATCGATTTTATTGAACTAGAACTTTCTTAGAAGCGAATAATTTTTTGGGGACTTTGTGGTTCGATTTTAGGTTTGAATTAATTGGTTATCTTGATCTGATCGATCCAGGGTTGCAGAGGGAAGGTTAGAATAGGGTAAATTTGTAATTTGGTTTCTAAAAGTCATATAAAGGTCTTGAAAGTTAAATGCGTATAACTTATTAGAGCCTGCTTATGACTTTTAGAAACCAAATTACCAATTTACCCTATGCTAACCTTCCCTCTGTAAGCCTTGATTGATCAGTTCAGGATAATCATTTAATGCAAACCTAAAATCTAACCACAAAGACCCCTAAAAATTCTTCGTTTCTAAGCAAGATCTAGTTCAAGATAATCGATTTATTTTCTACACAATGAATGACGACTCAGGAAAGAAGAACAATTTGTATGCTTGAATAAATTAGAGATTAAAAAGGGGGCAAAAGAAGCATACAGAGGATCATGGTTAGATATATCATAGATCTCGGTGTTCATCCCACCACGGAGTTCCTTATTTTTCTAATCCAAGATAAACGGAAAATCAAGAAATCCTAGTTGTTGATCGGAGTTCGAAATATTATGTTGATCGGCTGCAAAACCCCGAAAGAAGAATAAAATATTAAGTTCAAAAAGGAGAAATTATGGACCAAATAGTCAAACCAGGGTAGACTCACAGAAATGGAAGAAGAAGCAATGGAGATGGACCCCGTTTTTGTTGGATTTAACAAAACTGGAAGCAGAAACGGGTTTTGTTCTTCAGTGATTACATGAGGTCCATTTTTTTATTATACATGAATAAAAAAACTTTGAGAAACACAGAAAAACAACTTATCACCTTATTGAGTTTTGGTACCGCCATAAGCTAATGCTAACCTTTTTTACACAACCCTAGTCCTACAACGAATAAGTTGATAAGCACTTCTACAAAAAAAACATTGGTTGTTTTAAATAAACAATCCCAAACACCCCCTAAGTCCAACCAAAACAGGGACCATCTTCATTGCTTCTTCTTCCATTTCTATAAATCTCCCCTAGCTTGACTATTTGTTCATAATTTTTCCTTTTCCAACTTCTGATTTTATTCTTCTTTCTAGGTTTTGAAGCCGATCAACATAAAAATTTGAACTCCGATCAACTATGGTGATTTCTTGATTTTCCGATTATCTTGGATTAAAAATATGGTGAACTCCGTGGTGGGATGAACACTGAGATCTATGATATTTGTAACCATGATCTTGTGTATGTTTTTTTTGCCCCCTTTATAATTCTAAGTTATATGAGCATACAAAGTATTCTTGTTTCCTTAATCGCCATCCATGTAGTAGAAAATAAATCGATTTTATTGAACTAGAACTTTCTTAGAAGCGAATAATTTTTTGGGGACTTTGTGGTTCGATTTTAGGTTTGAATTAATTGGTTATCTTGATCTGATCGATCCAGGGTTGCAGAGAGAAGGTTAGAATAGGATGAATTTGTAATTTGGTTTCTAAAAGTCATATGAAGGTCTTGAAAGTTAAAAGCGTATAACTTATTAGAGCCTGCTTATGACTTTTAGAAACCAAATTACCAATTTACCCTATGCTAACCTTCCCTCTGTAAGCCTTGATTGATCAGTTCAGGATTATCATTTAATGCAAACCTAAAATCTAACCACAAAGACCCCTAAAAATTCTTCGTTTCTAAGCAAGATCTAGTTCAAGATAATCGATTTATTTTCTACACAATGAATGAAGACTCAGGAAACAAGAACACTTTGTATGATCATATAACTTAGAATTATAAAGGGGGCAAAAAAAACATACACAAGATCATGGTTACAGATATCATAGATCTTAGTGTTCATCCCACCACGGAGTTCACCATATTTTTAATCCAAGATAATCGGAAAATCAATAAATCACCATAGTTGATCGGAGTTCAAGTTTTTATGTTGATCGGCTTCAAAACCCATAAAGAAGAATAAAATCTGAAGTTGGAAAATGAAAAATTATGAACAAATAGTCAAGCTAGGGGGAGATTTATAGAAATGGAAGAAGAAGCAATGAAGATGGTCCCTGTTTTGGTTGGACTTAGGGGGTGTTTGGGATTGCTTATTTAAAACAACCAATGTTTTTTTGAAGAAGTGCTTATCAACTTATTCGTTGTAGGACTGGAGTTGTGTAAAAAAGGTTAACATTAGCTTATGGCGGTAACAAAACTCAATAAGGTGATAAGTTGTTTTTTTGTGTTTCGCAAAGTTTGTTTATTCATGTATGATAAGCAAATGGACCTCGTGTAATCAACTGAAAAATAAAACCCGTTTCTGCTTCCATTTTTGTTAAATCCAACAAAAATGGGGTCCATCTCCATTGCTTCTTCTTCCATTTCTGTAAGTCTACCCTGGTTTGACTGTTTGGTCCATAATTTCTCCTTTTTTAACTTAATATTTTATTCTTCTTTCGGGGTTTTGCAGCCGATCAACATAATAATTCGAACTCCGACCAACAACGGTGATTTCTTGATTTTCCGATTATCTTGGATTAGAAAAATGGGGAACTCCGTGGTGGGAAGAACACCGAGATCTGTGGTGGGATGAACACCAAGATCTGTGGTGGGATAATTTTTCCTTTTCCAACTTCAGATTTTATTCTTCTTTCTGGGTTTTGAAGCCGATCAACATAAAAATTTGAACTTCGATCAACTATGGTGATTTCTTGATTTTCCGATTATCTTGGATTAAAAATATGGTGAACTCCGTGGTGGGATGAACACTGAGATCTATGATATCTGTAACCATGATCTTGTGTATGTTTTTTTTGCCCCCTTTATAATTCTAAGTTATATGATCATACAAAGTATTCTTGTTTCCTTAATCGCCATCCATGTAGTAGAAAATAAATCGATTTTATTGAACTAGAACTTTCTTAGAAGCGAATAATTTTTTGGGGACTTTGTGGTTCGATTTTAGGTTTGAATTAATTGGTTATCTTGATCTGATCGATCCAGGGTTGCAGAGAGAAGGTTAGAATATGATGAATTCGTAATTTGGTTTCTAAAAGTCATATGAAGGTCTTGAAAGTTAAAAGCGTATAACTTATTAGAGCCTGCTTATGACTTTTAGAAACCAAATTACCAATTTACCCTATGCTAACCTTCCCTCTGTAAGCCTTGATTGATCAGTTCAGGATTATCATTTAATGCAAACCTAAAATCTAACCACAAAGACCCCTAAAAATTCTTCGTTTCTAAGCAAGATCTAGTTCAAGATAATCGATTTATTTTCTACACAATGAATGACGACTCAGGAAACAAGAACACTTTGTATGATTGAATAAATTAGGGATTAAAAAGGGAGCAAAGGAAGGATACACATGATCATGGTTACATATATCACAGATCTCGGTGTTCATCCCACCACGGAGTTCCCCATTTTTCTAATCCAAGATAATCGGAGAATCAAGATATCAGCGTTGTTGGTCGGAGTTCGAATTATTATGTTGATCGTCTGCAAAACCCCGAAAGAAGAATAAAATATTAAGTTAAAAAAGGAGAGATTATGGACCAAACAGTCAAACCAGGGTAGACTTACAGAAATGGAAGAAGAAGCAATGGAGATGGAACCAGTTTTTGTTGGATTTAACAAAAATGGAAGCAGAAACGGGTTTTATTCTTCAGTTGATTACACGAGGTCCATTTGCTTATGATACATGAATAAACAAACTTTGCGAAACACAGAAAAACAACTTATCACCTTATTGAGTTTTGTAACCGCCATAAGCTAATGCTAACCTTTTTTACACAACTCAAGTCCTACAACGAATAAGTTGATAAGCACTTCTACAAAAAAAACATTGGTTGTTTTAAATAAGCCATCCCAAACACCCCCTATGTCCAACCAAAACAGGGACCATCTTCATTGCTTCTTCTTCCATTTCTATAAATCTCCCCCTAGCTTGACTATTTGTTTATAATTTTTCCTTTTCCAACTTCAGATTTTATTCTTCTTTATGGGTTTTGAAGCCGATCAACATAATAATTTGAACTTCGATCACCTATGGTGATTTCTTGATATTCCGATTATCTTGGATTAAAACAATGGTGAACTCCGTGGTGGGATGAACACTGAGATCTATGATATCTGTAACCATGATCTTGTGTATGTTTTTTTTGCCTGCTTTCTGATTCTAAGTTATATAATCATACAAAGTATTCTTGTTTCCTTAATCACCATCCATGGGGTAGAAAATAAATCGATTTTATTGAACTAGAACTTTCTTAGAAGCAATAAATTTTTTGGGGACTTTGTGGTTCGATTTTAGGTTTGAATTAATTGGTTATCTTGATCTGATCGATCAAGGGTTGCAGAGGGAAGGTTAGATTAGGGTGAGTTTTTAATTTGGTTTCTAAAAGTCATAAGAAGGTCTTGAAAAGTTAAAAGTGTATAACTGATCATACCTGCTTATGACTTTTAGAAACCAAATTACCAATTTACCCTATGCTAACCTTCCATCTGTAAGCCTTGATTGATCCGTTCAGGATAATCATTTAATCCAAACCTAAAATCGAACCACAAAGAAGAATAGAATATAAAGTTGAAAAAGGAGAAATTATAGACCAAGCAGTCAAAATAGAGTAGATTTACATAAATAGAAGAAGAAGCAATGGAGATGGTCCTTGTTTTGGTTGCATTTAATAAGCAAACTTTGCCAAACAAAGAAAAACAACTTATCACACTATTTCGTTTTGGTATCGCCATAAGCTAATCCTAGCCTTTTTTACACAACTCCAGTCCTACACCGGATAAGTTGATAAGTTGATAAATTGATAACAACTTCTACAAAAAAAACATTGGATGTTTTAAATAAGCAATCACAAACACCCCTAAATCCAACCAAAAACAAGGACCATCTTTATTGCTTCTTAATCGGTTATCTTGAACTTATCGATCAAGGGTTGCAGAGGGAAGGTTAGAATAGGGTGATATCGTAATTTGGTTTCTAAAAGTCATAAGAAGGTTTTGATAAGTTAGAAGCCTACAACTTATCAGAACCTGCTTAGGACTTTTAGAAACCAAATTACCAATTTACCCAATGCTAACCTTCCCTCTATAAGCAATGATTGATTATTTCAGAATAACCATTTAATTCAAACCTAAAATCGAACCACAAGGACCCTTACAAATTCTTCGCTTGTAAGCAAGATCAGGTTCAAGATAATTGGTTTATTTTCGACACATTGGATGATGACTCAGGAAACAAGAGTACTTTGTATGATTGAATAAATTAGAGATTAAAAAAGGCAAAGGAAGGAAACACAGGATCATGGATGATGACTCAGTGTTCATCCCACCCATGGAGTTTACCATTTTTTTCAATCCAAGATAATCGGCCAATCAAGAAATCGCCGTAGTTAATCGGACTTCGAATTATTATGTTGGTCGGCTGCAAAACTCAAAAGAAGAATAAAATATGTAGTTGGAAAACGAGGAACTATGGAACAAATTGTCAAGCCAAGGGGAGATTTATAGAAATGGAAGAAGAAACAATGAAGATGGTCCCTGTTTTGGTTGGATTTAAGGGGTTTTTGGGATTGCTTATTTATAAGAATCAATGTTTTTTTTTGTAGAAGTGTTTATCAACTTATCCAGTGTAGGACTAGAGTTGTGTAAAAATGGTTTAGATTAGCTTATGGCGGTACCAAAACGCAATAAGGTGATAAGTTGTTTTCCTGTGTTTGGCAAAGTTTGCTTATTCATGTAAAACAAGAAAATGGACCTCGTGAAATCAACTGAAGAACCAAACCCATTTCTGCTTCCATTTTTGTTAAATCCAACCAAAATAGGGACCATCTCCATTGCTTCTTCTTCCATTTCTGTAAATCTACCCTGGTTTGATTGTTTGGTCCACAATCTACCCTTGTTCTTCTTTGTGGGTTTTACAGTGTATCAACATAATAATTCGAACTCTGATCAACTACGGTGATTTTATGATTTTATGATTTTTCGATTATCTTGGATAAAAAATATGGTAAACTGCTTGGTGGGATGAACATTGAGATCTCCGACATCTGTAACAATTATCATGTGTGTGCTTTCTTTGCCCCCTTTTTTTCTAACTTATATAATCATACAAAGTGTTCTTGTTTCGTTAATCCCCATACATGGTGTAGAAAATAACTCGATTATGTTGAAATAGAACTTGCTTAGAAGCGAATAATTTTTTGGCGTCTTTGTCGTTCGATTTTAAGTTTGAATTAACTGGTTATCTTTAATTGTTCGATCAAGGGTTGAAAGGGAAGGTTAGAATAAGGTGAACACTATAATTTAGTTTCTAAAAGTCATAAGAAGTTTTTGATAAGTTAGAAGCCTATAACTTATCAGAACCTACTTATGACTTTTAGAAAAAAAGTACCAATTTACCCTATGCTAACCTTCCCTTTGTAAGCCTTGATTGATCAGTTCACGATAATCATTTAATTCAAACCTAAAATCGAACCACAAAGACTTCTAAAAATTCTTTGTTTCTAAGCAAGATCCAATTCAAGATAATCGATTTATTTTCTACACAATGGATGACGTGCTAAAATTTATTCTAGAAGTATGAATCAGAACTCTTCTCAAAGAAACAAGGTAATATCTCTAGAGGCAAACGACTTTAGAAGGTCTACACTTTAGAAGTAATAGTTCAGAAGCAACATTGTCAATCCAGAAGATTGGACATCTTCTGGATTTCACTTTATGAACTACACACGCCTCTATGACGTGGCATGTCATGCATCTCGTGCGTAAGTGAATTTGTTACAAGTAAAGTTGACTTGGCAATATGTAATAGGCTAGATCTTTGACTTTTCTCTAGTAATAGTATATATAGAGATAGCCTTTACTATATCTATGGTCGATTGAATTGGAGAGACTCATAGAGAGTGATTTGTATTGCTGTAATCATCGACATCTCGAGTGAAATATAAATTACAATTGATCTTCATTGTGTTCTTCATTACTGTTTACAATTATAGTTTATTGTGATTAATTTGCTTCCGCTCTATACTCTTATTATTCATGTTTAATCAACTTTAATTGAGTATTAAAGGGATCTGGGTTCCAACAATTGGTATCAGAGCTAGATAATCAATCTATTGATTATTCGATCTAGTCCAATTTTGGAGAAATCCCTACTCAGCTAGAATTTCTCGAGTTTTTAAGTTACTGTTTTTCATTCTACCCTGTTTACGAGTTCTTATTGTGTTCATACAATTTTTCTGAAAATTCAGTGGTATTTATAGCTTAAATCTGAGTTCTATTATTCATCGTCAAACATCTTCAAGTCCAGTTATTGAAAATCGTTCTTAGATCTTTAATTTCTTTTCAAAACTCTCATACTCTGTTTTAACAAAATGTCAAATCCAAATATAAATGCCATGTATAGCTCCGGCTCTCTCACAAAACCTCCCACTCTATTAAGGGACGAATATGCCCAATGGAAAATTCGCATGATCAACTTCTTTGAAGTTCTAGATCTTGGTCTATACGCTTCTGTACTAAATGGTCCTTTTATTCCAGTTAACATTATTCCTAGAGTACCTGCAACTACCACTACTGAAGAAATTCCAGCAAGGCAGGTCCTAAAACCAAGAAAGGACTGGAATGAAAGTGACAAAAAGAAGAATGAAATTGATCAAAAGGCGAAAAGACTGCTCATAATGGCACTTCCAAATGAAATCTTTCAATCACTAGATCAATGTGATTCTGATAAAGATCTATGGGATCAGTTAGCAAATCAACTTGAAGGTGGTTCCAAGATGAAGAAAGAATAGAAGAGCTCAAGCACTGAATGAGTATAACAACTTTCAGGCCCTTCTAGAAGAAACTCTTGAGCTGACTTATCACAGGTTCAATACATTGATTAATCAATATAAAAGATGTGACATCATCAGATCACAAGAAGACAACAATGGTTTGTTCCTCAAACGTCTGAATCTTAATTGGCCTAATTTGTCCATGTCCTTACAAGCAAATCAAGATCTGGAACAGTGGTCCTTACATGATGTGTTTGGAACTCTTCAGACTCATGAGAAGGAAGTGGTGTTGAAGAAGGTGAGTATTGGTGGTCCCTTGGCCCTTATTTCAGAATCCAGAGGGTCAGGAAGGAGAAATAGAGATGCTGAGAAGAAAGGGAAGAGCAAGGCACTAATCTCAGAAGCTGATACAGAAGCTGGTCTCTCTGGATCAGAAGATGATGAAATTAATTCATTTGCTGAGTCCTTGGCTCTTATTACCAAACAATTCACCAGGAAGTTTGGTAATCATTCCTTCTCGAGCAATAGAAGGTATGACAACAGAAATGAACGCCTTACTCCAGCCTATGTACCAAGACAGGAAGTTACCAAGGGTGAAAAGACAGAGGTTGAGCTGAAGTAAGAGAAACTGAAGAAGAAGAAGGATGTGTGTTATAGATGTGGCAAACCTGGTCACTATTTGAAAGATTGCAAAGGTCCTCTGGTTAAAGATGGCATGTACTACAAGAACAAACACAAGTACAATGTCGACATAAGAGCCAAATATGCTGAACATGAGAACTGGCTATCTGACCAATCAAGCGATACAGAGGCCATGCTTTGTGGAACGGCTATGAGAAGTGATGCAGATGATCAACCTTGTGAAACCCCGGTTTGCACTACATTTGAACCTTCTGAATTTGAACAAATTGTTTTAAACTTAACTTTTGACTTTGAAAATCTGAAACAGAAGCTTCTGTATCAGAAAAAGTTATGAAAAGATCTTGAAAAATCCTTTACTCTTATAGAAAAAGAAAGAAATATTTTTAAACGAGAAATGGATATTCTCACAGAAGAAAAATTAGAACATTCTGTAGAAAATCAAAAGATTTCTGAACTCAAAGATTCCACAGAAAGTACATTAAAAGATAGAATCACTAAGCTTAATAAATTCCTTGAGGCTAAGGATAAAGAGACTGAAGCTAAAGAGAGTGACATATTAAAGTCTGTAGCACTCAAAAACTATTTTCAAAAGGAAAGAGAATTTATGCACATTGATCTTCAAAAGAAGGAGCTCTTGATAAAAAATTATCAAGATGCTCAGAAGGTGCATGAACAGATAAATACACAAGTTGGGAAAACAAGCCTTGGTTTTGAGGATCTGGACCCTTATACTTGTAAAAAGAGATCTACTTTAGATTCTGTATTTTGTGTAGGCAAAGAACAAAAACCTATTTTTCCTATTCTATATGAACAATCAGTGGTTAAAAGATCAAAATATGAGAATGGCCATCAAGTTCGAAAACTCAAATACAAAAATATCAATTATTCTTCTAAAAGGATGAACCAAGTGAATCTTAATCAAATTCAGAAGAAGAACGATATTTTTCATTTTTGTTCATTTACTCATATAACTTTAAATCCTGAAGCTGATGAGTTCATACCTACAAAAGCAGAAGAAGAGCTGAGACTCAAATTTCGAAAGGATATTCTTCAAACTCTGGAGGAGTCTGCACGTGCAGAACGAAAATTATTATCTTTACAAAAGCAACAAAACGAAATATCTCTACCTTTTGAAAACCATCCTGAAATTATTCCCTGTTCCTTTTGTTGATTTAAATCTATGTCAAGAAAAGGACGATGATCAGTTTGACGTCTATCCCTGGGAAAACAATGATCAAGTTTATGATGATTTCTTTGAAATATCAGATAAATTACTCACTAAATTTAAGAATCGTATTCTTACTGCTTATGTTCCGGTTAAACCATGTATCAAGAATACCAATGCTCCCTTCTTATATACGAATGAACTAACAGAAGTATGGGTAGCTGGACCAGAAGTTAAATGACTTCCAAATAGTATACCCCTTACCTCTGTTCCTCTTAAAGAACAGAGAAAAGAGGTCCCCATTCATCCAGATTCCTTGGAATGTGTATTCAAGCTAAGACTTGTCTGGAACTTGAAAAAGAAGCTGAAATTAAGCATAAAGCAAAACTTGTGCAATAATTTAAGAAGCCACAGCCTCAAAAGTATACTCATGAACAAAAAGCTAAATGGAAATCTAATGATTTTGTTTCTTCTGTTTCAGTAAATCAGCAAAGTAGCAAACAAGTGTGGACTTCCAAGAAGCGATCAACAGAGAAGAATTCACCAGTTCCGAAGCATAAGTCTAGGCTAGATAAGAAGTTCTTTCAAACAACTGATGCTAGAATATACAATAATAAGAAATATTTTAATTATCATTCTAGTAAAGAAAATTCAATGAATTCTTTATGTCTCAGAACTCTGAATGGTTCTATCTTTTCCTTAAATTAAAACAATTCTTCTTGAATCCACATTGTTTTACTTCTGATTTCAATAAACGCTCAAATTTCAAAAACCAGAAGAATAAGTCATTTAAATCTAAATCAGTCAAACCCGAAGCCTCTAGAACACATGTCAATTCTTCTGTGTTAAAAGACAAATCAACCTAGAATCACAAGTATAACTACAGAGGACCCATTATGAAATGGGTACCTAAATCTCTCTGATTCTGTTTGCAGAAACAGCGTGTGCACATCTGGTATCTTGACTCTAGATGCTCGAGGCACATGACTGGAACAAGAAACTTACTCTCCATGTTCAAAGACAAATCTGGTGGAGCAGTAACGTTTGGAGATAATGGTAAGGATCAAATAAAAGGCTACAATACTCTACAAGAAGGTAATGTTACCTTATCAAAAGTAGCTCATGTTTCTGGATTGAAACATAATCTTCTAAGTGTAAGTCAACTCCGCGATGCTAAAATGTTAGTTGTATTTGATGAAATGCATTGTTACTTAATGTATAAGGCAGGACAAGAGCTATGGAGGGCCGACATAAAAGGTAACCTGTACATGATGAACTTCACTTCTAAAGATGGTAAAGAAACCCCTGTCTGATCTCCAAGAAGAGTGAAGTAGCTTGGCTCTGGCATCACAAGCTCTCTCATTTAAACTTTCAAACTCTTGAAATACTCGTAAAACACAACCTGGTTGAGGGCCTCCCAGAGGTTCACTTCCAGAAGGATCATCTCTGCCCTGCTTGTGAAATGGAAAAAATAAAAAGAGCCTCCCATAAAACAAAGAGTGATCATTCTTGTGTAAGGCCTCTGCAAATGTTACATGTCGACCTCTGTGGTCCCATTGGAGTGCAGAGTCTTTCTGGCAAAAAGTACATACTCATGCTAATTAATGAATATTCCAGGTACACTTGGCTAGCCTTTGTGTGACAAAAGAAAGAAGTCCCAATTGTTTTAATTAACATGATGAAGAGGATACAAGTGCTTTTGCAAAGAAAATTCAATAATTGCGCAGTGACAATGGTACTGAATTCAAGAATGCCAAACTTGATGAGTACTTTACCAATGAAAGAATCTCTCAAAACTTCTCAGCTGTACGTATTCCTCAACAAAATGGTGTGGTAGAATGAAGAAATCGTACACTAGTTGAAGCAGCAAGGACCATGCTTGCAGCCTCTGGACTACGACTCATTTATGGGCTGAGGCTGTCTCCACTGCCTGTTTCACCCAAAACAGATCTATCATTGTCAAGAGGCATCTCAAAACCTCCTATGAGCTTATCAATAATAGAAAACCAACAGTTAAATTTCTACCTATTTTTAGGTGTAGGTGCTTTTTCCTAAATGACAATGAAAAGCTTGGAAAATTCGACAAGAAATCTGATGAAGCTAAATTCTTGGGATACTCTCTGACATCAAAAGCTTTCAGAGTATTCAATCTAAGAACCAAGACAGTCATGGAGAGCATCAATGTAATTTTTATGATCAAGCACATATGACTTCTGACTATTATGATTCCGAACTTAAGCTTAACAATGTCACTTCTGACTATCTCTCCAGCCCCAGAGAATCCAAAATAGATGCCATCTTTAATGATTTTCTTAGAGAAGAAATTGCATCTGAAAATATAGTCAGATGTCCTCAAGTCAATATATCATAAGTACTTCAAGCTTCTGGAATCACCCTCTCAGGTCCCTTTGTATCCACTAATTCAAATGCAAGTTCAGAGGAATCTCCGTCTTGTCCTAATACAGAAAGCTCTATTCAAAATTCAGTTTCCTCTGTGCCTTCATTTGAGGGGAGAGGTTAGGATCTATTCTAGCAGTTGAAATTCCAGAAGCAGAAGTTGAGATTGAACCTCCACAAGTCTCACAAACTCGTATGAAGAAATGGACAAAAGCTCACAAAGCTAATCAAATAATTGGTGACCAGTCTGAAGGTGTCAAAACCTGATCTGCTACAACAAATGAAGCTTTCTTTGTAAACTTTCTAAGCATGATAGAACCCAAAGAAAGTCCATGAAGCTCTACAAGACTCCAGCTGGATAGATGTTATGCAAGAAGAACTTCTGCAATTTGACAGAAACAAAGTATGGAAGCTTGTACCTTTACCCAAAGACAAAACAATGATTGGTACAAAGTGGGTCTTCAAAAATAAGAAAGATGAAGATGGATTTGTGATCAGAAACAAAGCAAGGCTAGTAGCTAAGGGGTACTGTCAAGAATAAGGCATTGATTAGGATGAAACCTTTGCCCCAGTAGCAAGGTTGGAAGCAATTCGATTGTTTTTGACCTTCTCTGCATACAAAGATTTCAAAGTATATCAAATGGATGTTAATTGTGCTTTTTTAAATGGCAATCTCAAAGAAGAAGTATATGTCCAGCAACCTCAGGATTTGAAAGTACAACTCATCCAGAACATGTCTATCTTTTGGACAAGGCTCTGTATGGTTTAAAGCAAGTTCCTCGAGCCTGGTATGATCGTTTATCAAAGTTTCTAATCGACAATGAATACGAAAAAGGTAAAGTAGATACTACCTTGTTCATCAAAAGGTGCAAAGGTGAGTTGACAATGGTTCAAATCTATGTGGATGACATTATTTTTGGTTATACTCATCAAGAGGAAGTAGATTTTTTTTCAAAACTGATGGAAAATGAATTTGAAATGAGCATGATGGGAGAACTAAACATCTTCCTAGGGATTCAATTTAAACAGACAAACACATGCATTTTTTTAAATCAAGCCAAGTATGTCTCTGATATTTTAAAGAAATACAAACTTCACAAATCCACCACAATGAAAACTCCAATTTCTCCAAATACAAAACTTGACTCTGATCCCTCTAGGAAACAAGCAGACATCAAGAATTATAGAGGAATGACTGGATGTCTTCTCTACTTAAAAGCTAGTAGACCAGATATAATGTTTGCCACCTGTCTGTGTGCTAGGTATCAACCCAATCCTAAAGAATCTCATTTGGCTGTTGCGAAAAGAATTTTTATATACCTTAAGGGAACATCCTCATTGGGTCTCTGGTATCCAACGCATTCTAGCTTTGATTTAATTGCATACACTGACTCTGATCATGCAGCATGTAAGTTAGACAGGAAAAGCACCTCTCAACTTCTGTGGAACAGGCTAATTAGTTGCACATCCAAGAAGCAAAACTATGTTTCAACTTCTACAGCAGAAGCAGAATATGTTGCTGCTGGTAGTTGCTGTTCACAAGTCATATGGATGAAGACTCAACTCAGAGATTATGGCCTTGTGTATGACAAAATACCAATCCTATGTGACTCAGAAAGTGTAATAGCCATCACAGAGAATCTAGTGCAACACTCAAATACCAAACACATTGATGTCAGGTATCATTTTATAAAGGATCATGTAGAAAAAGGTACCATTGAAATGTACTTTGTTTCCACTGATTACCAACTTGCTGACATTTTCACAAAAGCTCTGGATGAAAACCGATTCAACTTTCTAATCAGCAAGTTGGCATGCTTAATATGTGATGCAAACCCATAATCTATTTCTCAAAAAAGCTCTTCTGTATTTTTGTTTAAAGCATGTCTTTGTCATACTATCATTTTTTATCACCTTCTGAACTTTCTTTACCATCGCAAGCATACCAGAAGCTCTGGCTATGCTAACGATATCTCTGCATCTCAACTTGTACATCATTTACGATTTATATGATCTAAGCATAGTTTAAGGGGGATCAGAGAATAGAAGTGTGAACATATCAAGGGGGAGCAAACAACCATGCATACTTCAAGGGGGAGAAATTTCAATTTATGTGTTAAAATCAGTTTTCAGAAGAAAACCTTTCCAGAAGATAAATTTTCTAGAACCTCTAAAGCAATTCTTTTAACAAAAGTTACTCAGAAGCCTCTAATGTGTCCAATATATCCTCTGGTTGTTTATCTTCTGAAAGAAATTCACGTCCAGAACTTCAGTTTCATTTCCTACTTTCAGAGCTATACAGATGTTTCTGGATTGTCATAAAAACCTGTTGAACATATTCTCCTCTTAAAGTCATACATATCATTTTCTTCTGAACTAACTCTTGACGTCAAGGTTATACAGAAGATTCTGATATGTCTATAACTTTATTTGGAAAATCCTTTCAACTTGATCAAACTTTCTCTTGGTCACTAATTGTTTTACTCGACCATTTGAATGATTTTAAATGTTTTCAAAAATTCACAATCTTCTGGATTGTGTTACTTCAAAATCAATTTCACTGAAAACATCTTTCTAGGTAAAGTATTCATTCAGAACCTCTGTACTAACTTTCGCCTCCAAGGTTATACAGGAGTCTCTGGATTGTCTATCCAACCTTTAGAAAGGACATTTTTGCAAAGAACTTAAGAAAAACGAATCTTTAAATTTCTCTTGCCGTCAAGGTTATTAAAAAGATTGTCCTTTTTTTTATTTAAATGCTCATTATTAAAAACCTTCTAATGGTCATCAAATGTTTTTCTTAAGACCATGTAGATTGATTCTCAAATAAATTTTCTGAAATACCCATTTGAATTCAAAGGATTAAAGGAAAACGTTTGGGTTCTTTAAACATTACCCATGCCTACTTCAAACGGATCATTTTTCTAACAAAGACACGTGTCGAAGCCCTATTAAAGCCAAACATGAACCTTCAAGACATGCGTCAAATCCCTATGGTCCGCATGCTTCGTCGATATGTACCCCACGTCAGCAAAACCGTTTCCTATCCTTTTACCACTCGAGTACACTTTTCACTCTCAGTATTTAAACTCGAATTACCGTCATTTTATACTTTTTACCGTGTCCCTGCTCTCGAATATCTTACACTAGAAGAATCTCCATTGCTGCAAACCTGCAAGTTTACAAAAACCCTAACTCTCAAATGGCTGCTCAGAGTGAAATTCCTGCAAATGTGCAACTTGATGAAGACCAAATGGTTGATTCGACTGTTGAAAGTGCCCCAATTGTGCCTCTACCACAAAAGCCCAACAACTTCCAGGTACTTCTAGATCCCTCAGCCTTCCCTGAGGAGTATCGGATAATGATAGAATTCCTTCAGCACCATATTCTAAACAAAGCCCTAACCATAGCCAACCCAAATATCTCTGAACTATTCATTCAAGAAGTATGGAAATTGATGTATCTCATAGATGAATTCGCTCTTGTTGGAAGCTTTAGCGTGCCAGATGATGATGAACATGCCATAGAGGTGATGATAACCCACAAACAGATAGCCAAACTCTTCGATCTTCCTCACTCCTTCAAAATGGTTAATGGCGTTAGGGAACCAAACCCTATTCTAGAACAGAATCCATCCTCAGAAGCCCTAGTTAAATTTCTGAACCTGTTAGGATACAACAAAGCGATCACAAGAGTCTCTGATTTCAAGCGCCAATCCTTGCCCCCAATGTGGAATGTTCTGGTCTCCATCCTAAACAAAAGTCTCACCTGCAAGATCGGATCAATGGATCAGGCTTTAATGATTTAATCGACAGAATTAGTGATTTAGTTATTCAAAAGTTTCAAAATTCCACCCTAACTTCCCCAGGTTCTTTGAATTAATCATAATTTGCTAATATTTACATATTTTTCTTCTCAAAGTCTGAAAACATTTGAGTTTCTCATTTAAACGTTATTAAAAAAATATGAAAACCATGGGCTAATTCAAATAGAAAGGTTAAATATCACGAATCACTTAAATGTTTTCCGAAAACATCTATTCGAAGATGCATATGCGAACCAACATTATAGATTATTCATATGAGTTCAAATAGACTTTTTCAGGTATTCATATATGAACATTTCCTTAATCTCCTCTTCTAACTTTCTTATGATATTAAGTCTTTGAACCAATCACTATATATATATACACATATATATAGGGGCAGGTTCATACGAGAACGTAACTTTTTACGAGAACGTGAGGAGCTTTTTTCATTTACAAAATCATATATGATTCATGTAGTGATTTTGATTCACATTCAAAATCATTTGTGATTTTGATGTTAGTACAAAATCACATGTGATTTTTTGATGTTGGTACAAAATCACATGTGATTTTCTACATGAAAAAAGCTCCTCGCATTCTCTTAAAAAGATACCGTCCTCGCATGAACCTCCCTCTATACACACACACACACACACACACACACACATATATATATATATATATATGACCGTACAAACTAATCAATAATACTATACTTATGAAAACAATGAGAGTTCATTTATTATGATCTGGATATTTATGCAAGACGATTAAAGTTCATTCATTATGATTAAAACTTTAGATTAGAAAATAATTGAAATATATTTATGAAACCAGATATTCAATGGACTAGATGGACCATTGAGATCGATTTGTACTAATTAGAGGGTTTGTACTTGAACGCCTCTCTCTCTCTCTCTCTCTCTCTCTCTCTCTCTCTCTCTGTAACACCCCTAAAAATGGGAGTTAATTTAAACCAAAATAAAATGCGAAATAATATAAAATTCACCCAATTAATGGGGAAAAGTATATGGAAGTTTACAACAAGAGTTAGATACTACAACAACAACCTATGTTCTGAGTAGTTGCCTCATGCCCTCGGTTATTGGCACCCCTTTCCTAGAACATCTTGAGCACAGTTTCATGTTGCCGTGCTATAACGAAAATAACTGCCTGCAACATACTGAGTTAGAACTCATCTCGTAAGCCCGCTTCTATCATTAAAGGATTACCCTGTTCAAGGCTGACTTCATGCAGACGACCCATTTTGGCACATCTCTTGATGGAACAAGAGGGATCATAGGTGATTGAGTGACTTCCACTGTTACTTGTAGATCCAGAGTAGAAATACTGTCGTTCGCGCCCTTAGCTTCGTTACACGATCTAGTACCCGTATTAACCGTCTTGGTCGGCCACAAGCATAGAATAGGAGTAAGACAAGTCTAACATAAATACGTATAACACATTCACCAATCATCGTAACCATAGTAAGTAATCATACTCACATAACAATATACCCAAGATAGCATTAGCTACGTGATATCTTGGATATATCACTCGTATAAGAATTCTTATTACCACAGTCACATTTCATAGTTAGCGCATTTCCGTTGACTCTAAAGCTCTACTATCTCAAGAGTGTCTACCCATTCTCACACAACATCACTTAAAGTCTCAGCTTAAGTCTAGGCATCTTAGGTTCATACCTAGTTCGCTTAAACTAAAGCTCTGATACCAACTTGTAACACCCTTAAAAATGGGAGTTAATTTAAACCAAAATAAAATGCGGAATAATATAAAATTCACCCAATTAACGGGGAAGAGTATATGGGAGTTTACAACATGAGTTAGATACTACAACAACAACCTAACAATCTACATTGAACAAAACATAGATTAAACTCGGGTGTTGCTAATATCTCCAAAAGGATGTTCTAATACTCCAAATATATACACTCTAAGGTGCATATCTCAAAAAGATGCCCTCTCTCTCGGCACATCATCCCGCTCTTCTCTAAAGAGCCCCATCAAACTGTTTCCCTGCTAAACCACATTTAAATCAAGTGTTAGGCTTACGCCTAGTAAGAACAAACAGTTAAATGGATAAAGCAGTAAAATATTTTAAATCAAGAATGATACAGTTATCCCAATTTAACTTCACTTGACAACTAACTCGGTCCTCCATGCCTATGGATTCCATTACTATATTATTTGTAATATAACCATAGTTTCCAATCTACTATATTATTTGTAACATAACCATAGTTTCCAATCTACTATATTATTTTTAACACAATCATAGTTTCCAATCCACTATATAGTTATCCCAACAACTATATTATTTGTAACATAATCAAAGTGTTCTAATCAACTATATTATTTCTAACATAATCATAGTTTCCCATCTACTATATTATTTATAACATAATCATAGTTATCCCAACAACTATATTATTTGTAACATAATCAAAGTGTTCCAATCAACTATATTATTTATAACATAATCGTAGTTTCCCATCTACTATATTATTTATAACATAATCATAGTTATCCCAACAACTATATTATTTGTAACATAATCATAGTGTTCCAATCAACTATATTATTTCTAACATAATCATAGTTTCTCAAATCCTCAGGCCTTTCCATAGACCATTTCCTTTCAAATCCAAGGTTTTACCAAAAAGGTAGGTCAAAACATTTTGAGTTCCGAAACCAAAGATTATTTGATTTCATAATCTTTCAAAGTGTTTTAAACCATCTATGATTTTCACTACAACATCTACAACCACTTACTCAAAATCCTCATTTTGACCTAAAAACTCCAAACTTATCCAAATGTATAAATACTTGTAAACATAAGCTTAAATTAGTAAAACACAACAATTTATAACAATATTTGAAGTTATGAAGTTTGGATTTGAACTCACGATGCTAGCGTTAGGAAACCCTAGAAATCCCCAAGTGAAAATCTTGAACTAGAGGTGGAGATGAAGAACAATAGAGGTTAGAACCCTAGATCTTGACTCCTAAATCTTGAGGTTGAAAGCTTGATCTTGCTTGGTTGCTGAAGAGGAGTTAAAGCTCCTAAAATCGCCCTTTAGGATTTCCACTTGAGAGTAAATGCTAAAGGAAATAATGTGATATGTAATAAATGAGAACTTAGATGAAAATCTCGTTTTTGTTCTTTAGACAACGAATTGCGACTAGAAATTGCGACCGTGGCATTGGTCAGGTTGCAATTGCCAGGTTGCAATTTTTCCTGATGACTTACGGTACATAAATTGCAACCAAAAAATGCTACCTTGGCATTGGTCAGGTTGCAATTGCCAGGTTGCAATTTTTTCTGATGGTTCTACAACAAACTTTACATCACATCCCTAAACTTGCATTTACTTATAAAGGATCGAGAAATGTGAAATTCAAGGTGTTACAATCCTCCCATCCTTGAAACTAATTTCGTCCTCGAAATTTTACAAACTAACTAAACAAGTTAGGATATCTTCTCTTCATGTCTTCTTCCGCTTCCCCTGTCACATTTGATTGATCCTCGGTGCTGCTTCCATTGGACTTTAACCATGACAATTTCTTTATGACGAAGCATCTTAGATTTTCTTTCCAAAATTGTTTTTGGTTCTTCCACACAACGACTATTATCAACACGAATCTCCGTGAGAGGTATTACACTCTCTTCTTCCGCCAAACACTTCCTTAAATAACAAATGTGGAACGTAGGATGTATGTCGGCCAATTCAGGTGGCAACTCCTATTTGTACGCTTCTCGTCCCACTTTTTCTAAAATTTTGAACGGTCCAAGGAAACGATGACTAAGCTTTCCATGCTTCCCAAACCGAATGATACCCTTCCAAGGGGATACCTTTAGCATCACACGCTCTCCCACTTGGAATTCCATGGGTCTCCTCTTCTTATCGGCATAACTCTTTTGATGGTCTTGAGCCGCCTTTAGCCACTCACGAATACATTTCACTTTGTCGGCCGTCTCTTGGACAAATTCGGGACTGACAAATTGTTTTTCTCCCGCTTCCAACCAACACACAGGTGTTCTACATTTCCGTCCGTACAAAGCTTCAAACAGTGCCATTCCAATACTAGAATGGTAACTATTGTTGTAGGCGAACTCTACGAGTGGTAGGTGCGAGTCCCAACTCCCACCAAAGTCGATGACGCACGATCTAAGCATATCTTCGAGAGTTTTAATGGTCCTCTCACTTTGACCATTGGTTTGGGGATGGTATGCGGTACTTAGATGTATCTTCGTGCCCAAACCCTTTTGTAATCCTTACCAAAAATTCGAAGTGAACCGACTATCTCGATCCGATACGATAGTCAAAGGGACACCATGCCTTGAGACGATTTCATCCACATATAACTTTGCAAGTTTGTCAACGGGGCCGGCTTCACGTATAGGCAAGAAATGAGCACTTTTCGTCAAACGATCAACCACTACCTATATGGTATCATGACCTCTCACAGTCTTGGGCAACTTAGTCACGAAGTCCATGGTAAGGTGCTCCCACTTCCATTCCGATATCTCCAACCATTGGAGACTTTCATATGGTCTTTGATGTTCCGCTTTCCTTGTAAACACGTCACACATCTTTCTACATAACTGGCCACATCCAACTTCATAACGGGCCACTAATAAGTCAACTTCAAGTCTCTATACATCTTGGTACTTAGACTTATGTGCGTCCTCCAACAGTAACTCACAATTGCTCCCAATTTTGGGCACCCAAACACGCCCTCGGAATAACTCCAAACTACGACTATCTTCCGTTAGCATCAAGTGTTTCTTCACCATAACCTCGTCTTTTAAATCTTCCACAAGTAGTGCCTCCTCTTGGGAAGTCTTGATCCGACCGATCAACCTTTACACTAATTAAATCTTCGTAAGTACGGCTCGTGTTCCACTACCGTACTCATTTTGACTTAGAACATCTGTTACTATATTTGTATAACTCGGGTGGCATAGTAACACACAAACCATAATCCTAAAGCAATTCAAATCAACGTCGTTGCCTCATGTTTAACTCCTTTTGATCAAAACATACTTCAAACTTATACGATCGGTGTAGAGTGTACACTTAGTTCCGTAAAGACAATGTTGCCATAACTTTAATGCAATTACCACCGCTGCTAATTTTAAGTTGTGGGTTGGGTAATTCTTCTCGTGTTCCTTGAGTTACCTTGATGCATATGCAATCACGTTGCCTCTTTGTATTAATACACGACCCAAACCCATCTTTGACGCATCACTTTAGACCACAAAATCTTCAGATCCTTCTGGCAAGGATAAGATCGGTGTTCCACACAAATTTCCTTTGAAGAGTTCGGTAATCTCTTCTTGTCTTTTGGTCCATATAAACTTCTCATTCTTCCTCATTAAAGCCATCAAAGGTGTTGCAACCTTTGAGAAATCATGAATAAACCTTTTATAATAGCCCGCCAATCCTAAGAAGCTTCTAATTTCGGACGGATTCCGAGGCGGTTCCCAATTCATCTTTGCTTCAATACGGATGGATCCACCTTTGCTCTGTCTTTAGTGACGACATGCCCCAAAATTGTACTTCCTTCAACCAACAGCCACACTTAGAGAATTTGGCGTGTAACTTCTCCTTCCTTAACACCTCGAGGACTTCTCATGCTCACTTTTCGTTCGAGAGTAGATCAAGATATCATCAATAAAGACAATCACACACTTGTCCAACAAAGAACCACACACTCGGTTCATCAAATCCATAAACGCCGCTGGAGCATTAGTTAAGCCAAAAGACATAACCAAAAACTCATAGTGACCATACCTCCTCCGGAAAGCCGTTTTAGACACATCCTCCTCTCTCACTTTCAACTGATGATAACCCGACCGTAAGTCTATCTTCGAAAAGTAACTTGCTCTTTAAAGATGATCAAACAAATCATCTATCCTAGGCAATGGATACTTATTCTTGATCGTTACCTTGTTCAACTCACGGTAGTCTATACACATCCTCATAGACCCGTCTTTCTTCTTAACGAACAATACCGGTGCTCCCCACGGTGACGTATTAGGACGCACAAAACCCTTATCAAGCAACTCTTGAAGTTGCGTCATCATCTTTTTCATTTCTGCCGGCGCCAATCGATATGGTGCATGGGCTATTGGCGCGGCCCCGGGTACCAAATCTATTCTAAATTCCACTTGACGATCCAGAGATAATCCGACAAGATCATCGGGAAATACCTCTGGATATTCTTTCACTACTGGCACTTCTTCCACCCCTTTCTTTTCTCTCTCGGCATCGACCATATATGCCATGAACCCACAACATCCTTTGGCTAAACATTGTCTAGCTTTCAACATGGATATAATGCATGACTTCCTCTCACTCCGGTCTCCATAAATCACAACCTCTCTTCCATCTGGCAAGGTAACTCGAATCAGCTTCTTCTTACACACGACATACGCGTTATTGCTAGCCAACCAATCCATCCCCACAATTACATCAAACTCTCGTATCGCCATTGGGTATAACAACATCGAAATAAGACAACCCTCTATATCAACGCTACAACCTTCTAAAACTTCCTTCACCACGACTCGCCTATCATCGGGGATTTCTACCTCAAACCCATGATCCGACTTCTTGGGCTTGACATTCAAGAGTCTCATAAATGCATTTGATATAAAAGAACGGTTCGCACCCGAATCAAATAACACCTTGGCATGCATAGAATTGATAAGAAAGGTATCTGTCACCACATCAGGCGCCTCCTCCGCTTCAGTAGTCGTCGTCTCAAAAGCCCGAACTTGAGCTCGTGGAGCCTCCACTTTCCTTTCCGCTCCACCACCACGTCCTCCACTAAAGTTGTTCACCACACCTTTATTCAATTGAGGGCAATCCGTCCTCAAATGCTCGGGAGACCCATATTGATAACATACTCTCGAGTTGGGACACTCTCTTGCCATGTGTCCCATTTTCCCACACTTGAAACACCCTTTTAACTCCATAGCACAATCCCCTCGATGCACCCGATTACATTTCCCACACAGTTTCTCCACAAACTTTTGACTCCCGCGATTATCATACTTAGAGAACTTAACTTTCTTGGAATCATTTGGTGCTCCTTCCCACTTCCTCTTCTCGGTACCCTTTTCCATCATTTGGCGGTTCTTTTCCTTCTCAGTCATCTCGGCGGCAACAACCGCCATTTGGAAAGTCTATATGTTCATTGTCATCACTAAATACCTTATAGAAGGTTTCAAACCCCACACATAACGGTCCACCATTCTTTCCTCGGTTGAGACATATGCTTCGGCAAAACGGGATTTCTCCAAAAACGTGGCGGTGTATTCTGGGACATTCATATCCCCTTGCTCTAGATGCAAGAACTCTTCCTCAAGTTTCCTTATTGCGGTCTTAGGACAATACTTGTTCTTAAACAAACCCACAAATTTCTCCCATGAGGTCTTCTTAGCTTCTCCCGGACCAATCTTTCCACTTTCCAAATCCCACCAGCAACAAGCTTCCGCCTTAAGCATTGTGGTGGCGTGCAACACCCTATCCTTATCCACACATTCACTAGTATCAAACACCACTTCCATCTCCCTAATCTATTGCAAAGCCAACACCGGGTTATGCTCTCCCGTGAAAGTAGGAGGCTTGCAAGTTAGGAATGTCTTGTAGCTACATCCTTTCGATTCCTTACTCTCCACTTCGGGGTAGTCTTTTGGGATAAGTGACTACGACTTCCTTCTCCCTTAGACCCCTCCGCACCATCGTCCTCACAAGGAATAGTCGTGCTTGAAGAATGTTGTTTGCCCGCCAAAGCTTGAATTGCCGCTTCAATCTTTGAAGTCATCCTTGGTCACAAACCCTCGCTCTTGGGTTCAACCTCCCCTTTTTCCGCATCCCCTACCACGCACACTCACAGAACTTTCTTGAATCGACTCCACTGGATCATTCAACGGCTCGGTCACCACCCCACGACCGCGGGTACGTGTCGTGCCTCGGTCTCGAGTCCCATACCCAAGGGCTCCCACAGATGCTGCACCTCTTCGGGTTCCACGACCCCTACCTCGGGTAGGAGCAGCTACAACGGTCTCAACTTGATCGGGTTGAGTATCTCCAATCGGGAGATTCACAGAACCTTAAGTCATACTCCTCGATACTGAAACAAACATAACATAAGACAACCAGTTAGATCATAATAAGGTATTCAAGAACCTTCATGTACCTGTAACTCACAATGACATTGGCCAGATGTGATTTTGAATTTACCTTACATGTTAGTTCTTTCTACCCTATCATTACTCTTACCCGTCAAACCACATTCTACCCATCTCTACTTAAATCTCAGTCCCACCTATCCCTTAGTCTAAGTCTAGATGCTTCTCGAACACCTAATTCACTTAAACTAGGGCTTTGATACCACTTGTAACAACCATGATTCTAAAACAAAGGTATAACATACTATTGCTTTAAAATGTCAACGAATCCAAACATAAATGGTCCCAAAGTAACTTAATCTCAAATGTTTACAGCGGAAAATAAAACTAGCTACTGAGATCATTACAACCAACTACTAACTAGGCTACTATTTAAACGCATAGCACCTCACTTCTAGCACCCGGGCTCACAGCTTCCCCTTGACCATGTGCTTCCCTGAAAGGTTTTCAGTTTTATAAAAGAGAGGGTTAGACCATAAGGTCTAGTGAATTCCCAAACACAACAGTTAATATGCATGACAGTTATGAGAGAAAACGGTTAGTCATGAATATCAACTCACACTTAAATCACACTTTTTATGTACTTGTTGCAACGGTAAAATATTTAATGTCACACACACTGTGACTAGCATGATCACACACACCATGATCCTTACAATGGACACACACCGCCCAATTTGATTGATTTAAAAAAATTCAATTTAAAACATTCATTTTAAAAAGAAGCACGCAAAGGGAACTCACCTGAATTGCCAAACTGCTTTATACCCTTTACTACTACGATCTCATCAAACGAACACCTGATTTGGATCAATTAACAACAAGTTAATGACCCAATTATACTACCACACATCCCACCTATAAACCCCTTAGGCTAGGACACCACCTAACCCACTTAATTGACCTTTTAGCCAAAACTTCAAAATGCTGAAACAGTGAGTTACGCGACTTGAAGCCGCGGGCCAAGTCGCAGGGCTCATTGGTTGTCCTGCACTTTCCTGCTCGAACCAAAAACCCCAAAAACACCATTGCGACCAAATACAGTCATAAAACTTGTCTAAACTCATACCAAAACCCTTCCCAACAACAAATAAACCATTTAATCCATTCCATCCATTGATTCATGGATTTTCCTACTCATTGAAGAACCTTGCTCAACAATGGAGGTTTTCAATTGATTTCAAATCCTTTAGAATGAAATATGGATCCCAAACATACCACCAACTAACCATAAAACCCCATGGTTTTACATCTCCCAAAAGACCCAACTATACAAGAAGATGAAGAGGAAGAACTTTCATACTTGAAATTGATTGTTGCACCTTGATTCTCCAAGGTTTCTTCTCTTCTCTTCTCCTTTCACCAAAATTGCACCAAGCAAAACACACACACACACACACTATTCAGACGTATTCTCCAAGAAATGAGGTTTTCCTTCCTTTTTAGTTGATCATCTATCTTCAAATGACAACCTTAGTCCCTGAATTTTAGGATGGTAGACTCCATCCATCTAAACTGAGTTAATTCCTACAAAACTAGTTTCGGGTTATTACATACGCCAAATGCATCAATAAATTTCCTGCTCTACCTCTGTGAATCTAACCTATGTAATATCTACACCTAAAATGTACATCACGCTTGGTTAAAGATCGGGAACATTCACACTAAACACAACACCCAAGAATCATTCACATATCATCATCCATCGATGGAGGAGGGAGTGGTGGATCTGCCTATAAAACTACGTTTGCTACTTCTAGAACCTTCTTACACATCATTTCAGAATCTTCTGTCTTCTTTAAAATTCTGTCTTGATTTAAATTTTTGTCTTTATTTTCCAGCAAGTAGTGTAATTTTACGTTCAGGAATTTATTTTAACTACAATAACTTAGTTTCCATCTTTGTAAAGCAGTGTCGACGAGAGTGAGCACTGCAACTTTCCAGTTCAATATAAAATCTTTTAGTATGAATTCTTGCAGTATTTTACTTCTTATTTTCTACTCTTTTTCAGTTATGAACTAGATTCTTTTTGAGATGTAGAAATGAGAAGTACCCGGACTTTATATAAAACTCTTGAGTAGGTTTATATATTTTTATCCCTTTTTGATTTGGTCATTCATTGTCCGATAATGCCAATGATGTGGACAATCCGATCACTTGAAAGTGTCTACTATCTAGTTTGAGATCCAGAAATGGGCGGAACGTAGTGACACGAGCTTGGATGATGCTTGAGAATTCGAAAGGATTCTTACAACACCGACGAGAGTCGGGTTTTCATAGTGAATATTCTACCACATGGTGTAGAAGCAAGCCATTTGGGTATTAAAAATACTTATGGTGTTTTGCTTACTACTTATGTCATAGAAACTCGAGAGGGTTCGATAAGTTCACTAACAAATCAAAGAAGGTTAACTATATATAAAACTTTAGTTAGAAAAAGCGAGAGTATTAGTTGAGATTGGCATTCTGGACAGAGCGTGACCACTGCTCGCAGTACAATGACCATTTGACTAAATCAAGTATTTAATGTAAATTCTGGGGAAAATCACAACTACATCTCTTCATTTAATTATAAGATCTTTGTTAAGTTATTTTCACCAAACCAACTCAAAAGATTTGCATCCTCTCTAATCGAAACTTGTAAAAGGAAGTTCATGCAGAGAATAGTGTCTTGATAGTTCCAATCCTTGAGGATACGACATTTGGTTATTACCACTTTATTACTTGGTAAAAGATCATAGTGACCAGTGTATACTTGCGCTGTCCACTATGGACTGAGTTGCTAACCTCACTGCGATACACCTATTTTGCTCCATACTAAGTGTATATGCGAGACAAAATTCCCGTCCTCATTAATTTCATATTTAGAGCTTTATCGGTCTGCAGACCCCAAAGTGTCAATAACCGCTAAAAATACCTCCAACAGATTCTATGAAATAGAGAAAATAAATATTTTGAAGATCTTTTTGGCTCCATCAGATTCTTTAAAAGTTCCTCTGAAATAGAGAAAACAAGAAAGAGAAAGGTAAAAATTTCCAAATTTGAAAATTCTCTAAAATTGAATGCGGAGGAGAAAAAAATATTTTTTCATTATTGCCACAAATCAAGTTGAATAAATTTTCATTTTACATATAATTTTTATATAAATTTTATTGAGAAATGAAATTTATTGAATATTATAATTAGTTTAACCACTCTAAACTAAAGAAGTTGATGGAGTTGAAAGTAACTTTTTAGAGATTTTAGTTCTGATTTAATTTTAAAGAAGTTATAGAGAATCTACTGCAGATGCTCTGAAGTCATTGCTCTATAAACGGGAAGGTGATGGATCCTTTTCATGGACCGTCTTTTCCTTTTTTTGCAAAATAAAAGAAAAAGACTACATACAATGAGTTCCAACCTAAATTGATTGTTTGCAACCCTTGGGGATAGCTCAATTGGTCAAACCTTAGGTTTGCTTGCTCTTCGTTAGTCACAAGTTTGACAAAATTTCATGGCTATCAACTTTAGAGCCTAATGGGTTTTTTTTGCAAAAAATATGATGGTTTTAAAAATGTTTTGTGAAAATAAGGTAGTTTTAATTTGTTTTGTAAAAATAGGGAGATAGACCCCATCCCTCGTTATATATTTTGTATAAATTTAGTTATTGTAAATACATAACCAAAACTAATATATTATATTTTTATAAAAAAATATCTCATCAATACTGTTGATGACACCCTTTTGTTTTTTATCGTATTTTATGTATAAGTTTAATTCTTATAAATATATAGTTGATACTTATATTGAATATATTATTTGCATTTATATTGTTTTTACTTTTATTGATGTGTAAAATCAAATAGCATAAAATATTAAAAACTTAAAATCAAACCAATATAAAAAATAAAAAATGTATAAAATTAAATGAACAAAGAAAAATACAAATAAATATCTAATTTATAAATACTTGTGTATTAAAAAGTTGTGGCATTATATTTAATTTTCTTAATCCTATATTCTATTTATTAAAACATATATAAATGTATAAATTATAAAAATAGAATAATAAATATGAAAAAGAATAAAAATAAATGCTAAAATATAGTATATAATCAAATCAATAGTATAAGTAAAATATTGTAAATAAAACCAAAATAAAATGTTAAAAATTGTGTATAATCAATTTAGGTGAAAAAACAAATTTCCCTTTTATCAACTTATTGTATTTTTTATTTTGTTTATTTGAATGAAGAATTATTTGTTTATGTTTTATTTATAATTAAATAAATTGTTGTTTATATATGTTTTCAATTTAAAATAAAGTTAAAAATAAAAATCCAATATTGGTACCAATTTAAATGAATTAATATAATCTTTTAAATAAAGTAATTTGCTAAAACTAATAAGAAAAAAGATAAAATTATGTAGTATAACGGTATTTCTAGCTTTTTATAATGGTAAAAGATTTATTAAATTGTGTAGTACAATGATGTAATGATAAAAAATTATGAAAATGAAATTTCTAGCTTTTTATAATGGTAAAAGATTTATTTAAAAGAATTGAAAATACAATATACATATAACGGGTCTCGATATGTTCACCATTATTTATCCCAAAATCTCCTAAATATTCACGTAATCTCCTTTATGGAATTAAAAATTAAAATTTATAGAAAGGTCTTGAATAAAAGTTTTAATTAAAAAATAATAATAAATAATGTTATGAATAAAAGTCTTATTGTTATGAATTAGTCTCCAAGAAATATAATACATATCTAATACATATACTTATCGATAATAAAGGGGTTGACATCCATTCCATATATATATATATATATATATATATTTCCATAACACTCCCCCTTGGATGTCGATTAAGATTAATATGTCTCGTTAAAAACCTTACTAAGTAAAACCCGTGGGAAAAAAACTTAGTGAAGGGAAAAAGAGTACATAGTCACTCCAAATACGCTTAGGGTTGTTGCCTCATTAAAAACTGTTGGTCCCAAAGGAGTCTACAAGTGTTCAAAGGGTATAGAAACAGTTTGTAGAAGGGGGGGGGGTTGAATACAAACAGATAGATTTTTACGTTTTTAAATAAGTTTATATTGAATAAACAAATTTACAGTTACAAGTGGAATTAGAACAAAGTAAATAACCTATTCTATTGTTACTTAAGAAACACACAGTTTTGATGCACAAGAAATTAGAAAGAAATGAAGCAGAGGTTCAAGGAGAGTAAGTAGCATGCATGAGGATGAAGAAGATATCTTCATCCTATTTATACCCGTTTGCATATCATTCAAGACAGAAAGGTATATTGCCACGTGTCAAGCTTTCATAGGAAGCTTGTCCTTTGTCCAAAAAGCAACCATGCTTTGGCCGAATATGAACAGTACCATACCAGATTTGATGGGGACATAAGAGACAAGTTGTACGTCCTTTTCTAACATAGTATAAGGTTTTGAATTTTGTGCATCGATGATAAGATCAACTTTAATCTTGTTTGAAGTCTTCACTTGATCGCTGAACTTGAAACTTCAAGGATGAACTTTCGAAGTGTTGCCGAGACTTCACAAGACTTTTCACTGATTTAGATAATCCTTGCTTTCACTGAACCGCTTCAGATCACTAGCTGATTATCTCTTTCTTCAGCTTGGTCTTCGACTTTCGCTGAATGTTCTTCTAGTGTGATAGCTGATCTTCAGGTCTTCAGAGATAGACTTAGGCTATGTTTGGCAAACTAGCTGATAAGCTAGCTTATGACTGATAAGCTAGCGTATGACTTATAAGGTAGCTGATGACTTATAAGCTAGTTGGTAGCTGGTAAGCTAGCTGATGAATAAGTTATGTTTGGCAAAAACTAGCTTATGAGCATGTGAAATTACCAAAAAGGGCATGTTGAAAATAAATAAATAATATTAGTTAGGGGTAAAGTTGGAAAAAGTGTCAAAAAGCTCCTCATAAGCTACTCCAAGTAGCTTATCGATAAGCTAGCTTATAAGCTGACTTATAAGCTAGCTTATGTGCATCCAAACGATTGCTCAGAAAATAAGCTAGCTTATAAGTCAGCTTATAAGCTAGCTTATTTTTGCCAAACAATAAGGTTCCTGAGATTTCAGCGATCGCTGATGGTAATCAGCGTATGCTATCGCTGAAATGAACTTGAGTCTATAATTGGGATTATCACTGAGTATATAAAGGAATCATATTCAAATCACTGAGAGGAGTTATGATCAGCAATCTCCCCCTATTTGATTATGATTAAGCAATAAAAGAAATTGCTTGAAGAGATTTGTAGGGACTTAAAAATTTCCAAGTAAAAGTTTTAAGAACAAATCTGTGAGATCTTTTTCAGCTATTCTATTTGAACTATTGAGTTTCATTTATAAGGTTATGAAATCTCAAGTTACAAGTAAAGGCTTTAAGTACATTCACTGATTTACTTTTCAGAGTGAAAACAATCAGTGAGTTAAATTTGTAAGAAAGAATAGAACTCTTATGTTCGTTGTCCCATTTACTATTTTGAGGGATCTTTTTAGCACACAAGTGGAGTAGAGTACTTCATTTGAATTTCATCATCAATAATCTGAAGAATTACAGGGAAAAATGAAATTACAAATATAAAGTAAAAGTACATTACGCTGGAGCATTATAACAAAGGAAATGGAAAAGCTAATCAGAGATACGCTCATGTCTTCTTTGTAATTCCTTTTCATAGATCATCTTCTGCCTATTCATCAGAGGGGAGTCTGACCAACAGTAGTGATGCATGATCTTGATGAAAGTTGAAGGAGCCTTGCTGACTTCTGAGTTTCTGAAAAGTCCTAAGATCCCTTCATTATGCAAATAAATCATACCTGGTTCAGGGAGTGTGATGATTTCACTTTCTTCATAGCGTCGATCTTGAGGGAGCGAAGAGTTCAGCATTGAGACATAAGGGATTTCCAGGTGGCCAAGAATGCTTTCATAGTTGAACTTGGTTTCATGCTCATTCTTTGAAGAGGAACCACCTGCAGACGTTCTTCTCTTTGAAGTTTCAGGGAGAGGAGGGATTTGAACTAGTTGAGACATTCTCTGCAAGAGTTGATCCAGTGCTTGTTCTACCACGTCTTTGAATTTTGATTTGGAACCCTGAATGGCATCTCTGATTTCCAGCCCATTCAGAGTATCCAAAGAACTTTAAGAACTTTGCTTCTTATTTTTTACATCTCGTTTGTCTGTACATTCGTACGTAAACCTTCAGACCATATCTTTTGGAATATCGTTCTTCAATAGTTGCACGAATGATTTTGGAGTCAGACCTTCGATAGTTGAATTATTTAGAGCACCAGCGCAGTTCTTCTTCTCTATGACGGGTTTCTTCTTCAGAGATGGCACTAAGAATATTCTCTTGAGCAAAAATTGGATCTACGTCGATGTTTTCTCTGACTAGTTCCTTCTGCACCAGAGTTTCAGCAAGTTGTTTACTTTTCTCGTTCAACTTTCTTTTTGCTTCATCTTCTCATCCCTGAGTCTCTATGCTTCCAGAGCTTGAGCTCTCTCTTCCTTTGAAAGAAAATAAAATTCATCCAGCATGCTGATGGGTACAGGATTTTCAGGTTCAGTGAAGGGCTTCTTTATTCTTTTTGCATCAAGCTCCTTTAAAAAGTTTATTCGCCTTTGTTCTTCCTCAGGTTCGCTTATTGGAGGTCTCTGTGCGCGCCGTCTTGGAATAAGGCCTTCTTCATCTTCAGAGTCAGAGTCAGTTATATACACAAACTGATCTTCAGATGAAGGTTCCTTCCATGAAGTAGAGTCCTTTGGGGAACTAGACTCACTGAGAACGGGAGAAGGTGAGAGAGCTTTGTCAGAGCCAAAATTTGGAGGAGGGAAAGATGGATATGTAGGGGGTTCAGAAGCTGGAGAGATATAAGTAACAAGGGGAAGGGTTACCTCTACAGTGGTCTCCCCCTCAGAGATAGGAATGATGGCATCAAGATCCACCACTTGCTTTCCTTTGCCTGATTGGCTGGATGACTCCTAAGAAGGAGTGTGTCCGTCCCCCAAAGGCTCTGAGTAGTTGATCTTAGGCATGAAGTTTCCTGGTCGACTTCTCTTGAAGTGCTCTAAGGCACCTAGAGGGATGTCATCATCATCATCATCATCAATCCCCTTATAGATGGGAATTGTTTCATCTTCTTCATCATCATCATCATCTTCTTCTTCCTCATCATCTTCATCATCAGCAGCGATGACTGAGGGTTCTTGCTGATGGATGTAGGGAGATATCGGTGTGCCTGGCATACGGTCATTGGCCTGACCGATTATCTCATCAGCGATCTCCTTTGCACATCTCTCCCCCTCGATGTTGTCAGCGGGGAGGACGTGCACATCGATAGTCTTGACATTCGAACCAATATCCTTGAGCGAGTCAGAGTGCAGGGACTGATTCGTTAGAACATCGCCCAAGGTCTTCCTGTCGTCAGAGGTGAAGGAGGGGCCAGCACCAGATATTCTAGTAAGCTTGTCCATAATATCAGCTTGAGTCTTCTGAATAGACTCAAGCACTAGGCTTTGGGCTTTGAGAGCAGAGGCAACCGCATCGATGTCCTGAGAGTTTCCCCAGGTATCAGCCTTGAGTCCCTGGATGTTGACAAGGATATTGCTCAGCGTGGTCTTCATTCCAGGTGTTCCAGCGACTGTCTGGAAGATATATTCAGCAGATTGCTGAAGATTATTCACCCTAGCCCTGGTTTGAGCACACTCATTGACAAGAAAGCCAATGGCATGGAAGGTAGGGTGTGGGAGACTGATTTTCGGAATCTCCGCTGAAAAGGGAGGAAGCTTGGCAGCGATCTTCTCCTGCTTGACCCTTCGAGCTTCTTCAGGGGACATTGGGCGCTGGGCACCCTTTCCTTTGCTTCTTGGAGAAGCAAGCTGAGTGGAGATGGTGGTAGCTGACGTCTGTGGAGCCGTACCTGATGACAACATAGACAGAGCAGCAAAGAAGAGCTCTGGGTTAGAAAAAGGATGATCCAAAGACATGGTATGTAACCTAAGAGGATTATTCTTGGGTGCAACAAGTGCAACGGCAATGTCCTGAGGATCATTTGCCTGTGTCTGAGCATGCCTGAGAGAGGTATGCTGAGGCCCTGTGTTACTGGCTTTCCAAAGTTCAGATTGTCGGAACAAAGTTGAAGTTTGAATAGCGTGCATTTCAATATCATCAGAGATAGGGGCAACTATCTCTGAATCACGTATTGATGTGAGGACCAAAGAAGAAGGGGTAGAAGAAGAGGAGAAGGCAGTGATAGTATTACATGGTGCAGCTTTAGCGGAGCTGACTCTAACACTTTTAGTGACCGGAGTCGCTGAAAGTGGGGGTAGCGCTGAAGAAGCGACAATGGACTCAGATGCCGTTGTCGTAGCAGAGGTTGGCAGAGACGTTGGTAGTACGCCGGAAGCAGAGAGGCCAGTCTTTTGAGAGACTGTCTTCTTGGCTTTCTTTGAAGGGGGTTTTTGGGTGATGGTCTTTTTGTGACCATCGCTTGGTTCCTTTCGCTTGGTGGGAATGGTTGTGACGGGGGCACTCACTGATGGGTTTGGCAGTGAGGTAGGCACAAGAGCAGCAGCTGCTATCAGTCGCAGCATGTAGGAAGTGTAGGGGGCATCATCTGGACGAATCTCTAACTCCAGAGATTTCTTCCCCACCAGAGAGAAGTTTTGGTTGCCAACAGTGGGGTATTCCTTCTTGAAAGCAAATTCCAAGATAGTAGAGAAAAATCTTGGATTGGGAATGAATTGATTTCTCTTCGCTGCATTGACCCTCTTGTACATGTCGTTGAAGATGTAGTCAGCGTAGTTCAGCTTGTACCCTGTACAGAGAGCAAATTCGATGTCCTGGAAATGCTTGCTTGCCTGGTCATGAGAACCAGTCTTGGAGCTCAGGCTTTGAATGATCTGAATGAAGAGGTATTGCCAGCGAGCAGGGAGCCTCTTCTTTTCCATCTTAGGGCCCACCGTCTTGTGCTCAGGGTTCTCCCAGATGTAACCAATTGAGTCCAAGAAGGAGTCAATTTGCTCAACTGTGGGCTCAGGGGCCCAAGATTCCGTCTTCAGGTTGGAGGGGAGGCGGAGAGCATGCCTTAGGAAGCCGGCAGTGAAGGAGAAGTATCCCAGAGAGGGGATAGAGAAGCCAATTGCAGGGATCTTCTTACCTTTGTCAGTAGTGATGATGGTACACTGAGCAGAGTACCAGAGAGCCTGTAGGTGTACAGTGATTCCTACAGGGTTGTGTACAAAGGCGTACATCGAAGGGCATACTTTGATGAAGGTAGCTCCATCATTGAAGTAGGCTTTGTCAGCTGGAATGTCGACCAGTGCCAGGTAGTTGCAGGCCTTGAAAGTCGCCTGTTCCATGCTGAAATTGCTTGCAGGGGCCTTCTCGATCATGTTGGTGCTTGATGATGCCATTTCTGTTTCAAATATTGGGATACCAAAGAGGAAAATCATGGTTTAATACAAGAGTAATAAACCAGAGAAGGTTTTGGTACAAGAATTACCAAAATGTGTAGAAGAAAAACAAGTATTTTGATGAACAAAGACCAAAATACTTGTGTTTTGAACACAAAATAAACTAGTTTTGTTTTCTTAAAAAACAACCTGTTGATTAAGAAAATACCAATATTTTGGTCTTCTGTTCTAAGTTTGAACCCAGAACAGGTTTTGGTCAAAAAAAACTTTGAATCTTTTTAACTCATTTGTTAAAAAAGTAAAGTAATTTAAGCAGAATTATAAGAAGAGATGAGAAGGTTTCGTCATTGTGTTTTACACACAGGAGAGGGTTAGATCAAACCTTGAAAGTAAATACTTGTTAAGAAAAACGCACAAGTGCATGTTCTTGGTGTTCTTGGAGAATGCTTGAAGGTCGAGAGAAAGTTCTTGCTTTTAGAGAAATATGCGCGCGTAAAGAATGAAATGAATAAGAATTTTGCTTAAATAGCAAGAGGAGAGAGAAACGGATAACTAAACGATGGTTTTATCTTTTAGAAAAAGAAATGATGACCTGCGCACATCCCTAGATAGGAGTGGAACGGAAACGTCGTTGTCAGTCGTGTGTCAGATAAAGGTCTGACGTGTCCTTTTCTTATTTGAAAAAACATTTGATTATCATTTAATAAATAAATGTTAATCATTATCCTTAAATCCTCATCAATGGACAATAAACGATTGTTCCAGATGGGTTTTTGTTTTTGAAAACATATTCTCTGAAAAGAAACATTCAGAGAGTGGAGATAAGAAGTCATACCTGAGAAATGTCAAGTATCACTGAATCAAAGTTCAGGAAAGGAAGAAGTTATTCAGCATTTAACATGCCAAGCTCACTGATGAGTAGATTAAATCTAGTCTCATTAAGAGGCTTTGTGAATAAATCAGCGAGCTGATATTCAGTTGGCACGAAATGAAGTTCGAATTTACCTTTCATCACATGATCTCTGATAAAGTCATACCAAATCTCAATGTGATTGGTTTTAGAGTGTAGAACCGGATTGTTTGCAATTGCAATAGCACTTGTACTATCACAATATATTGGGATCTTGGAAAGATTTAGGTCATAATCCCTAAGTTGATTTCGTATCCAAAGGATTTGAACACAACAGCTACCAGCGGCAACGTATTCAACTTCAGCGGTTGAGGTGGACACAGAGTTTTGCTTTTTACTAGTCAACTAACCAACTTACCACCCAATAGCTGACATCCACCAGTGGTGCTCTTTCTGTCAATTTTGCAACCTGCAAAATCACTATCAGAGTATCCGATTAAATCGAACCCTGAGCCTTTGGGATACCAAAGACCCATATTAGGAGTTCCTTGGGTTCGGCTTGATATCTAGCACAGAGACAGGTAGAGTACATGATATCGGGTCAGCTCGCTGTAAGATATAGCAGAGATCCGATCATCCCACGATAGGCAGTGACATTGACAGGTTTTCCATTAGAGTCCTTGTTCAACGTCAGAGGAGGTGCCAGGGAGTCTTCATCGCTGAGCATTGATTCATATCAAATTTGTTCAGCATGTCCTTAACATATTTACTTTGGCAAATAAAGATACCTTTGTCATATTGCTTAAGCTGCAAACCTAAAAAGTATGTTAGTTCACCCATCATACTCATCTTATATTCTTTTTTCATTCGATTTGCAAAACGAGTACAGAGTTTGAGTCTTGTGGAACCAAATATAATATCATCGACATAAATTTGGACAAGAATAGTATGACCTTTATGTTTCTTAAAAACAGAGTTTGATCAATTTTTCAACGAGTAAATTTTTCTTTAAGGAGAAATTTAGAGAGGGTATCATACCAAGCTCTAGGAGCCTATTTTAACCCATAGAGAGCCTTTTTAAGTTTGAAAATGTGACCAGGGTGACTAGGGTTAGCGAAACCAGAATGTTGTTCAACATAAACTTCCTCGCTGATTTTTCCATTTAAAAAAGCACTTTTAACATCCATTTGAAAAACTTTGAAGTCTTTATGGGCAGCATAAGCTAACAAGAGTCTTATGGCTTCTAGTCTAGCTACAGGAGTAAAGGTCTCATCATAGTCAATTCCTTCTTCCTGTCTATAACCCTGAGCAACAAGTCTAGCCTTATTGTGGAATTACAGTGCCATTTTCATCTAGCTTATTTCTAAAGACCTATTTGGTTCCTATCACTGTTTTTCCAAAAGGACGAGGGACAAGGTTCCAAACATTGTTTCTTTGAAATTCGGAGAGTTCTTCTTGCATGGCAGAGACCCAGCTAGGATCAGAGATAGCTTGATCGATCTTTTTAGGTTCAGAGAGGGAAATGAAATTTACATAAAGACAGATATTACCTGAACCTCTACGAGTTTTGATACCTGCATTTGGATCACCAATAATCTGATTTCTTGGATGACTTGCAGTCCATCTCTGAGCGGGAGGTTGAGGAGATTGATCAATAATAGATTCAACCACTTCTTCTCTTTCAGGGATACTTGTTGTTGGTTCAGCAACAGAGACTTCATTATTTAAGATCAATTCTGGAGATGCGGATGAAGCTTGGTTGTTCACTGAAGAGTTTTCGTGAGAGGTATCAGATGGATGAATCTGATTAAGAGGGGTGACATTGATTCCTGAGGATGGATCAGTATTTGGAATAGGAAAATCAGGGAGACAATCATCATTCATTTCAGCATTTGGTTGACTGCTGAAATAAGTTTCAGGTTCTCCATAATGTGATTTCATCCATTCATTTAGCTCCTCATCTTCTTTAGGGGTAGGAGCAGAGTTGACTGGACGTGATTCACCAAAGTTGACGTGCATAGATTTTTCAACATGTTGTCTTCTCTTGTTGAAGATTCTGAAGGAGTTAGAAACTGAAGAATATCCAAGAAAGATTCCTTCATCAGCTTTTGGATCAAACTTTCCCAACTGATCCCTGTCATTCAGAATGTAGCATTTCCATCCAAAGATGTGAAGATACTTCAAAGTAGTTCTTCCTCCCTGAAATAATTCATACGGGGTTTTCTTGAATTGCTTCACAATCAGGGATCGATTCTGAGTAAAGCATGTTGTATTGACTGCTTCGGCCCAGAATTGAGTTGGAAGGCGTGATTTGCTGAGCATTGAGCGAGCTGCTTCAATGATAGTTCGGTTTCTTCTTTCAGCAACAGCATTTTGCTGAGGAGTTCTCACTGAGAGAAGTTGTGAGAGATACCTTTTTCATCAAAGAAATTTATCAGGGTACTGTTCTTGAATTCAGTACCATGATCACTTCTCATGGAACGAATAGTCAGATTGTTCAGAACTTCCATCCTTTTGATAAATGAGATTATTATATCAGGGGTGTCACTTTTGGATCGAAGAAAGAATACCCATGTGTATCTGGAATATTCATCAACAATCACAAGAGTGTATTTCTTTCCAGATATAGATTGCACATTGACAGGTCTAAAGAGATCCATATGGAATAGTTGAAGAGGTGAGGTTACAGAGGAGACTTGTTTAGATCTGAAAGATGCTTTTGTCAGCTTTCCCTTTTCACACGCTGAGCAAAGAGATTCCTTTGCAAAGCTATGATTTGGAGATCTCGGACGAGTCCCTTTTGAGACAGTTCATTAATTGTCTTAAAGTTGAGATGAGAGAGTCTTTTATGCCATAACCAATTTACAATCAGAGGATGCCTTAGAGATAAAGCACACGTTCTCAGAGTGAGAACTATTCATATTGATTACATATATATTTTCAACTCTTTTGCCTGTTAAGGCAAGCTTATCATTGCAGTCAGTGACAACACATCTATTCTTTAGGAATAGAACTTTGAAATCTTTGCCACATAGCTGACTAACGCTTAAGAGATTGTGCTTTAGTCCTTCAACGTAGGCAACTCAGCTAAACGAGGTGGCTCCGTTGGACAAGATTCCATAGCCTTTAGTGTATCCTTTGCCATTTCCACCAAAGGTCACTGATGGACCAGCTTCTTCTTTGTAGTCAGAGAGCAGAGATTTTCTGCCAGTCATGTGCCTTGAGCATCCGCTATCGAGATACCAGATACCTTTAGCACTCTGCATTCAACAAAGAGATTAAATGTTTGAAGGTACCCATATTACTATGGGTCCTGCTTTGTTAGTGGAAGGAGTGGCGGAGGAGCTACTTGCTGAAGAACTATCTTCAGTGGATATCTTCACCTTTGATGGTTTTGCAACCTTGGTGGATTTCGCTCTTGTTGATTTATCAGCTTGAGCTACTTTTTTTCCATGAGCTAGTTTATCAGCTTTACTAGCATTAGGACACTTACTAGCAATGTGGGTAGTTTCACCACAGTGATAGCACTTCCTATATTTGTAAGGTTTGGAATTTAAAGATTTCAGAGAGATAAAAGGGATTTTGTCAGGAATGGGACCAAGAATTCCTTTATCCATTGTTCTTGGAGGTATACCAACCTTTTCAGGAACAGGAGTGAGATCAATCTTAATTCTGGGGGTTGATCTCTGAGAGAATTCAGAGATCTTTCTCCCAGGTTTAGGATTGCTCTCTGAGGAGGCAGAGGATTTCTTGTTCTTCTGAACATTTCTATTTCTAGGAACCTGGTCAAGAATCTTGTTTTTGACCACTTTCTTATAGTAGAAAGGTTTTAACACCGGAGTCTTCTCATTAGATTGAGGTCTCTGAGACGAAGAGGAGGGATCAGGGATAGAGGAGACAAACATTCCAAATTTAAGAATGGAACGGTCTTTCTTTGATTCTTCCTTTTCGATGTTAAAGCCTAACCCACTTCTCATTAGATTGAGGTCTCTGAGACGAAGAGGAGGGATCAGGGATAGAGGAGACAAACATTCCAAATTTAAGCATGGAACGGTCTTTCTTTGATTCTTCCTTTTCGAGGTTAAAGCCTAACCCACTTCCTACTTTCATAGGGATCTGGGCATTGATGATCTCATTTACTTTGTCAGAGGCTTTGGACCATCCTTTGATGGTAGCCTTTTCAGACTTGAGATCAGCGATAGCCTTTTCTCTTTCAGCGATAACTTGCTGCTTTTCAATGCTAATTGTTTGATTTACAAAGACTTGGTCCTTTAAGGTTTCCTCAATCTTTGAAAGTTCTTTGATTTTTAGATGAAAATTTTTTAATTGTTCAGATAAATCAGTGTTAATTTTCTCAGCTTTGATTTTTCCATTTAAAGCATTGTAAAAATCAACAGTCATAGCATCAAGCGCATATAAGGTATCGTTTTCAGATATTAAGGAGATAGAAGGAATACATACCTGAGTAGAAGGGGACTCAGAGGAAGAAGTTTCAGATACTTCTTCAGCGTCTTCTATTCTTGCCATCAGACATAAGAAGGCAAGATCTTCTTCATCTGTCTCTGACTCATCAGAGGTTTTAGCCCAGTCATCTTCATCATCCCAGTCAACTTCTTCAGCTACAAGACCTTTGCCTTTTGGCTGGTGTTTCCTCAGATCTTTGTATTTGTTTTTTAATTTCAAATACTTCTCTTTCTTATCAGAGGTCAGCGAGGTAGTGGGGACTGCAACTTTCTTGGATCTACATTCACTAGCGAAGTGACCCTTTCGCTGACAATTGTAGCATGTGGCTGAGGCTTTCTCAGCGGGCATGGTTTTCAATTTATCAGAGTCAGCGAGAGTAGGAGTTCTTTTAAAGTTGCTTTTTCTGGCAAATATTTTAAAGTTATTAGTTAACAGAGCCAGAGAGTTATCGAACTCAGAGATGTCAGCATCAATGAGTTGATCTTCTGAATCGGTTTGACCTAATTCAGTGATGGAAGTAACAGTAGAGGAGGAAGCATTTCTCAAAGGATTTACCTCTGAAGACACGAGTGCCAAGGAAGTACTTTTGGCACCCTTGACTTCGTTGATGAGGTTTTTCCTCAAAACTTGGTATTGCTCTTCATTTAAGAGCATTCCATACAAAGCACTTAAAGAAAGAGTTTCAAGATTCTTTGACAATTTCAAACATGTAGTGTACACTGCCCACTGTTCTGGTAGTGCCTTCATGAATTTTGTCAGAATTTCAGCGTTGGAATAGTGTCTGTTGACTGTTTTTAAATCAATCAACAAGCAGTGAAAACGCTGGTGAAGTTGAGAGAGAGTTTCACCTTTATGATGCATCAAACTTTCATACTGTCTTACTAGGTTATTACTTCTAGTGATTTGTACCTCAGATGTTCCTTCATATTGAATACATAGAGTATCCCACATGGATTTAGAAGTTTTCATTTTCATTACTGAATGATAGACTTCATTAGGGAGGGACATTGTTATTATGGATATTGCTTTTGAGTCAAGAGCAATTTCTTTCTTATCTTCTTCAGTCCATCGATAAGGAGTTTTAATGATACTCCTTTCAGGGATGGCTGGAGTAGTAGTGGTGTAAGGAACACCAGCAACTATAGTTGTAGGAACAAATGGTCCGTTTTCTAGATAGTAAGGTATCTTTGGGTCTGATCCTTCTAGAAACAGAGACATTCTTTCCTTCCACAATGGGAAATTATCATGGCTAAATCTAGGAGGTTTAGCTAAAGATCCATTGTCATTATAGTTTGTATTAGGATTTGACATATTTTAAAATAGTTTAGAAAGAAAATATTTTAAATATAGAGAACACACTGCTCTGATACCACTTGTTGGTCCCAAAGGAGTCTACAAAAGTTCAAAGGGTATAGAAACAGTTTGTAGAGGGGGGGGGGGGGTTGAATACAAATAGATATATTTTTACGTTTTTAAATAAGTTTATATTGAATAAACAAATTTACAGTTACAAGCGGAATTAGAACAAGGTAAATAACCTATTCTATTGTAACTTAAGAAACACACAGTTTTGATGCACAAGAAATTAGAAAGAAATGAAGCAGAGGTTCAAGGAGAGTAAGTAGCATGCATGAGGATGAAGAAGATATCTTCATCCTATTTATACCCGTTTGCATATCATGCAAGACAGAAGGTATATTGCCACGTGTCAAGCTTTCATAGGAAGCTTGTCCTTTGTCCAAAAAGCAGCCATGCTTTGGCCGAATATGAACAGTACCATATCAGATTTGATGGGGACATAAGAGACAAGTCGTACGTCCTTTTCTGACATAGTATAAGGTTTTGAACTTGAAACTTCAAGGATGAACTTTCGAAGTGTCGCTGAGACTTCACAATTGACTTCACACTGATTTAGATAATCCTTGCTTTCACTGAACCGCTTAAGATCACTAGTTGATTATCTCTTTCTTCATCTTAGTCTTCGACTTTCGCTGAATGTTTTTCTGGTGTGATAGCTGATCTTCAGGTCTTCAGAGATAGACTTAAGGTTCCTGAGATTTCAGCGATCGCTGATGGTAATCAGCGTATGCTATCGCTGAAATGAACTTGAGTCTATAATTGGGATATAAAGGAATCATATTCAAATCACTGGGAGGAGTTATGATCAACAAAAACCTTGTCAGGAAACCCAGTAGGGACAAAACCATGATCAAGGGAAAAAAGAGTGCAACACGTATTTTCTCCCCCTGATAATCACATCACTTGAGTTCTTCAAGTCGTCACATCCCAATACCATGAACCAGTCTTCGAAATGTTGAATTTGGAAGTGACTTGGTGAATAGATCAGCTAGGTTCTCACATGAACGAACTTGTTGAACACTGATGTCGCCGCTTTTCTGCAAATCATGTGTGAAGATGAATTTTGGAAGTATATGCTTGGTCCTGTCTCCTTTAATGTACCCTTCCTTGAGTTGAGCAATACATGCCGCATTATCTTCATATAAGACTGTTGGTAACTCTTTATTCGAAGTAATACTGCAAGATCCTTGAACATGTTGAATAACATTTCTCAACCAAACACATTCCCCACTAGCTTCGTGGATAGCTATGATCTCAGCATGGTTCGACGAAGTGGCTGTTATAGTCTGTTTCATGGAGTGCCATGAAATCGCTGTTCCACCAGTAGTGAATACATATCCGGTTTGTGATCGACTTATCTTTGGTATCCAGCATCTGCAAAACCAATTAAACTTGCCTTTGATTGATTAGTGAAGTATAGACCCATATCTTTGGTACCTTGGAGATATCGAAAGATTTGCTTTACTCCATTCTAGTGCCTCCTTGTTGGACACGAGCTATATCTCGCTAATAGATTCAAAGAAAATGTTATGTTCGGTCTCGTATGTCCGGCGAGAAACATTAGTGCCCCAATCGTACTTAGATATGGTACTTCAGGACCAAGGATATCTTCATTATTTGTTGGAGGTCGAAAAGGGTCTTTCTCAACATCAAGAGACCTCACAACCATAGGTGTGCGCATTGGGTGTGATTTTTCCATATAAAACCTTTTCAACACCTTTTCAACACCTTTTCTAAGTAAGTTTCTTGATGCACAAGAATTCCATCTTTAAGATGTTTGATTTGTAGCCCTAGCCAAAACTTTGTCTTTCCAAGATCTTTCATTTCAAAACCCTTTTTCAAATATTCTATTGCCCGAGGGAGTTCACGGGAGTCCCTATTATATTTAAATCATCTACATACACGGCAATTATGACATACTCGGGTCCAAATCTCTTTATAAAGATACATGGGCAAATCGAATCATTCTTATAACCTTCTTTTTGCAAATATTCGCTAAGGCAATTGTACCACATACGCCCTGACTGTTTTAAACCATATAATGATTTATTTCACTTAATCGAGCAATGTTCTCTAGAACTTACTTTGCATGATTCAGGCAATTTCAATTCTTCAGGGAAGAATTGAACCGTCCAACGGTCCTGTGGAAGAATAACGGTGGATTCATGTTGAAAGTAACAGATCTTAGTAGTAATGGTTCTGAGTCGAGTGTGTACAGGCCTGTCGTGTATCGGAGATTCCACTTGGGGCTTTCGGTCGACCAATGGTTCGTGATGTTTTGACTGACGTAAAGTATTGTTGGTCGAACGTTTGCGTCTGTCGTCGAGCAATTTGCTCGGCCATTGCTCTCTGGATCTTTGGCCAATATTCCGGGGTCGTGGAAAGTCTTTGTTCGGGCGTTTTAGTCAACGGTCGAGGGTTGGAGATTTTTGCCCAAACAGTTTGCACCCAAATTCGAAATTTAAGCGGCAACTTTATTTTTGATATTCCGCTGGTTCGCTGAGGGGAACGGAGTCGTTTGGTTTTGGGCGGGAATAGTTAGGATCTAACTTATCCAATTTGCCTAGGTTGACGAAGCGAGGATATCCGTTTGGGTGATGATGGCTTTCGATGATGTCATGCGTATGCACGAGCACGCGTGGGCAGTTGTCACGGACAGGTGTCATCTATCTGACGATCGCAAGCGGAGGTGCTCGAGACAGGTGTCGTCCCAGGGATACGAAATGATTATTTGAGCAGGATTTCGGGGAGTATAAAAGAAAGATCGCCTTTCCATTTCTTATTCCAAGATTCTTTTCGAAAAACATTGTCTTCGAAAACCTACAACTTCTTTTCTTTCTTGCGAGGAAATGTCGAATCCTCTTAGTACAATCCAGTCGGCAGGCGACTTTTGGGATTTCCTTAGCTTGGCCCAGCCAGATAATATCGAGGTGGTGAGTCCTAGCGGCTTGACGGTGGACGAATGTCCGGCGGAGGCCTTCGTCCTCTACGAGTACCCTTTCACGATCGGCCTGAAATGGTCGTTTCCTCGGTTGGCTCGAGATTTCCTAAGTCGTTTCGGCATTCCCCCAGGGCAGATGACGCCTCAGTTCTGGAGGGTTGTTATGATGATCGACCGATTGTCATGTGACTGGGACCCTCCTTTTAATGTTCGCGAGCTTTTGATGGCTTTCACGGTGAAAGCGGACGCCCAGTTCCGGTACAGTCATTACGTCCGGGGGCGGTAGGGATCGTGCGCTTATTTCTGGGAGAGGTATGTATTTTGCTACCCGCGGTCTCCTTCCGAGGGCGAGCAATGGATAGTTCGCGGCTGGCCCAAACAAGGTAAGGATCCGAAATTTATGCTTGCGACTTTGGGTGGGTCTCCGACGGTTGATCGTTAATTGTGCAGCGGTGACGTGCGAACTCCCCCCTTTCTCCTGATTCTATGGCGATAATCGAGCGTTTCCGGAGAATCCCGGATCATGCGTTTCTAACGTCGGAGAATGAGCAAGACGATGATATTGGTGAGGAGGGCGAAGACGTTGTCTTTGTCGAAACCTCCGGGTCCTCCCTTCATCCGGAAGAGGAGAGTGCAGGTAATCATTTCTATATGCTTTTAACCCCCGTTTTCTTTCTTCTGACTTGTCCGTTCTTGATTTTCTTGATTTCAAAAATCTTGAGGCCCCTCGACTGGTCGTGGGATCCTCCATGCTCGGAGGAGTCTGAACAGGAGGGGGTCGCTGGGTCTGTCCTGAGGGAACCGTCCCCAAGAGCCGCGGGTTCTAGGGGGGCGAAGACGTCGAAGTCAGCTATGCCTTCGCACGTGTTTGCTTTCCCTCCGTCGCATGGCGAGGGGAAAAGATCGGTGGCTGGAACTTCCATCGGCAACCCATTCCAGGTATTATCCAACATTTTGTCCGATGGGGTCATGACTCCCATTTCATGTGTCGTGCGACATGCGTTTGAGCGATCGTGCGTACATGCGATACTTATGCTAAGTGGTCTTTTGTTTTTAGGCCATACAGGCGTGCTCAGCTAGGCAGTTGCCATCGCCTCTAATGCGAAGGAAGTCGTGCGAGAGCACGAGTCTACCTTACAGGCAAGGGGGAGAGAGGTGACGGTCGTTCCTGAAGAGCTTCGTCTGCTGGAGGAGGCTCAGGACGAGCATGCATGTGAATGGGGTTCCAGTTCTGCCTAGAGGATCGTTAGGCAGAGGATCTGGAGAGAATAAGGGTGCTAGAGGCCGAGCTGAAGGTGGCAAGGGAGGCCCTCTCAGAGAAGACGAATGAGGCCGATGATCTGAAGATCCGGTTGAGGCGAGCCGAAGGGTCTGCTGGACCGTCTTTTCGTCCGATGCCCCCCCGGCTTCCCGCCGTTTTAGCCTTGTTGTCCCTATCATCCAACATGTGCACACATGTAGAAATCATCCTTACGAGAGTGACAAGCCTTGTTATCAATCACCGTACCAGGTTGTACGTTATCTGGAGATCCTGGCTGGGAAAACTTTAGTAATGGTGATGTGTGGGCCTTTTTTTTTCCTTTAGGGTGACCTATTTCGGTCGCGCCTGTTTTTGTACTCTTTCTTTTGATTTAGTAAAGACCTCTTTGTTACGACTAAAAGTCCTAAGTTTAGAAAGTTTTATAAAGAAGGAATGAATTAATTGTAACTTTCCATATTATGTTTAATTCCTTATGGGCTTGGGCTTACATGTATTAGACACCTAGTATATAAAGGAGTCTAGGGTAGAGGATTCGTTAATGAGAGTCGTCTAAAGTGCATTCGCGTTTGTAATCTTTAATGCTTTCATCAATAAAACATACGACTCGATGATTTCCGTATGATTCCTATTTTGATCTTGTTGAATCGGACCTAACACTCTTCTTTTTCTCCTGTCAGAAGTATAGTCTGAATCATGTTACCAAAAGGAATTTTATCTTAAAACGAGTTGATTTCTGGCGGTCGATTGTTGTTTTAGTGCTTCTTTTCTTAGGGCGGCCTATTCCGATCGTGCCTTTTTTGTACATTCCTGACGATCAATGCTATTTTTCCTTTTTGTCGTTTCTCTGTTAGATGTAGAGGAGGTTTAATCAGGTGTTCTGGGGGGAGTTTTTCTGTTCTTGACAGAACAATTTCTGGCGACTGAACTTTTTAAAGGGGAACTTAACACACAGACGAGTGATTTCCGGCGATAAAGCCAACAATGACTTGTAAGAACATAATAGAAAGGAATTACAATATTTAGGTGGCAGGTTTTCTTGCAATAGAGCCCACAGTAGTGCAACTTTAATCGAAAGGAATTTTGACATCTAAACAAGATATTTCTGGCGATTGAGCCTATAATCAACTTCGTAAGAACATAACCGAAGGAAATTTAAACGAAAGATTTCTGGTGATTGAGCGCATAATAGTTCAACTTAAAAAAATATAGTTAAAAGGAATTTTAATGTTCAGACGAACGATTTCTGGCGATTGAGCCCGTTAGAGGATGCGCCTCGATCGGTGTTCGAGAGGTTAAGTCCTTCTGGGTTTTTTCGACGACCGAGCCCTTAACCCTTGCACGTTCTGGTAGTGTCGCGTGCTCCCGGATTGCATGCATTCGTATCTTACGCAGCTTTATCGTGCATCAGCCGCCTGCGATGTTCCGACGGTTCACAATTGGTGCGCATTTGCATCGACGACTCGATCGGGCTATTGCTTTTTGTTCCGCCGTCCCTTCCGTCTTTAGGCGTTGCTGCGCGATCTTCATGTTCAGGGGACCTCGCGTATGTCCGGACTTGTGCCAGGGAACTGATCTTGGTCTGTGCGGTCGGTTTTCCCTCCCCTGCGTCGACTCCCCCGCGACGTTCGATCTGCGGTTGAGGCCCACCCTTTGCAGTTGGCCATTTCATTTTCATCAAGTCGCAACATCATAGCGTCTTCTATCGAGACTTGGCTGGGAGGTCGAGTTGCAGGAGTTGTTCAATGGGAAAAACCTTCGTGTGAGCGACGACCCAGATGAGGCTGTCGCGTTTGCCGCGGCGGTTATGGAAGCACGTTCACATAACGTCCATAACCGCCGTATTCCGAGGCTACCTATTCCAACAGGTGCTTTTAATTACCTTAACATCTTGTATCGTTTGGGTTTTGGAAATTTTTAAGCATGGATCTATGTAGCTCAACAAGGGATCGTTTTTTTTTATCTAAGTCTATTGATGAGTTTGTTGATGCTTAGATTCATTGAGAAAGGTCATTGATGGTATAGCATGTTCTTAAGAATATTGGGGATTAATGGGTTTTGTGGAAAAGTCATCTTGTGAGCGGTTGCCCTTTTTCATGTCGTAGATCAAGCTTAAGTTGTTAGCAAGTTGACAAATGCCAAGATTAGTCTCTTGAGTAAAACGGTTTAAGGAAAATGGTAGAACGGTGTTGGATCGGGATGTTCTTAGAAATTGTACTCTGGAAATGAAAGAAAAGCAATTTTCGGTGAACCTCATACCTATGGAAATAGGAAGTGTTGATATGGTGAGGGGATGATGTTACAACTTTAGATGTGAATCAAGATATGCATCCTGCGTAGATCTCTACTAGCATAACACATGTTTGGTACAACATAACATGGTGTAAGATCAGTATAGCATTGTACATCGATGTAGTAAGCTTAAGTGTGGTTGCAATGGATCTAATCTTTTAGATAAGATCGGTTTTAAGAATGAGTGAAGGGGGCTTGAAAGTAAGCCAGTGTAACGTATGGCAGAATGGGGAGTATGGGCTTAGGGCTGAGATTAAGTCATGCAATGTGAAAATTTAGAAACGTCAAGGAAAATCTGATTTTGATATCACCAGTGCTTTTCAGCCAAAACTTGAATTGGTTTATGTATATGTATGTAGCTGGCAATTTCAACCTCAATTAGTGTTAGTTATGCACGTTCAGTTGGCTATGGGTGTGAAAAGTCATGTATTGGAATACCAATAATTCAGGCAAAACACTACGAATACGCGAAAAAAGGTACAGGTACGGCAAGGGTATTTAAACACACACATTTACTTAGTTTGGATATGCATCAAGTGCATACTGTGGTCACTTCACGTGGATGGATCAGTTAGGTGAATGACCTCGCACAACACCATGGGAATCAAGATCCCGAAGACGACTGACTACATGTTTTGTTTAAATACAAGTTGTTCGAGGCTTTTGGACATTAGATTCATTATTTCAAATCAACATAAATGTTACATACCTTGATGTAACATTTGCGCATCCAAAATTGAGTTAAAATTTACGGCTCTCAGTAATGCCACATGGGTTGAGAAACACGACAATAATGTTATGCACCTAGTGGGCATGGTATGTGGACCATACTTTGAGAAGCTACTATAGTGGTTAATTGCATGGGATTCAATTATTTGTTAGATAAGAACAAGAGTGCATAACAACAAGGGTCCGTCCCACAACCATTGAAGAAAAGAAGTTGTAAGGGCAAAAAAAAAAAAAAAAAAAAAAACTCAATATGAGCGTAGATGCAAGATTTTAGTGTTCTTGGTCACAAAGTTGACAAGAAGGACATCTGAGTAAAATCTAATAAGCTAAAAGGTTGTGTCTAATTTAAAGCAACCGAGATTAGTGACGTAGATAGAAGCTTAATTGGGATACTATAGAGTTCATTAAGGGTTCTCTATATTGCGGAGTTTAATGTCAGCATTAATCCAGAAGCACTGTGAGTTAGCTCGAAGCCAGTTAGAACATGTCTTTCAGCTATTGAAAGCAAAGGTGAAGCTAAGCGTAAATTTGATGGTTGCTTGAAGGCTAGGAGGGATATATTTTCAACGACCTTCAAGGTCTGAATTAGACCTGGTATTTATGTAATGAGGCAAGTTTATTGCCTATGTGTCAGGTTAGTTGCAAGGACATGAGAACGTTAATCGGATAGATGATTGGGAATTAACAGTGTAGTATTTGCATTCAAATTTCCAAGTAATTACCATAATGGCTCAAAGTGTATTATGTACACATATCATGATAGTCATATGTCCGTGTTTGTTTGGAAATGAGAAGAAAGGTTGATTAGCCTTATTGAAGAATTATGTTGGTAAGATTTTATCTCATGTAGATAGATCAAGAAAGATCATGATTGATCAGATTATGAGTTATATCGGATTTTCGGGTCATTTTGAGCTATTTACGTGATGACCCTCTCGTTTCATCAATATTCGGTTAGAATTCAAGTGATCGTGTGCCTTAAAGAGCTGGTTGGTATCGGTGTCAATCTTGGTGTTCTTGAGGTCAAGTATCACTAGAGTACTTGGAGTATTCCGATTGAATTCCAAGTAAGGTTTGGAGGCATTATGTGGTGGCTTGTTGAGAATGGATTTTAGTGGTCAGTGATGAATGATGGTAATCATTTGTACTACTCAGAAAGTTTGAAAGTTCTTGGAGTTGTTGGGCTCAGTGAAAGTTTAGATCTTAATTTCACGATTGCATTGAGCCGGACCTAATTAGTGATTAAGGTTTCATCATGGAAGAGATGATAAGTTTTACGTTGTGCTGATTATTAGAGAATTTGAGTGCGAGTGTTAAGGTAGACCGTAAGAAGAAATTATAAATCTTAGAGAGTCTTTTACTAGTTGAAGTCAAAACCTTAACGCAGTACTCGTTTTTTAGGACCAATTGTGAGGGATTACGTTACCACCCGGGTAAAGTCGGCATGTTAGGGAGTAACCTAAATCGAAGGGAATATGTATGGCTATAGCCGGCTGAGCTCTTGCGAAACTATCGGAGGGTTTAATGCAAGAGAGGAAGAGCATTTTGATCAATCGGGATCGTTAGAAAATATTTAAGAAGGAATTCATCTATGAGCAACAATAATGAAGTGGGGTAATTAAGATACTCTCGAGATTGTAAGGGTCAACTAAGTTTGGGAGGCAATTAAGACCTTACTGTTGGAACTGCTCTGGCACTGTTCACGTTTGGTATGGGTATAATCGATTGAAAAAGGGTTCCAACCAGAGTTCGAACTTGGTGGAAATACTCCCACCGGAAGGGAGTCAATTGAGTTGTGAAAATGCAATTGTTTAAGAGTTGCGCCTCTTATGGATAAAGAGTATTATAAGGAAATGAGGAAACAGTATCAATACTAGAGGAACTCTCGTGTGGATGTTTATTCAATTTATGAGGGATTTGAAAATTTGGAAATCCAAGCTGTCCGTTGGGTGTAAATTTTAAGTTTTGTATCAAGAATAGATTTCGAGGACGAAATCATTCTAAGGTTGGGAGGATTGTAATACCCGGAAATTTTTAGATAAAATATAAAATTCTAGAAAAGGCGTGTTTTAAAAGGGTTATGGGTTGGTTGATGAAAAAGATCGAAGCTATGCGTCGAAAATCAAGTTTAGGAGTTTCGGGGTAACTTAAATGGCTCGTGCTAGTTGCGGCTGAGCTAACCCACGCCACTAAGTGGCTTTACACTCTGTTTGGCTCGGGCCAGTTACCAATGCCAGTTACAAAATGTAACTAGCTTCACAACTAGCGTCGGGATCTGTTTGGTCAAAATGGAGCCGCGTGAGTTACCAATGCCAGTTACGAAACGTAACTGGCGTCCATATCTAGCGTCCAGCACTGATCAGTTTTTAAAACCTCCGTTTTTTCTTGACTTTCATACTCATTTCTCACCCAAACTTATTTTCTCTTCTTCTTCTCTCTCAAGACCATTTTGGAGGGTCTTAACTCCTTAAACCTACTCATTCCAAATCATTTATTGCACCTCAAGCTTGAAGATTTAAGGCTAGAGTTTTCAAGGATTCGTGTCCTTCACCAAGCTTCATCACCATCTTCATCCTCTCAGGGAGATTTCTAGGGTTTTCCTAACCCTAGCTTTGTGAGTTCTTTTCTAAACCTTTACAAACCTAATACTTGTTCTAAATGCTCTTGTCTACTCTCTTTAAGTTATGATTTCAAGTATTTTGCATTTAGTCAAGGTTGAGTATTTTTAGGTCAAGATGAGGTATTTTGGAGTGTTTTGAGTTAGATGACGAAATGAACATCATAGTCGGTTTAAAATATTTGGTAAGGATTCACGTTGACAAAATCTTTGATTTTGGAAACAAAATGTTTTGACCTAATTTCCGGTAAAATTCATATTTCAAATGGAACATTAATATAAAGGTTTTTCAGTGTTTGGAACACTATCAATACGTCTCGTTTGATGTAGTTATTTCATATTTCATACTCATTTCTTACCCAAACTTATTTTCTCTTCTTCTTCTCTCTCAAGACCATTTTGGAGGGTCTTAACTCCTTAAACCTACTCATTCCAAATCATTTATTGCACCTCAAGCTAGAAGATTTAAGGCTAGAGTTTTCAAGGATTCGTGTCCTTCACCAAGCTTCATCACCATCTTCATCCTCTCAGGGAGATTTCTAGGGTTTTCCTAACCCTAGCTTTGTGAGTTCTTTTCTAAACCTTTACAAACCTATTACTTGTTCTAAATGCTCTTGTCTACTCTCTTTAAGTTATGATTTCAAGTATTTTGCATTTAGTCAAGTTTGAGTATTTTTAGGTCAAAATGAGGTATTTTGGAGTGTTTTGAGTTAGATGACGAAATGAACATCATAGTCGGTTTAAAATATTTGGTAAGGATTCACGTTGACAAAATCTTTGATTTTGGAAACAAAATGTTTTGACCTAATTTCCAGTAAAGTTCATATTTCAAATGGAACATTAATATAAAGGTTTTCAGTGTTTGGAACACTATCAATACGTCTCGTTTGATGTAGTTATTTCATATTTCATACTCATTTCTCACCCAAACTTATTTTCTCTTCTTCTTCTCTCTCAAGACCATTTTGGAGGGTCTTAACTCCTTAAACCTACTCATTCCAAATCATTTATGCACCTCAAGCTTGAAGATTTAAGGCTAGAGTTTTCAAGGATTCGTGTCCTTCACCAAGCTTCATCACCATCTTCATCCTCTTAGGGAGATTTCTAGGGTTTTCCTAACCCTAGCTTTGTGAGTTCTTTTCTAAACCTTTACAAACCTAATACTTGTTCTAAATGCTCTTGTCTACTCTCTTTAAGTTATGATTTCAAGTATTTTGCATTTAGTCAAGTTTGAGTATTTTTAGGTCAAAATGAGGTATTTTGGAGTGTTTTGAGTTAGATGACGAAATGAACATTATAGTCGGTTTAAAATATTTGGAAAGGATTCACGTTGACAAAATCTTTGATTTTGGAAACAAAATGATTTGACCTAATTTCCGGTAAAGTTCATATTTCAAATGGAAACATTAATATAAAGGTTTTCAGTGTTTAGAACACTATCAATACGTCTCGTTTGATGTAGTTGATTATTAGACTAGTATGATATGGATCCATAGGCATAAGAGTCGGTATGTAATGTCGTGAAGGATAGAATGAACCCACTTTTAATTGGAAATAGGCATTGCGATAAATTGTGTAATTTCCAATCTATCCTTTCACACTCTCGGAATATGCATTGTGGTTAGCGTGCAATTCTTGAGGTTCGAGCTTATGTGTACAAATGACTAAAGACTGTATTGTGGTTGATGTCAATGGCTACCAGACCTTTATGTGCCACTCCATAACATTGGTTCGTGGCCTACTTTGTGTTCCGTCACGACTAATGGTAATATCGGATCTCCCACGATTGTTTATAAAAGATCCTTACTTATTAAGAGTGAGTTATTTCAAGTGAAGTTAAATGGGATAAAATGCACCGTATCTTTGTTGTAAATGTTTTAACTGTTTTATCGATTTAACTGTTTGTCTCACTAGGCGTAAGCCTAACACTTGATTTTTAAAATGTGGTTTAGCAGGTAAGCAGCTTGATGGGGCTCTTTAGAGAAGGACGGGTTGATGTGTCGAGAGAGAGGACACCTTTTTGGAGATATGCTCATAGAGTATATACATAGTTGGAGTATAGTATATTATTTTGAGGATATTAGTAACACCCATTGTAATTTATATTCCGAATAGTATAGATTAATAGGTTGTTATTTTAATGTTCATGCTTTGATGTAAACTCCCATACTCATACCCCACTTGTTGGGTGATTTTAATTAATTCCGCATTTACTTTCGGTTTAAATTTGTTCTAATTTTTAGGGCGTTACATTAACATAAAATCACATATGATATGTACGTTCTCGTATTCTTTTAAATATATATCGTTCTTGTTTGATCCTGTTTATACAAGGGTGGTTTCAATTGCAAACCAACAATTCATACAAATTTTGCAAACCATTATATTAGAAAACAATTGAGATATTTATGGACAGTTATCATGATTAATTAATTATGTTTGAATTAGAAAACAAAATAAAATCAAATACTTATTAGACTAGATGGATAGTTAAATTGTTCTGTATCATTTGTTAGAATTGTTTTAGGCTTGTAATATATATATATATATATATATATATATATATGGTTGGGTTCATGTGAGACCAGCCTGTTTCCGTGAGACCCATGATACCACATTTTTATTCTTGAAACTTCACAGTAAAAACACTGTGAAGGTAAAAAAAATTGAACCTTCACAGCAAAAACACTGTGAAGGTTACCTTCACAGCAAAAACACTATGAAGGTTAGCAAAAACACTATAAAGGTTCATATATTTTTTTTACCTTCACAGTGTTTTTGCTGTGAAGTTTCAAGTATAAAAGGTGGTCTCACGGGTCTCACGGAAACAGGCTGGTCTCACGTGATCCCAAGTCTATATATATATATATATGTGTGTGTACTTTTGACCCTAAAAAATTATAAATTTGAATGTCATTACCAAAATCCTGGATTTGGTACTAGCTGAGTAGGTGGAATATACGCAGATATGACATTTAACATAAACAGTAGCGCGATTGTTTTCACAAAGACCCCAACTTGTGTAATGGTGTGAGTAAACAAGAAAACCACATATAACGAACATAAAAACGATAAAAATAAGAAAAGTTAGTGCGTGGGAAAAATAGAATCACATATACTCATCAAAAGACACCGATAAGTTTCGACAACAAGATATTACTCCGTAAATATGAGAAATCGACCTTGGCAGAATACGCCAAATGCATCAATAAGATTCATTCCTGCTCTACATCTGTGAATCTAACCTACGTAAAATCTACGCCTAAAAAATGTACATCACGCTTGGTTAAAGATCGGGAAACATTCACACTAAACACGACACCCAACAATCATTCACATATCATCATCATCCACCGATGGAGGTGGGAGTGGTGGAACCGCCAATAAAACTACGTTTGCTACTTCTAGAACCTTCCTACTCATCGTTTCAGATTCTTCCGTCTTCTTAGAAAGGGTATTTAACCCTTCAACGGCTTTAGAAGAAATATTACTACTATTCTTTACGGATGACAAAAGCTCTACCCCCGATGGACTTCTTTGTGTGGACGCTATTAAAGAACTGAAGGTGCCCGCTTCTCTTAGTTCTTGCATGATAACCTATTTTTAAGTAGTAGATATATAGAGAATATAAAAAACTATAAGATGGGTATAGAAGGGGCATATATGAAAGAAAGAAAAAAAGCTGATGTCATCATACTCACCATAGGAGTGTATATGCGAGCCAAAATTCCCTTTCTCATTAATTTCATATTTAGAGCTTTATCAGTCCATACAACATGTTCGCGATACCTATAGAACACAAAGTGTCAATAGCTGCTAAGAATATCGCCAACAGATTCTATTAAATAGAGACAATAAAGATTTTGAAGATCTTTTTGGCTCCATTAGGTTCTTTAAAAGTTTCTCTAAAATAGAGAAAACAGGAAAGAGAAAGTAGAAATCTCCAAATTTAAAGAATTCTCTAAAATTGAATGCACAGGAAAAAAAATTGTTTTTTTATCATTGCCACAAATCAAGTTGAATAAATTTTCATTTTACATATAAATTTTGTTTGAAAATGTATTGAGATATGAAATCTATTAAATATTATAATTATTATAATTAATGTTAACCACTCCAAATTTGTTGGAATTGAAAGTAACTTTTTAGAGATTTTAGTTCTGATTTCATTTTGAAGAAGAAGTCATTGCTCTATAAGCGGGAAACATGTGGTTCCTGGTAGGGGTGAACATCGGAAATGGGTACCCGTCTTTGGAACCGGAACCGCTTCAGAACTGCCGGTTCCGGAACCGGAACCGATGTGATTGGTTCCGGTTCCGGTTCCTAAAATACGGAACCGATTAGTACCGGTTCCGGTTCTTATTTTTTTGGAACCGTTACCCACTGGGTACCCGCTACCCGCCACGTTTAAATAAAAAATATTTTATATATTTATAAATAATAAATAAGAAATAAAAACTCAAACTTTCTAGTTTGTTTATGTAATAATTAGTTTTTATAGGATTAGTTTTGACCATTTGTTGTATTTATTACTTTTAGTCAGTATTTTATAGTTTATAATTACATTTTTATTGTATGCAATGTAAAAAAAAATAAAGTTGAAACCGGGTACCCGGTACCAGTACCGGGACCGGTTCCCATCGGTTCCAGTTCCAAAATATAAGGAACCGGTGTTAGCGGTTCCGGTTCCATGGAAAATGGCCGGGTGCCCGGTTATGCTCACCCCTAGTTCCTGGGGGAGGGAGAGAAGGAGGGGGGGGGGTGGTTCTTTGTGGGTCCGGTCAGGGTTGATGGTAAGCTAACCTTTTTGGCTCAAATCTATATTAGGATTATGAAAAAGAAGAAGCAATCTTACCAGCTTAGCATCTCTTCCTCTGTAGCAGTTGAAGCAATTATAAAAGCCTGCAGGATAATTAGTAGATAAAATAAGATCATTAACAGTATGAATCAAAAATAAAGTTTATACTCTAAAAAAAACGAATTTTCTTAAAAAAGAACATTTTTTTGTAGGCCAATAAGAGCTAACATAAAAATGCAATCACATTTTTCTTTAGCAATCGAAAAAGACGGACCTCATATCCTTAATTGCTCATTATCATCATTACAAATTCATTGACGACATGACAACAGTAATTCTTTAATTTGCCTTAATTGATGGATATTTTATCATCAAGCACATAGACCATGTTTGTTAGCAGTTTAATGAGCTAAAAATGGGACTCGCAACTTATTCAGTTGGCTATACATGACTGTTTGATAGTGTCTTATTCAGTAAGCTTCTAAGCGGAGCTTTATGCATAAAGCCAAGTTTTTTTTTCAAATTTGCCCCTCCCAATTAAAAAAAACGTTTCTTCCATCTATGAAAAACCTATTCTAAACAAAAACCTTGCCGATCTATACAAACAGATTAATCCACACCGACAACTTTATCCATACAGGAGTTAGGGCCTGTTTGTTAGCAGCTTAATGAACTTAATGGGACTCACAGCTTATTCGGTCAGCTATACATACTGTTTGGTTGTGGCTTAATGATAAAGAAAGTAGCTTATTCAGAAAGCTTCTAAGGGGGAGCTATATGCAGAAAGCCAAGTTTTTTTCACGCATGCCCCCTCCCAATTAAAAACAGGATTCTTCAATCTATGAAAAAACCCTCCCAAACAAAAATCTTTCCAATCTATATACACAGATTAATCCACACAGACAACTTTATCCACACAGGACTTATGGAAAACCAACCAAACAGCCCCTTAATGAAAACCAACCAACAAACACCCCCATAATCAAAAATTGCAATTTTCAAGGAAGGAGGGGCAAAAATTTGTAGATAATCATATATAAATTCAAAGCTACTAAAACTAGCATCATTCACATATATATATAGAGAGAGAGGGAGGTTCAAATGAGAATGGAACCATGTTAAAGAAATACGAGAATGGTAGTTCATGTACAAAATCATATATGATTTTGTACTAAATCACCCAAAAGTCCGGGCGACTTTTTCATGCCACTTAAGTGGCCCCAAAAGTCGCCAGCTACCCGTTAGTGCAAAATCATATATGATTTTGTATTGTTCTCTTATTTCCTTAAATAGGTACCATTATCGTATGAATCCTCCCCTATATATATAGTTGGGTTTTGGTAGAAAATCAAAATTTGGTGAGAAGCGTAGGAAGCAGTTTGTTACTGGAGGTTCACATAAGTTAAAATTTGTTATTTTAACTGATGTGAACATTTCCATGTTAATATATGTTAACGTTAACGTCCACATCAAGGTAGCATTATAATGAAGGAGAAGCGCCAATACTCACAGCTCTGTCGAATTCCAACATAAAGCATCTTTTAACATCATCTTTTGTAGGCTTACAGCCACATCGGTCACGCCTTGATTGCAAATCTGAAAACTTGGTGTAGGTGTAATGCAAAACAGCAGCCTCCTCCAGTTTTATCTCACTAAATACAACCATACAAGTTAGGGGCAGCTTAATGAGCTTAATGGGACTCACAGCTTACTCAATCAGCTATACATGACTGTTTGGTAGTGGCTTAATGATATAGAAAGTGGCTTATTCAGTAAGCTTCTAGGGTGGAGCTTTATGCAGAAAGTCAAGTTTTTTTCCAAACTTGCCCTTCCCGATTAAAAAACATGCTCATTCCATCTATGAAAAAACCCTTCCAAACAAAAACCTTCCTAATATATAGTTATATACAGACAGATTAATACACATAGACAGCTTTATCCATACAGCACTTAATGGAAGACCAACCAAACAGTCCCTTACTAAGATTTGCAATGAAAACATTGTCTTCGTCGATGGTAATAAAACTGAATGAAATTCAGAAAAATAATAATATTAATGAAGCGTTCCTCTGTGAGTGAAATTGTAATAAAGATTGCATAATTTCCTTTTCCTGTGTGTTTCCAATCTACAACTACTTACTTAGGAGTCATGTCATTTTCTAAGGTGTGCTTAAAACGGCAAGTCAATATATCATGTATATAATTATAAACTAGAAGGATACTCGATACATCTCAATTTTAATGTTTCATTTCATTTTATTTTTCTCTATCGATGTTATAAATTATAATGGTTTTATGTGGTTTTGAGATAGCGAATTTTAATGTTTCATTTAAAAGTTCTCTTTTTTTATGTAATTTCTTTAATACAGTTTTTTATTATATTTTAATTTAGGTTTAATAACGAAGTAATTTGTTTTTGGTTTAATAATATAATTTTTTATGAAAATAATAATTAAGTATTATGTTAGAACTCAATGATTATCCTAATTATATTTTAGATATTTTATATTTAAAATGAGATGTTTATCCTGTATTTGATTATGTTTATCTATAGTTAGTTACACGAATTCAGAAATGAAGCTTTAATAAATTGTATTGTAATCTTGAATTTTAAGTAATATGCATCAATAAACAGTACTGCATACATAAAAAGTAGTTTTTAAGAGTTTTTGTCAAATGCTTTATAATATAGTATAGATATGCACATATGTTTTCTATTATTACTCAAGAATGTTGAACAATTTAATTTCATATGAATAGAATAAAAATAAAAATTGACTTCGGATATATAGAACTTACAAAAAATAACACCATGTGTTTGGATATATGAATTCAAAGTGGGTAAGAGAAATAACATACTTTGGATTCTTCATATAGTTGTGCCATCTATGTGCACCATTAGGGCGCAAATGATGTTGAATACGAGCAGCAGACTTGCCATTTCCATATGTCAAAAAGTAGTTAGGATTACCACGAGTTGATTCTTTGTAATTGCCAAAGTATGTGTCCTTCGGAAGATGGTCATAATTCTTCTTGAACATTGACACCTTTTTTGCACAAACAAAACAAACTATTATTATTATTATTATTCATATCAACAATAATTTCATTCTAAAATTAACACAAAAACATATCACCTTATGACTTTTAGCTTTCTAATCTTATTAATTTATGGACAATAGACATCAAGTATACTTTACAGTAAAAATGACCAACTATATTTGCTATTTTCAGTTCTCTATTTCTTTCAAGTTTTAAATATTTCTAGAAAAATTTCAAGATTCAGCTACTTTTTTTGTCCCTTCAAGATTCAATTACTTTGTCAACGGATCCCTATTCATCTTCCAGGAATTACTTGGTAATTTGTATTATTGAATTACATATTCAAACAACAATAGATGTTTTCCCATTTTAGATATGGTTTCACGAGTGCCCTGTGGCTCAAGTCTCCACTCTAGTTTGTTCATCATTTTAGATCTTTTTTAGGACTCTCAACTTTTGCCATTTGTTTCTTTTTCTTCTTTTTTGTTGATGGTGTGATTCTGCCATAGCCCATATGGGGTTTTCACAGACTGAATTTGTAAAACATGACTTATACGAACTAATTATTAAAGTCTACTGTTATCAACAATGCCCTAATATACCCGTTTTTTGTATTTTCTACATAAATCTCTATGATTTGATGTACTACTCCTTGACCATCTTCTAAGACTATTGTTGCCACTGAGTTCAGTATAGCTGATGTCTATGGCATTTGCAGTGAGTGTAGATATCATTGGTTAACAAGGCCAGTTTTGACATCATATTTTAGCAACAATGACGATTATATTATAGCTTTCTTTATCAGTGATCTTTTTACTAGCAACAATATGCATCCAACTTACTAAAGAATATGTGTTTTTAGGTGAAGAATTCTATACCTCACTGAAAGGATCCTTTATGTCATCTCGTTCTACACTGCTTTCCTGCAAAAGTCACAGCCAAAGAGTTCAAAATAAATAAGAACAACTTACCAATAATTAAGAACCACAAAAGAAGAAGTATGCATCCCATAGCCTAAACAGAATAAAAATTTCTTCCTTGAAGATGCATCATTTTTTGTTTAATATAAATTTATTTAATTCACTCTCCTCTCTTCAATAAATGGATGATTGGTGGACAGGAAGAGAAGAGGGATAACTTACATAATTTGGAAAGACCACCATATCGACATTTTGTGGGACATCTGACAAAAGCTTCCTGAGAGAGTATTCACGAGTCCCTGCCGGATGTATCAACTCATCAGTATCGAGATGAAGGATCCAGTCCAAGTTAGCTTCCTACAAAGTGAATAGACAAGATTATCAACTTCGTCTGGATGTAGGAAAAGATTGATCACAAGAAAAGTAAACTAAAATGCTCTTGGAGAAAATAATCATACCCTTGCCATGACAATAGCCATTTCCATATTAAGGGACTGCTTGACAAACAATTCGTAGTTGCACGGTTTGTAGAAGAAGCTTGACAGCCATGTCTCATTCCAGATTCGACTGAAGCTCAAATCAAAAATATTAATTTATTTGCATCAACAAGAGAGAGGTCTTAGAATATTAAATAATTTGGCAGAGATAGCTATTGGAAATTTGAGGCGTTAAAATATTGGTAATTTACTCAAATAATAGTACAAACTAAAAGAAACCCTAACAAATTGCATTCATATTCCCATGTTATGAACTGAGAGAGTCACGCAAACACTAAAAAAACTGTAATTATCAGAGGTGTTGAAAGATTTTAGCAGTGAAAGAAAAAGGGTTCGGGCTACTCAGAGGCCAGAGCTCTCCTAATTACAAAAAGAAATTTTTTACATGCCTCACACCTCTTGCATCATCCCTCTTTATGCTAGATATTTATCATAATACGTACCTAAATTACCCTCCCCTAACTCTTATCAATTGCCACTACAATTTCGAAATTATACCAAAGAGCCCATTGTTTCAATTTGCTTGCCCAATCTTCCCTGCCCTTAACTTCTGTTAACTTTCTTTCATTAAGTACCTCATGCGCCCTGCATATGAGGGCAATTTGTTCATTACCTTATGAGTTATGACCATGTGTTTAAAACGATGAACTTTCCTCAAACTCCACCAATAAACCATTTGGTCACTAGGTTCTTGTTCTCACAGAGATTATGCTTAAGCAGCAAAAGGCGTCATCGGAGATAGAGAAAGGGGGCTTCACCGGAGACGGATAAAGAGGCAGAGATGGCGGTTGCAGGCAGGGGAGGGAGATGGTGGTCTTTAGGTTGGGATGCACTAGGTTTTCATCTGTAATTTTTTTTTAAATTGCTTTAAAAGCTTGTATACAAGCTTTAAAAACTACTACAAAATGACAAAATTGCCTCTCAAATGACTAGCATGTGACGGCACTTAACGGTTGGCTTTAGCGAATGTTAGAGCCAGGGACGATCCCATGCAAACAAATTCCAAGGATGGAGCCGTGGTGTCATCTCTAAACTAGAGTGGCAATTGGTAGAATTTGTCAAAACCACAGGGATGATTGGTGTAATTTACTCTACAGTAAACTACAAATTTCGTCCCTGTGCCTTTACAAGCTTAACACCTCAAATCCCTCGGTTAACATATTCAAATACAAAGTGAAAACTGAAAATCTTCTATACACACAATATCAAGCTATAACAATTCCAACAAGATTTCAAGAATCTTGACAGGAGGTAGCTACTGGAAGGTCTTAAATGGGTCCCACCTAGATTGTAGAATATGATTTTTTTGGGGGGTAATTCAGCACTTTACATCCCCTCTGTCCCAAGAAATGAGTCCATATTTGACGTTTGTGTGTCAAATTACATTGACAAAAATGGTTTTAGTTCAAGCAATTTTTTTGATTAAACTACATTAATTATTAAGAAACCAATCAAAGAGTTCATAGTAGATTCTTTTAATATCAAATGCATTATGTTATAGCATTAACACTCATAAAAATGTCTCTGTTTAAAGCAAAAAAGAAAAAAAAATTGATTACTACATTAACCATCAAAACCCAATCGGATTGTGCATCACTTCTCTTTTTTAGCATATAAACTAAAAACACACAGTAGCGGTCCTTATATATCGTATTAACAATCGAAATATGGTCGAAAGAAAAAATCTCTATTTGAAACAACTAACCTCTTCGCTTGTTGTGCTTCAAGTTCTCTTGTCCTATATATCACCTTTACCTCCTGTAACAAGATTAATGTAAATTTGATCATTGGAAAACACGTATGTTATTAAAGATCCACTTTAAGGAAACACAAAGTCAAGATGTTGACTCACAGGGATAGACTCTAAGACTTTAGATACAGTTGGGGATGCCGCTTTTCCTTCAACAAACAGGAAGAAGGTTGAAACACCAATAACTTTATGATAGAAGATCCACGGTAATATTTGCTCTAAGCCAGCTGATGTGCTTGTGGTAATGCATATCTGCGGTTAAAAAAGTATGCAGCATTAGTACTATAGATGCTAAAAGATACCCATATTAAAGTAGCTGAACCAATAGACGTCCTAAAGAAAACGGATCAAGTATATTCGACTAAACTACACAGCTGGAATGTTTTCACAACATTGTTCCCTTGATCAACAAGTTTCTTATGGATTTCGTTGATGTACGGCAGATATTTGGTAAAGACTTTGCAACAAAGAAAATGATTCAGAATTTCAGATTATTTTCAGTCCCGGCTGAAGAATTTCACCTACTCATGAAAAGAAAGCGTAACATGTTTTCACAAGGGTATTATGCACAAAACTCATTAACAACACTATAAATCACAAAAGATGCTACTATGGTTTATGAATCAACACTATAAATTACAAGTTTCTCCAATCCCCACTTCTAGCATACTTTATCAGCATAGCAGCATTCCGAACTATGACCAACTTTTTGTTTTTATCAACTTCATTTTTATTCAAAGGATCATTGAAATGGTAATCCTACAAGATTGATTACTTAGTTTATTCCCAAATTTTATACCACTAACATCAAGAAGAAAACATCATTAACGCCTCTGAATTCTGAAATCACATATAAGATTGAGCCCAAAATCCAATGTGACAAGCGCATTCCCTTTTCTCAAAATGAAAATTTCACAGATCTTCGGAAAACCTAGAAATTCTATGAAAAAAATATCCATTAAGAATAACTTTCAATAATCAACATGCAGGTGGCCATTGCACGCACGGCAATGCGAACCTCTTAGTCGTGTCGTCTAATTCAAACAACAGCGTGTAATTAGATATTGAAAATAGACTAGACCATTTTGGGTTCAAAAAGAATATTGAAGACAACAATTACATGATCAATAAATAACAATAGTATAAATGATCCTACAAAAAGAAACATAAAATTTGTGAATAATACCTTAGGCTTTAGATCGGATTTGTAATCAAATTTCCAATCCCTATAATAAGGGAAGGAAACGGACCGGCTTTGACCCAAGAGATCCGCACAATTCGAGGAGGAGGTTCGGGTGGTGTGTGTGGAGGAGGTAGAAGAATCCATACCAGGGAATTCAAGGCGATCTTTGGGGCTCCATCGGGTTGTTGGATCATCGATTTCGCCACGCCATTGGAGAACGAAGGCAAAGGCTGCTAGAGAGAGCGGAAGAACTGTGAGTAAGAGCAAGATTTTTGAATTGAAAACCTGAGAAGATTGTACTGATGAATGCGACGACGACGACGACGATGAAGTAGGTCTAAGAGACGAATGAAGACCCGCCATTGATGACCGATGATCGAAGAAGATGATCAAATTTATAGGGACGTTCGGATCAGTGTTGAGTGCTATTTTGAATTCTGATTACATAAAATTAAAATATTCAGATTTAGAAAAATGAAAGCAATTTTGTACATGGAATCGTAGATTCGTAGGAGAAGAATTTATTCGATTATCTATACACGAACACGACTATTTGGCCTTGACTAAAAATATAGAAAATGGATACCGGTGCCACCACTCAAGAATTGCTTATACATTAAACCGCTGCCGTTTGGTATAACACTTGACAAAATTGTTTAAATGATCAAATTACCCTTAAAACAGTGTTTAAAATATTTTTTTTTGGATATCAACTTTCCACTAACTTACTTTAACAAAAACCTATTTTTAAAAGTATTTTTTAATGCAATAACTTTTTAAACAACTTTTCATCATTTAAAATTTAAGATCCACCATATTCTATTTAAATTATTTTATACAACCCTCTTTTAAAAAATCATTATAAATATATTGTATTTCATTGTTACACAACATTTTATTAAACGTAAGTTGTTCATTTAGCATGTCCATGATTGTTTTTACTTGTTAAATGTATAATTAAATTTTGGGGTTATTTTTACATTGTTTTGGGCTTTTATAAATAAAAGATGATAAAAATATGCAAAAAAATGACAAAGATACAAAAAAATCCATTCATTAAAACCTAAAAATATTCGATATTGGTGTCATTTTGACGAGAGTTTTTTAATAATGTATTTTATTATAAAATATATTTTGTTTTATTATAAATATTTAATAAATTAGATTAATTATTCAAATTTATTAAAGTTAAAAATGAAAATGATATTGAATGAGGGGATAACTTCAAAATATTAAAGGGGGTAAACTGAAAAATATTTCAATACAATAACCCGTCGATGCATGATAAGTCTTTGGATTAAAAGTCATTAATTAGTCATTAGCTCCAATGCCAATAAGTCTTCTCTAAAAGCTTTTAAAGGTTTCAATAACCTATAATGACTAACTCGTTGAAGATGCTCTTACAGCTTAATAAGCTTAATGGATTGCCATACAAGAGTGTTTTTTATGGTTTAATTGAATAAATCCATCAAGCCAAAATGGCTATATGGAATAAGCCATGATCCCTCACTTGTTCCCGTCAAGTCACCTCAAACAAATTAATGGTAGCTACTTTCAAATTCAGAGAAACCTTGAAATTAATAAAAATAAAGAAATGTATCAGAAATGATCCAATTATCTCTTTTTGCCTCCCTCAAACCCATCGATCTCTCGTTCCTCAATAAGACATACTTATCTAGACACATAACTTAATCTATACAGAACTTAATAAAAAATAGACACCAAAAGTTAAAATATAGAAAATGGATTGTAACTTGTTTTCAAATAAAGTAAATAAAAAGTAGTTGTAGTTACAAAGTACATTATAAAGTATTAAAAAATATGATTTAATTTGAACAATTTACAATTAGAGTTTACGATTCCTTTGTTATTACAAATTTAAGTTTTGATATGTTATTCTAGACTTTCAGCTTTCATGGCAACCATTTTTTGTGCTAACAGAAAAAGAAGATATAATATTGGCATCGTTAAGGGTTGTAAATTTTTTTACTATGATTAATCAATTTAGTAGTGACACCAGATCCCACTAGCGTCTACATAAAATCCACACTTATCTTCGATTATTCACCTGATACTAATGACTTTCTCAAAAACTGTTTATTGTACATATTTTTTTGTCTTTATTACCTGTAATGTTCTACCCTTCTTCGTTTTGTTTATATTTTTCCCCACACACTTTGGTTTTACAAATATATCCATTTTATCAAGGTTTTCGGTCAGTTTTCAAAATCTTCAGATACTTCTGAATTTTTTTACTTTTTAAAAGTTTTTTGCAAGTTAAGGTATTCACGAAAAGAGTCTTTCTAAATTCTAATCGTTGAGATATGACAAAAGGTTGAATAGATCTTACCTCCACTCTATTTTTGGATCGGATACTATATACATTTGATTTATTGTCCCAGCAAAACTCTTCTATACGACCAATATATTTCTTCGAATAAAATGAATACTCGAAGACCAACACTACAAACTTATTTATTTACCAAAAAGATTTTGATGTACCTTCTAGTTCCTTGATCGACATTGACAATTCCTACGTTACATATATAAGCTTTTAATCGAGAATACGTGCATCTTTTTTTAATGTTTTCTTCGATGCTCTAAAAGGTTTAATTTTTTTATTAATGGGGTTCCTGTTTACGATAGAAGTTTTAGATATGAGTAAAACTCGGTTATGGCTGATCCTTAATCGGTTGTAAACAATTCTAATAAAAAAAACTATCACCATGTAAATGGCTATAATTTAACTACTCTGGCCCAAATGTAGTTGATACGCATGGAGTTATGGACTTGTATAGACGGTCCTCAACATTTGGCCTCAATCAAAAAGTATCATCACATAACTTGTTATAGCATAACTGTCCTAACTGATATGGACCGGTATAAAAGATCCTCAAGGCATAGTTCACGTTAATCGATTCGTTGACCAATGGATGAACACTATACGACACTTAAAAAATCGGTTCTAACATATTAACATTCATTGGTCCTTCGATAACAGGCCCCTTAATCATGGTCTAAAAGTATACATACAAGGGACCAACTACTTATAATGAGTCTCTCTTTAACCAATTAAAATATATCTGAATGTTTGATCTTAACTGTTAACTGGTTTCAGGATATTCATGCCTACCTTTACAAGTTATGAAAAAATATCTAATGGTTTGGCAATTAAAAAATGCACAGGTTACAAAACAATGTATTTATGGTATATACAAATATTATAAGTGGATAAAGACGTTTTCCTAATAAAAGATCATGTAATAAACTATTAGCAATCTATTCACTCTATTTAAGGTAAAACATTATCAAAGTAACTAATAACATATCATATGATAGGTTATGAACTTTTAATCTATTCACTCTATTTATGGTAAAACATCACCAAAGTAACTAATAACATATTATATGATAGGTTATGAACTTTTAATAAAAACGGCGTTACGATTTCCTCATAAATGCTTCTAGAATCTATTATCATCTAGGGGTGAGCATTGGCCCCGAATCGGACCAAACCAGTTTGGAACCGAAACCGGAAATAAGAGATTCTTGGAACCGAGAACCGGACTGTATAGACAATACCAGTGCCGGTCCCGGTTCCGTTCCGGTTTTCTGGTCAAAAAACCACTGAGCAAAGTGGTGGTAAGAGAATCTCTTATTTTTCATTTTTAATCCATGACATCATTGCAGTAATCCATGACATCACTACAGTAATACATGCAATCCCTTTTATTGTTTTACAACTTTGTAAATATATTCATATATGGCGTCATTTTTTAAACAAAATTCATATTAATCCATGACATCACTGTGCAGTAATCCATGAACACTTTTAATCAATGACATCACTGAGCAGTAATCCCAAAATATTCATAATTTAATACTAAATCAACCAACAACAATCATACTCTAATTTTCCATTGCCCTCTTCCCATTGCTTTGTCATCTACTTTGTTTAAAGTTTGTGTAATCTCTCTATATAAACACAAAACCGAAAAGATTGTTCGTATTTAATAAAAAGTAATACTCGTTTCAAAATAGACCAAAAATTGATTTTTTTTACCCAAAGCTATATCATCGCCCTTCAAGATGTCGTCTATTATCGGCTTTCTAGAGTTTCTAACCTAATCTTGGGTGCACAACAAAACTTCAACTATCAACGTTGACAAACTAGTTTGATACTCATTTAAAACTCTACCACTAGTGCTAAATGCGGACTCGGACGCCATGGTTGAAATTTGGATCGCCAATATGTCTAACAACAAGAAAATTAAATTATAACGACATTAATTTATAAACAAACTATGAAAGACTAAAAAAAGAAGTAATAATTACTTAAATTATAACAACATTAGTTTACATTATTTTGTTACTTAAACTTTCGGGTCGGTCCCGGTTAATTACCTGAAAAATTGGCATCGAAACCGGTTTGGAACCGGAACCGAAAATGGAGGATTTGAAAGACTGAAAACCGGACCGGTTGGACAATACCGGTGTCGGTACCGGTACCGGTCCCGGTTCGGTTCCGGTTTTCACCGGTTGTTACGGGTCAATTGCTCACCCCTATTACCATCTACAAACAATTTAATGTACTATTAAGAAGTTTAAATCATTAAAGAGACACATCATTATTACTTTTTAATTAAAAATATGTAATAAATTGCTCATAGATTATTCATATCAAATATCTTAAATAGCTGACTCGATTAAATTTGGAAATAGAATATTCACATTTTTTCATTTATTTCCTGTTTATCCATATATGGGCCATAGTTATTCAAGAACTAGAATATTTCCTTGCAAAATTTAGAAATCAGTGGCAAATCAATAGAACAATGATTTTAGAATTAAGTAATGAGTAGTCGTTGCAAACATGAACTAGCAAAAAGAAAACTTATAACTGAAGAAACCCGAAACTCGAACCCGGTTTGGCAAGGGAATTTGTAAGATGATCGGACGAAAAATCCCTGAATTTATAAACGATGATTGAGATACCGCTTGCCTTTGATCCCAAATATTAATATTATTTTTGTGTATATGTTTGTATATAATAATAAAATAAGAAAACGAAAGGTACTATATAATATAATAAATATAATTAAAAAGAATTACATTATTAGGTTGATTGTTTTTAGAGAAACTTTTGGTGATATAACATGGATGTATATAACTTTTTGTGATACAGTAACATCAAATTTTAGGCATGGACATTATGGGGAAATCATTTATGAAGGAAAATAAATATACAAACATTTGTGGGTTCAATACGAAAATTGTTATGGATTAAATTATGTTTGTTTGATGTTACTTTTATACAAATGTAACAATTTAAAAAATTGATTGATTAAAATTTTAGCATTTTATGTCGTTTAAGCGTGAAATTAGCGCTCGCACACAGACACACACATATATGTATAGAGAGGGAGGTTCATGCGAGGAAGATATCTTTTTACGAGAACGCGAGGACAATCCTTAGCCAATCATTTTGTACATGAAATTTTTTTCATGTACAAAATCACATATGATTCATTTACAAAATCACATATGATTCACGTACAAAATCATATATGATTAGCCGCGACTTTTCCCGCCACTTAGCTCACGGGAAAAGTCGCCCGTGTCCTTTTTGATGCTAGTTATCACATATGATTTTGTACATGAAAAAATTTCATGTACAAAATGATTGGCTGAGGATTGTCCTTGTATTCTCGTAAATTGTTACCGTCCTCGTTTGAACCCACCCATATATATATATATATATATAAGTGCAATATTATCAGTAATCAAACACAAACGATAAGCAATTGATTGAAAAACAGTCGTCGGCTTGATTAATTCTTGAAAGAGAAAAGGTTAGAGTGTACGACTAATGAAATTGATAATACGGCTAATGATTCTCTAGGTTAAACAGAAAATAGAAAATGCATTTATATCTTTCGGTATTTACAAGATCAACCCAAACTTTAATATAATTAACTATTGTCCCTTACAATCTTCCCCTTTGTATTGAAGTTGCATTGTAATGCAAATCACTTTGCTTGGCGAAGATCGAATATTACATAAAACTTTTTGAGAGACTGGCGGTACTGCAAGCAATTGCCAATGTAACACCCGGAATTTTTGTATATAAGATAATGGACTTTGCATTCCAACGGAATTATATTTATAGTTAAATTGAGTGTTTTAAGGGTTTTATGATGGGTTACATTGAAAGGGAAGAAAAGAGCGAGAACCGAACACTAAATGGGTTTCGGTACACTTTGGGCGATCATGACAGGCTATCTTGCCATGTCATGATCGCAGGGCATGATAGCAAGAACATCAGAATGTCAAGAAATAAGATCAAACTCACGGTACACATCTCGCGATCATGACAGGCGATTATGCCATGTCATGATCGCATGTCATCATCGTCGAACGCACCAGAGGAAAATTTTTAGCACCAAACTCTCGGTATATGCCTGGAGATCATGACATGCGATCTTTCCTTGTCATGATCGCAGGGCATCATCACCCGTGTGGTCCTGAGGGCACAATAAGTCCCGATTTTTCAACTCTTCTTCCTCACTTCTCAGATACAAAATTATTTTGGTCGAGCTCTGCATTGAAGGCGATTTTGGGAGAACTTAATACTCTCATCTACCTCTTTCCAAACCATTTACTTCCTCATTAAAGTGAAGATTCAAGTCAAGTTTTGGGGTTAAAGCTTCAAGTGTTCATCTTCTCCACCACTTCATCTTCTTCCACCTTTTTAGGGAGATTTCTAGGGTTTGCTTAACCTTAGCCTCGTGAGTTCATTCTTACCTTTCTTAAACTTTATACATGTCAAAATGATGTATTTTACCTTAACATGATGTTTAAAATGAGTATTTCTATACTTGGAAGATTTTGGTAAAACTAGGTCAAAATGTATCATTTAGGGTTTTCTTTGAAACGATGAAATGGAAGTCAAGAACGGTTTTGGAATACTCTTATGAGTTTTAAATGCAAGAAAAATGATGTATAAACCTAAATGATTATTTGACCTAATTTTTGGAAGGAAGGTTTTGGAAGTATGATGTTATACTTCACAAAGGTTGTGAAGAGAAGTTAATACATTGGAAACAATTGTATTAGGAAGTTAGAATAGTGTAAATGGATCCATAGGCACAAATAGTCAGAAGTATTGAGGATGACACTTGTAATAGATCCCGATTTGGGGTTAAACTTGTGCGGAAGAGTAATCGATCTGATGGCGGGTCATTCCCGTAGAAGTTTCCCTCAAAAGAAGTAAAGCGTATCTTTTAGGTGTAAATCGCGGAAGTAAAGAAAAAGAGATGTTTTAGAAAAGCTTTTGGTTAAATGTTTGTTTACCGCTTTCGAAGTTTAAATGGCTTTTCTATATTTGAATTGTTTATTCTCACTAGGCCTTTAATCCTAACACTTTTTCTTAAAATGACATGTATAACAGGTGATCAAGTAGGTGGGGCTTGATGGGATGAGTGAAGCTAGATGCCGTTAGTGGCATCCTTTTTGAAGTGCACCCTCGTGTGTATAGATGGAGTTACATAGAAGATTATTTTGAGGATTTTAGTGACACCCGAATTTAACCTGTATTTTGAATTGTGTAGATTAATAGGTTGTCATTTAACATCCCTATAGAAGTTGTAAACTCACTCTAACCTTCTCCCCATCTTTATGGGTGATGTTTTATGTAGTCGAAGTTATTCCGCATTTTGTTTTGTTTAAATTAACTCCCAATTTTAGGGTTGTTACAGCCGATCATATCCATGGCTCTAATAATCAAAATTTTATCACTGATCCTCATCTTCACTTTTTCTTTTTTGTCTACACTGAGTTTGGCACTTAGATGTGTACGTATCTGCTACAATCTCGCTAAATCTTAGAAATCTTTTGATGCCAAGCTTGTTCATGTAGACCACTCTGAACTCTGGCATTTCTAAGACCATCATCACTAAAAGACACTCTAGTTTTGGAATGTATTGATTCGGTTTGACCAGGTTGATCTTTTCTTGACCGCTTTCTATTCCTTGTTGAAAGTCTTCTATGTAACTCAGCTCGATTTGTCTTTGACAAACCTGACTACTGCACCTAATCCACGTTATTCGTCTCTAGACTTTTTCTTCCGATCATTTAGCTCAACGAAAAGGAATTCGAGATCATCAATTTCCATGTTATGGAAGTTTGCTTCAAAAAAGATGTACTCTTTGTTGTATTGTCAAATGACACGGAACATAGGAAACTGTACTTGACTGAGCTTGTTGTAGAAGACCTCTTTGAGTAACCAGATTCCTTGAGTAGATTTTACTTCATGCGGTGGTTGAGCCGTGGCTTTGAGCATGTACACATATTTAGTGATTTCACTTGAATCCATTTCTGTGATTCGGTGGACTCTGACTTTGCTCAGTGGTTCCTTGACTTGCACAAAGATCTTTGTTTCAGTCTCTTCCAAGTAGGGCACTCTAATTCTATTCTTTGTCCATTTTGCGTCGTAGTCGCCCACTTTTCTCGTTCATCTTGAGAAGGTGTGGTGGTTTGCGCGGGCGATTCTCTTACTAGCGGTTTAGGGATGTTATCATTCAGCTCAATAATGTCCTCATAGTCTCTCGGCTCTAGTATTTTGGTTTTGGTGTCTGGATACCATCCTCGAACGTCTTCTTTTATTCTCTAAATATAGAATGTGATCGGTTCGTCATCCGTAGAGTCCACATTAATGTCTGTCGTTGTGTTCACATTCGCGTCCACCTCTATTCTTGCTTTCAGTAACCTTAGGTTTTACAACAGTTGGTTCTTCGATCTGTGTAGTCTCCATAACCTCAACCTTTGTTTGATTGGTACCTTGAGCAGTTGAGGCTACGGTTATGGGTTGTTCAGCGGCATGTGAATGAATATCGTGAGTTCCAAACGTGGATGTACTATCATCCAATCGTTGTCACTTCTCCCACTCATGGCGACGAAGATCATCGTCATCCTCAACCCGATGGCATTTGGTAGAGCCGACCTGAGACTTTCCTGTGTAATCCAAAGACCGGATGCATTCCAGCATGTGAGACATCGTGTCTTGAATAGAAGCGGTGTAAGAGTTGACTAGATCGGCGATGTTGTTGAAGCTTCAATTCATGTTGTCGAAGTTGGATCAGACCTCAACTTTGAACTCGTTGAATTTGGGATGGGTGATATGAGGAGACTCTTGCTGATGATGTAGAAGACCAATCAAGTCTGATTCAACTGACCTCCAACCTCGGCTTGGGACAACAACCAAACATATAGCTCGGATTTAAGTTTGTATATTCGACGGTGACTAATCAAGTGAGAGAGAGAAGAATGCGTCGGTTGGAGTGGAGGGGCGTGCAACCGAGGTGTGCTATCGTAGGGTGAGAATTGGAGAACGGTTAGGAGGAACATGGGGCAGATGTTAGGGACGTGAGTGGGGAAGGGAACGTGTGAGAGGATACGGACGTACACAAATGTAAACCTAGTTCAGTAACTGTAAAATAAGAAGTTTAAAGGGCCAAGATTTGATCCGAGAAATAATTAAACGGACGCGATTAAACCGACTTTAGACTAATCGTCATTAGTAATATATATAACTAGTGTTATACCCGTCCGTTGGTCGGGTACACGACATGACTTTAACCAGATTGTAAACGTCTTTGAAACAGACCTTAAACAAAACCTAAGCAAATCGATAAGATGATAAATGTGAGCATAATTTTATGTGAGGTTTTATCCTAACTCGATTGGCATCCCAAGTAATACTTTTAGTGTCTAACAATGTACCCCTACTGAATCCTTCTAGACGGAGACGAAAGGACTGATCAAAACCTGTTTCTAAATAGATTCTAAACTTCTGCAAAACAAACCTCAAACAATCCCGAAAATGCTCCGAAACAGGCCCCTATGGACCCACACTTATAAAAACACTATATAGATGTTGTTTTGGGGATAAATACATGATAAACAACCCCCTTGTTTTGGAGACCGATAACATTATTAAAAAACAAATTACAAATAATTGTGAAATAGTTACAACAACCCGATAGCTGCAAGAAAGAATTGGAATTTTTGACATATTTGGTTTTTAAGATTTGGAATATAATTAAATTCCATTTTTTATAAAAACAAATTATAGATAATTGTAAAAATAATTAAATTGCCATATTATTAATTAATTTTGGGAAACAAACGTCTTAAACATATTTTAAAACATTATTATATATAAATTCTTCAAAATCCCTTGAAATCCCAATCACCCCATGGGATTTCAAATATGAGTGATCCGATAAACCAAACACATGACTACAAAAATGATTATGAGTTGGTAAAAGCATTGAAGAATTTGAAAACTATATTTGGCTTAAAAAGGAGCATATTAATAGTGTATTCAAAAGGATCTAATGACGTTGCAATACATTCGTTACCACAAATAATTGAAATCATTGATAATGAAACTTGATTTTAAACCATTCAAAAAAGTTGTTGGCTTGAACTTTGGAGAAACATAATTATAGCATAATGAAACTTGATTTTAAACCTAACTTACACAGAAGATGATGGTATCCATCGCCTTTCTAAAAAGGGTTACGAAACTGTAGAGGGAATCTAATGTAGAATCAACATGAATACATGATATACCTAGTCAACTCATTTTCATGGATATTTTCTTTTCTTAAAATTACAGCCACCTAATTTGGTGGATGAATTCCTTGATTTCTCGTCAGCTAGGAGGAACTCACAAGGAGACCTGTCAATGATCCAATTGCATCCATTGTATCGCCTTTCATCGAGGAATGCCGTAATTCTAATGGACATAATTCTTTGATTCCTTGTTCTAACAACACTAGATTTGAACAATTGGATAATGAACAGTCTAGTTCCATGTTTCCGACAACCACGCCGAATCTCCCGTCTACGAGGTCGTCTTCCAATCCGTCTACTCCATCAGATCAAAGAGTTGTTTTACATATTAATACATTTTGAATAAAGAGTTATGGTTGTTGGAATGGGTGTCCAAAGCCATAACTAATTACTCATGACTTTCCATTAATAGTAGGGTTCTTTTTGGGTTGCCCTCAATTGTCCAAGGGTTATTAGAATATTTAAGAGAGAGAGATAAATAGTTTATTAATTATTATTTGATAATAATTAATTAGAAATTATTATAGAAATTTTATAGAATTAATTGGAATTAATTTGTGCCAATTAAAAGTGCAAAGGCTACTTGGTTATTCTTTGAAAGATGAACCAAGGGCTTTTCTCTAAAACCCTAACTTTGGTCCTAAGTTACTTACCATTATAAATAGAGATCAATGGCTCCTAAATCAAGTGTCCCACTCAAACATTCTTAAACTTTGAGTTTTCTCTTCTCTCTTTGCTCCATTCCTTGTGGGTACTCTTACTACACTTGGGTTATTAGAATATTTAAGAGAGAGAGATAAATAGTTTATTAATTATTATTTGATAATAATTAATTAGAGATTATTAAGGAAATTTTATAGAATTAATTGGAATTAATTTGTGCCAATTAAAAGTGCAAGGGCTAATTGGTTATTTTTTGAAAGATGAACCAAGGGCTTTTCTCTAAAACCCTAACTTTGGCCCTAAGTTACTTACCATTATAAATAGAGATCAATGGCTCCTAAATCAAGTGTCCCACTCAAACATTCTTAAACCTTGAGTTTTCTCTTCTCTCTTTGCTCCATTCCTTGTGGGTACTCTTACTATACTTGGGTGGATATTCCGAAAATTAATAATCTTGGACAAATTGGGTACAAACCATTAGAGGTAATCTCTTTTGGTTACTACCTTCCTTAGTGTTGGATCAAAGTGTTCGAGTTTTACAAGTGGATCAATCCAATTACAATATTGTATTAAAGGTTGGTAATCTCTTTTCTTCTTGTTGTTAATATCATCTACTAAGGTTTCCTTGTATTATATGATATTTACCATAGTTTCCGCTGCTTTGTTTGTTTATAGTTCATATAAAACCCATCAGTGGTATCAGAGCCTTTAGTTTGGTTGATATTAGCACTTGTTTTAGATCTTGTTTTCTAAAATTTTCGTCAATACATATGTTGGATCAAAAATTAGGAGATAGTTGGTGTTTAAAATTGTTTTGAAATGTTTAAAATATTTTGGCAATTATCTCCTAGCTTTTGGTAAACACTGAATAATGATCTGTTAAATAGCAATTATCCAATATTTATTTAATAGTAAAATTTCGGAAATTTGAGGATTAAATGGAAAGTAGGTTAATTTTGGCTATTAATTTAAAATCATTTGGCAAATTGGAAGATTTAAATAGGTTTTAATTTTAAAGTTTTAAATTGAAAGAGATTATTTTGTATATATATATGGCCGAATTGTTTTGGTTTATATATAGATATTTTTTGATTTTGTTAATCATTATCATGTGTCCTCACATATTTAAAGTTTAATTGGTAAATCTAAATTGTCATATGATGTAAACATGATAATTAGGATTAATAGATTATCAAATAGAATTATTATTATTATATATATATATATATCAATTAAATTTCGACATATAGGATTAGGGTTGGGATCACGTGAGACCACCCTGTTTCCGTGAGACCACCCTTTTACACTTGAAACTTCACAGCAAAAACATTGTGAAGGTAAAAAAATTATGATGGGTTCACGTGAGACCAACCTGTTTTCGTCAGACCCGTCGGAGACCTGTGAAACCACTTTTTAACTCTTGAAAACTTCACAACAAAAACACTGTGAAGGTAAAAAAATCTGAACCTTCACAACAAAAACACTGTGAAGGTTACATTCACAGCAAAAACACTATGTAGATTACTTTCATAGCAAAAATACTTTAAAGATTCATATTTTTTTACCTTCATAGTGTTTTTGCTGTGAAGTTTCAAGTGTAAAAGGGTGGTCTCACGAGTCTCACGGAAACAGGGTGGTCTTACGTGATCCCAAGTCTATAGGATTATATTATTTTAATTATTTACATGTGCCCTCACATGATTAGAGTATTTAATTATGTATTAATATTATCTTGTAAGGTTATATGGTAAATTGGAATTAACTTGATTAAATAATTGGTAAGTTTTAAAATGTTTAAAATCTACCCTATTATTATACATTGTTTATATATATAGTAGAACTAATATTAAATATATCGTAGTTGGATCACTACTAGACCCATCAATCTCCTAACATTATAAGAAGGTACAAGTAAACTGCCTATAAAATGGCTGCTAATGAGAAGGGTTTTTAAAACGCCTTGCGTTGCCAGCTCACCTACCTTTTGTGTGAAAGAGTGCGAGTTATCGAACGGATCCAATATTATCGATATTGAGATTAAAAGTATTAATCTAGAACCTATATCTAAAATAAATTTCCCTTTTTAGATTCACATAGGAAAATGTGAATATGTATGCAAACTAGGAGCGTGTGTGGATAACCGGCACATTAACTTGAGACTGTGATAGGCAAGGTTATATGGCAATTCATTTTTATAGTTTATTGATGGAGCGTGTGTGGATAACCGACACGTCAATTTGAGAACTACAAATAGAATAAATGTACCAACGCGTTTTGCATGGTTAATTCACAATCTTAGTTGTGGTCCTCGACGTCCCAACCACAGTAAGTAAGATGCATATCTGAGACTAAACATGCCCTTGAAAGTACAAGGAGTCTCAAACATTCTAGGAATTTCATAAAGATGAAATTGGCAAGTTGCATGCCTACCTAAATTAAATTCGTATATAATTACGGCGTCCCTCTTTATATAATGAATGTTAGAAATTGAATCCTAGCCTTAATATATTAATTGGGTAAATAATTAAGGATTATTTAATATCACTAACTAAAACCACTTGTCTTATAAGATGTCTGGAATCAATAATGATCTTTCTCCTCCTCCTGCTCTTACCGAAAATTCCGGTTTCACTCTCCTTCCTATTCTGGCGAAGGAAAAGCTTGTTGGCCCCAATTACCTTGATTGGATGCGTGCCCTAAGATTGACCTTGAGCTATGAAAACAAGGAATACGTGGTTGATAACCAAATCGTCAAAATCGACATGAACACTGCCTCTCCCGAAGAAATTGATGCTTACAACAAGCATTGCACGGACTCTACCAAGGCATCTTGCATCATGGTATCCACCATGTCCTCTGAACTTCAAAAGATGTTCGATGAGAGCTAGGCATATGAAATAAATGAGAAACTTTGCAAAATGTTCGCTAAGGGACAAAGGCAAGAGCGCTTGGAGGTTCTTAATGCCCTGAAAAAGTGTTAACACAAGGACGGTGAGTCAGTATGTGCCTACGTGCAAAAGATGCAAAGGCTCATTGAAAGACTTGAGAAGTTGGATGTGAAGTTTGACAAGAACATGGCCATTGACATGGTCCTTGATTCACTTCCGGATTCTTATGACCCGTTCATTATGCAGTTTCGTATGAATGATGGTGGGACCAACATGATGCAGCTGCATAACCTGCTGCAAAGAGCTGAGCAAGGCATGAAAAGGTCTCATGCCTCATCAAGCTCAACTGCTGCTGCACAGGTCAAATGCCATTCGGCATGGAAAGGGGAAGAAATGAAAAGCCACTGCTTAACCCATTAGGAAAGGGAAAACCCATGTTGGAGAGTCCAACAACGGGTCAAAGAGAATGGTTAATCATGGCATCCCGCCTTCCAAAGATCCGAAGGAGGCAACGTGCACGGGCATTGGAGGAGAAACTGCCCAAAATACCTTCAAGAGGTGAAAGAGAGCAAGGCCAAGTCATCTGCCACTGTATCTGGTATGTACTTAATCAAACTCACTGATATGAAGTGTTCTAATTTCTAGGTCCTTGATACAGGATGTGGTATTCACATTTGTTCTGTATTACAGGGACTAAAGGATAGCAAGGAGTTGCGGCCACTGGCCAGGAAAGCTTAATCTCATCATGGGAAATAGGCGTTCTGCACCTGTTACGAAGATGGGGATTTTTGAGCTTGTCTTGGATAGTGGGTTTAGATTAAAGTTAGTAGATTGTTGTTATTCACCCGATATGTCTCGGAATATTATTTCATTTCACGCATTATTTAAACAAGGTTTCCGTTATTACTTTGATAATTTGAATGGAGATATTTTGGTTTATATAGATGACTTGTTTGTTTTTAAAGCTACTCCTTGTAATGGTGTTTATGAATTTGCTACGTGCGATAATAACTTGAGTAATGTGCTAGCTATTGATTCTTCTAATGAGTTAGACCATGCATCTTTATGGCACCGTTGTCTTGGTCATATAAACAAGAAACGCATCGTCCAACTCCAAAAGGATGGAGTCTTGGAATCATTTGACTTAAAATCGAATGATGCATGTGAGTCATGTTTACTTGGAAAAATGACCAAGTCACCACTCACCGGTTCTTTACAAAGAGGTGAAGGATTGTTAGATCTAATACATACAGATGTATGTGGTCCATTTAGATTCACCACAAAAGATGGCAATCGCTACTACGTGACTTTTATCGACGACTATATTAGATATGGTTATGTTTACTTGATTAAACATAAGTTAGATACCTTTGAAGAGTTCAAAGAGTTTAAGCACGAAGTAGAGAATCAATTGGGTAGAGAGATTAAAGTACTACATTCCAGTAGGGGTGGTGAGTATCTTAGTCTTGAGTTTAATGAGTATCTTAAGGAATGTGGAATTGTTTCACAATTGTCACCTCCTAGAACACCTCAACTTAATGGTGTTGCTGAGAGGCACAACCGAACCTTGTTAGACATGGTTCGTTCCATGATGACTCGAGCTCCTCTTTCAATCTATTTCTGGGGGTATGCCTTAGAGACAGTCACCCATATCCTAAATCTTGTACCAACAAAGAAGGTTGAGAAGACACCTCATGAAATGTGGACTGGGAAGAAACCCTCACTCGCACATATCAAGGTTTGGGGTTGTGAGGTTTTTGTGAGACACGAGAGCCAAGATTAACTTGCCGACAAATCTAAGAAGTGTCTATTCATCGGTTACCCACAAAAGTCTTATGGTTATTTGTTTTACTGACCCACTAAAAATGTGGTGTTTGTAGCTGAAAGAGGAGTCTTTCGAGAAAGAGAACTTATAGCTAAAGAAGTCAGTGGGAGTAACATTGATTTTGAAGAAATTCAAGAATCAAACGATGAAATACCTAACGTTGGCACTAGCACTCAACCCGAGGAAGAAATACCCATTGAGGCAGTTGAAGATCCATTACCTCTTCGTAGATCCGCAAGAGTTAGCCACCCTCCCAAGTTCTATGGTCTTCATATTACTGCGGAAGGGGATACGCTAATAAGTGATAGAACACTTGTTAATTTGGATGAACCAACTAACTATAAGGAAGTCATGGAAGGCCCTGAGGCTGTTGAATGGAAAGAGGCAATGGACAACGAGATTCAGTCCATGTATGATAACCAAGTTTGGAATTTGGTTGATCAAACACCCTGTTGTAAGACGATCGGTTGTAAATGGATCTTCAAGTAGAAAACCGACATGGACGGAAATGTACACACGTTCTAGGCTAGGCTGGTGGCAAAGGGTTATACTCAAACCCAAGGGATTGACTATGATGAAACATTTTCACCGGTAGCCAAAATCAAGTCTATTAGGATAATGCTTGCCATAGCCGCCTTCTATGATTATGAAGTATGGCAAATGGATGTCAAAACCGCTTTCCTTAACGGGAAACTTTCGGAGGATGTATACATGACACAACCGGAAGGTTTTATAGACGCCAAGCATCCCAATAGAGTGTGCAAGCTTGAAAAGTCTATTTATGGACTTAAACAAACTTCTCGCAGCTGGAATCTTTGCTTCCATGAAAAGGTCAAAGAGTTTGGATTTTTTAGGAGTGAAGATGAGTCCTGCGTATATGTCAAAGCTAGTGGGAGTACTGTAACTTTCCTAGTCTTGTATGTGGATGACATACTCCTTATAGGAAACAATATCCCAACTTTGAATGGTGTAAAAGCATGGCTTGGAAATTGTTTTGCTATGAAGGATCTAGGAGAAGCGACGTACATACTAGGTATAAGGATCTATCGAGATAGAACAGAACGTCTAATAGGACTAAGCCAAAGTACATATGTGGATAAAGTATTGAAAAGGTTCAATATGGAAAATTCCAAGAAAGGGTCTTTACCCATTCATCAAGGCATAAAGCTTTATAAAGCTCAATTTCCCGTCACTCGTGATCAGGTGGACAAAATCAGTTGAGTTTAGTATGCTTCGGCTATAGGATCGATCATGTATGCCATGACATGTACTCGTCCTGATATTTCATATGCTTTAAGTATGGTGAGTCGATATTTGGGTAATCCGGGCGAAAGTCATTGGACAACAGTGAAGAATATTCTCAAGTATTTGAGAAATACAAGAGATATGTTCTTGGTATTCGGTAGGAGTGAAGAGCTTAGAATTAGCAGGTATACTGATGTCAGCTTCCAAACGGATGTGGATGATAGTTGTTCACAGTCCGGTTGGGTGTTTCTATTGAATGGAGGTGCAGTGACATGGAAGAGTTCCAACAACCTACTATGGCGGAATCAACCTGTGAGTCCGAGTACATAGCAACTTCTGAAGCTGCTAAGGAAGCTACATGGCTGTAAAACTTTATTGGTGATCTGGGAATCGTTCCAACTATTAGTGAACCCATAGAGATCTTTTGTGACAACACTGGTGTTGTCGCCCTTACGAAGGAACCCAAAGATCATGGGAAGACCAAACACATCAAGAGGAAATTTCACTATGTACGACATAGAGTGGAGGACGGAGACATCTTAGTGAGTAGAGTATCATCGGAAGAAAACCCGACTGATCCTTTCACAAAGGTGCTTGGCAAAACTAAGCATGACATGCATGCTAGGAGCATTGGCATGAGACAAGATATTAGTTTTAGTAGTTAGGTGTTATTCGAAACATTGTAACAATAATAAATTGTAATTAATTTGGTGATGAATAATGGAGATTATTTATGTGTTAGTGAACTGCCATTTTGAGTTATTTATTATTGTGTTTCTTTTGCATGTTTAACTTCCCGAGTATTAAGTCGATGTTTATAGAGATAAACATAGCATGAGAATGCGACTGAATATTCAAACCTCTACAGTCGGTCATACTCTTGGAAGTAAGTACTGATTTAAGATTGTCATGAAGTGTTAGTTGATGTCTATAGAGAAAGACATAGCATAGAGATGCATCTAATGCTCATGAGTACTTAAATAGAGATTTAGGTATTAGAGAAACCCGCACTTAGAGATTACTTCATGGATTAAAATCACAAGTAATTCTAAGATGATAATATCTGTTATTCTTCAAATGGAGATGCATGAGTTTAAATTTATGATTAAGTTGTGCATTGGTACTAGATTTGAAGATTAGATTTAGTTTATGCAGTCAAAATTTATTCGTTCCTTTTGCATGTTAATGAAAAACGATTTTTGTGGGCCCCTCGGTGATTTGATGACGACATTATAGTGTTGGGCCCAGCCTGGACTAGATTGATGTGTTCAATTCTGTAGTCTAATAAAGTCCTCATAAATCGGAGACTGGGAAACAACCTTGAACTTGAGATTGATTCATGTCCATGACTCAGTTCATACGATATCTTGAAGGATGAAGGAATAAGCTGATCACTTATCTAGGGCTGTCTCTGAATCAATTCGGCAGTTGCTAAGGAAGCACTCTCTGCTGATTGTTTGGTTAGTTTATGACTAATAGTAGTTAATGGCTTGTCCAAGTGGGAGACTGTTGGAATGGGTGTCCAAAGTCATAACTAATTACTTATGACTTTCCATTAATAGCAGGGTCCTTTTTGGGTTGCCCTCAATTGTCCAAGGGTCATTAGAATATTTAAGAGAGAGAGAGAGATAAATAGTTTAATAATTATTATTTGATAATTATTAATTAGAAATTATTATGGAAATTTTATAGAATTAATTTGTGCCAATTAAAAGTGCAATGACTAATTGGTTATTCTTTGAAAGATGAACCAAGGGCTTTTCTCTAAAACCCTAACTTTGTTCCTAAGTTACTTACCATTATAAATAGAGATCCGTGGCTCCTAAATCAAGTGTCCCACTCAAGCCTTCTTAAACCTTGAGTTTTCTCTTCTCTCTTTTCTCCATTTCTTGTGGGTACTCTTACTACACTTGGGTGGATATTCCGAAGATTAATAATCTTGGACAAATAGGGTACAAACCATTAGAGGTAATCTCTTTTGGTTACTACCTTCCTTAGAGTTGGATCGAAGTGTTCGAGTTCTACAAGTGGATCAATCCAATTACAAGATTGGATTAAAGGTTGGTAATCTCTTTCTTTCTTGTTGTTAATATCATCTACTACGGTTTCCTTGTAGGGTTTAGTTATATGATACTTACCATAGTTTCCGCTGCCTTGTTTGTTTATAGTTCATATAAAACCCATCAATGGTTTCAATAGCATCTGAAGTGTTTTAATAGATCTTATCACTCTTAGATGCATACACTTCAATATCTTTAGCAGTTTAAGATATAAAAAAATGGGGAATATATCAATAGAGGATTCAAAGACAAAATATGTTATTGTAGGAAAAATAAAATATCAGAAAAACATTAAGCAAAATGCAATATAATATTAGTTAAATGAATAAGAATTTACCTCAGAATATTTTCTTAATGATCTAGAATGCTTCCGTTAAAATATTGTCTGCAACAAAAAAGATCGTTATTTACTGAAGGCCTACAAAGAAACAATTCATTCACAACGAAATCAGTGAATCAATCATCAAAATTCGAGATGGTTCTTTCCACCCGATAGTTTATTATTCAAGAAACATGTACCAACAAATACTCTAAAGTAAATTTCTATAAAGATTGAATTTATAAAATGTTTATCATAAAGTTTGCTATAAAGATTGAATTTATAAAATGTTTATCATAAAGTTTGCTATAAAGTTTGAATTTATAAAATGTTTATCATAAAGTTTGCTATAAAGATTGAATTTTATAGCAAAAGTCTTTGAAAATTGGGTTTAAAAGCAACATAAATCATGAATTATATCAAGAGACATGATGGCCTATCATCTAACCTTAGATAGTTTGGTGAAGTTCAATGTCATGTAAAATATAAAAAGATCGTTTGGAAGTGAAATCCAGATGAATAAATTACTTCAAATCCATTCAAAATCAAAACCACAAGAATAAACATGTCCTAATTGGGTTACAAAAGCCTTTCAAAAAAAAATTAACGCATTTTGTAAGCTATCTTTCTGAATCTGAACGAATGACTGTGTATAGATAAATAATTAAGTTCAATTTGTTTAAAGAAATATTAGATTGCAAAATCAATGATCGAGATAAATGTAATAAAAACATATAAATTCGATTTTCCTAAAATAAAATATGATAATAATATTGGGTAAAGAAAGAGGGATATTATGAACTACCTTTAGTTTTCTTATGTTGTCTTTCAGCTTATTTTGTACCATTTTAGCTGCACTTATGTCATGTAATGTCAACGCAAAAGAGATCGATATATATATATATACACACACACATTTTTAATACACAACTACACAATTCTCAACTTTATACATCACTTTACGACTTTCCAACATTCAGCAAGTCAAAGCTTACAAGTTGAGTTGACCCGACCATGTAACAAAATATTGTTTGAAAGTCTTTTGAATAAAATTAACATGAAATACGTTGAGGGTCAAGAAAAGACCACAAAAGTAATGAAAATGTATACTTTCGAGTCAAGCAAATCCATATTTTTCTTGACTTGATCTACAGAACCAGTCTTCTCGTCTCTTGGCTCTTCGTTTGCTTGCACTTTCTCTTTTTAAATTTCATACTACTCAACAACCAAATATGTCAGAGTATTGTTGAATTTTATAATTTATATATATATATATAAAATTCCAACAATATAATTTTCCATAAACAACAACTCACGGATTTTCTTAAGATGGTAAGAACCTCAACTTTATATGGATTAAAGCTTCATGAATTAAATGATATTTAATCAACAATTAGACAAATTAAAAGAGGCTACCATCCTCTGTTAGTTCACGCATGAAACAAAAAATGCATAACATATTTGTTGATTAATAAGAACCAATTTTTTTAATTATTTAATGAGACTAAACACAAAGATAAGAATTTCACTTTATCTATATAACTTTACATCATATAGAAAATACATTCAATATATGTTCCACATCACTCGATTCTATCCTTCGCGATAGAATCGATGTAAAGAAAAGGGTAGAAGCAGACTTGTTCACTTAGTGAACATAGAATAAATTGTGATACACAAAATTAAAACCAACCTGGTAATCGTTGATGATACGACACAAAACTGTTCTTAAAGGTTTTATACGACTACTCTTGATGTTGTGAGTCTCAAAGTCACAATGCCCCAGGATTTCATACAGCACGTGTTTCAAATATCAACATCCTGATATCGAAAACTTAAAGCAAGATTGATGGCAGAAACTTAGGTAGAATGAGAGAGAGAGAGAGAGAGAGAGAAGAAGGCAGGTTAGAGAGAGAGAGATATAGCTCCTAAGTTTTCTATTTTCCGCATGCATTAAAGGCTGGTTTGATCCAATATTTATACTGGATTAAAACCCTAGACCTAACTTAATCCCCAAGAATAGGAATGGAGTTAGACTTAGCCAAATCCCACGTTTTATTTAAATAAACCAGAAAAAATTAAGTTTAATAATAAACAGATATTATTAACTAATTGATAAGACTAGTTCAAAGATAAATTAAAACGTGGCATCTAAATAAAAACGTGGTAAATCAGTTTAAATAAATTAACAGAAACTTTATCTCTTTTTCAGAAAATTGTATCAAAAAGATACTCCGTAGCTCGCGGCGAGGCTCCTTCTACTTCGATGGGCGAGGCTCCTTCTGCTCCGATGCGGCTTGCAAAGTGCAATGTGCGCCTCCTTGCGCCACTCCGCGAATTCCCGCGCTTGCATCTGCGTTCGCAGCCTCGACTTCGGCCTCAACCACGGCCACGCACATGCGGGTGGGTTGGACCTACCATCCACAACCCTCACCATGAGCCCATCAACTAATTCAAGGCCCATTGGGGGATTAAACCTTATAAAGTACTCTCCTTTTCACTTTCCTACGTATGTGGGATGGAAGATAACTTCCAACCTTACACAATTTCCAACAATCCCTACTAGGTTGGAAAGTTTTCTAACATTCATAGTAGACGATGTCACATTGGTGTCACTAAGTTTAAACCATGTTTTATATAAGTATGCAAAGAGGAATCAATTCATTGGTATCCTTTAGATTTAAACCTTGAATCTTAAGATCACTCCGGTTTACTTATACACATCATCTAACCTTCTAGAAGAAGAACCATTATTCTTCATTTGAGGCGGCACCACCTCTCAGTCATATAGGCAAAGTTATATAACATCTTCTTTGCTAAGATGCCTCTAAACTTTGTTAAGAGTTTTAACTTAACCTCATTCTCGGCAACGCCATACTATCTTTTACCTTACATGGATCTATTTGTCAATAGTACCTTCTATCAAATTAGTGACTTGTTGTTACCCTTTAAACTTGGTAGATGGGAGCACTAAATCCAAGTTGGGTTTCCATCACAAATGATTCTACGTGGTCTCAGACCCATGTCTCTGGTAGTTGTTCCTATTAAGTCTCTCGTCAGAGGCTTGGATAATGGATCTGTCAAGTTCCACAAAACTTGACGAATGCAAGACTAACGGTATCATTCTCATTAGATGTGTCACTTAATTATGTTGGAGACGTATGTGGAGATTTTGCATTCTACACTGTATTGTCAATTATTGACAGTGTGGCCACACTGTCACAATACATGGAAATCAAATTATTTAGAGAATGTTATAAATGAACATTCATCTATAATCCATCATGCCTCTTTTCCTGTAGGAGTTTATGCCAATAAATTTGGCTATCTTAGTCAAATGGGATATATACACTTATTTCTTGCTTCCCTAAGAAAACCGTCACACATGTTAGAGTATAAATCCACCTACTTGTTGTGGATTTGGAATCATTTGGGTGATCTATGCAATTTGTATCAGATATCCTTCTCGAAAATCAAGGATATGTTATGTATGTCAACTTGAGTTTCATACTTCAAACGATTATTGTATGTAACTCCTGTATCCCAAGAATGATGACTATTTGTCCAACATCTTTCACCTTAAAGCTTGAGGACAAGTTGTTTCTTGTATCACGAATACTAGTTCAGATCTTTAACGTATCATCTATTAAAGGATAGACAAATGCACCGATCATCAACATGGTGCTGAATTGAAGAAATGACTGTTGTACCAAATCTTTCATGTCACTATTGAAAAATTCTTCTTTTAACAAGTCTACACATCTTATGTTCTTGTTCGGAATTTTCGAATCTCTCAGTTTGCTTTATATAAATCTTCTCGTTTATATTTCCATAGAAAACTATCTTTCTATTCTTTTTAACAAATATACAGTCCTTCCACGACTGACAATGTCATAGTAGTTCATATAGAACAAATTATCAAATTAGTCGACTCCTTTCGATTGAGTGTGTAAAAGAATGATCATCTTCTATAAATTCTCTTTCCACACTTTTGAACTTCTTTTGTTCCAAGTTTTCAACATCTTTTGAAAACTAGTTATCAAAGAACTTCACTTCTTTAATACTCGTACATATTCCAAGTTTTCAACATCTTTTGAAAACTAGTCATCAAAGAACTTCACTTCTTTGAATTTAATACTCGTACATGATGATTCCCTGTTATTATTTTCACAACTAGTGATTCGGTTGTGGATGTGGGAGATGGTGAACGATAAGTTCACTTTATTTAATCGGTAAGCTTGACCGGTTCAAATGACCATTTCAACAACGAGTTCAAACCCATCCTCATTTGAAACCCTGAGTGATATCATTCTCTTTGCAAAATGTATCTAATCTCTATGAGATATTCTTCATTTCACAACTATTTAAACAACGTATATTCATTTTTAGAGTTGATTTTCTACTACAACATTACTGATTTAAATGCATCAAAGCTTCATCCTTTGAGCGTAATAAATTACAAGTATGAAAAGAATGTAACACCTTCTAGTGTCACAAGTGTTTTCAACCACCACATGTATAAGATACAAAATTCAAATTTGTACTTGTTGGAATTAATCAATTCTTATATTGATGTAATTTTATAATCTGAAAAGAAAGACTTTATAACTTTAGATTTGCTCATATTTCACGATTTCCAAATCTTTGTTAGGAAATTAATTGTTTATTTTGGAATTCAGAACTTTAACCATTAATATATTTGCTAGATTCACATCACAAAGAATGCAAAAATTACCATAGAATGAATTTAGCAAACGGGTTCAGAAATTACATCAATTACATCGATTATTTAAGAAAGATAGAATCTAAACTATCAATATCCATTGTTTAATTACTATCTTTAGAGGTGGAATTGTCGATGAGAAAAGGGAATCCATGCTCGTAGTCATCATCCAGGTCAAGGCGATATACCCTCCTTGGATATATCGTTTCCCTATACATTTCTTTCCTTTATTAATGATTACTTTGTTAGGATTTAATTTAATTGTGTCAAAATAAGGAAACGTTACTTTATTGTAAACATGGCAAGTGCATATTGCCATTCTCTTTGTTTCCTTATATAGTTTAATCTTTCAATATAAATAGGGGCTTAGGGCTCATTGTATTAACATGCGAAATATTGAGAGCTAAATTGCTAGAGAGAGAACTGATATTATATTCAATACAAGTGAGATATCCGACTTCAGATCTTCATTAATAGTGTGTTCTTCGTATTCATATTAAAAGCTTAGTACTTGATCATATTCTGGGATCCACAATTGGTATCAGAGCTGCATGATCTGAAGTTTTGGATTAATTCTGACCGAGTTCGAAAAACAAGGTAAAAATCTCGAATCCTTCACTGCCCAAAAACTTATCAATTCAAGCTTCCAAAGCCTGAATCGATAAGATTTCTTATCGCACTGTTAATTATCGACAAAAAAAAATTATCGCATCTGTTAGAATCGATAAAGAATTTTTATCGCATCTGTTAGAATCGATAAGATTTTATATCGCATCATCTATTATCGATAAGAATTTTTATCGGCTCTTTATCACCCAACAAGATTCGGTTTCTCATTCAAATTTTTTTTAGTTTAATTCTTTGTACTTTTGCTTCTCTTTTATTAGAAAACTCAGGGTCACTGACTTCTGCAGCTTTTCTAGTTTAAGAATTCTCAAATACAAGTCTTAAACTTTAACAAAATTTGAATTTTTACTTTAGTTAAACCTTTGTACTTTTGCTTCACTTTTATTAGAAAACTCAGGGTCTCTGACTTCTGCAGCTTTTCTAGTTTAAGAGTTCTCAAGTACACTGCTTAAACATTAAGTAAAGCTTTTTATTTTATTTTTGATATTATTGAGGACTCGGGAACTTAGATCTTCTCTTCCTTAAAAATACTTTGTTCTTTTTTTTGTTGACGAAGGCTTCGTTCTTGCTCTTCAAAAACTCAAAATAAAGATAAAAAGGAATTTCAGAATCTTGGTTTAACTCACGTTCTTCAGACCCGACAAGTTTTCTTATCGCCACCGTTTTACCCGACATAAAAACCTATCGGCTCTTATCTATCCGATATAAAATCTTCTCGAGTCTGCTCAACCCGATAAGTTTTCTTGTCGTGTTCTCATAACCCGATATAAATTTTTGTCTCATCCTTTATTGTCGATAAGATTGTTTTTCTGCCAAAATCGAGATTTTACTTTTCAAAACTCTTAGAATTCTTTTCAAAACTCCTTGATCGAGATCACTCTGTCAAGAACTATGACTTCACGCGAAGCAATGTTGATCGGTTCGGACACAAAACCACCGATTCTATTTCCGGGCGAATACTCTCAGTGGAAGGACCGGTTTTTCGACTTTATTGAAAGTAGTGATTTCGCCGATGAAATCATGAGTTCCATGAAAGAAGGTCCTCTACTCGTGTTCTATCAAGACCTCTCGGCCTTTCCTAATACCACTCCTCCTGTCGCTGCCACAAGAGGTGTCAAACCCAAATCCTCCTGGAATGCCTGTGGATCTCAGTAAATCAGGTAACGATGTATAAATCAACAAGAACACGAAGAACACTTTTAATATTGATGAAGATCCGATGTCGGATATCTCACTTGTATTGAATATCGGTTACAATGATGTTATCTAATAAGCTCCCTCTTAATGATATGAATTAACGTGTTCTTGTTTTATGCTAACCTTAACCCTCTATTTATATGATATGACTTTTACCACAATAAGGAAACTTATAAGATAGGCATTATCAACTTGCCTTTTACACAATAAGATCTTTTCCAATAATTAAACATTCCTAATTAACAACTTTGATGACTTTACACTTTGACCTTTCATGTCTTCAATAATTGTTATCTCGGATACAATATTTTCAGACCTAAAAATCTCCCCCTTTGTATTCGAGATTACAATTCAGCAAATCAGCACTCTTCTTTTGAAGATCATGAAACTTGTGTCAACAAATCTTTCCTCTTGATTCTTTTGCTCCCCCTACGAAAAAGATCTCTTGTAAGCTCCATAGCTCCCCCTTAACATTTGCATGAAAAGAAAATCGAAGGAGCCACGATGTCGTAGGGTATAAAACTTGTTGGGTCAAAAAGCATGTCGGGTCAGGTGATGTCGACATAAAAAGATCTTGTGCCAAGAAGATTCGACAAGAATTGATGTCGGGCCAAGATGAGTCGATGAAAATTTATGTCGGGTCTTAAGCACTCAATAAGTCTTCAACTTTATCTTCAGCAGTCGACAAAATTATTTTTTCTTCAAAAATCAAGTAAGGAAACTCGACAAAATCAGTCTTCAACAAATCAACTTTTCTCCCAAATAAGCATGTCGTGTCTTTGATATGCAATCTCTCCCCCTCAGAATGATAAGGAGAATCCGAATCATTATGAATAACCAAAGACAAAAAATAGTTAACTAATGAAGCGTGTAAAACTAACATACAGAAGCACGTGAAACAACTGTTATCACTTAATTAAAATAAATTTAATTAAGTGGCCTATATTCAGTGTTGGCAGCGGGTTGGCACTGATAGGATTTCCAGTTATCACAGAAGTAAGTTATAAAACTAACTTCTCAAACTGTTCCGGCATAAACACAAAGATATGCAATGTGAATCACAAAGACTCGTGCAATGTGTAGAAAGAATTTGTATATATTTTGGCTCAAAAATAGACTCGATTGTGCACAGAATATGAAGTTCGGAGACCAGAGGTGTGTCTTCCTTTTTCAATATCTTAATCTTCCGAGTGAAGAAAAGATAGCAGATATGCTTATTCTTCGTGATTTATGAAACAAATATCTTTTATGAGATACTTGAGTAGCTGGGTGGGGTGACACGAGTTATCGACATTGGGTCCATGTCTATTTCAATATTCATCTCCAAAGAGTCGAGAATGAATAGATTGTGTGGTTACCCAGATAACTGTTTAGGTTTGGTAAGGACCAAATATTTTCTTTTAAGTCCTGTCAAACCCTCGGTTTTCTTTTATCTCACAAGCACTCAATATATCCTTTCAAAATTTCTAACCTAGGGATTTGTTTCATGGGTAGGTCCTTCCGGCTCTGTATTGAAACTTCTATTCCTAATGCACAAAGAGTTTGAAATATTGAAGTCCGAGTTCTGAACTGATGTATTCAGAAGTCATAATGTTAAGAGCAGGTTCATAGCTGAGATACTATGAAGCTAAATAAATGGTAAAAATGTGGTACTCCCCCTCAAATGTTGCAAAACCTTTTGAAACATCATCATGTGATGTGAATATTCGGAATATTGACCATACATGACGTACCTACAAAACAGATTAACAAGATTTTGGTACCCAAGCTTTGTTAGGTCCTCGGAGGTTAGCTTTAGATGCAATAAATGGGGAAGTGGGGATACTATAAGTACCATACCATTTATGATTGAAATTTTGATTAACAAAATCATTTGTTCCACATGTAGAACAACAAATCTTTGTGGCACTTAGACTAATTAGCTGATTTATAGATTTGACAAAATAAGACAAATTAGTCTTGGAAACAAATGATCTTGTATCAACTACAGGAGTTGTATGTGACATGTTTCCAACACTATCATCTGTAGTTGATTTCTTCCTCCAAACCATTTTAAACTTCTTAGAATTACCAGAATTAGCAACAAAATCATTGTGAGATAAAGTAGAATTATGAGTCCGGAAGTTGGAGAATTATATGATTTGGAGCTGTTAGAATAACTGTTTGATTTGACACTTGAAGACGAGTTATTCTTACAGACATTTATTGTAGAAAGAGAATTCAACTGAAAATTTGAACTTGAAGCACTTGTAGAACTTTCAAGTTTTCTAATTTTGCACAATAGATGATCTCTTTCTTCCAAAATCACATCAAATTTTGTTTGAGATTCGGATCTCATTTTCCGTTCATTCACAAGAGTTGTTTCTAAAACAAATAATTTGTTTGAAAGTTTACTGATTTTCTCTTCAAAAGTTTTACTTTCGTTTTCAAAAACTTTTTCCGAATTTTTGCTTTTAGCAACGATCAAAACACTTTTCTTGATTAAATCCGTCTTATCAGTTTCAAACAATTTTCTTTCAGCTTTTAAAAGATTTTGAAGGTCAGAAAGTTGCTTTGATAGTTTTAGATATTTCACTTCAGATGATTTTCTTTCTAAAATCACAATTTGTTCGAAATCAGACACTTGTTTAGAAAGTTTTTGAATGGTCAATTCACAAGTGTTAATTTTTCTTTCAAAATCTTTTCGTTTCGACTCAAATTTGTGTTTCTCATCAGAAGTTAAAATCCTTTCTTTCTCACATTCCAGAAAATTCAGTTAATTTTCTTTTAAAAACCACACTATACGTCTCATGATCTATAAATTTTTCTAACTCAGAAATTTTGGTTTTTAGATCAAAATTTATTTTTATCAGATTTGTCTTTTTGCAAAATTCTTCATATGTATGATATGTCTTTCTAGAATACTCGGTGAGTTGTGCTTCCAAAAATTCATTTTGATTTTGTAAAACTTTTCTTGATTCTTCTGAGTTATTAAACTTAGATTTGAGAGTAACATGTTCTCTTAAAAGTTCTTCCAACACTTGCATGTTGTTTGTGTGTCTGGTTTCAAATTGAGAGATTTTTGCATTTAGCTCAGAGATTTGTTTTTGAGAACTCATCGTGAAAGCACGGGTTACCTGATAAAGTGATCTCGATCGGTGAGTTTTTAAAATTTTCTGGGTGTTCTTTCGAGAGATAGAAGGTTTTCTCGAGTGATGAAGGGCCGAGAAGAATTTTTCTCGGGAGACGAAGGATCGACAAAAAAATTTGTCGAGTGGTATGGGCTCGATAAGAAGATTTCTCGGGTGTAAGTGACTCGATAAGAAATTTTATCGGGTGAAGGGGACTCGATAAAAAAATTTCTCGAGTAAAACAGGGTCGACAAATTTTTTTTATCGATCAATTTTGAATTGATAGGCACAGGTTATCGATCAGAAAAGACTCGATAACAGTAGTTGTCGATTGATAAGGACTCGATAAAAACTCCAAGATATCGAATCTGAGTTTTCTTAACTGATAAACCAGAAAACAAAAACAAAGGGTTCTTGCCTAAAAAGAACAAGTCCTTTTATGGACAAGAATAGCTAAGCTCTCGAGTTTCCTATTTTTCAGTCAAGAACAAAAATTATTTTTATCGATAGACTAATCGATAGACTAAGGATCGACAATAAAATTATCGATATGGGTCTGAATGTTTACGGATTTTGTCGGGTGGTTGAGACTGGATAAAAATTATTGTCGAGTGAAGGAGACTCGATAACACTGAAAGGAAATTGAATCGATAAACAGAGTTTTATCGATCGATAACTTTGTTTTTCTCGATTAGACGCTATTCGATAAAAAATTTTGACTTGATAATTTAATGAATTGATAAAAAATTTATCGATTTCTGTTGTCTCGAAAAAAATTGTCAAGTGGACTCGATAAAAGATCAAAGATACTTAATCTGAGTTTTCTGTAATTGATAAAACAGAAAACAAGAACAAAGGGTTCTTGACTAAAAAGAACAAGTCTTTTTATGGACAAGAATGTTTAAGTTCTCGAGTTTCTTATTTGTTCAATTACTGAAAAATCAAAATTACAAGAGTTTATGATTTTACTAGGGAATTCTTTAGTAAGAAAAGCTGCAGGAGTCACTAGTTCCTGAGTTTTCTTATGTAAAGAAATTCAAAAGTAAATAAAATAAGCTAGAGTAATTTTAATTAAAACAGATTAAATACTTTGTGTTTTAGTCGATAAAAATTTAAGGAACATCAGTATGAATTGATAAAAAATAATCAAGCAGAAGTATGAGTGGATAAGTATTTATGCAACAGTTGAATGAATCGAGAAAACACAGAGTTAATAATCGAGAAAAAACACAAAGAAACAGAGATAATTATCGATAAACGTTAACAGACAGAAGTATGGATCGATGAAAAAGACATGAATTTTTATCGGGTAAAGCTATGATATGTGAGAATCGACAAAAATTTAAAGAAAAAAGAAAAACGCAGAAATCGAAAAAAATACCTTTTGTTTCGTGGAAAACCTCAGAAAAGCGTAAAAACTCAGATCGTTGGCTCTGATATCAATTGTGGATCCCAGTAAATCAGGTAACGATGTATAAATCAGCAAGAACACGAAGAACACTTTTAATATTGATGAAGATCCGATGTCGGATATCTCACTTGTATTGAATATCGGTTACAATGATATTATCTAATAAGCTTTCTCTTAATGATATGAATTAACGTGTTCTTGTTTTATGCTAACCTTAACCCTCTATTTATATGATAGGACTTTTACCACAATAAGGAAACTAATAAGATAGGCATTATCAACTTGCCTTTTACACAATAAGATCTTTTCCAATAATTAAACATTCCTAATTAACAACTTTGATGACTTTGTACTTTGACCCTTCATGTCTTCAATAATTGTTATCTCGGATACAATATTTTCAGACCTAACAATGCCGATGAAAAGAGAATCATGAAAGGTGATCAACTAGCACGCTCATACCTCCTAATGAGCATCCCAAATGAAATCTACATGAGCATAGACAGCCACAAAAGAACTGCCAAAGAGATGTGGGATGAAGTTGAAAGTTTATGCTAGGAACAAAGATTTGGACTCAACTAAAGATCACAAACTGCATCTCTCAATACGAAGAATTCAAAGCCAAAGAGGGTGAAAGTCTTACGAATACTTACACTCGTTTTGTTCAATTGGTGAACGAGTTAAGGAAAAACGATATTCGTAAGACAAAGATCGAGAACAACGTGAAGTTTGTTAGCAATCTTCAACATGAATGGCGTCGTTTTTCCAACCAAATAAAACACAACAAATTTCTCGTTGAACTCGATCTTCACGAAGTATATGAAACCCTACAACAAGACGAGGAGGAGGTACTTGAAGCCATGGGGACAAACAATAAAACAAAAAGGACTTTCGATCCAATCGCCCTAGTTGCAAAAGAAAGCTCTCCTTTATCCAAAGCACATTAATTCATATCATTTAAGAGAGAGCTTATTAGAGATATCATTGTAATCACGATTCATCAAGTTAGATATATGACTTATTGAAGTTACTCATCTTGTTCTTCGTGTTCTTGCTGATTTATACACCGTTACCTGATTTACTGGGATCCACACTTTTCGACCCTTAAAAGACACATTAACACCAGATATAGCCAGCTTGCTCAAGGACACATAACACTTGTGGATGGATGGCACATGTAACACATTTTGTAGGATGACAACATCCCCAGTGGTGAAAACCAAGTTCATAGAACCGATGCCAAGTACTTCGGCTTTTTGTCCATTTGGCATGACCACTCTCCTGTCTTGAACCGTTTCATATGTCACAAATTTCCCTTGAGAGTCACAGGTATGAATAGAAGCTCCAGAGTCTAGAAACCATCCTCTGGCTGCTACTTGTCTGGTCTCCGTGATCATTGACCGAGCCAAGCTGCGTACTGTCTATAAGGTCAGCAAAGTGTCTTGTCTCTCCATAGACTCGACGTTTCCTTAGACTCGATCGTAGACTAGACCTCCTAGTACCTCTCTTTTGTGGACCCAAGAAACGACTGAATTTCACGAAGTTCATGACAGGTGAGTTTCGAGATCTCATTTGGTATTTCTGGTTGTAAAGATAACAATAGGAATAAAAGAAAAGTTTAAAATTTTACTTAATGTTTATGGAACAGAAAAATAAACCTTTAACAAAATTAAAGATATGAACTTTAATAATAAAAGTTCCATAAACTTAATAAAGGTCAAAATTATTCCAATCTCGTTTAAAGTTTCAATTGTTAAGATGCAAAAACTTCTTCATAACACAAGTTTCTTTATCAAAGTTACAAACTGTCTTAACAAAGTAACTCTTTAACAATCCGGAAAATAAGTGCCAACAATCACAATCCACACTACATTGTGCTTGATATATCCTCCACGATAGATCCAAAATTCAGAGTTTGGGATCGGTTAGAATGTCCCTTCAATCAAAATTTTGAACAACATTTTATGACCGTCGTTAAATGACTTTATCAAGGAAACTCTTCATCGTACCCATTAAACAAAACTTTTAGAAAATTATGTTTTCCATAGATTCTATCATCTCATCCAAGAGTGACGGGATTAACGAATAAGAGGCTTCATCCTCCTTTTCTAAATACGAATATATGTTGATTATGGTCGCAAATTTAGATATAACAAATCTTTGTTCAATAAGAGAAGCATATCTTTATTAAATAAAGATTGAGCGTAACAACAAATATTTAAACATTATCCATACTACTTCTTAATATGCGACAAAACATATCCCAGATACAATATAAAACCTTTAAGATTGTTGAATTTTATATTTCATATCTACAGAAAATTCAAACAATATAATTTTCCATAAACAACAACTCAAGGATTTCCTTAAGATGGTAAGAACCTCAACTTTATATGGATTAAAGCCTCATCAATTAAATGATATTTAATCAACAATTAGACAAATTAAAAGAGGATACCATCCTCTGCTAGTTCATGCATGAAACTAATATGCATAACATAAATGTTGTTTAATAAGAACCAATTTTTTAAAATTATCTAATCAGACTAAACACAAAGATAAGAATTTCACTTTATCCATATAACTTTACATCATATAGAAAACACATTCAATATATGTTCCACATAACTCGAGTATATCCTTCACGATAGAATCGATGTAAAGAAAAGGGTAGAAGCAGACTTGTCCACTTAGTGAACATAAAATAAATTGTGATACACAAAATTAAAACCAACCTGGTAATCGTTGATGATACGACACAAAACTGTAAGGATTGGATCTTGTCCATAAAGGTTTTATACGACTACTCTTGATGCTGTAAGGATTTGATACAACACGTATTTCAAATATCAACAGCCAGATATCGAAAACTTAAAGCAAGTTTGATGGTAGAAACTTAGGTAGAACAAGAGAGAGAAAAAGGCAGGTTAGAGAGAGATAACTCCTGAGTTTTATGTTTTCCGCATGCATCAAAGGCTGGTTTGATCAAGTATTTATACTGGATTAAAACCCTAAAGCTAACTGGAGTTAGACTTAGCCAAATCCCACGTTTTTATTTAAATAAATCAGATAAAATTAAATTTAATAATAAACAGATATTATTAACTAATTAATAAGACTGATTTAGAGGTAAATCAAAACGTGGTATCTAATTAAAAACATGGTCAATTAGTTTAAATAAAATTAAGAGAAACTCTATCTCTTTTTCAGAAAATTGTAACAAAAAGATACTCGGTAGCTCAGGACGAGACTCTTTCTTCTTCGATGCAGCGTGCGAAGTGCAAAGTGCGCCTCCTCGCGCAACACCGCGGATTCCCGCACCCGCGTCCTCGGCCACAACCACGAACACGCGCAAGTGCGTTGGATATACCATCCACAACCTCCACCACGAGCCCATCAACTAGTTCAAGGACCATTGGGTGATTAAACCTTATAAAGCATTCTCCTTTTCACTTTTCACTTGTTGTGGATTTGGAATCACTTGGGTATAGAATCACAAGTTAGAGTATAGAAAACGCATTCAATATATGTTCCACATCACTCGATTCTATCCTTCGCGATAGAATCGATGTAAATAAAAGGGTAGAAGCAGACTTATTCACTTAGTGAACATAAAATAAATTGCGATACACAAAATTAAAACCAACCTGGTAATCATTGATGATACGAAACAAAACTGTACAGATTGGATCATGTCCTTATAGGTTTTACACGACTACTTTTGATGCTGTGAGTCTCAAAGTCGCAATGTCCCAGGATTTGGTACACCACGTATTTCAAATATCAACAGCCTGATATTGAAAACATAAAGCAAGATTGATGGCAAAAACTTAGGTTGAACGAGAGAGAGAAGAAGGCAGGTTAGAGAGAGAGAGATAGCTCCTGAGTTTTCTGTTTTCGCATGCATTAAAGGCTGGTTTGATCCATTATTTATACTGGATTAAAACCCTAAACCTAACTTAATCCCCATAAATAGGGATGGAGTTAGACTTAGCCAAATCCCACGTTTTTATTTAAATAAATAAGATAAAATGAAGTTTAATAATAAACACATATTATTAAGTAACTGATGAGACTGCTTCAAAGATAAATAAAAAGGTGGTATCAAATTAAAAACGTGGTCAACCAGTTTAAATAAATTAACAGAAATGCTATATTTTTTTCCATAAAATTGTATCAAAAAGATACTCGATAGCTTGGGGCGAGGCACCTTTTGCTCCGATACGGCGTTTGAATTGCAATGCTCGCCTCCTCGCGCCACTCCGCGGATTCCCGCTCTCGCGTCCTCGGCCTTGGCCTCGGTCACGGCCACGGCCACGTGCGCGCATGTGCGTTAAACCTACAATCCACAACCCCCACCATGAGCCCATCAACTAGTTGAAGGCCCATTAGAGGATTAAACCTTATAAAGCACTTTCCTTTTCACTTTTCACTTGATGTGGATTTGGAATCACTTGAGTATAGAATCACAACTTAGAGTATATAAAACATATTCAATATATATTCCACATCACTCTATTCTATCCTTCACGATAGAATCGATGTAAAGAAAAGGGTTGAAGCAGACTTTTTTTTAGCGGAAAACCCAGGCACATCCATTAAAACAGAAAAAGAGAGGTTCAAGTTACATCAAAATAAAATAAAAAAAACCAAGCTTGGAAAGAACAAACCAAGCCACAAGTTACCATAACAAACAAAGACAAATCGAGACGGCCAAGCAACAAGCAAAGAACCATGTCCAAAGCCAAGCTAAAGCCACATCAACCTCCTTAATTCGCATCCCCATTAGCGATGGTAATGTGCCTACAATTCCGCTTCCAAGCCATTCTTTGGAGAACCTCGCCCCTAGCTTCATTGAACAACTTCTCAACACTTCTATTGCAGTTTTCAAATAGTCTCATGTTCCGTTCCTGCCAAATATAATAGACAGTTGCAGATAAGGAAACTTTTTTCAGGGTGGACCATGAAGCATATTGACCGCTGTTGAGACGGTTCATGATATCATCCCACCTCTCCGGTATATTTCGTAATGAAATTTCCTGTTTCATCAAGCCCCAGACTCCTTTCAAATAGTCACACTGAAAGAATAAATGGTTATGAGATTCCAAGCATTGATGACACAAGAGGCATTTCATGTCCGGGGGATCCTGTTTCCAATTTAGGATGTCGTCCTAAGCAGACTTATTCACTTAGTGAACATAGAATAAATAGTGATAAGCAAAATTAAAACCAACATGGTAATCGTTGATGATACGACACAAAACTTTACGGATTGGATCCTGTCCTTAAAGGTTTTATACGACTACTTTTCATGATTTGAGTCTCAAAGAAGCTGTTAGTCCCCAAGAAGAGATGGCTAACTAAGAGAGGGTTTTGTAGAAGGGGGGGTTGAATATAAAACACACAGAATATACTCTTTTTAAATTTTTTAATATAAATATTAAAAATTTACACACAGATAGTTTGATGCGGAAAAGAACAGGCAGACTATTCTATCAAACTAAACACACAGATAACAGTTTTTAACTTATAGACTAAGGAAGTTAAAACAATACTGTTATAGCACACAACTTTGCCACAATCACACAAATAATCACTCTGAAGATTTGTTGAAAGCGTGAGATTTCTGGGAAGGACTTCATCTCCTTTTATAGTGTCCAAGCATGGGATGCAAGTGGACAGCTGTCAAGGTTTCATTAGCTGGAAGATTATCTGCTGGACAAAGGAAGAGACCACTTCCTTTGTACTAGAATAATGGATGAACCATTTCTTGTAGCACGTAATGTCAGATAACTTTATCTTCTTTTCTTCATGCTCTGTGAAGTCCCATCAAACCTTTTAGCTAAAAGACAAATATTCCTTTTATAAGAATAAAAGAGAATGTCTTTATTTAAGGCTTGATGCCCAAGTTCTTGCTGGCTCACGTGTCTTGCAATTGATGTGAGTCAAGAACTTATCTCTTTGAAATTGCTAAGTGATACATCACACTATGTATCACATCGGTGGATACCTTGTAAGGCTGGAGTTGATAAGTGTATACTTTGCTTGATAAACTTCATTTTTCACTAAATGACAAAAGCATACACCCTTGAACTTGTGACTTGAAATCACAGCCTTAGAAAATATACCTGCAATTTCGGTGACCAAGATTATAGTGTCGGTGACCATGACATCAAACTTGATGACCTCATCTTATTTGATGTCGTTAGTACTTTTGATGACTTTTGAGTGTACCATCGGTGACCCACTATATTGGTCTTGACTTGGCAAAATGATCTGAATATTGAAGTTGGTTGATACATTCAAAATTCCACTTTTTGATGTACAACCCGTTGATTGAATAGTCTTTGACTCTTCAATACTTGAAGCATATTTCAGACCTTCAAAAGAACCTGTAAAAATTCATTCATATAAAGGAAGGTGGTTCATCACCAAATCATCGGTGACCCAACAGTCGCAAAGCCCCAGGATTTAAAGCAACACGTATTTCAATTATCAACATCCGAATATCGAAAACATAAAGCAAGATTGATGGAAGAAACTTAGGTAGAACGAGAGATATAAGAAGGCAGGTTAGAGAGAGAGATAACTCCTGAGTTTTAGGTTTTCCACATGCATCAAAGGCTGGTTTGATCCAATATTAATACTGGATTAAAACCCTAAACCTAACTTAATCCCCAAGAATAGGGATGGGGTTACAGTTAGCCAAATCCCACGTTTTTATTTAAATAAATCAAATAAAATTAAGTTTAATAATAAAGAGATATTATTAACTAACTGATAAGACTGATTCAAAGATAAATAAAAACGTCGTATCTAATTCAAAACGTGGCCAATCAGTTTAAATAAATTGACAGAAACTCTATCTTCTATTAGAAAATTGTATCAAAAGATACTCGGTAGCTCGGGCGAGGCTCCTTCTGCTACGATGCGGCATGCGAACTGCAAAGTGCACCTCCTCACGCCCCTCCGCAAATTACCTCGCCTGTGTATGCGTCCTCAACCTCGGCCTCGGCCACGCGCGCATGTGCGTTTGACTTACCGTCCACAACCCCCACAATGAGCCTATCAACTAGTTCAAGTCCCATTGGGGGATTAATCCTTATAAAGCACTCTGCTTTTCACTTTTCAGCTTTCACTTGTTATGGATTTGGAATCACTTGTGGATTTAGAATCACTTGGGTATAGAATCACAAGTTAGAGTATAGAAAACACATTCAATATATATTCCACTTCACTCGATTCTAACCTTCGCGATAAAGTCGAGGTAAAGAAAAAGGAAGAAGCAGACTTGTTCACTTAGTGAACATAGAATAAATTGCAATACGCAAAATTAAAAGCAACTTCGTAATCGTTAATGATACGACACAAAACTGTACATATTGGATCTTGTCCTTAAAGGTTTTATACGACTACTCTTGATGTTGTGAGTCTCAAAGTCGCAAAGCCCCAGGATTTGATACAACACGTATTTCAAATATCAACAGCCTAATATCGAAAACTTAAAGCAAGATTGTTGGCAGAAACTTAGGTAAAACGAGAGATAGAAGAAGGCAGGTTAGAGAGAGAGAGAGATAGCTCTCGAGTTTTCAGTTTTCCGCATGCATCAAAGGCTGGTTTGATCCAGTATTTATACTGGATTAAAACTCTAAAGCTAACTTAATCCCCAAGAATAGGGATGGAGTTAGACTTAGCCAAATCCCACGTTTTTATTTAAATAAATCAGATAAAATTAAGTTTAATAATAAATAGATATTATTAACTAACTGATAAGACGTATTCAAAGATAAATAAAAACGTGGTCAATCAGTTTAAATAAATTAACAGAAACTCTATCTCCTTTTCAGAAAATTGTATCAAAAAGATACTCGGTAGCTCGGGGTGAGGCTCCTTCTACTCCAATGCGGCGTGTGAAGTGAAAAGTGTAGGGTTTCACCGGGATCAAAAAAACAAGCAGCGGAAATAAAACAATAACCGGCAAAACCCTAGATAGCTCAGATCCTCTAGGAACAACCTTAAGGATTAAAACACAACCATAGGGGGTTTAGAACAATACCTCAATGGTTTGGATTGGTTGATCAAGATCGAGCGTTAGAGATCAAAGAAGATCTCCTCTAGTGGTATCAACGCGAATATGAATCCGATCATGAACGGTTGCTAGCCCGAATACCCGAAGAACACCAAGAAATCGATTTCTTGGTGTTGGTTGTGTGTTGGCCGTCGATTAGTGAGAGAGGAGAGGGAGGAGAGAAAGCTTTTAGATTTCTCAATTGTGTTATGAATTAAATGAGGCAACATGCCTTTATATACTTTCTCCCCTAATCTCGGACCTGGCTCAACTAAGCCTCGTGGGCTTAGTTGATTTAATTAGAATATTTCATATTTAATTAATTAATTATTACCTTAATAATTAATCTATGGGGCTTCTAATTAAAACATTAACTTTGGGCCCATTGGACTTTTATTCTAATTATAATTATTAACATAATAATTAAATCATATAATTAATCATAATTATATTTCACCCACATTATTTATTATTCTACTAGAATAATAAATCCATACTTTACAACTTGTAACTTTGTCGGCTTATAAGCTACTTGGTTAATTCGTGATCTACACACTTTACGCGTGTGGCCCTCATAGGTTCAAATGACGTCAACAGTGTTTTCATATGACGTGAGCACATAAGATCCTACAATCTCCCACCTACACACGCCAGATAAAACACAGACAATGGTTATGTGTCTAATAACGCGCCACTGCGCCCCAAAGTCAAATGAATGAACGCTCTTCAGCTTTTATTAACAACAATCAATGTGATGATCAGTGTATTCTATATCCCTTTGCTACACGATATCTCAATTGAACTCAAGGCATAGACTTGGCTCATCCTTGGTTGTTCAATTATTGTATTTCTTGATCCCAACATTTAATGAGAGAACAAGTATTATTGATTCGATTAATCTACTTGTATACGGCCATACATTTCTCATTTAATATCATCGAGGGCCCCAAAGATTTCTCTCTCATCTTGAGAGGAGCAAATTCCATATTGCATGCTTACGACTCTTACATAGATCGTATTTCACCCAACATAGTCCTTATAATCTTCCGGTAAAAAGCGACGTAGACATACATCAAAGTACAACACTCCTTATGCTCGAGGTCCCAATATGCATCACATGTCGAAGGATGAAATGAATAACTATCATCTTCAAGAATCTCTTTATGACGCCGATCTATAAAGTGATCTTGAATCGGCTCTTTCAACACTTGAACCTACAAGTTCAAGTGACTTTGGTCGTAACATGCTGGCCCAACTTGACCTTTAACCAAACTTCACTATGATCTTAGTTTATCACCAGTCCCCCAGTGATAAATGACCATGGACAGTTCAAACCATATCATATGGTTTTGGATCTAAACTTGTTAACATAGAACACAATGGAATTAATGTAATTACTCATACCTAGTATGCTAATAACAGATAGAATTTCTAATGTCCAAAAGGTTATACTAAATTCACAGATCTATTCAAACACTTAGAGATCTTAAACCTACAGAGCTAGTATGGCAATCATGTTTACTATGACTCATCGGTTTAGTGAATGGATCTGCTGGATTATCTTCCGACCGAACTTTGCAAATCCTCACATCTTCCGATTGATCATCTCTCGGATGATGTGATATTTCCTCATAATGTGCTTAGACTGTTGGTGAGACCAAGGTTCCTTTTCTTGTGTTATGGCTCCTTCGTTATCACAAAAGATCTCGATAGACCCATCTATTCTAGGAACTACTCCTAGGTCCGTGATGAATTTCTTCATCCATACGGCCTCCTTCCCGGTATCCGAAGCTGCCAGGTATTTTGACTCCGTGGTTGAGTCTGCTATGGTGCTTTGCTTGAATCTTTTCCAGCTCACAGCATCTCTATTGAGTGTAAACACAAAACTGGATTGTGACCTGAAGCCGTCACGATCTGTTTGGAAGCTAGCATCTGAGTATCCTCGAATACAATTGATGTCATATCCGTTCTACAATCATTATAGACCTATTTGATGTCAATGTTCCATATTCCGGCCACTACTATTCATGAGATCGAATTGATCTGTAGGAGTTTTTTTTGGACTCAAGGAGAAGAGGCGAAGGGTAAATGTAGAATCGCATGGGAGATGGTGTGCTCACCGATAAAAAATTGTGGACTTGGAATAAAGAGTGTTAGGTCTGAAAATATTGTATCCGTGATGACAAACTATTGAAGACATGAAGGACCAAAAGCGCAAAGTCAACAAATCCATAAATATGGAAAGGTTTAATATTAGGAAACGTTGTTATCTTGTAAATAAGGCAAGTAAATATTGCCTTATCTCTTTGTTTCCTTATCTTGTATTTGTCTAGTTTATAAATAGAGGTTTCGGGCCAGCTTTAGAATACACACATTAATTTTTATCATTCTAGAGAGGTTTAGACTAAGTCATATTATTGTGAGCTTTACATTGTAATCGATATATTCATCAAGTAAGATACCCGACTTCGGATCTTCTTTATATTCAACGTGTTCTTCCTTACCTGATCATTATCTGGGATCCACAATTGATATCAGAGCGAGTCGATCTGAGTTTTGGCTAATTTCTGAGCAATCACAAGAAAATAAGGTAAATCCTCGAATTCTGCAAAACTTGAATTTTTATCGAGTCAAGCTTCCATAACTTGACCCAACAAAAAGTTTTATCTCTGATAAAACCCAGATCTGCTTATTATTTTCTCGATTCAGTTTACTCGATTAATCATCATAACTCTGAATCGACAAATTGTCTTTTTTCCTTAAAAACCCAGATCTGAATTTCTGTCTAGATCCTTTACTCAATAAAACCTTAAAATTTTGTCTGCATAAATTCTTGTCGATCAATATTAGATAAACTTGATTTTTATTCGGATAATTTAATTTTTTTTGATTAAAATTATTCTAGTTTATTTTGGTTACTTTTGAAATTCTTTACGTAAGAAACTCAGGAACTAGTGACTCTTGTTGATTTTCTTACTAAAAAATTCTTAAGTAAAAATCATAAACTTTAGTAATTTTGGTTTTTGTTCTTGACTAAAAAATAAGAAACTCGAGAACTTAGCTATTCTTGTCCATAAGAACACTTGTTTTCTGGTTTATCAGTTAAGAAAACTCAGATTCGATATCCTTGAGTTTTTATCAAGTCCTTTTCAATCGACAACTTCGTTTATCGAGTCCTTAGTAATCGACATCTTTGGTTAAAATTAAAAAAAATTCTTTCTTGTCGAACCCGTTTTTTTTCCCGACAGAACTTTTTATCGAGTCCTCTTGACCCGACAAGAAAACTTGTCGACCCAGCTTTACTCGACAATAAATCTTGTTGACCCATCCTAACTCGACATAAATTCTTGTTGGACCTTTTCCTATCGAGAGAAAAACCTTCTGTTTTCCAAAGAAAACTCATAACTTTTCCAAAACTCACCAATCGAGATTAATTCGTCAGGTAACCCATGCTTTCACGCTGTTTCAAAAATGAGTTCTCAAAAACAAATCTCTGAGCTAAATGCAAAATATTCTCAACTTGAATCCAGACACACGAACAACATGCAAGTATTGGATGAACTTTTAATAAAACATGTCACTCTCAAATCTAAGTTTCATAACTCAGAACAAACAAGAAAAGATTTCAAAAATAAAAACGAGTTTTTACAAAATCAACTCACCGAGCTTTCTAGAAATACAAATCATACCTTTTATGACGACTTTTGCAAAAAGAAAAATCTTGAGTTAATTAAAATAAATTTTGATCTGAAAACCAAAATTTCTGAGTTAGAAAAACTTATAGATTCTGAGACTTATAGTATTGTTCTTTCAAGAAAATTATCTGAATTTTTGGAAAATGAGAATAAAAGGATTTTAACTTCTGATGACAAACACAAGTTTGAAATTGAGCGAAAAACCTTTGAAAACAAAATTAAAACTTGTGAGTTGGCCATTAGAAAACTGCCGAAACAAGTGGAAGATTTTGAGCAAATTGTGATTTTAGAGAGAAAATCTTCCGAAACAGAAAGTCTGGAGTTTTCAAAACAAATTTCTGATCTTGAGAAACTTTTAAGAGATGAAAGAAATGCGTTTAAAATTGAGAAAACGAACTTAATCAAGAAATGTAGTTTGATCATTGCTAAAAGCAAAAATATGGAAAAAGATTTTGAAAATGAGAAGCAAGTCTTTGAAAATAAAATTGACAAACTTTCAAACAAATTATCTGTTTTAGAAACAACTCTTGTAACTGAAAAGAAATTGAGATCTGAATTTAAAAATAAATATGATTTGGTCACAAAAGAAAGAGATGATTTATCCTGCAAAATCAAAGAACTTGAAAACAAGCTTTCAAAACAAAAACAAACAAATTCAGAATCAGTCAAACAACTTACTCCCGAACATTAAAATGCGGAGTTAGATGATCTTGAAATATTGATTTTTGCTCATGATTCTGATTCTACTTCACGTTCAAACTAACTCCTCTTTCTCCTATCTATAAGAATAACTGTTCTTCAAGTGTTAAATCAAATAGTTATTCTAACAGCTCTAAATCATATAGTTTTTCAAATTCTCGAACTCATAATTCTAATCAATTTCAAAATGATTTTGTTGCTAAATCCGGTAATTTCAAGAAGTTTAAAATGGTTTGGAAAAAGAAATCAACTACAGATGATAGTGTTAGAAACATGCCACATACATCTTCTTTAGTTAATGCAAAATCATTTGTGTCCAAGACTGATTTACCTCATTTTGTCAAATTCATCAATCAGTTAATCAGTCTAAGCGCCACAAATCTTTGTTGTTCTATTTGTGGAACAAATGATTTTATCAGTCAAAGGTACACACATAAATGGTATGGTACTTATAATATCCCCACTTCCACATTTGTTACATCCAAAGCTAACCTCCGAAAACCCAACAAAGTTTGGGTACCAAAATCCTTTTAAGTTGTTTTGTAGGTACATCATGTGTGTTCTAAATTCCAAATATCCACATCACATGAAAAACTTTCAAAAGGTTATGCTACATTTGAAGTGGAGTGCCAATTTTTTAAATTAGCTTTAGAGTATCTCAGCTATGGACCTGCTCTTAACCCGTTTTTTTATGTAAATCATGACTTCTGAATACTTAGTTCAGAACTCAGACATTAATGTTTTAAATCGTTGTGTGTTAGGAATTAGAAGTTTCTATGGTCAATCCAAAGCCGGAAGGACCTACCCATGAAACACATCCCTAGGTTAGATGTATTTTGAAAGGGTGTGATTGAGATAAAATTGGTACATACGCATTAAATAAAAAATGTGAGAGTGTGACAAGACTTAAAAGAAAATTTTGGTCTTCACCAAACCTAAACAGTTATCCGGGTAGCCAAATAATCTATTCATTCTCAATTCTTTGGAAATGAATATTGAAATAGACATGGACCCAATGTCGATAACTTGTGTCACCCCACACAACTACTCAAGTATCTCACAAAAGATATTTGTTTTTCATATATCACGGAGAATGAGCATATCTGCTATCTTTTCTTCACTCGGAAGATTAAGATATTGAAAAAGGAAGACACACCTCCGGTCTTCGAACTTCATATTCTGTGCACATTGAGTCTCTTGAGCCAAAATATATATACAAATTTTTTTTACACTTGCACGAGTCTTTGTGATTCACACTGCATATCTATGTGTTTATGCCGGAACAGTTTGAGAAGTTAGTTTTACAACTTACTTCTGTGATAACTGGAAGTCCTATCAGTGCTACACCTTTGCTAATACTGAAAATAGGCCACTTAATTGACTTTGTTTTAATTAAGTGATAACAGTTGCTACACGTGCTTCTGTTTGTTAGTTTTTTACCCATTGATCCTTGAAGATGAATTTCTCACATAAGCATTTGATTACTTCTACTTAATGTCTTTGATTGTTCATAATGATTCGGTTTGTCCTTGTCATTCTGAGGGGGAGAAAAGGTATATCAAAGACGAATGCTTATTGTGAAAGGAAGAAAATGTTTGTCAAAGTCAAATGAAGAAAAAGTTGAAGACTTCTCGACATATGAAGACAATTTTGAAAACTTATCAACTGCTTAAGACCCGACAAAATTTCTTGTCAAGCAACAAAGGATTGATAAGTAGACTAAGAGTTTTCATCGCGTCCATTTGACCCGACACTTGATTTGATCGACTCATCTTGGCCCGACATCAATTATTGTCGAATCTACTTGGCCTGAGATCTTTTTATGTCGACATCGCCTGGCCCGATATGCTTTTTGACCCGACAAGTTTTATACCCTACGACATCGCGGCTCCTTCGATTTTCTTTTCATGCTAATGTTAAGGGGGAGCTACGGAGCTTACAAGAGATCACTTTTGTAGGGGGAGCAAAAGAATCAAGAAGAAAGATTTGTTGACAAAAGTTTCACCGTCTTCAAAAGAGTGTTGATTTGCTGAATTGTAATCTCGAATACAAAGGGGGAGAATGTTGGGTCTGAAAAATGTTGTATCCGAGATGAAAAACTATTGAAGACATTAAGGACCAAAAGTGTAAAGTCAACAAAGTCATAAATATGGAAAGGTTTAATATTAGGAAACGTTGTTATCTTGTAAATAAGGCAAGTGAATATTGTCTTATCTCTTTGTTTCCTTATCTTGTATTTGTCTAGCTTATAAATAGAGGTTTAGGGCTAGCTTTAGAATACACACGTTAATTCTTATCATTCTAGAGAGGTTTAGACTAAGTCATATTATTGTGAGCTTTACATTGTAATCGATATATTCATCAAGTAAGATATCCGACTTCGGATCTTCTTTATATTCAACGTGTTCTTCGTACTTGATCATTATCTGGGATCCATAAAGAGATTGGCTTTATGGAACCGATGCCTTCTTTTTAAACATGTATGGGATATCCTAACCAAGAGGAATTCCTTATTGGTTGATTGGATTCATGCCAATTATATATGGGAAGAAACGTTTAGACCATTAAAAATAGGAATGAATGATCTTGGCTTATGCAGAACTTATTGGAACTAAGGCTTCATTGTAGACGGTTCTTTATCTCGCATGTGGGAAGGGGAGATAACATTCATGCTTGGGATGATATGTGGGGTACTCAAGGCCCCCTATCACAAATTGTCTCTTACCGATTCATAAATGTCCATGACCTTGAAACTAACTCCACGGTTAAGGACATTATGGATTGGTTTGGAAATGTATGGCCAGAATAAAGGAGACAAAGATACCCGCAACTCCAAAATGTTGTTATTCCGAACCCTAGTGATAGGGACGGTCATATGCTTTGGTTGGGGCCTAGACAGATTCGACAAGACTTTTTTTGTTAATTTATCTTGGAAGACGGTGGAAACCTCGGGTCCTATTGTACATAGGTATAAAATTGTTTGGAATAAAGCCTTTATTCCAAAAACATTCCCTCTGCATGTGGATGACATACCATAAAAGACTTCCAACACAAGATCGCATATTTCAATGTAAGAATGACCTGCCGGATATGAAGTGCGTTTTCTGCAAAGGTACTATTGAAACACACAACCACCTTTTCTTTGATTGCAGATTCTCCAAGGCGATTTGGACCATTATTAAGAGGGAAATTGAGCTAAATATTTCCCCGGAAAATTGGGACTTAATTCTTGCTCATTAGACGGCTGGAAATTGGAGGAAATGGTCGACCATGCATAAGGTGGCTATCTCGGTTACGGTATATCATATTTGGATCGTGAGAAATAGAAGGTACTTTGAATATCATAATCAAAGTGAAAAGCATGTTGCGGCTATAATCAAGAAGGATGTGATGCTAAGAATGGCGTGGAAGACTAAAAGAAAGACGGAGATTTATAATGTTGGTACTTAACGTTTCAGATTTTGGTTGGCTATTGTGGGCTGGTTTTCTACGCTTGTACTTTTTGCTTACCCTTATTTGCGCTTTTTATTGGCTAATTTGTCTTTGTTTGTTTTGGATTTTAGTGGCTTGGTTTGTTTTCCCAAGCTTTGGACTTTGTTTGCTTTAATATTTTGGTTGTAATTTTATGTGTTTCTTTATAAAATTTCCTGGAGGTTATCCTCCTTTCAGTATCCTCAAATACATAGATCTCCTTCTTCACCACCATATAGCAGGAACATATCCTTAGTCCTTTTCAAGTACTTGAGCATATTCTTTACTGCCACCCAGTGAGCTTCACCAGGGTTCGACTGGTATCTACTAGTCATGCTTAAAGCATAAGCTACGTTAGCTCTAGTACATATCATGCGTACATTATAGATCCAATGACTGAAGCATAGGGAACATCTTTCATGTGACCTATATCTTCCTTCGACGAAGGACATTGAGATTTACTCAGTTGTACACCATGTAGCATTGGCAAGTTTCCCCTATTAGAACTCTCCATCTTGAAGCGTTTCAAGACCTTGTCAATATATGTACTCTGGCTTAATCCAATTAAGCGCCTTGATCTATCTTGATAGATCTTTATTCCAAGGATAAAAGCAGCTTCTCCTAGATCTTTCATTGAGAAACACTTCCCTAGCTAGGCTTTTACACCTTTTAGCGTTGGGATGTAACTTCCAATGATTAGTATGTCATCAACATATAGAGCTAGGAAGACAACAATGCTCCCAAAAGCTTTCTTGTATACATAAGGTTCATCTTCGTTTTTGATAAAACCAAGTTCTTTGATTTTCTCGTCAAAATGAAGATTCCAACTCCTAGACGCTTGCTTTAGTCCATAAATGGATCTAAGCAACTTGCACACTCTATTAGGATTCTTTGGATCTTCAAAACCTTCTAGTTGTACCATGTACACGTCCTTGCTTAGCGTTCCGTTAAGGAACGTGGTTTTGACATCCATTTGCCATATCTCATAATCGTGATATGCAGCTATGGCAAGCAAAATCCTAACGGATTTAATCATGGCTATTGGAGAGAGGTTTCATCATAGTCTACACCATGAGTTTGAGTGAAACTCTTCGCTACCAACCTAGCTTTGTATATGTGCACAATCCCATCCATGTCGGTTTTCTTCTTGAAAATCCATTTGCTCCCTACGACTTTACAGCTATCGGGTGCATCCACCAGATCTCAGACCTGGTTGTCCTCCATGGATTGAAGTTCGGCCTTCATGGCATCATGCCATTTGTCAGATTCACCTGACACGGCCAATTAGAAACCCTAGTTATCTATCTGGCTCTTGACAATTCTCCAGACCTTCAGATCGTTTGTCACTCGTTGGCATCCTCAACATCTTGTTGAGGTACAACATCTTGTTGAGGTACAACATCTTGTTGAGTGCTAGTGTCAACATGTGCATCTGTAGGTGGTTCATGAACTTCCTCAAGTTCGATTCTATCCCCGTTCCTTGGCTTAGTTAGAAAATCATTTTCTAGGAACTCAGCATTACGTGAAATGAACACCTTGTTCTCACTGGGTTTGTAGAAATAATACCCAATAGTCTCCTTGGGTATCCCACAAAGATGCACTTTCCTGATTAAGCTCTAGCTTCCTAGAAGCTTCTCGCTTAACATAAGCATCGCAGCCCAGACTCTCATGTAAGATAGATTTGGGATCTTCCTAGTCCACATCTCATATGGAGTCTTGTCGACCTTCTTGCTTGGTACATTGTTTAGTATTTCGGCGGCTGCTTCCAAAGCGTATCCCCAAAAACTCATAGGCAACTTGGTATGACTCAGCATAGACCTAACCATATCTAACAAGGTACGGTCATCATAGACCTAACCATTCAGACACACCATTATGTTGTGGTGTTCTTGGAGGAGTAAGTTGGGATTCAATCCCACACTTGCTAAGATGCTCGGTGAATTCATGGCTCAGATATTCACCACCTCGATCAGATCGACTGGCTTTTATCTTCTTGCCAAGTTGGTTCTTTACCTCATTCGGAAACTCTTTGAAAATTTCAGAGCTTTTAGACTTGTGCTTCATTAGATGAACATATCCATATCTACTGCAATCATCAGTAAATGTAATGAAGTAGTAGCAACCATTTCTTGCGGTTCGGTTGAAGGGCCCACATACATCAGTATGTATCACTGCCAACAACTCATTTGCTCTTCCGGGCTTTCCTTTGAAAGGTGCCTTTGTCATCTTCCCTATTAAACAAGATTCGCATTTATCAAAAGAATCATCTGTTGATTCCAAGATCCCGTCCAGTTGGAGATTGGCAATGTGTTTCTTGTTTATATGGCCAAGACGACAGTGCCACAAATATGTTCGATTTAAATCTTGTTTAAGTCGTTTAGCATTCACATTATATATCAATTTAGTATTGAGATCTCCATGAATATCTATTTCATAAATGCCTTAACTGACTTGGCTATAAAATATAACACACCATGCAAACATGCAGAAATAGATACATCATCAAGGAAGTAAACATAAATCCATCTTGTCTCAAACGTGCAACTGAAACAATGTTTCTAACGATACTAGGAATGTAAAGACAATCATTAAGTTTCATAACTAGACCATTTGGAAGGGTCATATCATATTTCGGTTGAGACACAACATCAACTCTTGTCCCATTGCCCATCTTGAGCTCTACCTGGCCTGGTCTCAGTTGCCTTTCACTTCTTAGTCCCTGTGGAGAAGCACATATGTGAGCTCCACATTCGGTATCCAATACTAGGAATCATAATCAGAAGTGAATAAATCGATAGTAAACATACCTAAAAGTCCGGCTATCATAGCCTTCTCCTTCTTTGTGTTTGCAATCAGAACTGAACAGATTCTTTCCAGTGTCCCTTTTCGGAGCACTAAAAGCATACTGCATCCGTGGGGATCTTCCCTTTGTTCCTGTTGGCTTTGATGTAGCTTCCAGTCTTTGCCTTTCCTTTACCAGTTTCCCCTTTCCTTTTGGTTACCCCTCCCTTTTCCTTGATCATCAAGACATGCTTGGTTTTCTCCAACTTGAAGTTAATCCCTCTCTCAACAGTTTTAAGCATATCATGCAGTTCAGTGAGAGTTTTGTCCAAGTCATTCATGCGATAGTTAAGCACAAAGCTATCATATGACTTGGTTAGAGAGTTGAGGACCAAATCGACCCCTAACTCCTGACCAAGGGGGTATCCCAGTCGAGCTAACCGGTCAATGTGCCCTTTCATCCTCAGGACGTGGGCACTAACCGATGTCTCCTCTTGCATCATACACGCATGTAGTGATCGCATAGTGTCAAACCTTTCTTGTCTCACCTGTTGACCAAACATGGTCTTCAGAGCGGTGATCGCTTCTTCACCTTGAGATCATTTATAGACAGGCAATACACAATGTACAAATACCTCAAGTGAGTTTAACCATACTAAAACGTCACATTTTCTTTTCGAGTAACAACTTAGAAATTGATCGTCCGGGTCATGAGTATCATAACAGGCGGGCAATAAACAACGTGTTATGATATCGTGAGTCGGCGCCTTATCTTACCATACACTTTTCCGACCCGGCTTCGCCAATGTTAACCGAAATTGACTAGTTGTGTGCTCGATAATCGTTTTAAATGGGTGGTGAAAAACTCACAATTTAATTATAAAGGGTTTTACCGACCTCATGAAATTTACCGTTTTAAATTAATTGTAAAACATTTTTGAGTCGGTACCAATTAACTTATAAAATCATTATTTGATAGCTTATCAAATTTATTTGTAAAAACATTTACAATTTATCAAATCGGTATTAGTTTGATAGCTTATCAAATTAATTTGTAAAAACATTTACAATTCACCAAAATTAGTGGTTGTGACAAAAAATTTCCCTTTTACAAGCATCGGAATAATTATAACATATAATTAAACACAATAAAAGACGGAAAAATAAACAACCACTATCGCAAACATGCAAACACACAATATGGATTCCATTAGGCCTAACTATGAGGCTTTCGTGAGCCCACACGAAAACCCCGGTACAAACCTAAGGACACCGCATGTCTACTCCCACTAGTTCCGGCATCCGAGGTGGACTCCAGGACACCATCTTCGATTCCTTCGGTCTTCCGATTACATAAAGAATACTAGGCGAACATAACCTAACTATTACATTACATTGAAATCGGAAATAAAACAATATGTAGATAGTTAAAATTACAAGCCATGAATAAAATACATTTTAATTTAACCAACAGGAAAAAATTAAAACAACCACGGGTCTTGGCCTAAATCGAATCCACCATGGCAATCAACCAAAACATAATGGGCTTGGGTCCATTTAAACATAAATAACAAGTCCAACGAATCAATCAAAATAGGTTAAAACCCTATTAGGCCCAAACGGGCCTAAACCCAGAAACCCTAAAGCCCAATTCATCGAAAGGGGGAAACCACCAAACCAACCGGAAACATTCCACCCAAAGGGTGGCTGTCAACGGTGGTGGCCCACAGCAGTGGCGCAAGGCGGCGGCATGGCAGCGGCGCGAAACGGCGGCGGTGGTTCCCGGTTTCACGTTTTTAACCAATTTTCTACTGATTCAAACCTTAAAGTTATTGTAATGAGGATCTGATAGCACTCTAGGGTTTCACCGGAATCAATGCAGGGAAAATAAACAATAAGCGGCAAAACCTTAGATAGCTCGGATCCGCTACGAACAACTTTAAGGATTAGAACACAACCATAGGGGGTTTAGAACAATACCTCAATGGTTTGGATTGGTTGATCAAGATCGAGCGTTAGAGATCAAAGTAGATCTCCTCTAGTGGTATCCACGCGAATATGAATCCGATCATGAACGGTTGCTAGCCCGAATACCCGAAGAACACCAAGAAATCGATTTCTTGGTGTTGGTTGTTTGTTGGCCGTCGATTAGTGAGAGAGGAGAGGGAGGAGAGAAAGCTTTTAGATTTCTCAAATGTGTTATGAATTAAATGAGGCAACATGCCTTTATATACTTTCTCCCCTAATCTCGGACCTGGCTCAATTAAGCCTCGTGGGCTTAGTTGATTTAATTAGAATATTTCATATTTAGTTAATTAATTATTACCTTAATAATTAATTAATCTATCAAGCTTTTAATTAAAACATTAATTTTGGGCCCGTTGGACTTTTATTCTAATTATAATTATTAACATAATAATTAAATCATATAATTAATCATAATTATATTCCACACACTTTATTTATTATTCTACTAGAATAATAAATCCATACTTTACAACTTGTAACTTTGTCGGCTTATAAGCAACTTGGTTAATTCGTGATCTACACACTCTATGCGTGTGACCCTCATAGGTTCAAGTGACGTCAACAGTGTTTTCATATGACGTGGTTATGTGTCTAGCAATGTGCCACTGCCCCCAAAGTCAAATGAATGAACGCTATTCAACTTTTATTAACAACAGTCAATGTGTATTCCATATCCCATTGCTACACAATATCTCAATTGGACTCAAGGCATAGATTTGTCTCATCCTTGGTTTGTCAATTATTGCGTTTCTAGATCCCGACATTTAATGAGAGAACAACTAATATTGATTCAATCAATCCACTTGTGTATGATCATACATTTCTCATTTAATATCATCGAGGGGGCCTGTGACAACTGTCAAAATTCGAGCTTTCAGGTTAGCTTCTATTAAGTTTATTAGTGTTTATATAGTTTAATTTTAAGAATAGGAGTTAGTTGGTTTAGAATGGCCGAAAAATCCCTAGCATTTCCGGTAGTCGCTTAAAATGTCCGGTTCCGACCCGTAACTGTCTGAAACGTCCAATACAGTGCCAAATGCTCTAATTTATACCCAATTTATATAAAACATATAATTTTTAGTATTTTTATTATAAAACTTTTATTTTTATTAGAAAATAACCAAAATGGGCTAACAAAGTTGAGAAAAAGGCCAAATTTGAGAAATTGGACTTCAAATCTTACATTTTTGGGCCTAAATTGCTTTTTTTTTTAAAAGAGGGTTGGAGTGGGCCCATGCTTATGGCCGGCCTCCCCACCCTATTTCTCATATAAAAAGCAAAAATTTTCCCTTTTCCCTCATTTCACAAAATCAAATTCAAAGATCCTCCTCTCTCTCTCTAAAAATCAAAGGACACATTCATCTTTCCTCTCCCTCCTCTTTCTCTTTAAACTCCAGCCAAAATCCATCCATTCTTCATTAAAAATCAAGATATGTGAAGGAAATCAAGGAAAACACAATCAAAACAAGGTAACAACTCTATCTTCATCTTTTTCTTGCAATTTTGGGTGAAAAACCCACTTTTCTTAGCTATTTCTTCTGTTATCCTAAATTTCTGAGTTTGTGGAGAGATTATAAACCAAAACATGTAAAAATGTTTATACAATGGTGATAATCTATGATCCACACAGTAAAACTCAAGAAACTAGGTGAAAACATGATTTTATGTGTTTTTGAGTAAAAATGGTGATTTTTGGTGCTGACAGATTTGTTGCATGTGCATAAATCGTCCATTTCTTGCAAATAATATGTTCAAATATCATTAATCTTCTTTCTACAAGTTTATTTAGTGAGTTGGGGTTCTAATCCAAGTGGTCTCACTCAAAAACATTGAGTTTTGACCCCCCAAATGCTCATAACAAGATGCATGTGCATCTGGAAGTTCAACAGTAGGTAAACGCTACTTTGAACGACCATAACTCTTTGAATATTCTTCCAAATCACTTGATTCTTCTTCTGGAAGTTAATTTAATGTGTTACCTTTCATATGCCACTGATTTCATTCAAAAAATATGGGGATTTGAGGTTCCAACTAATTGAAACAAAATGAGTGTGCAAACTGTCAACCAATGACAGATTTGTGCATGCATGTTCAAATGGCCATATTTCTTTCAAAATTAAATGAAAAAGGATGAATTTTCTTTTGAGAGTTAGTTTTATGAGTTATATTCAGTTTTCAAGTGGAATCACTTAAAAATATGGAGTTTTGACCCTCCAAACACCTAAAATACTTTAGGTGTGCAATCTGTCAAACCACCAGCAGCTAAACTCTACTTTGTGTGTTAGTATCTCCTTTGTTATTTGTCTTTAATGCATGATTCTTCTTCTAAAACTTTATTTTATGAGATAGGATTCATATGATTCCAGTTTCATACAAAAGTATGAAGTTTTGAGGCATTAACAAATTTATTAAAGTTAAGTGTGCAATTTGTTAGCTAATGACAGAATTGTGCATGCAACTTTGTAGTGCCATATCTCCTTCATAACTTCTTCAAAATCAGTGATTCTTATCTCAAAAGTTTCCCTTATGAGTTATGATTCCACTCCAACTGAAAATTCTAGAAAACATTGAGTAGAACTCCTAAAATGAGTGATTTGCTAACATGGTGTAATCTGCCATGCCAATTGTGACCCTTTGCATTGAATAAATTATTTGAATCATTTTTACATGTCCAAAATGCATCAAATTTGGTCACAATCAGCATAACCCAGTACTATATCACATATAAAAATATGGGAAGCTATGTCATTTTGGAAGTCTCTACATTTTGATCATTTTGAGTACTATAAGTTTCTGTCCAGAAGTGAAATTCTGGAATTTCTTGATTTTAACAATTATTGATCATTTGATGGTTTATAACACAACTTACGGTATAAATTACTATATTAACGAGCATAGGTGCATTTTGTATAATTGAACTATAGACAATCAAGTTGGACACATGTAGACATTTATAAGCTGAAGATTTACTCACCTCCATAAGTAGTTTTAGACCCATAAGTGATGGTTTTGAGCATTTTCTCTTTGTTAGGGAATCGTTAGGCCTTTGGGTGGGATCGGATCGTGATTCGGAGTAGCGGAGCTTTGCACAAAGGTGAGTATTCACGGCCCCTCTTTTAAATGTTTATTGCGTTTTAGGGTGTAAAGCATGTCGATATAAAAGAAAGTGAATTGATTTATATGATTGAATGAAAATTATATAAATTGTTATGATGAGCAAATTGATAATTTACAAATGATATGTTGAGTTATGTGAAGTCCCTGTGTTACACTACTATTTAACTCTGTTTATTTGAGCCGATGATATTTGTGGATAGCGCTATTTGGTTCACATACCCACCTAACTGGCAAGTAGGGGTGCACTTTATCAATTAAGAATGCTCTACACAGTGGACCTTAGGTCCACTGCTGAGGTAGTTCATGGGGCGTAGAATGTCGTTTAGGCTTAGTAGTGGCTCAATAATTAAATATCATGTGTAAAAGTAATTTGCATATTTGCTCATAAAAATTGAAATGTTTAATATTGATGCGAACTTCTGCTTCGCTATTTCTATACCTTGCATATAAAATGTTTTGTGCATATGAAAAACCTGTGAACTCACCAACTCTTTGTAGTTGACACTTTGTTTTAACATGCTTTACAGGAAGATAAGAAGGTAACCGATCCAGCTTAGTTTATTTTTGTGGAACACCAATCAAGATTTTATATGTATCTTTTTAGTTTGATGTAATTTGTTTGTTAAGACAAAGTTGTCGAATTATAAACTTTTAAACTGTAAACGTTGATGTTTTATTTATGAATGTATGGTTGGTGTTTATATTCCTACTGCTGTGAACTTGAACTGTCTTACCCCGTGTTTCCGCTTTAGCGGGGTGTGACAGGGCCAGAGATTTCTCTCTCATCTTGAGAGGAGCAAACTCCATATTGCATGCATACGACTCTTACATAGATCGTATTGCACCCAACATAGTCCTTATAATCTTCTGGTTAAAGGCGACGTTAGACATACATCAAAGTACAACACTCCTTATGCTCGAGGTCCCAATATGCATCTCAGGAGAAAGGATAAAATGAATAACTATCATCTTCAAGAATCTCTTTATGACGCCGATCTATGAAGTAATCTTGAAAGCGGGTCTTCCGACACTTGAACCTACAAGTGCAAGTTACTTTTGTCGCATCATGCTGGCCCAACTTGACCTTAACCAAACTTCACTATGATCTTAGTTTATCACCAGTCCCCCAGTGATAAGTGACCATGGACAGTTCAAACCATATCATATAGTTTTGGATCTAAACTTGTTAACATAGAACACAATGGAATTAATGTAATTACTCATACCTAGTATGCTAATGACAGATGGAATTTCATTGCTTAATGTTCCAAAAGGTTATACTAAATTCACATATCTATTCAAACACTTAGAAATCTTAAACCTATAGAGCTAGTGTGGCAATCATGCTTGCTCTGACTCATATATTTAGTGAATGGATCTACCGGATTATCTTCAGACCGAACTTTGCAAATCCTCACATCTTTCCGATTGATCATCTCTCGGATGATGTGATATTTCCTCATAATGTGTTTAGACCGTTGGTGAGACCTAGGTTCCTTTGCTTGTGCTATGGCTCCTTCATTATCATAAAAGATCTCGATGGGCCCATCTATTCTAGGAACTACTCCTAGACCCGTGATGAATTTCTTCATCCATACGGCCTCCTTCCCGGTATATGAAGCTGCCAGGTATTTTGACTCTGTGGTCGAGTCTGCTATGGTGCTTTGCTTGAAGCTTTTCCAACTCACAGCACCTCCATTTAGTGTAAACACAAAACCTGATTGTGACTTGAAGCCGTCACGATCGGTTTGGAAGCTAGCATCTAAGTATCCTTGAATACAATTGATGTCATATCCGTTCTACAATCATTAAAGACCTATTGGACGTCAATGTTCCTTATTCCGGCCACTACTATTCATGCATTCGAATTGATCTGTAGGAGTTTTTAATGGACTCGAGGAGAAGAAAAGAAGGGTAAATGTAGAATTGCATGGGAGATGGTGTGTTCACTGATAAAAATGGTGGACTTGGAATAAAGAGATTGGCTTTATGGAACCGATGCCTTCTTTTTACACATGTATGGGATATCCTAACCAAGAGGAATTCCTTATGGTTTAATTGGATTCATACCAATTAAATCTGGGAAGGAACTTTTGGACCATTAAAAAGAGGAATGAATGGTCTTGGCTTATGCGGAACTTAATGGAAATAAGACTTCATTGTAGACAGTTCTTTATCTCGCATGTGGGAAGGGGATGTAACATTCATGCTTGAGAGGATATGTGGTGTACAACACGTATCGAACATGGGAAGGGGAGATAACATTCATTTTTTATCTTCAGACCATTCCCGCTTCCGCGTCCTCAGCCTCGAACATGGCCACGCGCGCGTGTGCGTTGGACCTACCATATACAACCCCCACCATGAGCCCATCATCTAGTTCAAGTCCCATTGGGGATTAAACCTTATAAAGCACTCTCCTTTTCACTTTTCACTTGTTGTGGATTTGGAATCACTTGGGTATAGAATCACAAGTTAGAGTATAGAAAACACATTCAATATATATTCCACATCATTCGATTCTATCCTTCGCGATAAAATCGATGTAAAGAAAAAGGTAGAAGCAGACTTGTTCACTTAGTGAATATAGAATAAATTGCGATACTCCAAATTATAACGAACTGGTAATCGTTGATGATACGACACAAAACTGTACAGATTGGATCTTGTCCTTAAAGGTTTTATACGACTACTCTTGATGTTGTGAGTCTCAAAGTCTCAAAGTCGCAAAGCCCCGGGATTTGATACAACACGTATTTCAAATATCAAACCGAAAACTTAAAGCAAGAATGTTGGCAGAAACTTAGGTAGATCGCGAGAGAGAGAGAGAGAGAAAGAGAAAGAGAGAGAGAGAGAGAGAGAGAGAGAGAGAGAGAGAGAGATAGAGAGAGAAGAAGGCAGGTTAGAGAGAGAGAGAGATGGCTAATGAGTTTTTAGTTTTCCGCATGCATCAAACGCTGGTTTGATCCAGTATTTATACTGGATTAAAACCCTAAAGCTAACTTAATCCTCAAGAATAGGGATGGAGTTAGACTTAGCCTAATCCCACGTTTTTATTTAAATAAATTAGATAAAATTTAGTTAAATAATAAACAGATATTATTAACTAACTAATAAGATAGATTAAAAAATAAATAAAAACGTGATATCTAACTAAAAACATGGTCAATTAGTTTAAATAAATTAACATAAACTCTATCTCTTTTTCATAAAATTGTATCAAAAAGATACTCGGTAGCTCGGGGCAAGGCGCCTTCTGCTCCGATGCGACGTGCGAAATGCAAAGTGCACCTCCTCGAACCACTCTACGGATTCCCACGTCCGCGTCCCCAGCCTCGGCCACGGCCACGCGCGCATGTGCGTTGGACCTACCATCTACAACCCCCACAATGAACCCATCAACTAAACCTTATAAAGCACTCTCATTTTAACTTTTCACTTGTTGTGGATTTGGAATCACTTCGGTATAGAATCACAAGTTAGAGTATAGAAAACAATTCAATATATGTTCCACATTACTCGATTCTACCCTTTGTGATAGAATCGATGTAAAGAAAAGGGTAGAAGCATACTTGTTCCCTTAGTGAACATAGAATAAGTTGAGATACCCAAAATTAAAACCAACCTGGTAATCGTTGATGATACGACACAAAACTGTACGAATTGATCAAGTCCTTAAAGATTTTATACGACTACTTTTGATGTTTTAAGTCTCCAAGCTCCTGGATTTGATACAACACGTATTTCAAATATCAACAGCCTGATATCGAAAACTTAAAGCAAGATTGATGGCGGAAACTTAGGTAGAACGAGAGAGAGTAGGTTAGAGAGAGAGATAGCTCTTGAGTTTTCTGTTTTCAGCATGCATTAAAGGCTAGTTTGATACAGTATTTATATTGGATTAAAACCCTAAACCTAACTTAATCCCCAAGAATAGCGAGGGAGTTAGACATAGCCAAATTCCACATTTTTATTTAAATAAATCACATAAAATTAAATTTAATAATAAACAAATATTATTAACTAACTGATAAGACCGCTTCAAGATAAATAAAAACGAGGTATCTAAATAAAAACGTGGTCAATCAGTTTAAATAAACTAACAGAATCTTTATCTCTTTTTCAGAAATTGTATCAAAATGATACTCGATAGCTTGGAGCAAGGCTCCTTCTGCTCCAATGCGGCGTGCGAAGTGGAAAGTGCGCCTCCTCGCGCCACTCCGCGGATTACCGTGCCCGCTTCCCCGTCCTCAGCCTCAGTGACGGCCAATTCCATGCGTGCGCGTGTGCTTTGGACCTACCATCCTTAACCCCCACCATGAGCCATCAACTAGTTCAAGGCCCATTGGGGGATTAAACCTTATACAACACTCTCTTTTTCACTTTTCACTTGTTGTGGATTTTGAATCACTTGTGGATTTGGAATCACTTGGGTATAGAATCACCAGTTAGAGTATAGAAAACACATACAGTATATATTCCACATCACTCGATTCTATTCTTCGCGATAGAATCGATGTAAAGAAAAGGGTAGAAGCAGACTTGTTCACTAAGTGAACATAGAATAAATTGTGATACACAAAATTAAAACCAACCTTGTAATCGTTGATGATACGACACAAAGTTGTACGGATTGGATCCTGTCCTTAAGGGTTTTATACGACTACTCTTGATGTTGTGAGTCAAATTCGCAAAGCCCCAAGATTTAATACAACACGTATTTCAATTATCAGCATCCTGATATCAAAAACTTAAAGCAAGATTGATGGCAGAAACTTAGGTAGAACGAGAGAGAGCAGAAATCAGGTTAGAGAGAGAGAGAGAGATAGCTCTTGAATTTTCTATTTTCCTCATGCATCAAATGTGGGTTTGATCCGGTATTTATATTGGATTAAAACCCTAAACCTAACTTAATCCCTAAGAATAGGGATGGAGTTAGCCAAATCCCACATTTTTATTTAAATAAATCAGATAAAATTAAGTTAAATAATAAACATATATTATTAACTAACTGATAAGACTGATTCAAAGATGAATAAAAACATGGTATCTAATTCAAAATGTGGTCAGTCAGTTCAAATAAACTAACAGAAACTCTAATTCTTTTTTTACAAAAATGTATCAGAAAGATACTCGGTAGCTCGGGGTGAGGCTCCTTCTGCTCCAATGCGGTGTGCGAAGTACAAAGTTCCCCTCCTCGCTCCACTCTACGGATTCTCGCGACCGGGTTTGCGTCCTCGGCCACGGCCACACGCGCGCGTCTGCGTTAGACCTACCAACTACAATCCCCACCATCAGCCCATCAACTAGTTCAAGGCCCATTGAGGGATTAAACCTTATAAAGCGCTCTCCTTTTCACTTGTTGTGGATTTGGAATCACTTGGGTATAGAATCACAAGTTAAAGTATAGAAAACACATTCAATATATGTTCCACATCACTCGATTCTATCCTTCGTGATAGAATCGATGTAAAGAAAATAGTAGAAGCAGACTTGATCACTTAGTGAACATAGAATAAATTGAGATACCTAAAATTAAAACCAACCTAGTAATCGTTGATGATACGACACAAAACTGTACGGATTGGATCATGTCCTTAAAGGTTTTATACAACTACTATTGATGTTGTGAGTCTCAAAGCCCCTGGTTTGATACAGCACGTATTTCATATATCAACAGCCTGATATCGAAAACTTAAAGCAAGATTGATGGCGAAAACTTAGGTAGAACGAGAGAGACAGCAGAAGGCAGGATAGAGGAGAGATAGCTCTTGAGTTTTCTATTTTCCGCATGCATCAAAGGTTGGTTTGATCCAGTATTTATTCTGGATTAAAAACCTAAATCTAACTTAATCCCCAAGAATAGGGATGGAGTTACACTTAGCCAAATCCCACGCTTTTTATTTTAATAAATCAGATAAAATTAAATTTATTAATAAACGGATATTATTAACTAACTGATAAGACTGAATCAAGATATATAAAATTGTGGTATCTAAATAAAAACGTGGTCAATCAGTTTAAATAAATTAACAAAAACTCTATCTCTTTTTCAGAATCTGTATCAAAATGATTCTCGGTAGCTCGGGGCGAAGCTCCTTTTGCTCCGATGCGGCATGCGAAATGCAAAGTGCGCCTCCTCGCGCCAGTCCACGAATTACCGCGCCCGCGTCCGTGTCCTCAGCCTCATCGACAGCCAATTACACGCGTACGCGTGTGCTTTGGACCTACCATCCACAACCCCCACCATGAGCCATCAACTAGTTCAAAGCCCACTGGGGGATTAAACCTTATAAAGCACTCTCATTTTCACTTTTCACTTGTTGTGGATTTGGAATCACTTGGGTATAGAATCACAAGTTAGAGTATAGAAAACACATTCAATCTATGTTCCACATCACTTAATTCTAACCTTCGCGATAGAATCGATGTAAAGAAAACGGTAGAAGTAGAGTTGTTCACTTAATGAACATAGAATAAATTAAGTACACAAAATTAAAACCAACCTGGTAATCGTTGATGATACGACACAAAACTGTACGAATAGGATTCTGCCTTTAATGGTTTTATACGAGTACTCTTGATGATGTGAGTCTCAAAGCCCCTGGATTTGATACAGCACGTATTTCAAATATCAACAGTGTGATATCAAAAACTTAAAGCAAGATTGATGGTGGAAACTTAGGTAGAATGAGAGAGAGAGAGAGAGAGGTAGCTCATGAGTTTTATGTTATCCACATACATCAAAGGCTGGTTTTATCCAATATTTATACTAGATTAAAATGCTAAACCTAACTTAATCCCCAAAGAATAGGGATGGAGTTAGATTTAGCCAAATCCCACGTTTTTATTAATTAAATCAGATAAAATTAAGTTTAACAATAAAAAGATATTATTAACTAACTGATAAGACTAATTCAAACTAATTCAAAGATAAATAAATATGTGGTATCTAATTAAAAACTCTATCTCTTTTTTAGAAAATTGTATCAAAAATATACTCGGTAGCTCGGGGCGAGGCTCCTTCTGCTCCGATGCGGCATGCGCCACTCCGCAGATTCCCACTGCCCCGCCCACGGAAAATGCATGTGCGTAGGACCTACCATCCACAACCTCCCCCATGTATCAAATGCTCCGATGCGGCGTGCGCCACTCCGCAGATTCCCACGGCCCCGCCTACGACAAATGCATGTGCGTAGAACCTACCATCCACAACCTCCACCATGAGTCCATCAACTAGTTCAAGACATATTGGAGGATTAAACCTTATAAAGCACTATTCTTTTCACTTTCCTACCTATGTGGGATGGAAGAAGAACTTCCAACCTCACACAATTTCCAACAAGTATGACCAAATAAAAAATAGAAAAATTAGTCCCCTTGTTTTCAATATGCAATACTTGGCAATTCAGTTGTTTATTTGTCAACAAAAGTGCTCAAATTAACAAACTTTAGTTGGCTAAATAGAGTACTTCAAGTGCTAAACTGCGCTTCCCAATTTTACTCATTAAAACAACCTTGAGATTATATGGACTTTCCTGTAAAAATAATCAAAAATTTTAGGGGTTTTCCCTACCAGACCTAGGTAAGAAAATGTTTAGTAGTTTCCTGTTTCTTTTTAACAGTTTCTATAGATATAAATGTAAGGTTGTAACTAGTTGACATGGACTACAGTTGCAATAACTTCTTGACCATTTGTCTTTTGGTTTCTTTTATTGGCACAAAAGGTTGGAAATAAAACACGAAGATTCAAAAAATCATTAAGGAAATAGACAAGGTAGCTATAAAAAGTACCTACGTCAATTAAGGTTTTGAACACACATAGGAGTCAAGCGAATTATTGGTAATTGAAGTGTTGGGTACCAAAAGACACAAATGCACAAATCCTCTTTTGGATGCAATGTCTTCCAAAACATAATAGGCTTTTGTTATGATTTTATGTGTCCACTCCTATATAAACATGTAAAAGGCTCTCATAGATGGTAAAAAAGAATATTACCATGTTCATATGTAACTAGTGTTATACCCATCCGCTAGTGGGGTACAAAATATGACTTTAAACAGATTATAAACGTCTCTGAAAACAGACCTCAAACAAAGTGACGGTTTTTTTATGTTTTGAATAAATGTAAGCAAGAATACCTACAACGATAAGTTTTTACTAAATAAAATATATATGTAGATCCATTTTACATTTTTACCTGTAGAGTCATAATTTGTCTATTTTCTTTTGATTTATCAAGTTATGTCTAAAGAAAGATCTTTGTTAGCATATAATTGTTTTAGAAACTTTACAATATATCATAGATTCGCACGTATTTATGATATTTTATAATATTATTAAATGCAAAAATATTCAATAACGAACTTATTTTGTGGTATTGATTAGATGATTATAATTTTATAATTTATAACAAAAAAAACACATTTTTAATGTATTTTTGTTAATCTATGATTTTTTATTTTTAATATAATAAAGATGTAAAATGAAAAATGAAAACGTAACAATATAAAGCGCAAACTGCATTTTTCATCCTTATGCTTTGTAATTTATTGTTGTTTTTGTTGACACTAAGAGTAAATATGAATTCAAGAAACATAGCAAGTTATGTACAAAATAGACTCGTGATTTTTGCAGTACATGCATTTCCCAGTGTTACAAAATGAGTGCATAAATTCAATCTTCATCCTCTCATTATAAAAATATGTAGATCAGTATCGGAACAACACACATACGTTGCAGTTTATTTCTGCTTCTTTACATTTACGATGAAATTGCACAACTGGTTAATCAAACTTTACAACGTTACAAAGAACTTCAAGATACAAGATATGCCCATATCATTGAGTTGAGTTGAACGTGGATAATTATTTCAGTCCTTTTAGCCTTATGTTGCACCACCCAAATCTATAATAGTTTATCGCAATCGTTAAGTAGTTTCGACTGTCTAAGGTACCATTATTCATACATAATAGTTAAATAAATACGTAAAGAAATCCACTTTAGTAACATACAACATGAAAATGATAAGACCTAGTCAAGACTCAGAAATCCACTTTAATAACATATTCAATTGTTTCAGATCTTCCCATACCTTTTCCAAAAAAAATTCCTACTTCAAAACTAATAGCAACCTTACACCTTAAGTTGCAAGCTGTAAGATCTTGATTTTTAATAGTTATAATAAAAAATACATGGGGGCATTGAAAACAAAACCCCGAATTACAAAAGATAAATACACTATCATTCTGAATTACAATAGTAAATTACATCAATGTTGTAAGTTGCGACTTAGTCTAAAGTTAATGCAAAACTCAAACTCTCAAAGTAAAGATTAAAGTGCACTAAGTGAATTCTACTGCAAAACTCAAACTCTCAAGGTAAAACATTAATGTGCTCCAAAATTGCAATTATCAAGATTCTAAGATAAGACTTATTATTATCAAAATACAAAAGAGTAAAGACCCTTCACCCATAGGCCTTCCCAATAACTGTAAGTCTTAAACCCACATGAGAGTTGATTGTTATGGTAATATGACTCAATTGAACCACAAGATTTGTGTCGTACTGGTGGAGGTCCTGGGGGATATGGTGGAATATCCCATCTGCCCAGGGTTCGGATCCAGACATACACAACAATTGTGGCCATTGAGTTTATCAGGGTTGATGTATTGTAATCATAATTTGCCGGGATTAGTCTAGGCATAACCTGGGATACCATTCACAAGAAAAAAAAATATGACTCAATTAAGAAACAATGAATACAGAACATAATTAAATGTTGGAATTAGAAACAATAGATAAACAACCCCTTGATACTAAAAGATTATAAAAAACAAACATTATTCTTGGGATCAAGATCCTCTTTTAACGAGATTTATATGGAAAATGACCGTTAAAGAAAACTTAAGTTGGAAGATTGAAGGAATGAAGTTGATTAATAAAACTTACTCCATAGCTATCTTTATACACATAAAGAGTCATCTTCAAACGCATTGTGGAATTTGTTATAAAACGGAAGTTAAGTTCATAATTAACTATACGAACCCTTTTTTGATAATGTAACAACTCTTAACTATAGTTACAACATATTCCTTGATCCCACTCTTCGATACTTGACTAATAATCCAACACTTTTATGTGATTTTTGCTGCAATTTTTATGGGAGAAACCAAACATACAATAAATAACTAAGAGCTCATAACTGTTAGGATTTTAAGTATAGCTCGATCTTATAAATGTGGCATGATTTTGAGGGGTAAGTTCGGTTTTAAAGTTGGATACCAAAGAGACATATTATCACTGTTTTTGTTCAATCACACAAGTTAAAAATCCACAAAATCATTAAAAGAATTTAATCCTAGATTTTGATGGCTTCAGTGAGCCATGTATATAGGTTACATTTTCAAACTAATCAGCTGAATTCGATGATAAGCAAAATCATCCCATTTCCAAATATAGATTTTAGAATTTGAACTAAAGAACCGACAAAGATTACCTTGTTTTTATCTATTTTCTTGACAAAAACACCATCTCCATTAGCTTTATCATATGTATACCCAAATTGAGCATGACCCACAGATTTTCGGTTTCAAGGACTATTTAGAAAAAAATCAAGGAATATCGTGGTTGTTTTGTGCTCACTTCTTAGAGCATCTCGAATGCTAAAAATTTAAAAAAGACTTGAAGACAATAAAAAAAATATGAAAGTTAACTAAAACCCTACTATGTATACCTTGTCTCTCTCTTTCCCTCACACAACAATTTCTTCAAAGACTTCACACAAACCTCAAGTCTTTTGATAATCAACCCTTCTTCAACCCATCTTCAACCCTTCCTCAAACATGCATTGGAGATGCTCTTAGGTTTGTTTCCATCTTCTAATGCTAATTGAGTTACATGCCTAAGGGCTTTTGTTGAGAAATTATTTTAGAGACAATAAAAATCAGAACTTTATAAATAAAGATTGAAACTTTATTTAAACCTTGAACCAAGAATTTATTTATTAAGTGTGACAGTCCAAAATTCGTTTAATCACTCAGAAACCAAATCTCTTTAACCACATGATTCGATTCTATCCTTCGCGATAGAATCGATGAAAGAAGGGGTAGAAATAGAATGTCCACTTTGTGAACGAAAAGTAAACGCAAGACAATAAATTAAAACCAACCTGTTAATTCTTCAAGAAATAAAAGCAGCGCGGTATGGAATGATTCTGCACGGAAAAAAACCTGTCCTTAAAGGTTTTATATGACGCTCTTATCGCTGAGAGATTAACCGTCACAAAGCCCCAGGGTTTGATACAGATTGAGCTCGTGATTCACAGCGATGAACACAAACTATAAACAAGATCGATGCAGAAAAAACGAGCAGAAAACAGTAGCATAAAACGATGGCAGGAAGCAGTAGTAGTAGCAGAAAACGAGAGAGAAAAGAGAGCAATTTGCTGATTCGCAGTGTGTAAAATCACAGAGGTTAACCCAGTATAAATACCGGTAAACCCACGATTTTCTCCAGCTTATTCCCAAAGAAACGGGATTCAGTTTGAGACTAATTCTCAAGTTGATAAGCACACGTTTTTTATTAATTGATAAATTAATTTAAAAACAGCTATCTGAATAATCAATCAGATAGACTTAGTCAATAATTAAGAAAAACGTGAAGCTTACTGATAAAACCGACTGCCTCTATATCTCTCACCATTTTTCGTACCAAAAAGATACTCCGATGCGGCGTGCAAAGTGCAAAGTGCGCCTCTTCGCGCCACCACGCGAATTCCCGCATCCTCGGCCTCGACCATTTTTCGTCCGCGTGTGCGTTGAACCTACCAAACACCACCCCCACCATGAGCCCATTAACTAGTTCAAGGCCCATTGGTGGGTTAAGCCTTATAAGCCACTCTCATGTTTTCCTTCCTTCCTATGTGGGATGGAAGAAAACTTCCAACCTTACACATTCTTTCACATTCTTTCCAACTGCTTTTCCTTTTTTGTTTATGATAAAAACTTCACACCTTGCTCATCCGATACATTGCATATATATATATATATATATATATATGGGTGGGTTCAAACGAGGACGCACTATATATAAGAAAACAAAATAAACAATCTCAGTCTTAGATTGAGATTGATCAATGGTTAAATTGATTAGTGGCAATAAATGTAAATATATTCAGAATATGGGTATTTTAATTCGATTAATTAATTTGTTCAAGGGTAAAAAGGGAACTTTATTTAACTTTTACAAGATTGTATTAGAAGGGAGCGATGTTGATGGAAGCTTTTGGCTTATTTTTAGGAATCATTATCCCTATCAATAGGGAAATGATATTCCCTATCGCTTAATTTTTTTTAAATTCATATATGATATAAACCAAAATTAAAATCCAATTGCTTCTCAGTATAAAAATTAAATATTAGTGATTTATGTGTAACTTATGAATATATTCACAACTGATATACATTACTTAAGTTATGTACATGCGATTACTTGTGATGCATGTAAACTTTTGTTTTGAAAATATGTGTGTGTGAATATTGGTGATTTATGGTTATGTCATAAAGGAAATATCATGTGAAATAAAGTCTCTTTATATGTTCACAAATGATTTGTGTATAAAGTTGAAAACGTGTGTGTTTGTATATTAGTGATTTAGGTGTAACTTATGAATATATTCAATACTGATAAACATTATTTAAGTTACATATGTGCGGTTACTTGTGATTCACGTAAAATTGTTTTTTGAAATATTAGTATGGTTATGTCATAAAGCAAATGTCATGAGAAATAAAGTCTCTGTATATGTTCATATATGATTTGTGTATGAAGTTGAAAATCTGTGTGAGTGAGTATTAATGATTTATGTGTAACATATGAGTATATTCACAAGTGATAATACATTATTTAAGTTATACAATTGTGATTACTTGTGATTCATGTTTATTAGTACATATTTACTTGCAATTAAGTGACGAGCATATGTGATTGTTTTTATTGTTTTAGTTAATTGGTTATCTTGTTGTTTATATCTTATGATGACGTATATGGGATTTATATCAGTTAATCAGGTGTTAGAACCAAATAAGTAAGAAATATATTTACAGTAAATTAAAGGTAATTATTATACATGGATGGTAAAAAAATTGCTATTTGTAGTTATGCATTTGTGTGTTTGATAAGTTGGGTTTGTGTATATTAATGATGTATTCGTAGTTTAGGTATAGATTCACAATTGGTTAATACATTGTATAACATATAAAGATATGATTACATGTTCTCTCTTTGGCTAATTTGTGTAAAGTATATGAGATTACTTATGGTACTTATGTATTAGATGAGATTAATGATTACATGTTCTCTCTTTAGCTAATTTGTGTAAAGTATATGAGATTACTTATGGTACTTATGTATTAGATGAGATTATTGTTAACATTTTATTAAGTAATTACAAGTGATGTATATGTGAATTATATCAACATATACAGGTGTTAGGACCAGAGAGATAAAATCGATGTTATCAGCATCGTCTCGATGATTGTTGTTGGAATCCACATTCATTCGCGTACCTTGACGATTGTTTGATCCATTTCCATCGTTAAATTCGATGTTATCAGCATCGTATCGATGATCGTTACTGGAGTCCACGTTCATCTGGGTTATGTCGTTCGTATCAAAAATTTGGATGAAAAAACTGTCGTCGTTTAATCAAAATAGAGGTTCATATCTTTTCAATACATATATTCTCTATATATATGAAATATATCTTTACAAAATTGGGGGAATTTCTATACGATGGAAATATGAAAATTTTTGAGAAAATATTGGATGTGTTTTGGGATGTTCATAAGAATCTCATATTTTCAGCAATTTAGTTTTTATCAATAATTAGATATTATAAAATAAAGACCTTAATGTCCTTTTGTATTATATTAAATGCAATATTATTTAAATTAATATTAATAATTATTGATTGGTCAAGAATCGTCCTCGTGTTTCTTTAAATGTTTGACGTTTTCGTATGAACCTCCCCTCTATATGTATATCGTGGATCCCATAATATGATCAAATACGTATGATTTAATGAAAGCACACAAAGAACATACGAAAAATCCGAAGTCGGATATCTCACTTATATTGAATATTAAAGATCTCTCTCTCTCTCTCTCTCTCTCTCTCTCTCGATCTCTCTCTCTCTCTCTCTCTCTCTCTCTCTCGTGCACTCTAATACAATGACCCTAAGCTCCTATTTATATGAAAGGGATTAAACGATATAAGGAAACAAGGAGAAAGGCAATGTATACTTGCCATATTTACAACAGAGAATAGTTTCCTTATTTTGACACAATTAATTTAACCCTAACAATTTCCCCCTTTGTGGCAAAATGAATCTTCATCTCTTGAGCTCGAACATGCATTCAAATCGTCTAAGGGTCTGTCGATAGATAATGCGTTTGTCAATCAGCTTGATCGCATTCAGTAGATTTTCTCTTTCATACATGCTAAACCTGCCATCAAGGAGATTTTGGCTTAGCTCCAAGTCTTGATTTTCTTCACGCCCTTTCTCACCAAAGCCTTTCATGTCTAAAAAATAGAAACATAAAATCCTATAATGAACTAAATTAGGACTAAAATCAATTCTTATTATAATTATTAAATTTTATGTTATTGAATCTGCTTCCATAAGTTCACCTAGTACATCACACAGTGTTCCATTTTTTAGAATCAACGCCACAAAAAGAGTCACGAATAAAATATGTACCTTCTACACAACAAAGTGATAGTTTCATGATAAATAACAACTTCCATTTTGCAGTTTTGGCTCTCCTCTCTCTACTCTTGATGTTGGTTTGCCAACCAACATTAGCAGAACCAGACATCATCAAATCCTAATTGTGCATATGCATAAAAGATTGAAATAGTAAGCATTTTGGCACTTTAGATATTCTATTTCAACAAGTAATTGTGACATCTGGAGGGTAAGCTCTGTATCAAAAAATATGTACCAATCTGATACCAATATAAGCAAAGCACCAGGTTAAATAAAAATAAATAAAACACGGATAATATGGTATCTCGAATTTTACATGGAAACTGTGTCTTCTGCTGTTAATGTTATCCTGGGAAGACTAAACTCTGCTCTCAACATATATTCCTGAAAAGTTTAATATGCAGCTTATATGTATCAAAAAATAAGAAACAATAATTCTGTATATATGTCAAAGTTAAGAATATTCATCTTCAACTTGCCCAGATAAGGAAACTATGCAAAATTGAAGATGAACTATATATATGTGGGAAAGTAGGGAGAACTGAACTGGAAATGATTTTATTTTCCAGCATAGTGGAAAATAAATTAAGAGCTAGCCAAAATCTCCTTGATGGAACCAGTAGAACAAATTAAGAGCAAATAAAAAAGGAGATTAATTGGTATGGAATGGTTATTGGATGCAGATAGAATTAAGGGTTTGAAATTTGAATATGCATATTACCTTTCTTGAGGAAAGCCCTTTCTTTTTGCAGGTTGGAGCTTGAAAAAGGGTGAGAAAAGTCTTAACCATCTAATTTGGGGATGTTGTAGATTGAAAGTGAAAAGCATGCTTTAAGAGCTTGTACATTGTGCATTGTATATTGTAAATTTAAGAGATTTTAAGAATTTATGCATGAATTTGTTGTACATTGTGCATTGTATATTGTAAATTTAAGAGATTTTAAGAATTTATGCATGAATTTGTTGTACATTGTGCATTGTATATTGTAAATTTAAGAGATTTTAAGAATTTATGCATGAAGTTGTTGTACATAATGCATTAAAAGTTGTATTCAAGACTTTTTACCCAAATGCATATTAAGGTAGTATAGATATAGATATATCAAAAGAAATTAAACCATTTACCAATGAAAGAATCCATAAGTGCAGATGTAGGAGCTGTTTAGAATACAAATATTCAGCAAGTTCCTTTTATGAACAATGTGCATGGAATTTGAAGTAGATATGATAAGAATGCAAAACACAAAGAAAAACGGAACAACAATTATACAGATTTTTCAACTTGTCAATATAGAAATCATGGCAGGCTAAGATTAGAATATCTAAATACTTAATTAGTAATAATTAGTTAAATAAAAACAGGAACATCAAAAAAAAATCCAAACGAATACCTCATTCACAACAGGAAAGTTAAATTGTATATAAACTTGTGCTTCTCTTTATCTCTCAGCATGATTCATAATCCGCATACACGTCATCCTAAAGATGGGATTGTTCATATTAAGAATGGAATATAGTATAAATACAAAACAGAAAAAGAAATCAAAGTAACTAAACCCAATTGGAGTAAAACTTACATGAGCATGAAGAATCCAAGATCTGCAAACATTGTTGTTTGTTTACGGTAACCATAAATTATTTTATAATCAACAATAACAAAGAAAAATACCAATAAACATTTATAATCAACAATAACAAAGAAAAATACCAATGTCTGATATAAACATAAATGCCTCAATTTCAAAACTCCCCAAACTCTGTTATAGGTTCTCAAAATTCATAAATCATATCATGATGAAACAGAAATAGAATCATCAATTAAGTAATTAAAATTGCTAGAAAATGGGATCATAGATTACCAGAGTGCTTGTAGGAGTTAAGGTTGTATTACTGAATTGAATTCACAAGTTCTTCTTCTTTATGATCTCCCATATCAGCTGCCCTGCTTACACCTGTATTAAACCACAATGATAAGATGAAAACACATTCCATTATCGAGAAAATTAAGATCCCTCACCGTCTAGGGTTTTGCTATTTCGCTGTGAGTTTTTGGAGGCAAAAAAATAGACCGAGTTTGCTTTGGTATGCAAACCTGGTGTAAATACAAGAGAAATACTAAAGTAATAGCTTGAATTCAGGGGTCCTCAAGCTTTGCACAGATGAAAAAAGTAAGAAAGCAAACTTATAATTAAATCTGAAGCCCCCAACCTATGAATCAAAAGTTGGCTAATTTTGAATATGAAAGGCACCCGTAAGACAAAACCACAATGGGTAGGCCATCAACTAAAATTAAAAGAATAATTGAGAAACATCCACAAATTCCAATCTATCTTTTTACGCAATGAATGTGTAAGAAAACGAAAGAAGAAAAAATAAATAAAGAAAGGATAAAAAGATTACCTATGGTTGCCGGAATTGACGAGCTTCAGTGGATGTCTTGGGTATCAATGATGGAAAGAAAACACTCAACAGAAAATTCTCTGTGACGACATTCTATGGGTTGGATTTTGATTACATATGGACTGACCGTCGTCAGAAATACATATAATTAAGAACACAGATGGCACAAAAGTATAAATGATTGTAACTGCTGTTAAACTTGACATACGTCACTTATTACAACATGCCAAAAAATATTCCGCTGGTATACCATGAAAGTAAGGTACATCTTTAAGCAACACACAAAATGAACTAAAAAAGATATGGTGTTTACACGCACAAACATATTTTTTGCAATGTTTCAATTGAATGAAACCAAATTAAACCAAGAGAACCCAATATATTTGAGTCAAAAATTAGTTCCAGGGTCAGATGTATGCAAAGCAAACCAATTCTTGATGATAAATAAGCCCCTAAACAAACCCGCTCCAAAACCTCCAAACAGTGGCCATTATCTTCTCTAAATACTTGCAACATCTTCTAAGTACAGCAAATTGACAAATGAACCAGTCTCGAATCTTCAAATTGACAGCATTATTATGCCACCACACAGCATTAATAAGCACATCTTAAGAAAAAGAGATGAGACAAGCAAAGGGGTTACTAAAAAAGCCACCACACAAATTTAAAATCATTTTATACTTCCATGAAAGTGCATGAAGTTTGACCTTTTCAATGGATCTAAAGTATGAGGGACCCAATTTCTCAATAGTATAAAGTTTATGTAATATAGCAAATCATACTAATTCAATAGTTTAAGAAGAATTCGGGCAAAAACAACAATAGAAATAAAGTACAAAACCTTATACAATTAATAAGTAAGCTAATTTCTTGGAATCTACATATCCCAATCGCTTGGTACAGAAAGACCTAAATAACTAACATGTCTAACAAAAAAAACTAAAATCAAACAAAGCCTATGGTCAATAGGAAAATGTCGTTTGATATTGCCATACTCGTACTATTCTAGAACTTATGTAGAAGGTTCAAGGTAAGAATTAATGAACTTACCATATTCTGTGATCCTCATCTTATATTCTTCTTCATAACCCTTTCATCTATCAATGCCTAATTATCTCAACAGGTGTTGATGCTAAGACTGTAAGTAGCTTTGAGGGTAAAGTAAATCCGTAACAGATACCATCTAAAGGAAAGAACAGTCCTACTTCTTTTATTTCATGTCTTTAACTCAAATAAATGAAATAGATGGAAGAAAAAGTCCCTCAAGTACTGCATGAATAGGACCCAAACAATAGTCATCTATCCTCAGAAAAATGATATTGTTGATTACTTTTCAACCCATTTTATTAAGTTATTTAGTAATTCCTTTTGGTTATCACCTTGTTCTAGCCGATCTCAGTATTGGTGTTTTTTTATGGATTGCTATTTCAAGTATTGCTCCTGTCGGCCTTCTTATGTCAGGATATGGCTCAAATAATACATTGCTTTCTCTTCCAGACAACTTACTTTGTTAATGTAAGATGGTCTACAAGCTCTAGATATTTAATTACAACATCACAGGTAAGCATTGCATTGTAAAGCAAAGATTTTGATGAAGAACCCACATCCAAAGCTCTAGATATTTAGTGCTAATTGCTAAATATCGTATTTGTCTAAGTTTAAGTTAATTCTAAAAAACAAACACCATGAGGAGTTGATGACTTAATCAAGAAAATTGTCAAGCACCTGGTCCACATGATCATCCAGAGGGTGTCAAGCTTTTTCTCCATTCTCTCTTAATCTTACTTCAGAGCTCTAACTGCAAAATCTCTTTACTATTCCATTTGTTCAACAAAAAAAACAATACTCGTAAAAAATATGGATTCCATTTGTTCGATGAAACACAACACATAAACCAAATGCGATTTCATATCTTTTGAAAATGCTAACATAGAGTTTAAAGTGAACAACAATACCCATTTACAAGCCGCAACAAACTAAAGAAGGAAGCCAGCCTTTTCCCAGTGGTATCTTATAGATTTTGTTTAAGAATTCACACCACAGAGCAAAGGCAACAAAGACACGACTCTAAGTTGAAAACCAAATAAAAAAAGCTCAAACTTTAATAAAAATCCAATTAAAGAAGAGTGAAGAACCATAGACAAAATCTTCTTCGGTATGGGTGTATTGAGAAAACCTGCAAATTAAGATGAGTAGCTGTATAAAAACGAGTTTATTTGGATTCTAGGGTATTGGCAAAACACCAATGACTGAACAGAATGGTATAACCCTGTTGAAGATATTAGGAGAAGCTAGAAACCGTGCTCTCAAATCAAAAAGATGATAAAAAAGATGGGAGTGTTTGAATTCGATAAAAATCTTTACCTGAGATGGCGCTATGGATAATCAGATCTGGAGAAGATGGAGACGCAATCAACAATTGAAGAATGTAGAGAACCCTAGCGTTGTAATCGTATGATTCCTGTAAAGAATAGAGATCGATAGAACGAATAAGTGGAAAACAATAACCTTGATAAGAATCCTAATCTTTATGCATTAAAGGTTGTTTTTAAGATTTTCCTCAAATTTGCTTCATAAGGTAGTCTAGATATATATAGAGAGAGGAAAGTTCAAATGCGAACTCAAATTTGGTTGTGAACGTGAGGACAAATGAGAGCGCGAAACATGTCTAAATGTAGATTATTCAGACTGAAGAATCAAAGAAATATTCAGACCGGATATAGTATTTATTCAATCTGAATATGACACGTGTCGCGCCCTCATTTGTCCTCACGTTCACAACCAAAATTGAGTTTTCATTTGAACCCGCCCCTATATATGTATATATATATAAAAACAAAAGCAATGAAATTAGTCACTTAGAGAAATATTTGTATAAAATTATGAATTTTGGTGCTTTAACATAACATAAGAAGTAGTTTTATCTTAAAATGAACCGCTTATTTAACGCCTGGTTAGGTGATTCACTTCACATAACACTTTTTAGAACACTTATACTGCAGATAATTACAAACACTAACCATAAAAAAGGCGCGCAACGGTCATAAGAAATGGCTAGCGACCAAAACATGTGGCTTCTCCTTTTCTGCTTCGATTTCTCTCGACACCCCATCTCTAATTTCTTGAACCCGTGTGTCCCAGATTTTGTCGACTAGCTTCCAGGTATCATCACTAACAATTTGAGTCTACACACAACAAAAATGCAGCCATTTACAACAAGAAGATGAATGAATGATTAACATTAACAAACTTAGAAAAAATCATATGCACTAACCTCCATTGGACGAGGGGCACCAAAGGTTGCAAATCCAACATTGCCGGGTGCAAATGTCACCCTACCTGGAAGTGAAGCACCATGGATTCCCCACCTTCCCGCATGTATCAGTGCACCATATTCATCCACCGGGATCACACTCGGCTGAATCAAAACTAGGCATGTAAATGGATGGGATACTAATACATTGTTTTTATCGGTTCTCAATTATATGCATTTAGATATTTTGTGAGAATTTTAGACGAATAGTGTATCAAGATAACAAACCTGTTATGTATCTGAGCAATGTATATAATTTTTGTATAATCATTAGGAACATACTTCACAACTAAATAAATATAAACCCTTGTTTTTCCAATCATATTAATATTCTACATAAAAGAATCTTCGAATAGCAGGTATTTTTTATACAGATATGATCATATCCACATCCACTAGTGGGTATGGATACTCATCACTTCAATACGGACATGAACTTGTGGATATACAGATTTTCAAACATCTATTTATAACCTTATAAATAACCATAACAAACTGCAAAGCTCTGAACAAATGATACACATTTTACCCATCCGAGATGCAATGATCCAAAAAGCTTAAAAGATTATCAATTCCTTTACTTCACTTAATCTAAAAATTGTACACACGGTGAATGCAGAAATTTCCATTTATGTCCCATATACATACAGGAATATTCCCGGAAGTTTCTGAAATATAAAGGAAATTTTACTTCAACTCCTATATGGATTACATAAATATTATATTTATTATAAAATGTGATTAACAGGGTTACTAGTTTAATTTTAGAACTTCCTCAACCGGCCCCACTATCACCCGCGGCTGCTCTCCTTTTGATATCATTGCAATAATGAATTTGCAACTTAAAAGTGATGCATTTGTGTAGTATGTGAGAAATCAAATCTCTGTGTTACACTTATAGAGATTTGAGAAGAAACAACAAACATAAATGTTCAACAGAATAACAATCCAAATATTTATAAATTGATGAAAATATTTAGGGAACCAATTTATTAGAACATGCATGCAACCAACCACCCAGGTCCATGCCAGCAAGTGAATACACACATACACATATATATAATATATAAAGATTGTTAAGAAATTGAAGAAAGAAAAGTAGAATTTTGGAAGAGGATTGTTCTACTCTTTTATTGAATAAAATTGAATTCCAAAATACAAAATACCCCAACTATATATTGGAAGTACAAGACAAGCAAATCAAGAAAAGTCAAGAAAAGTCTAACAAACTATTTTCTAACTAACTTCAATTAAAGCCACAACTAACAAATCTCCACCTTGGCTTTAATTCCAAACAAAAAACTTTACTTCCAACTATCAATGTTTAGAATATCTAACCAATGCCTAAACTTATTCAAAGGAACGGGTTTCGTAAGTGCATCGGCCGGATTGTCCTCATTCCTTACTTTCTTCACTTTAATTCTCCTTTCCGAACGTATAAAGTGATAACGAACATCTATGTGCTTCGTTCTCTCATGATGCACTTGATCTTTAGCAAGACAAATAGCACTTAGGCTATCACAAAACACCACAGCCTGATCTTGATGAAAACCCATATCTCCAAGCAAACCTTTCAGCCAAATACCTTCTTTGGCAGCCTCCGTAAGAGCCATATATTCAGCCTCTGTTGTGGACAAAGCAACAGACGGCTGTAACGTTGCTTTCCAGCTTACTAACGCATCTCCAACAGTGAACACATACCCCGTTAATGACCTCCTCGAGTCAAGGTCAGCTGCGTAATCTGAATCAGAAAATCCAGCCACAAAAGTCTCTTTTTCTCCTCCATAAATGAGACCCACATCAGCTGTCCCCTTTAGGTAACGAAATATTCGTTTCACCGCAGCCCAATGCTCTTTCCCCGAATAGGACATGTAGCGCGAAACAACACTAACCGCATGAGCTATGTCCGGTCTAGTACAGACCATGACATACATAAGACTTCCTACCGCACTTGAATAAGGAACTTTGCTCATGTACTCCACCTCAGCCTCGGTTTGAGGAGCCAACTCTACCGATAATCTGAAATTTGCCGATGACGGTGTGTTCACCGGCTTTGCCGAAAGCATTCCAAACCGAGAGAATCTTCAAAATGTAACTTTTCTGTGACAAGAAAAGTTTTCGTCTAGATCTATCTCGGATAATCTCCATCCCAAGAATCTTTTGAGCAACCCCCAAATCTTTCATGTCAAACTCAGAATTAAGAAGACTTTTTAACTTATTAATTTCGGCCATGTCACGTGCCGCTACCAACATATCGTCTACATAGAGTAGAAGATACACATGTGACCCATCAACACCTCTCTTATGATATATACAACAATCATAAGGACTTCTACTAAAGCCATGGCTCACCATAAAGTTGTCAAAACGTTTGTACCATTGTCTCGGGGATTGCTTTAAACCGTAAAGCGATTTCTTGAGTTTACAAACATAGTTTTCTTTACCTTGAGCTACAAAACCCTCCGGTTGACTCATGTAAATTTCCTCTTCAAGCTCACCATGTAGGAACGCCGTTTTCACGTCCAATTGTTCCAACTCCAAATTTGCTTGTGCTACTAGTGCCAACAACACCCGGATGGATGTATGACGCACCACCGGAGAGAAAATCTCATTATAATCAACACCTTGCTCTTGGCTATAACCTCTAGCCACCAAACGGGCCTTGTATCTCACACTTTCGGCTCCCGGCAGCCCTGTTTTGCGCTTATAAATCCACTTACAACTCACAACTTTTCTGCCTTGAGGTAACTTTACTAACTCCCAAGTTCTATTCTTGTGAAGGGACTCCATCTCTTCACTCATGGCTGCAATCCAAGCATCAGCCTCTTGAGTTGTGATTGCTTCTTTGTAAGTAGACGGCTCAAAGAACTCTACTTCTTCAGCAACTTGCAAAGCATAGGCCACCATGTCATCAAAACCATATCGAATCGGTCTACCGGCTTGCCTTCGAGGCTTATCTAAAGCTATAGATCGAAATTCAGCATGTTGGTGCTGATTTTCGGGCACAACCGGCTCGTTTTGAGTCGAGGTACTGGGCTGTCCAACATTCTGCGTTGAGCTACTTGGCTGTCCGGTAGCAGTTTCACCTTCATCGGAGTCATTTGACTCATACTCCACCTGTTCGGACACACCATCATCTTGGACACTTGGAGTAGATGAATTACTCACACCACGTAGCATACTTTCCTCATCAAACAATACGTCACGGCTGAGAATCACCTTCTTTTTATCAAGAGACCAAATACGATATCCCTTTACTCCACTTCCGTATCCCATAAACAGCCCCTTCTTTGACCTCGGTTCCAATTTCCCTTCACTAACATGATAATACGAAGGACAACCGAATACTTTTAGATCCGAGTAATCAGCCGGCTTACCGGACCACACCTCAATAGGCGTTTTACAATCAATTGTCGTTGCCGGGGTTCGATTTATCAAATAACAAACCGTGTTTAGAGCTTCCGCCCAAAAGCCTTTAGTTAACCCGGCATTAGAGAGTACACATCTTACTCTTTCCAACAATGTTTTATTCATTCTTTCGGCCACTCCATTTTGTTGAGGAGTGTGCCTAACCGTATGATGCCTTATACAATTCCTTCATCTTTACAAAAACGATCAAATTCATTTGAACAAAACTCCAAACCGTTGTCCGTTCGAAGCCTCTTTATCTTCTTCCCGACTTGATTTTCAATGAGAACTTTCCAATCTTTAAACTTCTCAAACGACTCATTCTTGTGTTTCATAATGAACACCCAAGTCATCCTAGAGTAGTCGTCAATGATCGAGAGAAAATAACGGGCACCACCAAGTGAGGGTACTTGCGAGGGACCCTAACAATCGGCGTGAAGGTAGTCTAACGTAGACTTGGTTGTATGGACAGCCTTCGAAAAGCGTACCCTTCTTTGTTTTCCAAAAATACAGTGCTCACAAAGACCCAAATCAGCAACTTTATGACCTCCAAGAAGTCCTTTCTTGCTGAGAATTACCATGCCTTTCTCACTAACGTGCCCCAACCTCATGTGCCACAAACGGGTCAGTTTTGACTCGTTTTCTGAAGAGTTAAGGGCTGGTGCTGCTGTCCCAACAACTGTGCTACCTTCAAGCACGTACAATGTGCCTCTCTTGACTCCCTTCATCACTACTAAGGCACCTTTAATGACCCGTAGTACTCCACCTTCACCGGTGTACTTGTAACCCTTTGAGTCGAGGACTCCCAAAGAGATCAAGTTCTTCTTCAACCCGGGTACGTGACGAACATCGGTTAGAGTTCTCACGGTCCCGTCATGCATTTTAATGCTCACCGATCCAATTCCAACAACTTCACACGGTATGTCGTTTCCCATCAAGACATTTCCGGGTGTGAGAATCTTCTCATAGTTGTTGAACCAATGCTTATGTGGAGTCATATGAAAAGAACATCCGGAGTCAAGAATCCATACCTCGGGTTGACTTTTGCAATCACCCACCGAAAACACGTAATCGGCCTCCGAACCCGAATCATCTTTTGCGATGCCCGCTGACCCTTTTGCCTTCAACTTTGGACACTCGTTTTTCCAGTGACCGGGTTCTTTACAATAGTGGCAAACCTCTCTTGGGTTTCCACTTGGACCTCTTGTTTTCGACTTCGATCGGCCTCTATTTTTCCATTTCCCTTTTCCTTTCTCTCGGCTTTTATCTCTTCCTCTATCTCTATCTCCATTTACAACCGACAAACCCACCGATTGGTTTTCGGAATTACTTCCCGAAGCTTTATGGCGTAACTCTCGGGAGCGCAAACTCGAACGAACTTCTTCCAACGTGATCGTGTCTCTACCAACAACGAACGAGTTAACAAAATTCTCGTATGAAGAGGGTAACGAAACCAATAAGATGAGGGCCGCATCCTCATCTTCAATCTTGACTTCAACATTCTTCAAATCCATAAGAATGGAGTTTAACTCGTCAAGATGCTCCTTCAAAGGCATTCCCTCCTTCATACGTGCGCAAATAGCCTTTGCTTTAACAACAACTTGTTCGTTAATGACTTAGTCATGTAGAGACTTTCTAATTTCAGCCATAAGGACGTTGTTGTCTCTTCATCCGCAACCTCGTAAATCACCTCATCCGCCAAAGATAACAAGATGGTAGAGTGTGCTTTCTCATCTTGTTTTGCAAACTCAGATTCGGACAGTTCTTCAGGTCTCTCACCAGCCAAGGGGATCCAGATGCCTTGCTGTTTTAGGAGAGCTCTCATCTTGATTCTCCATAAACTGAAGTTGTTCTTTCCAGTGAATTTGTCTATCTTGATCATCTGTGAAGGCATTTTCTGAAATCTTGAAAAGAACTAAGATAGAAGAATTTAGTTCTTGAAAGACAACACGGACTTCAGATTGATTTCCAACTGACAGCACCAAAAAAAAAATTGATCGAAAGATTGATGCGATTGATGCGTCCGACTCCAAATCGATATGTGAAATCGATCCCAAACCCTCACGACTCCAAGACAAATTCGATTTCAGATCAACTCAATTTCAGAATTGAGCGATTCCAGCGTTTCAAACAAAGTCAATTTCAGAAAATCGCGATTGAAACCAAATCGATAAAAAAAAATCGATTCCAGGTAACGCGAGTCTTGATTTCACGATTTCAGACAGATGCGATTCCAGATTACAAATCGATTTGGAAAATCGATTTCAATTGATGCGACTCCAGAAAACACGATCGATTTGAAGAAATCGATTTCAGATGCATGCGATTCAAAAGAAACAAACTCGATTTTTTGAAAATCGATTCCAGATGAGCACGATTGAGGTCAAATCGATTTTAAGAATCGATTCCAAAAATGATCGACTCAAGAACAAGATCGATTTCGAACAGATTGAATCGATTTCAGAATCTGTTACCTGACACGAACAGGAACGATACAGATTGAGAAGAGATTGATTGACCACAGCTCTGATACCAATTTGTTAAGAAATTGAAGAGAGAAAAGTAGAATTTTGGAAGAGGATTGTTCTACTCTTTTATTGAATGAAATTGAATTCCAAAATACAAAATACCCCAACTATATATTGGAAGTACAAGACAAGCAAATCAAGAAAAGTCTAACAAACTATTTTCTAACTAACTTCAATTAAAGCCACAACTAACAAAGATAATATACACACACATATATATAGATACGTAAATACATACATATATATAAAGATTCTGTTCACAAAAATGCAACACAAAAGAAGCTTATAACTATATATGGACGTTATAAGGGGAAACTAGTTTGGAAATAACCTGAGATATCCGAGGAGAACTTTTGTAAATATTCCAAATTTCATCGGCTTCAATTTCTCCCTTCTCAAGCAGAATATCTATAGCCATATGGTAGCATCATTTTTTAAATAATTGTGTTTGGTAACGAAAAAGGCGTAGTGCTGGCCCTTAATACAAATGCAGCAAGGGAATGTTGCACCTATGCACATGTTTCATAGGCAATTATGTATGTAAATATGAGGGGTTGTGACCATGGTTCTAAGAAACGCGTTATGGCGGCGTTATAGCGCGCCATAACGTCGAGGCGTGGCCTCGCCGCCACGTTAAAGCCCATGGCGTGACTCTGAGGCGTGGCTTGCAGTAAGGCGCGTTATGGCGGGTATGGCGGGTTATAAGGCGTGTTATGGCGGGTTATAAGGCATGATTTTGGTTTTTTTTTTCTTTTTTTTGTAAACCTTGTGTATTTGATATAAAATTATGAATGCATGTTTCTTCATTTGTTTGTAGTTTTATATGAATTTAATTTGTTTAATCATTATTGTTCATTACACTGGCTCACATAGACATATGTATATATAATATATATAAAGATTTGCCGCCTTAAGTCGCGCCTTAAAAAACGCCATGGCCTCGCCATAACTCGTAAGGCTTGAGGCTTGACCTCGCCGCCACGCCACGCCTCACGCCATTTAGAACTTTGGTTGTGACTAATAAACCATCCGCCAGAATTTATCAAAATTATCGCACTCAACATTTCACAAAAATATAGCAAAACAAACCTGTGATCTCTTCAACAGCAGAATTGTATTCTCTTAAGACAGAATAACATTTTTCCATGGCAAAACGCAAATACTCATCTGTAAGTGCTTCAACTTTGGCTGCAAGCTATGAAAAAACTAAATATCAGAAGGTTCAGAAAGAATGAAATTCTATTACATATGAAAGCATTAAATATAAATAAAATGCAGATGAATCAATTAGCCAACTATCAAAATTCCAGGACGAAACTGCAATTTTTTTACAGGAATCAAAACTAATGCTACCGCAATGATAAGAAGGGTCTACGTTTGGTATCAAAACCTTGTGCTCTGATACAATGCTGCAAGAAGGTTCTAGAAGTATAAAACTATATTAAGGTGGCGTTTGTTTTTTAAGAGGTGCTCAAGTCTGAAGTCTTATTTCACATATGATTTATAAGAGGTGGTTTTGAAGTCTGAAAGCTGAATCAATATGACTGTTCATTTTTGTAAACTGACAAACGTCTGAAATCTTAATCATAAAACAGTTTGTTTTTGTATACCATAACTCCACAACGAAAACCCACACATATTTTCTTGATCTGCAACCAGCTTTTGCAATTTGCAAAGAAAGAACATAAAAAGAAAAGAAAAGGCTATGGGCGAAGAGAAATATGAAAGCATCCAGAAAGAAAATTTACACCTCCCCTTTCTCTATCAAATAAATTGGATCTGCATAACTACTAAAATAAAGGGAATAACATTGAATTATCAAATGAAACAATCAAAATCACACCTTCTTAACACTAACACCAGTTCCCAGTAATCTCGGATTACTTCATTTAACGCCCAAACCCACAAAATCTAGAAACAGAAAGTCTCTTTTGGTGACAAAAACAGAAGTAGGTTTTGGATAGTAGCCATTAACATAAGCTACAGAAGCTATTTCGAAATCGGCAATTAGGGATTTGAAAATTTTGGATCCCACACACACACATATATGGATATATATATATAACCAGGTTCTCCGATTCCTGTTTGCAATTCGCGATCATTGTTCTTCAATCAATTGAAATTTTTTGGACTTCTTTTGGATTATCGTTGGGCCATGGCGAGTAGAGAGACGAATTGCAGATCATCATCATTGATTGGGAGGAGAAGGAAGATAAACGACGTAAATCAATGGTACGACAAAAACGGCGACCGACGGTCAGATCTCTTCCCTGTGATGGAGGTGGAGACGATGAAGATGGAGGCGCTGGTTTGATTTGAGAGAACTGGTGGAGGCGTGGGTCGGATTAAGAGGAAATAAGAGATTAAGTTACCTCTATTTTGTGCAGAGCTTATTAAGTGATAAGAGCCTCTTAAAAATTAAATAAAAACAAACGATCTGAATATAAAAATGTCTGACCGATTCAGACATAAGGGGTAATTAAGAGCTGAATTGGAAAAAAAACAAACAAGGCCTAAGATTAATTATAATGATAAAGCTAAATCAGTGCCTAGAAATAAAGACCATGACTGAAGACTATAATAACTAAAAGCAAGAATAAGGCCCAACCTAAGGTTGTATGATGATGCTAGTTTATATGTTGTAAACGAATAAAAAAGGCACTTACATTTGGCACTAAATCATTTTTCTTTCGGTAGAACGCCTTCCCCAATGATGTCATTCCTGAATGGAGTATTAAAAATTCAGCTAGCATTGAAGCTTCTGATGTAGCCTTTGCAGATATCCAGCATAAATTGTCTAATCCGAACATCTCCTCTTCAATTACTCTGGCTATAAAAAAGAAAGAAAGGAGAATGTCAGAGATAGCATCCAAGACATATTTGTAAAAAAAAGGTAAGATGTTAAGGAATGAAGATTAATATACATACGAGCACAAGCACGGATTATGGAGTTCACATAATCTGATTTCCTTTTAAACACCCGGCCTGAAATATCTGTGTAACGCATGTTTGATTGGCTCCTAACAGTATTGATATCTGTCTGCATATATATGGAAGAAATTCAAATACTCAAGAAAAAGGATAGCAACTAAATTTACTCATAATGACAGATGGCATGTCTACTTACCCCCATGAAAGGCCGGTGGGGATCTGGAAAGTAGCATGCAAGAACAGAAACCGCTGCTTCTCTGTATGCCAGCCTCAGTTTTAGTTCCTCAGGAACTTCACTTTTATCTTCTTGACCTGTTTCAAATGTTCCCTTTTGCTGCAATATCGATATATATAAACCATGAAAAGAGTAATATGTGAAAGTCAAAACATATGTTAACGTTTATTTTCCTTCCAACTCTTAACACCTACCCTTTTCAAGGCCTCAAGAAGTTCTTCTCGTCCTATGTAGTCCAAGTCCTTTCTGGCCGTCAGAATACCAGCTTCATTCCTGTAGACTTAATTGTTAGCTTCTATCCATCAAACAGGATTCAGAACAAACAAACTAAAGCATCAACAGAATTAATTACAGTATATTCTGCAGTTCTGCTCCAGTAAAATCTTCTGTTTTATCTGCAAGTTCCAGCAAAAGGGTATCCTTCTCCTCCTCTGAACGAAAATATTTGTTTTTTGCATGCACCTAACATACCATACTTCAAATATTATATACTTCAAAAAAACATACCATACTTCAATCATTATGACAGTAAAACTTAATGAGAATGGGAATCTTTTAAGGAGGACGTACCTTCAATATAGCCAATCTACCATCTTTAGACGGCAAACCAACCCTTATTATTTTATCAAAACGGCCTTTCCTCAAAAGAGCAGGATCAAGAATATCCAGCCTATTAGTTGCTCCGATAACTAGCACCTACATACCCAAGGTCAGCTTTTCGTGTTATGAAATAGAATGAAATATATAATCAATACCTGAGATGTTGCCTCTTTAAACCCATCCATTTCTGTTAATATTTGAAGCAGGCCTTGTTCCCTTTCTGCGCCACCCTATTAAGTAAATAGAATAAGCAGCATAGTGAAAAAAACAATATGGAGCAGACTTGTACAAACTGGTACAATAAACATGTTATGAACCAAACAGATTTAACAATGGAAATGGAAACTAAATGATAAGGACATTGTTTAATGCTTCAATTAACAAGGAAAACAAAGACAAACTAGCATTCGAGAGGCTAGAACTCTCCCATATAGAACCTACTGAATTTTCTGCATACCCTACTACGCTACACCCTCTACGAACTTCCAATTTATACTAAACTTATTGTAACTAACTACCCAAATTACCCTTTCTAACCCCTTCTAGAAAAATAAGTATGGATGGGCTAGGGCCTAAGGTGGGTACATAACAAAGCAAGGTACATATAATTTATGCCATCTTCTTAACAAGTTAGGAAGATGGATAGGTTTATATAAGTTCATACATGGCAAAGTGTGACTAGAATTATGAACATACCAGCACGAGCATTAACTAAATTCAATTTTCTATGTTATTATATACAACATGGAATTGGTCTGCATCACTACAATGTTTATGAGGAGTATTTATAGTGTCAAAAAAACGATTATAAGATGGCAAAACAAATCACACATGGAGTTCACTGAAATGTGTTAAATTAGACTTTGTATTCCTTATGCCAAAAGTAAGATGGAACATTCAAACAACAAGTTTTGCAGGTTCAAAGAAGGCATTGTTATCGTACCCCGCCAATGTCAGGGCCACCACGTTTGCTACCAATAGCATCAATCTCGTCTATAAAAATGATCGAAGGAGCAAATGATCTTGAACTAGCAAAAAGATCCTTCACACGAGATGCTGCAACTCCAACAAACATCTGCAAGAGAACTTTAAAAGTTAGCAAACATCTTGGTCCTGAAACCACAAGCGTTGTGGCCTACTGGTCGAATGCCTAGGGGACGAGGAATATCCCATCCATCCAGGGTTCAGGCGCTCTCAACAATTGTGACCACTGAGTTTATCAGGGCTGACATATTGCAGTCAAAAACCTTGCCAAGATTAGTCTGGGCTTTGCCTGGGATACCCTTCACAAAAAAAAACATCTTGGTCCTGCTACTTTAACCTTCCTAAATTTTGTTGTAATGAATGGGATCCCATTGTGTTTGTAATGAATGTATGTTGCTTACAATCGCCACATGCATAGCTGTTAACCTAGAGAAACCTAATTTATAAAAATATATATGTAGAAACTTGGTCAATTATGAGACTACAAAGGTAAGAGAAAACCAGGCATGAAGTAGAACCCATCTTTAAAAAGTTGTATATGTGGCATCTATCATTCATTCATTCTATCTTGATTAGTTCATAATAGTAGTCAATACTAGTGAAGCGGTGAGTTGCTAGTATAGGGAACCCACAAAGATAAAAGATAATCAATTAGTCTGTACGGCATAGGATCGTGTGAGAAGGAGAGTTAAAGTGAGAAGCGTAAGAAGGGATTTGAACCCTTGATCACTTTTAATCTCAAACTCATCCATGAATTGCGCTTAATATGGGAATTAATCCGGTGCATCGCGGTGCACCTCATCTCGGTGCATCTCATCCTAATATGCATCCAAGGGTGGAGATCCCTTCTTACGCTTCTCACCTTAACTCTCCTTCTCACCGGAACCCAACCCTAGTCCGTAAACGGAACTGCCAGCACATAAATAACTAGAAATGATGAAACCAAGCCACCCTCTAGGCCTCTACAGTTGGTCAAAAACTAAGGTTTACCCTGGTCTAATAATAAGCTATGTTGACAGCTCAAATTGTTGAGAGTCCCTTGATCCTATTTATCTGAACCAGCACTTTCTGTAAGACATTGAGAAAAAAGTGATCTATCTTCTAAAGGGTTGTAATCTATTATGGTTCTGGACTTCTGGTATCCACAAATCTCTCATAAGTCCACATGAACTATGCTTCTGAATATCAAAACTGAAAAAGTTAATAAGAAGATAAGGTTTTTGACCTCGACAAAATCTGTGCCATTTGCTGCAAAGAAAGGAAGACCTGCTTCACCAGCTATAGCCTTTGCTAGAAGGGTTTTACCAGTCCCAGGAGGGCCATGAAGTAGCACGCCCTTAGGACAATATATGCCTTTATTTTGGAATTCTTCATCATTCTTCAGTATTCGAACAATCTCCTGCAATTCCCTCTTTATATATTCTTGTCCAGCAAAATCATCAAAGGAGACACCAGTTGTTTCTTCTGCTGATATAAATTTAGCCCTGGAGAGTGACACAAAGAAACCCGTTTCCACACATGATAAGTTAGCATCATAATCTACTCACTCAAGATCCATCAATTTTTAAATGACAATCATAACAAACTAAAGAAATATTACAATCATGTTCGAGAAACAGAAATTTTGTAATTCCTTTTACATCAGAAAGAATATCATGTTCACCATATTCACATCCACTTTTCTCATTGTCAAAATGTTGATGATCTCATTCAAAATGTCTATAAATTTTGGGACATCTGTCACCTTTAAGAACTACTAGGCTTGCTATAAGTTTCCTTGTATATTTTGCTACAGAAGTTTGCATGCAATCATGGACCTTGGGATATGATGCAGTCTATCTCGGTTCTAATCTTATGAAGTACATGTTGCACTCATATATATAGAGGGGTGTTCAAATACAACCCATTGCAATCTTACAACCCATGCAACCCACTCATCCACCATCCATTTTCTTTTTTAATTTTCTTTAATTAATGGTAGTTACAAGTGATTAAATGATAACCGTTGATGATCAAATGGACGGTCATGATTTGGTTGTAAAGGTTGTACGATTGCAATGGGTTGCATAAAAAAGGCCCTCTCTCTCTCTCTATATATATATACATATATATTACCACAATGATAGCCAAGACAGTATCCAAGTCAATACTATTTTGCAAATGTGTAACATTAATTTCGTAAGTTCCAACCCCTGTCAAAATGTGTAAAAAAATTGACCACAACCCATATCCTATTTTCTTATCCTAGTACCGATGTAACTGCATAGATACTACAATAACCGGAACTTCTTCAACCAGTTTAGGTATGGAGTACTTATTAGAGACTAACAGCCTTGGTATCATTAAGTTTTCTCCATCCATCTTTCAAACTTAATGGTGACAAAACAAAGTGGTAATCCATTTATGTTTGTTTTTTCATTTTAAGAACCGATTACTAAGGCCTTGTTTGTTTTTTCATTTTAAGCTCTTAATCACCACTTATGTCTGATTCATTTAGGCGTTTCATAACCATTTCAGAACTGAAATAAGACTTCAGACTTCAGCACCTCTTAAAAAAAATGTCACCTAAGTACTCAATCAATGTAGTTTGTTTTTTCATTTTAAGCTCTTAATCACCACTTATGTCTGATTCATTTAGACGTTTCATAACCATTTCAGAACTGAAATCAGACTTCAGACTTCAGCTTCTTAATCACCTAAGTACTCAATCAAAAAATGTAACCAATTTGCATGGCAAAATGCTGCAAACATATGTGAAAATGCAATAATATAAATTTATGTAGAGCACTAAGTATGGTTGAATTGAACTCGACAAAGGGTTCATAATATTTCAGCAACAATGAAGTCTTATTATTTACTTACCGACTCTCCCCTAATGATCCAAGTGTCTCGTTTTTTATTGGCTGCCGTATCTTTTTAGGGGGGCTTCCCAAATCACAAGGTATTAATTTTGCGTAGATTGGCCTCATCATATTATCAATCCATATGTACAATCCTATAGCAAGAGCAAGCCGCATTGACCACACAACAATAGTTGCAACACTTGAATAGACTTCTGCAGGAACTGTATTCACATTAAGGACATCAACATTGACGAGTTGTTGATGCAGCTTTTGCCAAACGTCATTCCAGCTATCAATAGGCATACGGTCAACAACATGCCGCCGGAAAACAATATCCTTGTTTGAGTCAACTTTTGATTCTCCGTCCTTATAATATGGTAGAATCACTGTAAAAAAATAGTAAAGTATGTGAGAATAGAAAACCACCAAGGACCTAGGGAAGATTAGGATGAACAAACAATTAATAATATTGTGGCTTTCTAATATTCTTGCAACTTATTATTATTACTGTAAAGTAAAAAATCAAAATTATATACGAACAGAAAAACGTAAGTGACTAGTTGAAACAACTTTAACGTGGATAAAATTATGGGATTTTCTTTAAATAGCAACAAGATGACAAGGAAATACAGCACATGTGAAAAAGAAATTTCCTTCATAAAAAAAGAAAACAAAAAAAGAGTAGTTGTAAATATTTTAAAGTGGATACGGTGATGGGCTTTTCTTCAAATAGCGACAAAATGACATTGGGAAACACATGAAGAACAGCGTCTGACTCCTTCTCCTGTCCTCCGTCAGTCAAATCAGGACAATAATTAACAAAAGCAAACAGTCAATCTAGTAGTCCAATGGTAACTAAATGAATTCTACTGAACTCACTCAATTTGTTTATGGAACTTTAAACTAAAAAAAAACTAAAATCTTATAGAGTAGGAGAGACATCATTCCGAGTATTGAAATCCAATATTGCTCCTCATTTGCATCATAAATATTTGCAGATGCCATTTGAGCCTTCCTAAGAATTTTTTCAAGCTGCAAGGTGCAATAATAATAATAGGTCCAAATATCAATAGGCTAACTGAATGGTGGCTCTATAACAACAAACACAATACAAGTGTGCATATAATAATCTTATCTAGACATTTCTTGTAGTAGACTGAGCAATTAGCATCGCTCCAAAACATGCCGACCATCAAAAGAACTTAGATGGATGACCAAAACCAACTCGATTGGGGAGAACCGTTTGAGACAGTACAGAGGCTGTTGAGGTCAACAAAACTTCAAGGGGTAATGGGCAAAGCGATGAACCCTTATTAGATTCATATAAAACTCTTCCTCAATAAAGCTCCTAAGAGCATCTCCAATGGGGGTTCTTACAAGAACCTCCCTTTTGTACCTTTTTTTGCCACCTCAATGCCATCTCATCAAATTAGGAACTCACCAAGAATTCCACAATGAAGATTCTTATAAGAACCTCCTTTTTGTGGGTCCCATTGATTAAATAAGTTATATTGTAATAATTAAATAAGTCAAAAAAAAAGTGAAATGACATTTCTCATAAAAATCATGGTAAGAACCAAGGTTCTTGTTGAAGTACCTATGGCTTGTTAGGTTCTTATAACAACCTCTCCACAATGGTAGTTCTTTAAGCTAATGCACTTTTTGCTTATAAGAACCTTGCATTGGAGATGCTCTAAGAAAAAGACATCATTCATACAAAGAACAACCAATGAGTTGCTTGTGGTAGAAAAAAGCTAGAGCAACACACTGGCACGTGCAAATTTCTTTATGACTGTTCATCTTGAATCCTTACCCAAATACGAAGTTCTCAAAAGATAGACACGTACAACATGGTATATCAAATAGTTTAATCCAGTGTTGTAAAACTCGGCCGCCACTCGGTCCTCGGCACTCAACCGAGGGGAGTTCGACCAACTCGGCCTAATTACTCGGTCCTCGGCCAACTCGGGCGATTAATCGTGCTAGGCGAGCTAGGCGGTCCAAGGCGGTCCAAGTCGGTCAAAGGGTTAAAAAAGCTCAAATTTAACACATAGAGGACCAAAACTGTTATTTTTTATTTCTTGTTTTAAAAACCAAACAATCAGCTCCCTTTGCCTCCATCGTCAAAAAAGAAGCGTGAAAGCTGAACATCTTTGCCTCCATCTCCTCTCCTCCGCCTCCCATCGCTCTGCCGCCCGTCGCTCCGCCGCCCGTCGCTCGACGAATCATCAATCTAAATATCTAATCATTGAACTTTTTATTTGAAGTATTTGCATTTTTAAACAATTGTTGGTGTTTTTAAACATATATTTTTGGGTACTATCTATGATAAATTATCTTTATATTTGGTTATTTATAATTTATGAACATGCTATATATATATATAAGTTTAAAATTTATATAATCTGAGTACTCCCCGCCTAGGCCGGGTACTCGCTACAAGGGGGTGGCCGCCTAGGCACCGCCTAGCGAGTTTTACAACCTTGGTTTAATCAAGCATAAAGTTGATAGTCTACCAACTAGAAATCTACAATGACAACTGCAATTAGACCAAAACTGATGGGGATAACAAACAAGACAGTATTATCCACCTTCAACGGATGAGGGTATAGAGGGGTATATGCACAAGAAGATTCAAATATAATCCCATGAGTAGTTATATATATATATATTTTAAGAAAATGAAAATAATAGGGTTTTAGAATAAGTTTGAGTTGAGTTTGATCATACATAGAAAACTTGCAGTTGCAAAACACATAAAAAACTTTTCTATATTTTGGCAAATAGACCCACGTAAAAAAATTTATTAACAGAAATGAGTCAGGCCTCCAAACAACATCATCAACCAAGATAAACCGTCTACAAAACCTCTTACGGAATGTGGTACACATGTGTGCTTTCCTAACTCACATGATTGTCGAAAATTAACTGAAATGCAGGCCTAGGTAATCTTCAAATTAGCAAGTTGCCAAGTTCTATAGAAAAAATGTCAGAAAAAATGTCGGTTAATTTAACACTACTAATCAAATGAAAGACATTCATTCTATACAGTTAACTCATAAGAGTATCATCAACATATACTACATGAATCATGGATAAACCTCTATGATCAAGTATTAAGGCGATTGTTCCAGATCTTCAGTCACTACCAAAAGTGAGGTTGACTCTCCGTCTTAAAAACTAAAAATGAGGATGAGTAGTGATGTCGTGATCTTCCGGCAAAACTGAAAGATTTGTCTTTGCAATAAAGCATCTTTAAGAAATTGTGCTCCCAAGGCATGATGGCAAACAACATAATATGCAATTAATGGCCATTTTTTTATACATAGTCACACCCGGGGGAATTAAATTCAATGAAGACCGACCATTATTTTAGATTCTCTAAATTAAAGCTCACTTAATAAAAGACACAACCACAACATTTCCTATTGCATGGTGTTACACTATTGTATATGGTGGCTGACTATGTAATATATAACACATATGCGTACGCATTAGCATATGCATACGGATGCACATGCATATGTATATAATATATTTGTGTGTGTGTGTGTGCATGTCAAGTTGTGAAAAGCATGCCTGAGGTCCGCCTAGGAGCTGAGGTGCAAGCTCATGGCTATTTGCTGTGAAAAGATTTATTTAATACCAGTCAAACAAACCCCAATGTTAAATAACTTTCTTGTCTCTTAGACTTTTAACAAAAAGAGTTATTAAACAAGTCAAACCCTAATATTAATTGAGTCTTATCATCTCCTAGACTTCTAGACAAAAAAAATATTAAATAAATCCTAACATTAAATAAGTCTATTCAATTCACATGTCCTAGAACTTCAAGGCTCCCTATAAATACGTCCCATACCTTATACTTCTCCTCACGGCTTAAAATGCAAAACTATTTTTTGAAAAATTAAACTACTTCTCCTCACGGCTTAATTATATGATGCTATTTGAGTTGTGCATAAATATTTGTATGTGTATATACATATATGTATATTATATATATACAAGTATATATATTTTATGAGATGCGCCTCGCATTCCTCAGACCCGTGACTCGCGCCTAGGCCCAGGAACCTTTTGCGCCTAAGTGCCTTGAGCCTCTAACAACTTTGGTGTGTGTATGATTTACGTGTGTGTATATATATATATAGAATTCCTCTAAGATCATCATCATTCCTATAGCAAAATATACATTATTGGTATGTGCTATGAAATACTAGAACTACAATTCCATACCTTTCAAGATTACTCTTACATCCAGACTATCCCTTACCTCTATGCAATGAATTCTATTAAGTATTAACTGAAATACAAAAAGAGCTTTCAGCATTTTGAAATAAGTACCAAAACAATCACCAACAAGGAGACTTAACCTGATACTGTCTGCCCGTAATTTGAGTACTCCATATATTGAACATTGTTTGAATTAAGGAGTCTTAAGAATTCACTGTAGTCAATCTTGTGTGAACTTTCAGGGTCCCACTCCGTTCCTTTTAACTTTTGTTGCATGGTCAGTAACGTCCTGCTCCAATTTGAAGCCATGACAAGTTGCCTTTCTAATTGCACATTTGCTTTTCTGTCAAGCTCCTCCATTTTATTTATTCGCTCTCTCTCTGACTCCTTCAGCTTCTGAAACCACAATTGTTCAACCAAAATTTATTATTAGTACAGCTTTCTAACCCAGGATATACAAGTTTTTTAACTTCAATTATCTGAAACAATTCATATTTTCTACAGCACCTATAAAATCTCCATCAAAAAAACCCCGCTCCTCCCACAAAACAGAAGAGAAAAAACCCAGAAACAACATAAAATTGAATTAAACAATGTAGAACGCCACAAAATAACTAAGAAGAAGAGATCAAATTTGAACATAAGAGAGATACCCACATTGCTATCGATCTCTTCTCATTTTACATCTGACTAAAATATATAATTCAACTCACAGAACCATCCTTGATTCACGGATTGGCATTCAATGAAAGTGAGAGTAAGGGTGATGTACCACTGGATATAAAATAGACAACTAAACCAAGACAGGTAGTGGGTAAGAACTTAACAAAGTAACACATTTTACAAAGATACTTGCTGAGAAATTGTCCCTGATTGTAAAGAAACCCATGAAGCATGCGATCGTGGAGATCACTACCTCCAAGAAGTGTACCCGAATGGAGCCATATGCATTGTGTAAAGTTGGAAAAGGCAACCTCAAAGGGGTATTTAAGACAAAGTAGCATGCAAAGGATTCCTTCTTCTGACTCCTAAGAAATGCGTAATAATAAGCAGGCCCAAAAGGGATCATGTTTATTGTATGCACTCTACAGTGATGCATATATGCATATTTTTTGTACAATCTCAGTGGTTAATCAAATAGGCTGTTTATTTGGGACCATGCTATTAATAGAATAAGCTGCATGTGACTTCCATGTTCATTAAACTCATTATAGATTCTAGAAACTATCTTGAAAATTAAATTAAAACACATTAAATCCTCCATGTACAATGGAATCAAAGGTTTGCTTGCTCTTCTTGTGGTCATCCTTAATCTTCTATTATACTGATTTTTACACTCCAGAATCCTATAAGACCATAATGTTTTCGTTTACTTTTTGTGGATTTGAAAGATTTGTATTGCAGAACTAGATAGACTCTATGGCAAGACTCAATCATCAACATTTAATGATATAACACATCAAAATCAGTTGCGGAAGGAAAAAGAGTTTCTAAAGATGGTAAAGCATAATGAGTAGGAGAAAATCCAATGTAAGAATAGACATTTGATATCAGGTATATTTTGCACATACATAGTTGCACTGATCCAATACTATGTTTTTGTATAAACAACAGGCCCAACTGGTGATTTAGCCAGATAACCTTTTTTATCATAATAAACATATCACCAATACAAAAATACATACAAAGTTAAAAATTAACAAAAGATGTACAATTTTTGGAAAAAAAATCTTAAATTCATGCTTAAAATGAATTATTATGTACAAAGTATGAATGATTTGTTATGGCATATTGATACCTTAGAGGTGATGAACAGTTTGGCTGACATCTACCATGCTCTATGTGTGACAAATGCTTCTTTGTGACAACTTCATTAATCGGAGATAAATAGATTTTCAGTTACTCCTTCCCGAGTTACTTGAAACTCCTAATAGAACTATATGTATAACAGCCAAATTGTACTAGAATCTTCTATTCAAGGATAAAACTATGTAAAATCTGATTATACAGCCACCCTAAAGCGTACTTGGGCCACTTGTACACAGTTACCATATCAGGTAAACTAGGTACGGTTGACACCAGACAGCAAGTAAACAAAAAACAACATCCGGCAAGCATGATCCTTATATACTACTGCATGAAATTTGGAATTACTCACGTATGAATTCTAAATATTAACCACAGGTTTCTCAAAATGATATCCGAGAAGAAGAAGAAAAACAAAAGGATATACACTTTGACTTTTGAGGTTAAACCTGGTATTTCTCATGTTCCAAATCATATGGTTTTTCACAGCAAATTTCACACCAATTTTTTAACAGGAATATCTGTGAACGTATTATTCTTGAAGTTGAAAGTTGGTCCAAGATCAAACTTTATCTTCTTTTTTTAGGAAGAAGGGAGTATATAACAACTTGATTAACCAATTACTCCCCCCATTGTCAATGGGAGAAAGAAAAAAAACAATTCATTTATTGTATCAACCCTAGAGGTTTGCAAATGCAAAGGCCTTGCAGAATTTGTTGCATAACTACTATTGTTAGATTGAAAGAACCTAGAATAAATTTCAATCAATGTAGCAATGTCGCCTTAAAAGACCAACACTTTTGTACGTTGCAATGCTAAAAAGCAACACATTTCGGTCCATGGAATGAGGATATTATAACACCAAAATGCATAAAAGGCAAGATTGAATTCAGTGATCCACCTCAAACAGCTGCAAAGACTCTGAATCTTCCTGTTGAGAAGTAGATGGCGACACAACAGAATTTGAAGCTGAGGAAGCCCTAATTTTGAGTCTGTTTTTGCCATGGAAAGAGAATTTTGCGTTGTTCAGCTTAAATGGAACGAATTTAGTGAAGAAAACATGGGAAGATGAAGATAAAGAAAAAGGTTTAACTAGGGTTTTTTGAGAAGGGCATAAAGGCATCATTTTTTTTTCCTATCTTCGTTATCCTCGGCACTAACGGAGTTCAGATTGCAGTCAGAACTCGTGGAGATGAGAAGGTTTAACTCCAGAGGTTTTGAGAGACCAAAAGGGCGGCAGCGTTTGCACCTATATCGTATACTCGTGGAGGGTGCAAATCTGTTGGGAATTGGGACCGAGAAAAACCTCAAAACTGTGTCTATCAGAACGTATTATTAGTTTGAATAAACTATGATTTTTCGTCCATATGGTTTGCTAAAGTGCGATTTTCATCCCTATGTTTTTAAAATTAAGATTTTCATCCCTGTAATTTGTTGTTTTTGTCAAAAGTCCTCCCTTAACTTAAACTTAAGAATACTTTTAGTCTTTTTGATGTTTTTTTTCCATTTTGATTTATTAAGAGCAAATTACGATTTCCATTCTTGTGGTTCTTTGTTTATAAAGATTTTCGTTCTTGGTGTTTAAATATTTTCTTTTTTCGTCACTAGGGTTTGCATTCATTGCTTTTTCGTCCATTTGACTACGAAAATGCTCATTAAACTAAGGTCAATTTAGTCGTTTTTATTCTTTTTCAAAATTCATTTTTCTTATTATATATAAAAACTGTTAGATACTAGCCATATGCCCGCGCGATGCGGCAGAAAATAAAATTTTACTGGAGGCCTAAAATATCGGGGTTATTGGGATATCCCAAACACATTATAACACTAAGTAACTTTAAACCCAAGAAGAACATTAATAAGACGAAACGATAGAACAAATCCATTTAATACGATTCATTTGTTTAAAGCACAGACCTTAATTAATTCAAAATGTGTTGAAATATTACAAAACAACATAATTATAAACTAAGGTTTCTTTTATCATGACGAGCTCTTTTCTTCCAGCAAAAAATCCAAGTCAATTTCCTTTAATTCTGAAAACATCTAATCAAGAGATCCAACTACTCGGTGAACTTGCTATATGAAAGTCTCTTATGCAATGTATAAACTTTCAAAAGCTATAGGAAAAGTTAGAACTATTCCATAGGATTCAATTGTTTGCTTCACTAGGAATATTTTACCTGCACCGTCACATGTGTTATAAACTTGTTAACCTTCAATTATCTTCCTTACCTAAATAAATTTCAGGAAAGCATGAATGTCTCCAATGATTCCAAGCAAGAGAACAAAAATCCAGTTACATAAATCAAAGACTTTTTTCCAAGCAAGTGCTAACCGGGTAAGAGTCGTCACCCTCACTTATTGGGTAAGACTCTCGGTCCTTGTTATCGCTCTTACCGGATAAGATTATGGATCCTTGCCTTGTACATCCGGTAAGGTAACTTACCAGGTAAGCATTTGGTAAACGGTCTCTAAATATTACCCAGGTACAATACATTGAATATAAGCATTGTAATTGTTGTGTATGAGAAAAATTAAACTGTAGAAACATAAACCTGCTTTTTCTTTTTCTGGCCCGGCAAAATCCAAATCCTCCAATACATATTTTTAAGACTAATTTTTTGTACCTGAATATACACAAGATGATCATTAGTTTCATTTTCATCAAAAAAGCCTACAATTTCCTCATATTTTTCTCCCACCAAGACGCCATATGTACTGCTTGATATGTTGGGCACTGGGCAAAGTCCCAAATCGAACACCCTCTTACCACCTGGTGTTACATTGTGCACAAAATTAAGACCAACTACTTTGACTAAAACAAATCAATAACCAAATATGGAAAAACCAAGCAAAAAAATAATAAACTATCAGATGTAACATTAGTGGTAAATCAAGAAGTTGTCAAATCCCATTCATGATTTTAGAATTAGAAACCAACCTTTTTAATCATACAAGAGCAAAACATTAAAGGAAAAATCAAATAAGAAAAACTTGTGATAAAAGGCTTCATGGAATAATCAAAAGAATGAACTTAAAAACAATGAACAATTCAAAGGATCGGTTCTTAATCAACATTGTTAAAAGAAGTGGTATGCATGGGTCAGTTAGAACATCAAAAACTAATAAAAGAGGCATTTGACCATTTGAAGCAAGTATCGTTGCCTCGACTTAGATGCCATGATGAAATAACAACATTAAAGAGATAGTTTCCAATAAATTGCTAAAAAGAATATATTAGAATGATAACAGATATTTCTTCAAAGCATATGATAAAAAGAGGGATCACTATTAATATAAATGGTATTACAATCACGATTGTTAACAATAAAATATGTGACAACTACTATTTAGATTTGACAAGTATTATTCATTGATGGATACGTTTCATCACAAAAATAAACCCTAGAAACTGAATTTTCAATAACAAACAAAAGATTGAAGGAAACAAGGAATCGAACCTTGAAAGATGTTGTCTCTGATAGATGAAACGCCTGGATTCCAGTGTCATATGAGTACTAATCTCTTATCATTATGTCGGAAATCACAAAGAAGAACATTATTTACGTCTCATCATAAAAATAAACCCTAGAAATTGAATCGTCAATAACAAACAAAAGATTGAAGGAAACAAGGAATTGAACCTTGAAAGATGTTGTCTCTGTTTGAATAAAAAACAAAAGACCGAAGGAAGCACGTATAATGTAAATAATTGAAATCTAAAACAAAAACAAAAACAAAAGATTGAAGGAAACTAACCTTGGAAGCTTGGAATATGTTTGTATCCTAAACTTGCTTCGAATACATATGAGTAGATGATATGAAAGAAATTTCACAACTTTTATTAAATGGGGGAATCAATTTCAAAATCACAATTCAAGAACTCCTAACAAGTGGTTTTTAGGCATTCTTTTCTTCGATTAAGTAGTGTCATTCTCAAACATGTCTGAATTAAAAAGTCGCTTAACCAAAAGACCCCGACCATATACGAAGAGAATCTTACCTTTTTAATGTGATCCAAGATTTCTTCATCTGTGATTTCGTTCCGTTCTGGATTAGTGACATTAAAAACTGTCCAAGAAACAGCAAGATTGACCATCAATCGACATTACTCAAATACGAAATCAACAGACTAAAAATAACAATCCATTGGTGGGAATTACCATCCATGAACCACCATCTGTTGGAACTAACGTAAGCTTTTGTAACAATGAAGTTGAGATCAGTAAGAACTTCTACAACTTCTGAAAGAATCCCTGTTTGTTAGCACTGTCCACCTGCTTCAATAGAGGTTTCAGTTTCATATGTTATAAACTCGATCAAACAAATGAAAATAAGAACACCCCCAATCAACAAAGATAAACAATGTTTATATATGTGTGTGTGTGTGTGTGTCTGCGCGTGTATGCATATTGTGTATATATACCTGGATGATGGTAGCATTTTTGCAGGATTCTTCGTCAATTACAACTCGGGGTGGATTCATTCGACGGATAAACTTCTGATATTGCTACAAGGTAATCATGGAAACTATTTTAATACTTGATTGTTCTATTATCCCCAAGAGAAAAGAAGAGAGCAGCAAAAAAGAAAGATATGTATAGAAGTTCGGCAAAATGGACCTAAATTCAACAAAAACCCATAAAATTGAAATCAAGAAAGAATTAGGGCAAGCAGAGTTAACCAGTTGAGATTTTGGAAGATTTAAATAAGATTCATTTGACTTACTCATCTTTGTGTATCCATTGAATCGCCAAAGCATACACAAATTCAATCATTTAGTTTGTAGAGATGGAGATGGAGAAAGAGCTTGGAGAATGCTTAGCGATGGGGAGAGAGCGACTCTCTTTTTCAGTTCTAATGTCTTCTTCAAACCCAAATAGAATAGAACTGGAATTAAGTTTGGAGAATGTTTAGCGATGGTGGAGATAGAGTGGTCGAGAGATTTGGAGGAGGATGAAGGTGAGAGGAACACGATCAATTCAGGGGAGTGAGGGAGAGAATTCAAGGGGTTTTGGAAGAACGTGGAGGAAGTAGTTGAAACCAAGCTTAAAAAGTTGTACATCATGCTAAAATACTTGTAAGTGTTAAAATTGTAAACTTAACTGTAATTCACTCTTTATATAATAGTATAGATAGTATAGATATAGATATATAGATAGATACAGATAGATGAGGGGTGTAAACATAAAATAAAAAAATCAGAAGTTAAGATATCAATTAAAAAAATTAAAAAATAAGTTAATACATATTCATCATTTTTTATAAGATTTATAAATCGTAAAATACTTGATATTAGGCTCATTTCAAACGTATCGAGGAGACGATTATAATGATATAATTTCCTATAAAATATAATATGTTTTTATATACGTTTTAGTTGATATAAGATTTTATATGTTAAAATGAAAAGGGTGTGAAATGAAAATTATAAAAAGAAGGGATATAAAATCAATTAAATAACAAAATCTAAGGGTCTAAAATGTAACTTACAAACTAAAACTAATTTTTTCTTAAATTAATGGAGAATTGCATGTTTTATAGTCTTGTACATCAAGCTTAATATATTGTACCTCTTAAAAAGTGTGAAGTAACCGTTTAAGAGGTTTTATATAATAGTATAGATAAATATATTGTATCTGGTATTACAATGTTGAAGACGAGATAATCAAAACTTGAAATCAACAAAGTCAACAAGAGCTTAATTGTTGTTTACTCTTTGTAATAGAGTAGGGGTATAAATACTCATGTTCATGTACTTTTATTGTAACACTTAGAGAGCTTTCATTGTCACATTCATTGTAATAGAGAGAGAGAGAGAGAGAGAGAATTGTAGAGAGAGAAACTTATATCAATACATATGATTTGAAGATTCATTTATGTGATTATTGATATTTGTTATTAGATTCATTGTTATCTGATATATCTCAGATTAACAATTGGTATCAGAGCGGGAATCAGAGTGGGAATCAAAGATTCGATGAAGATTTGAAGAAGAAATTTGGTATTTTTGAAGTTTTTCAAGAAAAAATTGATTTTAATCAATGTTGGATGATTTTGTGGTTCATTTAGGACAAAATTAGGCTTGATGGATTTGTTTTTGTTAGGATATTACTCGATTGTAATCAATTTGGGAATTGAAATGGATTAAATAAGGATTTAGGTCAAATTCGTGAGTTTTTGGATTTTGCGAAAAAGTCACTGTTTTGTTTCTAAAATCCTAGATCTAGTGAATTTTTGGTATAAGTGCAAGAATTAAATGTGTTTCTGGTAGTGATGCGAACAACATATCTAAAATTCAGAGCATTTGGATAAGTTTTGAGGTCAAATTCGAATATTTTGGGGTTTTGTTCGAAAAAGTTTGAGTTTTGTTCGTTCATGTTCTTAGCCTTCGGATAGACAATCTTCATAGCTTTCAGATAGGCAATCTTCGTAGCCTTCGGATAGGAAAAATTCATAACCTTCGGACAGATAAGCGAGTGAACAGTAAGCTATCGCACGAAGCTTGTGCGAAGGTATTCGAGCCTCAGATAGTGTCATTGAAGCTATCCGAGCCTCGCATAGTGTCATCCGAAGCTACCCGAGCCTCGCACAGTGTCATCCGAAGCTACCCAAGCCTCGCACAAGTTTAATCCGAGCCTAGCACAGTAACCTTCGCACAAGGCTTATCCGAGCCTCGCACGAAGCCTGATCTGAAGCCTCGCATAGCTTACCTTCGGACGAGCCTAACCCTCGGATACCTAATTAAAAAAAAGTCTGGAAATTTCCAAAATTTCCCTTTCAAATTTTGACTTTTTGGGTTATATCTCAGATTTAATCTTCAAAAATATAATTCAAATTTTGGAAAAAAATTCTCGCGGTTTGACTTTTCAGTTGACTTTTTTCCGAGGGTTGACTTTGACTTTTCAAGTCTATTTTCCGCATTTACTTGACTGTCAAAGTTGTTCGAATCTTCTGAGAATCACTTTATTAACGATCATTATATCTGATAACGATGTCTACTTTTTATCAAGAGAGCAATCGGTGTAAGGAAAGATTACTTGCGAGACGTTACTCGCCATCTAATGCTGAAAGACTTTAGGAGCTTCAAGAGGACTTTAACAAGCTTAAAGGAAGATGTTATGCTTACTTAAATAGAATTCCTGAGCTTGAATCAATCTTGGATACAGAAAGAAAGATGTATGTTAATGAGCAAAGCATATTGGATGTAACACCCTTAAAATTGGGGTTAATTTAAACCAAATAAAATGCGGAATAATACTAAATGAATAGACATTACCCATATCAATGGGGAGGAGTAAAAGAGTTTACAATATCAAGCGGATACTAGATGACAATCTATTAATCTATACAGTTGACAAATACAGATTAAGTTCGAGTGTCTCTAAAGCCTCAAAATAAATCTTCTATGTAACTCTAACTATACACACGAAGATGTACTCCAAAAAGGATGCCTCTAACGGCATCTAGCTCCACTCAATCCCTTGAAGCCCCGCTAGCACGATCACCTGATATACATGTCATTTTAAGAAAAAGTGTTAGGCTTAAAGCCTAGTGAGAACAAACAGTTCAAATATGGAAGGCCAGTAAATAAGTAAAAACGGTAGAATCAACATCTGACCAAAAAGCTTTTCCATTTATTCCTTTTTCTTTTGCGCGCGATTTACACCTAAAAGAAACGCAATTGAGGGAAACATACGGGAGCGGCCCGCAAATTGTACCGATAGAAATCAGTAATTCAGTAAGCTCGAAGGGATAGAAATCTCCGGCTTACGGATAAAGAGTTCAACCCTAGACGCGGATTTATTACTCAATACCCAACTGAACAAGCTCAACCCAAACTAGGATCTTTCACTTGCCCCATCCCTAATATAAAACCGACTATTGTGCCTATGGATCCATTATACTAGTCTAGACATTTCATACATTCATTACAATGTACTAGTCAATTCTCGATACAAAAACTTTTGTATGAAGAGTTCTTTGTTCCAAAAACCTTTCTTCCAAAATTAGGTCAAAATAGTATCTAGTTTCAAATGACAACTTTTGTCAAGACAAACGCTTACAAGTGTTTTAAAAACCGTTCCTCATAACCATTTCAACATTTCCATATAAACCCTAGATGACACATTTTGACCTAGTTTACCAAAATCCATCAAGTATATAAATACTTGTTTAAACATCATATAAGAGGTAAAATACATCATTTTGACATGTATAAAGTTGTAGAAAGATAAGAATGAACTCACAATACTTGGGGCTTAAAGAAACCCTATGTTAGCCCTAATTTAAGTGTTGAAAGTGTCAAAAGGAAAACATGTGCTGAAACTATGTAGACCAGAGATTGTTACCCAAGAGCCGTGATCAGAAGTCGTTACCAGAGCCCGTGTGTAAAGATCAAGAGACGGAAATATAGCATGCTGAATGTTCAAGAGGTTCAGCCTCTAGACTACACATCAAGAGGTTTAGCCTCTAGAAAACACATCAAGAGGTTCAGCCTCTGGACTATATATCATGAGGTTCAACCTCTGGACTACACATCAAGAGGTTCAGCCTCTGGTTCATCCATCAAGAGGTTCAGCCTCTGGTTCAACCATCAAGAGGTTCAGCCTCTGGACTATACATCAAGAGGTTCAGCCTCTGGACTATACATCAAGAGGTTCAACCTTGTCAGATTTTCAAATGGTTGATCTCCCTATCATAGTCCGACACCTCATCTAGTAGTTGTCATTCCACTTTTACATGTGGAGCTTCTACATTGGAGGATGTTTTGACTTTTCTTATTTTAGGCTATAAATAGGAATCCCCTTCCCCATTTGTAATTGTGAATGTGAGATTGTTTCTTTGAAACTCTCCATCTCCAAATACCCTCATCATTTCAAATCATGTAAGATATATATATCACGATTAATCATATGACTACGTTTCTATCTTCATATTGTTCTTCATTTTGATTAATCGTTCTTCCATTTATAAACTGTTTGATCTATAATTGCTTCCGTTTTACATATTTTGTTTAGATCATTGATTCAATATGAGATCTGGGTTCCTATAATTGGTATCAGAGCCTATTGATTTTCTCAAATCAAACGATCCAATATGTTGATTTTATCTCATTGAATCCAGTTTATTTCATCTTACTTCTAGATCTATAATATTCATCTTTTTATACTTTGTTTTCGAATTGTTCTAGAAAATATCATCCAAATCTGTGGTTGAATTTATTTATATTCAAATTCAGTTTTGATTTCATTTATATTCGATTCAACAAAGTTATTCTCATTAGATCTGAAATGCGGATAGTTTTTGGGAAGAAAATTCATTGCCAATTGGGTAAAAATTGATTATGCACACAAGGTGTTTGATAAAATGTTTATGAGAGACTTGGTTTCTTAAAATAGCGTTATGAAGAGTCATTTTCAATGTCAAGAACCAATGTTTGTAAATCAATGCTTTGGTTGTGATTTGGTTATGCAAACCCATATTGAATTTTTTTGGCGTTGAATAAAAATCCGGATGTTGACAGATTTGCGATGCTTGGCTATATCGATCATATCTCTCTCATCACAGCACCAATTCAAGCGATTCAAACGGCCCTGGATAGACAACAGACGGATCTACAACTTTTATGTTTTGAGTTTTCAATGATTCGATCTGTAGAAGGCCCAGTAAATCGTTGAGGTTGAAGGTAGTGTGCTGAAGCAAATCTGCTGGACAGATCTGCGCGACTGTACGGAAACGATCATATCTCATCCGTCCTAACTCCAAAAAAGATGAATTCAGTTTCTATGGAAAGGTAACCCACTTCTCTACAATGTTCATGCTTTGAGTTTTCACAAACTCCAAATATTTCATGACCAGAAGCAGCATAGAAGTCAATGCGGTCTTCTTTGGACGTAAACTTTCTTTGTTGATTATATATCTTATGTGTTGATGAGTGGTATTGTGGCTTGTTCTATATCACGTTAAACTTTAGAATTCTATTCGTTGAAGTTTAAATTAGCCACGGCTTCAGCTCATCTCAGTTCTGGACCCGCTCTTAACCATAATTGTTTATGAACAATAAAGAAAAAGAAATTAAGAAGTATAGTTCAGAACCAGCACTTCATCAGAAATTTCTTCTTGCAACCAGAGATAGGTTGTTGAAATCCTGTCAATGATCAAAGAACTACCGAGTCTAAATTTCATCCTTTGATCTCACATCGGGGCTCTTAGAGTTACTCTTGGTGGTTTCTAGGTTTATTTTTGGAACAAATATTTCTGGTTGATATTCATTCTAGGTTCCCCATCTTATGAAGATTATCTGAACAAGTTCTTGTGCTGAATGTCCACTCAACTCATGGTTTAGAGACAGATTCTTTGTTATTAGACTGATTCTGCACGACATTGTCACGCAACTCATACTTTATCTATCCACGTTTAGATGAATCAATATGCTATAGGGTTGGCTGAGATTCTGAGGCTAACAGTTGTGTTGAGTTTCTACAGGTTAAAGCTGTATTTGGTGCAATCAGTGGTTTTTATGGCACATTGAATCTGATTATAAAGTTGAAAATGAAGAATAAGAGCTTAATTCAAGGGTGAGCTTGGAATTTATTGGAACGACGGTGTTACATTAATGGGGAGCTACATGTTTATCTAAGGGGATATCCAAGCTTCAAAAGCTTGATGGGAAGACGGCTAATGACTTTCAATGGTTTTCCTTTAATTATTTTCCTTTTAACACTTTGGGGGAGATTGTTAGCCCTAATTTAAGTGTTGAAAGCGTCAAAAGGAAAACATGTGCTGAAACTATGTAGACCAGAGATTGTTACCCAAGAGCCGCGACTAGAAGTCGTTACTAGAGCCCGTGTGTAAAGATCAAGAGACGGAAATATAGCATGCTGAATGTTCAAGAGGTTCAACCTCTAGAATACACATCAAGAGGTTCAGCCTCTGGAATACACAGCAAGAGGTTCAACCTCTGGTTCATCCATCAAGAGGTTCAGCCTCTGGACTATATATCATGAGGTTCAGCCTCTGGACTACACATCAAGAGGTTCAGCCTCTGGTTCATCCATCAAGAGGTTCAGCCTCTGGACTATACATCAAGAGGTTCAGCCTCTGGACTACACATCAAGAGGTTCAGCCTCTAGAATACACATCAAGAGGTTCAGCCTCTGGTTCATCCATCAAGAGGTTCAACCTCTGGACTATATATCATGAGGTTCAGCCTCTGGACTACTCATCAAGAGGTTTAGCCTCTGGTTCATCCATCAAGAGGTTCAACCTCTGGACTATACATCAAGAGGTTCAGCCTCTGGACTACACATCAAGAGGTTCAGCCTCTGGTTCAACCATCAAGAGGTTCAGCCTCTGGACTATACATCAAGAGGTTCAGCCTCTGGACTACACATCAAGAGGTTCAGCCTCTGGTTCAACCATCAAGAGGTTCAGCCTCTGGACTATACATCAAGAGGTTCAACCTTGTCAGATTTTCAAATGGTTGATCTCCCTATTATAGTCCGACACCTCATCTAGTAGTTGTCATTCCACTTTTGTGGAGCTTCTACATTGGAGGATGTTTTGACTTTTCTTATTTTAGGCTATAAATAGGAATCCCCTTCCCCATTTGTAATTGTGAATGTGAGATTTGTTTCTTTGAAACTCTCCATCTCCAAATACCCTCATCATTTCAAATCATGTAAGATATATATAATCACGATTAATCATATGACTACGTTTCTATCTTCATATTGTTCTTCATTTTGATTAATCGTTCTTCCATTTATAAACTGTTTGATCTATAATTGCTTCCGCTTTACATATTTTGTTTAGATCATTGACTCAATATGAGATCTGGGTTCCTATAATAAAACTTCTATCACCACTTGAACCTTAGAGAAAAGGATGGAGAGCACCTAAGGTTTGAACCCTAGATCTTGATGCTTTGATCTCGAGCCTCAAGGATGAACTTGCCTTCTTGATAGAGCAATAAATGCCTCTGAAAATCGCCTCCTAGGGTTTCTCTCTCGGAGTAAATGCTAGAGGAAAGAATTTGATATTTGTATTTAATGAGAATTCAGCTGAACTCCTGTTTTTATACCCAAACGCGAACCGCGACCTAAAAGTGCGACGCGGGTAATGGTCAGGTCGTAGTGCTCTGGTCGCACATTCCCTAGCTGACCTACGGTACACCAATTGTGACTTGGGATTGCGATGAGGATATGGCTAGGTCGCAATCCTTCGTCGCACTTCTCCTGCTCGACTTACGGTACAAGACATGCGACCTCATGTTGCGACGAAGCCATGGCAAGGTCGCACTTGCCATGTTCGCACTTTCCATCTGAGAGTTCAACACAACATCGACACCCAACCTATTTAAATACCAAACTCGTATTATAAAAGAAAGTCGAGAGATATATAAAATTCAGGGTGTTACATTGGAGACTGGAAAGGAAAGTCTTGAAAGCAAGCTCAAATCTTGTGAGTTGATCAATATGAAGTTTTTAAAACAAATATCTGATTTTCAACAAGTTGTCATTATGGAAAAAAGGTAAGTCTTCCAAAGAAAGAAAATAAAACAAGAAGAAAAGTTTGGAGCTTACCAAGCAGATTTCTAACCTTCAAGAAAGATTAGAAAAACAATAGAAGGATTTTGCAACTGAAAGAAGATTGATTGAGAAGGAGAATGCTACTTTGATCAAAAACTTATCTGAGAAGAAAAAGTGGTTAGAAATTAACTTCGAGAACGACAAAAGTAACTTTGATGCTGAAAGACAAATTCTAGAATCTAAAGTTACTGTTTTCTCAAGAAAGATTTCTGGATTAGAAAAGAAAATAGAGCATGACAAAGTAGTATTGGCTAAGAGTGATGAAATCAGAATTAGTAAGTTTGCTGAAAAGGTAAAAGAATCTAAGATAGAAAAGAAGTTCAAGAAAGACAATGAAGAATTTCAGAAGAAGATTGTTGAGCTTCAATGCAACTTATTTGGACTTCAAACAGACGTTATGAAAGAACAGAATATGAAGTCTGAAATACAGGAGATGTTTGATTTGGTTGTTGAGGAACGAAATGCTTTATCTACAAAAGTGTAGGAGTTTGAAGAGATTAATTTCAAAGTGGTTTTATCTGATAGAGCTAGTGCCCGACACTATTGCTCAGTTTCCGTATGATGATTCTGCTGATTCTGAGTGCTCATACAAGACAGCTTCAAGTTTTATTCACAAGAAGATTCCTTCAACAAAGTTTTGCAAATCAAATGATTTTTCACAAGATCAGATTCGTACTTCTAATCTTTTCTATAACTATTTTGCTTCTAGTTCAAATACTAACCATTCCAAGAGGTTAACATGGTTTGGAGAAAGAAATCAACTGCAAATGAGCATACAAGAAACAAGTCATATCAATCTCCTGCAGTTGATGCAAAGTCATTTACTTCCAGGACTGATCTTCCATACTTTGTCAGATCAATCAATGAGTTGATTAGTCTGAGCCAAAACAAGATATGTTGTTCAACATGCAGAACAGATGACTTTGTGAATCAAAGGTATGTGAATATCTACTAGAGATAGATGGTATACCTAAAACCAACGCTAACATGCAAGGACCCATGAAGGTATGAGTACCAAAATCTGCTTAATTTGTTTTGCAGCTTATCATGTGTCGTGCTGATTCTGATCATTGAAACACATGTTCAAACTTTGATTGGTTTGAGGGGAGTAAGTATTTTTCTATCTTTGAGGTGAAAATCTTTTATACCATATTATGATAAATGTTGAGTTTCAAAAATCCGTTGTAGTTCAATCCGAGAAACTTACTTGTGTTTGTTTCTTTCTGATTGAAAATTTATTCTTGGATTATCACGTGTAATATTTTATTGATTTTAGTTATTTCCACGTCTCATATCTTCTGTGGAAATAAACTCGTTTGAAATTCATCACCAAATTTCAAAAGTACCAAATACATGATCTGATTCTTATTTGAAAGAATAATTGTGAATTGTTCATCACAATTAAATTCTAATCATTGTTTTTCGAAACATTATGCTTACTGAGTCAATCTGCTTAGTGTTCGTATTTGTTCACTGATATTCCTAAATATAAACATTCATGTTTTAGTTTCTAAACAATTCAGTTTAGAACCTGTACTTTATTTGTTTGACATCTAATCAATTCAGTTTAGAACTCGTAGTTAAATGTTTATGCTCCTGACAACATCAATAATTCAGCACAGGATATATTTTGCATGTGTCATAAGAATTTTTAGAGTTTCTATGGTTAATCCAGAACCGGAAGGACCTACCCAAGGCTAGTCATTTTTTGGTAATTAAAATCTACTAATTTTTACAAATCAGTTGAATACAGTTTACTGATTGTCATATTCAACAACTAACATTTATTTATATGTATAATCTGCATATTAATACCTATATTACTTATGGTACCGTGCAATGCACGGTTCTCATACCAATTACACTATATAAATTTAACCAAAAAGTTTTAAAGTAACTTAACTAGCTAATGGAAGAACACAAAGTGATAAGATTTACTTGAGTTTTTCAACAGGATCGACCCTATGGCTACCGGTCTTAAAATTCACTGGTAATTTGATGAGTTTATGTTTATAGGCACGCTGCAAATAATTTGATTGGACATAAATTGGGTGATCCAACTACAAAACACAAAATTAATAGAAAAGGTATTTCAAAGATCATTGAATAGAACAAAAACAAAATTAATGGAGTTGGTATGGAAGTATTCTTCAAGTTTGGTGATTCATATTTCATCCTAAGGGATTGAAATCAATGGAAATCACCATGAATGACCTTGAGTTCATCTAAGGAGATGAAATACCATGAAATCAATGGATGGAATGGATTAAATGGTTGATTAGTTGTTAGTGTTGGTTTTATAAAGGTTTGGGGAAAGTTTCCTATCAATATTGTGGCTGGAAATTGGTGGAAATGGTGTTTTGGGGTTTCTTGGTTCGTGCAGGAAAGTGCAGGACAAACAGTGAGTCCCGCGACTTGGCTCGCGACTTCAGGTCGCGCGGCAAGCCGCTTATGTTTCAGCAAAAGTGAGATTTTTCTTAAAGGCTAATTAAATGGGATAAGTGGTGTCCTAGCCTGGGGGTTTATAGGTAGGATGTGTGGAAGTATAATTGGATCATTAACTTGTAGTTAATTGATCTAAATCAGGTGTTCGGTTGGTGAGATCGTAGTTGGAAAGGGTATAAAGCGGTTTGACAATTCAGGTGAGTTCCCTTCATGTGCTAAACTCTTATAAACGAATGTTTTAAATTGAAATGTTTTTAAATCATTCAAATTGGACGGTGTGTGACCATTGTAAGGATCACAGTGTGTGTGATCATGTTAGTCACGATGTGTGTGACATTGAATATTTTACCGTTGCAACAGGTACATAAAAGTGTGATTAAGTGTGAATTGATATACATGACTAACCGTTTTCTCTAATAACTATCATGCATATTAACTATTGTTTTGGGGAATTAACTAGACTTTATGGTCTAACCCTCTCTTTTATAAAACTGAAAACATTTTCAGGGAAGCACGTGGTAGAATGTTCGAGTAAGGGCAAGGGGAAACTGTGAGCCCGGATGATAGAAGTGAGGTGTTATGCGTTTAAATAGTAGTCTAGTTAGTAGTTGGTTGTAATAATCTCAGTAGCTAGTTTTATTTCCGCTGCAAACATTTGAGATTAAGTTACTTTGGGACCATTTATGTTCAGATTCGACCTTGTTTTAAAGCAATAGTATGTTATGCCTTTGTTTTAGAATCGTGGTTGTTACAAAAACAAAACAAAAATCATGAAATCAAAAAAATATATAAGAAATTAAGATTTAACAACAACTTTACTCTTAAATTAATGTTATTGAAGCTGTAACACATATTGTTGAAGGCTTTCTTTGAAACTTGAAAGTTGTGTATTGAAATTTATGAACACTCGGTAACTATTCAGGCAAAAATAGGAATACATTGGTTATTAACTTTGTAGACTAACACAACATGAGGAAATGATTGTGTAATTCACGAAATTCTCAGAAGAACTCATGGTTTGTGGAAATCTAAATGGAAAAGTAAAAATATAAGAACTTATATCAAGATCAAGAGGAGTGGAGTTCCTTAGAATTAATGTTAACAACTCCTCGTTTAGGGTGGGTTTGTTTTTTTCCTTCCATCTCCACCCCTTTCTCAAAGAATAGTATTAAAAAGTGCACTAAAGAGACTTGGATAAACATAAATTGGGATCAATTCATGATCCAACTAGAGTGGAGTATGAAAATCAAATAAGATCTCACACACTATAGAGATTCATATCGTATAAATAGTATATTAGTCGTTTCTTTTTAAAGGTTTGCTTACATGAACATATGGTTGTTATCTACCGGTGAAAGGTTGACATTTTGAAATATGAAAAGCATCAACATAAGGTGGCTCCAATACAAATTACAATAATAGTCACTTCCTTACTTGAACATGAGTTGGTTTTTCTCTTCTTAAAGCTAAACATATGTAGTAATTAGTTCATAAATAAATACTAAACTATCAAAACATTGTAAAAACTTGAATATCATGGGAATAGAGATACTTACGGTGTTATATGAGATTTTGAAATAATCACATGTGATACTTTTACATTATGAAACAAATACATGTACTTATGAAAACAAATACATGTGAAACTTTTACATTATGAAACAAATACATGTGAAACTTTTACATTATGAAACAAATACATGTACTTATGAAAACAATACATGTGAAACTTTTACATTATGAAACAAACATATATGTAATAACATCTTAAATCATAGCATTTGATGGAAAAAAATCATGAAAAAATTATTTTTATATATGATTTGTACGAGTTTGTAGGATTCATCCAGTTTGTAAATGAACAAACCTCTCTCTCTCTATATATACATATATATATATATATATAATATTATATATATACACTATCGGGCCGACTCGGGCCGGTAAGTACCATCCCCGTCCCCGTTAAGATCCCAGATCCCCGTCCTGTCCCCATTAAGACGTCCTCGAACCCGACCCGAATTGTTCGGTTTTCGGTTTTCACTGTCGGTTTCGGGGTTTTTTTCGGTCTCCCTCCCCCCCCTCTCTCTCTCTCTCTATATATATATATATATTCTATATTAAAAAGTATGAGTTTTAGTTATTCTTGAATTTTTAAGAGGTACACATTTTAAAGCTTAATATACAAGTTGTAAAGCTAAATTTTTATTTCGGTCCAACCACCCCATTCCACAACTTCCAGTTCCCACATCTTCATATTTACAATCAATTTTTTTTTAATTTTTAAATTACACTTTATAGCCTTATAATTAGTCATTTGATTTACTTTATATCCCTTACTTTTTCACTTTTCATTTTGCACCCTTATCATATTAACATAAATAGTCTAGTTAGTAGTTGGTTGTAATAATCTCATTAGCTAGTTTTATTTCCGCTGCAAACATTTGAGATTAAGTTACTTTGGGATCATTTATGTTCAGATTCGACCTTGTTTTAAAGCAATATTATGTTATGCCTTTGTTTTAGAATCGTAGTTGTTATAAGTGGTATCAGAGCCTTAGTTTAAGAGAATTAGGTGTTCGAGGAGCATCTAGACTTAGACTGAGGGATAGGTGGGACTGAGATTTAAGTAGAGATGGGTAGAATGTGGTTGGTCAGTAAGAGTAATGATAGGGTAGAAAAAACTAACATGTAAGGTAAATTCAAAATCACATCTGGCCAATGTCATTGTGAGTTTACAGGTACATGAAGGTGCTTGAATACCTTGTTATGACCTAACTGGTTGTCTTGTGTGCTATGTTTGTTTCAGTATCGAGAAGTGTGACTAGTGGATCAGTGAGATCGACATCAATATCAGTAGCGGAAGGAGACCATCCGATTGGAGATACTCAACTCGATCAAGTTGAAACTGTTGTAGCTGCTCCTACCCGGGGAAGGGGTAGAGGAAGGGGTCGTGGAACCCAAAGGGGAGCAGCATATGTGGGAGTCCTTGAGGGTGGGGCCCGAGGCCTAGGCGCGACCCGTACTCGTGGTCGTGGGGTGGTAACCGAGCCATTAAATGAGTCGGTGGAGTCGATTCAAGAAAGTTCCGTGAGTGTGCATGGTAGAGGGCGCGGTAAAAGGGGTGGTTGATAAGCATCAATCTCATTGATGTTTTCCATTAATATTTAGTAATTTTTGGTTACTTTATTTCCCTAAAAATCCAAATTCAAGTACTTTTAGTTTTAAATCGCACTTTTGTTAGCATGATGATAAATGGATAATAAGATCGTAAAAGCTCAGCCTAAACACTGATTTTCGGATTTATCATGCAGTTTGAAGACATGATACTATAGGAGTGCTGTAGAGTGCTGCAGCACCAAGCTGGGTATAAAAGAAAGAATGTTTTGAAGACTTGATGCTATAGGCGTGCTGTAGGAGTGTTGCAGCACCAAGCTGGAAATTTTGAAGTTAAAAATCAGATGGAATCTTTTTGGTTCAACTTGATCTATTTTGTGCTGCAACTTGTGTCAACTTGTTGCCTCTTCCTTGTGTATAAATAACACCTTGTAAAACACAAAGGAGATCGAACAATTCCATCCTTATGAAGTATTCTAAGTTTATGTCTATTCTCTTTTCTTTCATTACGTTTTAATATATATATATATTTATATAATATAATATAATATAATATATATAATATTTAACTCTTTTATTAATTGTCATTTAACGCTTTATTTTATTATTGTCATTTATATAGTATCCTACATTAACGTAATTTAAATTCTCGTCTTTAATTCTTGTAAGTCTCTTATTTAATTATTGTAACTTAGTTTAAAGTTGTTAGGACCTATTTATTAATCGTCATAATTTAGTTCACATTTCTAGTACTCATTTTCATCCTTATTTTAGTTTACCATCACTTTATATTTTGGTCAATGTTAAAATTCCTTTCCGTAAAAATTAACTTTCTTGATTTTAATCTTTTCAAAATGCAAGGATCCCGAGCAATGATAGACTGACAACCTTAGCTTGGGTGTAGGGTGAAGTTAAGATGCAAATTAAATCTTAATGATAGAAATTCAATAATTAATAACAATTCTTTCCAACCAACTATTCAAGACTTTTATTGAGTAAATATAACATCTTCCTTGACAAATTGATTTTGGCTAAAATGTTAAAACAGTTTGATGGACTTAGAGATAAGCCATCTTGAACACGTAAACTTGAATAGTACGGAGGTATACTCGAGAGGGTTACTTAGAAAACAAGGACACTTGTTTTCATTCTGTACAGCTTATACAAGGGATAGACCGTGCCATTGCCCGGATTGATTTCATTTTGGAAACATTAGAATCGCTCCTTGGATAAGTGCCCTTCTCAACCTCGAGAGAGTGCCTTACACAAGCTGATGGTTGGAGAAAAAGATAAGTTATTATTTATATAAGTTATATCTGATTGATTGATTTAAAAATCTTAACTGATCCTTACACCCTTGCTTTCTTTTTAAATTAATTATTTGCACCAGTAGTTGTAATTCACCAAACCAACAACAATTCTTCGAATTCGCCATCTGAAATTTAATCTTTTTCTGGACTTTTATTTAAAACTTTTTAACACCTTTTTCCCTGTGGATCGATATTCGGTATCTTACCGTTTTATTACTTGTAAAAGACGAAAGTGGGTTGAAACGTGTATACTTGCACGAGTCTCCATTTTCACACAGTCTGAGAGATTTATCTTTCACATAAAATCTCACAACAGTGGTCGAACCCAAGAGCGAGGGTTTGTGACCAAAGATGACTTTAATGCGGGAATGGGGAAGCTTGAAGCGATAATTCAAGCTTTGGCGGAAAAACAACATTCTTCAAGTGCGACTATTCCTTGTGATGATGATGATGCAGAGGGGTCTAAGGGAGAAGGAAGTCGTAGTCACTTATCCCAAAAGACTACCCTCGAAGTGGAGAGTAAGGAATCGAAAGGATGTAGCTACAAGACATTTCTAATTTGCAAGCCCCCTTCCTATACGGGAGAGCGTAACTCGGTGTTGGCTTTGTAATGGATTAGGGAGATGGAAGTTGTGTTTGATACTAGTGAGTATGTGGAAAAGGACAAAGTGTTGTGGCTGCCACCACAATGCTTAAGGCAAATGCCCGTTGTTGGTGGGATTTGGAAAGTGGAAAGATTGGTCCAGGAGCGGCCAAGAAGACTTCATGGGAGAAATTTGTGAGCTTGTTTAAAAACAAGTATTGTCCTAAGACTGCAATAAGGCAACTTGAGGAAGAGTTCTTGCATCTAGAGCAAGGAGACATGACGGTCCAAGAGTACACCACAACGTTTTTGGAGAAGTCATGTTTTGCCGAGGTCTATGTCTCAACTGAGGAAATAATGGTAGATCGTTATGTGTGGGGTTTGAAAGCTTCTATAAGAGAATTGGTAATGACAATGAACATATCGACTTTCCAATTGGCGGTTGATGCGGCCGAGATGACCGAGAAAGAGAAGAATCACCAAGTGATGGAAAAGGGTACCGAAAAGAGAAAGTGGGAAGGAGCATCGAATGATTCCAAGAAAGTTAAGTTCTCTAAGTATGAAAATCGTGGAAGTCAAAAGTTTGTAGAGAAACCGTGTGGGAAGTGTAATCGGGTGCACCGAGGAGATTGTGCTATGGAATCAAAAGGGTGTTTCAAGTGTGGGAAAATGGGGCACATGGCAAGAGAGTGTCCCAACTCGAGAGCATGTTACCAATGTGGGTCTTCCGTGCATTTGAGGACGGATTTCCTTCAATTGAAGAAAAGTATGGTGAACAACTTTGGTGGAGGACGTGGTGGTGGAGCGGAAAGGAAAGTAGAGGCTCCACGAGCTCAAGTTCGGGCTTTTCAGATGACGACTACTGAAGCGGAAGAGGCGTCTGATGTGGTGATAGATACCTTTTTTATCAATTCTAAGCATGCCAAAGTGTTATTTGATTCGGGTGTGAACCGTTCTTTTATATCAACTTCATTTATGAGACTCTTGAAAGTCAAGCCCAAGAGGTTGGATCATGCATTTGAGGTAGAAATCGCCGATGATAGGCGAGTCGTGATGAGGGAAGTTTTAGAAGGTTGTAGCATTGATATAGAGGGTTGTCTTATTCCAATGTTGTTATATCCGATTGCGATGAGAGAGTTGATGTGATTGTGGGGATGGATTGGTTGGCTAGCAACAATGCATATATCATGTGTAAGAAGAAGTTGATTTGAGTTACCTTGCTGGAAGGAAGAGAGAATGTGATTTATGGTGATCGAAGTGAGAGGAAGTCGTGCATTATATCTATGTTGAAGGCTAAATAATGTTTAGCCAAAGGATGTTGCGGGTTCTTGGCATATGTAATCGATGCCGAGAGAAGAGTATGGAAGAAGTACCCGTAGTAAAGGAATATCCCGAGGTATTTCCCGATGATCTAGTTGGATTACCTCCGGATCGTCAAGTAGAGTTTAAAATCGATTTGGTACCCGAGGCTGCACCAATAGCCCGTGCACCATATCGATTAGCACCGGCAGAAATGAAAGAGATGATGACGCAACTTCAAGAGTTGCTTGATAAGTGTTTTGTACGCCCTAGTACGTCATCATGGGGAGCATCGGTGTTGTTTGTGAAGAAGAAAGACGGGTCTATGAGGATGTGCATAGACTACCATAAGTTGAATAAGGTAACAATCAAGAATAAGTATCCGTTGCCTAGAACAGATGATTTGTTTGATCAACTTCGGGGAGTAAGTTATTTTTCGAAGATAGATTTGCGGTCCGGTTATCATCAGCTGAAAGTAAGAGAGGAGGATGTGTCTAAAACGGCTTTCCAAACGAGGTATGGTCACTACGAGTTTTTAGTTATGCCCTCCGGTTTAAATAATGCTCCGGCGGCGTTTATGGATTTGATGAACCGAGTGTGTGGTTCTTTGTTGGACAAGTGTGTGATCGTCTTCATTGACGATATTTTGATCTACTCTCGGACGGAAAGTGAGAATGAAGAACATATTCGTCTAGTGGTTGAGTTGTTAAAGCGTGAGAAGCTTTATGCGAAGTTTTTGAAGTGTGAGTTTTGGTTACAGGAAGTACAGTTTCTAGGGCATGTAGTGTCCGAAGGCAGAATCAAAGTGGACCCATCAAAGATAGAGGCTATCAAGAGTTGGGAGCCACCGAGGACACCGTTCGAAAGTGAGAAGTTTCTTAGGTATAGCGGGGTACTACCGGAAATTCATTTAAGACTTTTCGCGTGTGGCTACATCGTTAACCTCTTTGACGAAGAAGAGCGTCAAATTTGTGTGGACTGAAGCGTAGGAGTCAGCATTTAACTTGTTGAAAGAAAAGTTGAGTAGTGCACCGGTTTTGTCATTACCGGACGGAACGGAAAGATTCGTGATTTATAGTGATGCATCCAAGTTGGGGTTGGGATGTGTGCTCATGCAACACGGGAAGGTAATCACTTATGCTTAGAGGCAGTTGAAGGATCATGAAAGGAACTACCCTACTCACGATATGGAGTTAGCGGCGATAGTTTTTGCGCTTAAGATTTGGCGACATTACCTCTATGGAGTTAAGTCCCAAATTTATACCGATCATAAGAGTCTCAAACACTTGTTTGATCAAAAAGAGTTGAACATGAGACAGAGGAGTCTCGAGTTATTGAATGATTATGATTTTGAAATTCTTTACCATCCGGGGAATGCGAACGTGGTAGCCGATGCGCTAAGCCGGAAGGATAGAGGAGAGCCGACCAAGGTAGTGGCCTGTAGAGTTGAAGCGTAACCTATTATCTTGGAAGAGATTAAGAAAGTGCAAGATGAAGCCCTTCTAGAAGAAAATTTTAAGAGTGAAAGGATGGTGGGAAATGTGTCATTGTTGGTGTGTGATAGTAAGAGTGTGAAATGTTTGGGCGACCGTGTGTGGGTTCCTAAGCTTGGTGGTTTATGGGATAAGGTATTAGAGGGAGCGTATAAGTCAAGATATTCGTTACATCTGGGCACAAATAAGATGTATCGAGATTTACGACAGAATTATTGGTAGCCGGGGATGAAGAAGGACATAGCTTATTATGTGGAGAGATGCTTGGCATGCTTGCAAGTCAAGGCGGAACACCAAAGGCCGTATGGAAAACTTCAACCTTTGGATATCCCGGGGTGGAAGTGGAATCATATGACGATGGATTTTGTTACAAAGTTGGCAAAAACTCCAAAGGGGTACGATGCCATTTGGGTGATAGTGGACCGTCTCACCAAGTCGGCCCATTTCTTACCATATAAGGAAACGTACCCAATGGAGAAGCTATCAAGCTTGTACATCAATGAGATCGTGACTAGACAAGGTGTGCCATCGTCTATAGTTTCGGATCGTGATAGGCGTTTTACGTCGGCATTTTAGGAAAGCTTTCAGAAAGAGTTGGGGACGGCGCTGAACTGGAGCACCGCTTATAATTCGCAGACGGATGGGCAGAGGGAGAGAACGATCCAGACTTCGGAAGACATGCTTAGAGCGTGTGTGATCGATTTTGGTGGGTCATGGGAGACACATTTACCGTTGGTTGAGTTCTCGTACAATAATAGTTATCACGCGAGTATTCAAGCGGCACCGTATGAGGCGTTGTATGGACGCAAGTGTAGAACACCTTTGTGTTGGAATGAGGTGGGGGAGAAACAATTAGCTGGCCCGTAAATTGTTTAGATTACTGCGGATAAGATTGGACAGATTCGTGAGAAGTTAAAAGTGGCTCAAAGCCGACAGAAAACGTATGCGGACAAGAGGAGGAAACCGATCGAGTTCCAAGTGAATGACAAGGTCATGTTGAAGATATCACCTTGGAAAGGGGTGGTACGTTTCGGAAAGAGAGTGAAGTTGAGTCCTCGGTATATAGGATCGTTTGTTATAAAGGCACGTGTGGGTGCCGTAGCATACAAGTTGGATCTCCCGGAGAAACTTCGTGGCATTCATAGCACGTTTCACGTGTCTAATTTGCGTAATTGTTTAGCGGACATGGGTGTGTCGGTACCATTAGATGATATCCAAGTGGATGAAAAGTTAGAATATACGGAGGAACCGGAAGCGATTGTGGATCGAAAGATTATGAAGTTGAGAAACACAGAGATTGTGTTAGTGAAGGTGCATTGGAGGTTCCATAAGGGGCAAGATGCGACGTGGGAACCGGAATCGAAAATGAGGAAGAAATACCCTCAACTTTTCGCTTGATGAATTCCGGGGATGGAATTCTCTTAAGGGGGGTGAGATGTAATAACCCGAAATCTCGTTTTGTAATTAAATGTGCAATTTAGGTGGTGGAAACCTAAACTTCTAAACTTTAGGGACTGAAGTTGTAAAATATGGAAATAGGTCAAATAAGAGGAGAAATCCTCATTTCTTGGAGAATACGTCTAGTGGCTTGTATGTGTTCTTGGTGCGATGTTGAGGAGAAAGAAGGAGAAAAGAAGGATTTCAAGAAGCAGAAAGAATGAATCAACAATCTGAGGTATAAATACTCATCTTCTTTATCTCTTTCACTTTATAGGTCTAATAGATGATTAAAGATTTGGGGTTTTATATTTTGAATGGTTAAAGGATTGGTTAGAGTTCAAATCAATATTTTTGGGTTAATGGAGTTGGTATGGAAGTATTCTTCAAGTTTGGTGATTCATATTCCATCCTAAGGGATTGAAATCAATGGAAATCACCATGAATGACCTTGAGTTCATCTAAGGAGATGAAATCAACCACAAGGCTTGTGGCGTACTGGTTAAGGCTTGTGGGGGATGAGGCTAGATAACCCATCTACCCCAGGTTCGAATCCAGGCGCAAACAACTTGTGGCCACTGGGAATTATCTCAGGGCTGCATGCTTTAGCAGTGTTAAAATTGTCAGGGATTAGTCTAGGCAAATGCCTAGAAATCCTTTAAAAAAAAACCATGAAATCAATGGATGGAATGGATTAAATGGTTGATTAGTTGTTAGTGTTGGTTTTATAAAGGTTTGGGGCAAGTTTCCTATCAGTATTGTGGCTGGAAATTGGTGGAATGGTGTTTTGGGGTTTCTTGGTTCGTGCAAGAAAGTGCAATACAAACAGTGAGTCCCGCGACTTGGCCCGCGACTTCAGGTCGCGCGACTAGCCGCGTAACTCATTGTTTCAACAAAAATGAGATTTTTCTTAAAGGCTAATTAAGTGGGAGAAGTGGTGTCCTAGCCTAAGGGTTTATAGGTAGGATGCGTGGAAGTATAATTGGGTCATTAACTTGTAGTTAATTGATCTAAATAAGGTGTTCGGTTGGTGAGATCGTAGTTGAAAAGGCTATAAAGCGGTTTGACAATTCAGGTGAGTTCCCTTCATGTGCTAAACTCTTATAAACGGATGTTTTAAATTGAAATGTTTTTAAATCATTCAAATTGGACGGTGTGTGACCATTGTAAGGATCACGGTCTGTGTGATCATGCTAGTCACGGTGTGTGTGTGACATTGAATATTTTACCGTTGCAACAGGTACATAAGAGTGTGATTAAGTGTGAATTGATACACATGATTAACCGTTTTCTCTTATAACTGTCATGCATATTAACTGTTGTTTTGGGGAATTCACTAGACCTTATGGTCTAACCTTCTCTTTTATAAAATTGAAAACCTTTTCACGGAAGCACATGGTAGAATGTTTGGGTAAGGGCAAGGGGAAGCTGTAAGCTTGGGTGATAGAAGTGAGGTGCTATGCGTTTAAATAGTAGTCTAGTTAGTCGTTGGTTGTAATAATCTCAGTAGCTAGTTTTACTTCCGCTGCAAACATTTGAGATTAAGTTACTTTGGGACCATTTATGTTTAGATTCGACCTTGTTTTAAAGCAATAGTATGTTATGCCTTTGTTTTAGAATCATGGTGGTTACAAAAAAAACAAAAATCATGAAATCCAAAAAATATATAAGAAATTAAAATTTAATAGAAACTTTACTCTTAAATGAATGTTATTGAAGTTGTAAACACTTATTGTTGAAGGTTTTCTTTGAAACTCGAAACTTGTCTATTGAAATTTATGAACACTAGGTAACTATTCAGACAAAAATAGGAATACATTGGTTATTAACTTTGTGGACTAACACAACATGAGGAAATGATTATGTAATTCACGAAATTCTCAGAAGAACTCATGGTTTGTGGAAACCTAAATGGAAAAGTAAAAATATAAGAGCTTATTTCAAGATCAAGAGGAGTGGAGTTGCTTAGAATTAATGTTAACAACTCCTCGTTTGGGGTGGGTTTGTTTTTTTGCCTTCCATCTCCACTCCTTTCTCAAAGAATAGTATTAAAAAGTACACTAAAGAGACTTGGATAGACATAAACTGGGATCAATACATGATCCAACTGAAGAGGAGTGTGAAAATCAAATAAGATCTCACACACTATAGAGATTCATATTGTATAAATAGTATATCAGTCGTTTCTTTTTAAAGATTTGCATACATGAACATATGGTTGTTATCTGCCGGTGAAGGTTGACATTTTGAATCCAATATGAAAAGCATCAACATAAGGCGGCTCCAATACAAATTACACTAATAGTCACTTCCTTACTTGAACATGATTTGGTTTTTTCTCTTCTTAAAGCTAAACATATGTAGTAATTAGTTCATAAATAAATAGTAAACTATCAAAACATTGTAAAAACTTGAATATCATGGGAATGGAGATACTTACGGGGTTATATGAGATTTTGATTATTCAACATGTGAATCACATAAATTAGGCACAAAAAAACACCTAACCAAACTCATCAAAGATTTACAATTCAACTAAAAACAAAAAATAAAAACAAATAGAAATAGAAATTACCATCCTTCACCCCTAAAAAAACCCAAGCCAAGCCAAGCCAAAAACAAAGCATCATAAAAGCTAGAATATCACGGAATCTCCTGGGTTAGGCACAAACAAAAATACATAAGGCTTATTCATCATAACATAACGCAATACATGTAAACATATCAAAATATAAAAACATGGGTTTTAAAAGGATGAAGATGCTTACAGGGGTTCTATCAGATTTTGATTATTGAATATCGGAATCTCTTGGGTTTGGCAAAAACAAAAAAAACACCAAATCATCATTGATATAAGCTCTAAGTAAAAACACAAAATCAGAACAAACAGAAATTACATTTTTTACCACTAAGGCCATAACCAAACCATGAATCATAATTCTTCCTTTGTTGTATGTCCTTCATACGATCTTTCCTCAACTCAATGGCTACCAGAATATTCAGTTTCAAACATCGTCTTAAAATCCCCAAAGCGAATATCCCTCAAATGGGAAATTCTGAAAACCACTCTTTCTTCAATTGCTTTTGTGGGGATTTATTGATGGTAGATGAATTGTAACTGCATGGAGAGTCGAAATACAGAAGGTTGGTGTTTAATTATTGATAAAAGACGGATGGAGGGAAAAGTAGAAAAGGAAAAGAGAAGACCAGTTACTTGGAACTTGGAAGGGACAACACGGATGGAGGAAGAAGTAGAAGAAAGGAGAAAAAGTGAAAGGTTGGGCCTTGGGAGATGAAAAGACTCAATGTAAGGAAAATAAGTAAAAATTTCCAAAACATGGGTGTATTTAGCCTATTTTTAACTTTAAAAAAGTGGATTTGTTGAAATGAATAAAAGATTTTTGAAAGAGAAAAACATAATTAAGAAAACATGAAAAAGAGAAACCAAAAAGAAAGGGTTTAAGGGTTTTTATCTAAATAATCAAACTCTTCACATCGTACCGCACCTTAAAGCATAGTTTCAGACTTCCCAGGTGCGGTTTGCATTTTTACCATACCACACTATGCGGTGCAATTTACGGTTTTATGTTATATTTTTATAAATGGGTAAATAAAATAGTTAATAAATCGAGTAAACTCAAACTTTGGCCTTTGTTGTTTCCAAACCAATTGTTATAATTGTTGGTCCCTAATTAGATATGGCTTAGTAAGTAAAAGTTTGTAGAAGGGGGGGTTGAATACAAACACACAATTTTTTACTCTTTTTAAATTTTTTAATATAACTATTAAAAAACTTTACACTCAGAAGATTGTTGCGGAAAAGAATAGATAACACTCTATTCTAACAATCTTAACACATGAAACACATAATAACAGTAATTAACTTATAACACTAAGAAAGCTAAAATGAACTGTTAAAACACTCAGGATGCCGAAATCAAACAAATGATCACTCAGATGATTTTTTGAAAGCGTGAGATTTATGGGCAGGGCTTCATCTCCTTTTATAGTGCCCATGCATTAAATGCATGGGGACACTTGTCAAGGTCTCATTTGTTTGCAGTATATCTGATGGACAAAAGGTGATGCCACTCCCTTCTGTATTAGATAAATGACTGGACCATTCCTTGTAGTACATTAGATGTCAGATTACTGTAACCTTTTCTCCATGCTTTCTGAAGTCATATCAAACCTTTTAGCTAAAGACAAATAAACCTTTTATGAGAATAAAATAGAATGTCTGAATTTAAGGCCTACTGCCCACGTTCTTGCTGCACACGTTTTTGCATTTATTGTGTACAAGAACTTGTCTTCGAAAAATGCTAAGGATGTAGAGATCACATCGGTTAGTGCACCCTAAGCTTGGGATCGGAAAGTGTACAAAGGCTTGAATCGGCAACTGTATTAATACTTGGATCGACAACTATACACTATGCTAGGATCGGCAACTGCATCTCAATCTTAGGGTCGGCAACTATATTTTCCGAGACTATAACTCCTTTGATTTCGGCAAGTGGTCTGGATCTTAATGTTGGTTGGTACATCATAATTTCCACATTTTGATATACTACTTTTGATTGGATAGTCTTCAATTCTCCAATACTTAACAAGTATTTTCCAGACCTTCAAAACAACCTATAAAAGATCAACAATATAAAGAGAGAATGTTCATCACCAAATCATCGGTGACCCAACAATCTCCCCCTATTTGATGATGATACATGTATGTTAGAAAGAAATGCTTTTGACACTTTCTCTTTTTCTTTTGGGTTCTTTTCACTCATACATTTTTTTTACTGAGTATCTACAGTATAAGTATAAGTAAATGTATGTGCAAAAATTTAAAATATGAACAAGTATAGAATGAGGATAATATGAACTTTTATTAATCATCACACAGGATAAGTACATCACACAGAGTACATGATTAAGAAAGTTCATTCTAAGATTAAGTAACTAAGGATTGGTAGGTTCTCTTCTTTTGAGTTCATCCAAGATGAGTCGGCATATTCCTTTGTCTTCTACAGGAGGCACACCCAGAATGACAGTAAGAAAGGAAGTATGAGCTCTTGGAATGTCGGTGGCTCTGAAGAATCCTATGTTTCCGAAGATGTCTTTAAAGAACACTCTAAGTTCTGGTTCGGAAAGCATAGTTTGCTCCGGGTAAGCAACCGGAGTCGGAATGGAAAAGTTTACACCTGAAGCATCTATTTTGATCCCTTTCTCATGAAGTGTAGCCAAATGACCCTTCTTCTTGTTCTTTGGAGCTGTAATAACTTCTCCTGTAAGGCCTTGCTGAATGAGATACATCTGTTGTCCTTCTATGGCTGTAACTGCTATGTCATGCTCCTTCTGAATTTTGACCATTTTGATGAAGAATTTTCAAAGAGTGTTGAGCACAAATTCCTTGTGTTTGCTTTTACTCTTGGAAATGTGGTTAACGATCTCCATCCATTCAGTGATCCCAAGAACTTCCAACCACTAAATCTCATAAGTTTTGTAAATAGAATCTTCTCTTTTAATAGTGATAAGTAACATATGAGATTTCACGGTTGGAGGATGAATAGAAGCACCAATAATCTTCGAGTCATCTTTCCGATTTTTGATTCATCTTTTGAACCACTCTATCTCTTTGGCCTTCTTTGCTTCTGTTACAGCCTTCATTGCTTCTGACTGTTTCTTCAAATTTTCAAGCTCATCTTTTTGAGCTTGAAGAGGATCGACGACTTTGGCTCGAGTGGGTTCATCTTGAGTAATATTGAGTACATTTGTTTAATCATACTCAAGTTGAGCCTTGATTGCATTTTCCCTTTCAGCTTCGGAGAGTATGATCCCAAGAGGATCTTCGGTAAGTATGGAAGCTGGTTGCAACCTGAGAGAGTCAGCTTTGGGATCTCTATTTCTTTTCTTCTTTTTCTCTTGAAGTTCAGCTAACTGCTGTGCACAAGTTACAGGTTTCTTTCCTTTAGCTTTGGCTTTTCTTCTCTTTTCCTCTTCAGATTCTTCAAGGCTTCGGGCACCGACTCCCTACCCCTGGGTTGATGCTCCAGTTTCTTTACTAGCCTCATTTTTAGATGACCCAGTGTTAACCAACACTAGAGGTTCATTGGCAATAATTGATGTAACAATTGTTGGTTGTTGAAGTGGACGTTGATCGGAAACTTCTGCCTCGTAGACCACCATACTCACCGATTCGGTGACCACAGGTGGTGGTCTTTCGGTGATAGGTGGTGGTTCGGTGACTGTCTCGATGACCATAGCTTCGGAGACCACTGTCTCGGTGACCAGAGGTGGTGGTCTTTCGGTGACTGTTGCTGCTGCTTTCTTAGATTTCTCCCCCTCTATGGTTGAGCCCTTGAAACCAACTGAAGAGAGAAAAGATTTGATGCCTTCAACATTGGAACCCAAACTGCCCAATTTGCATTCAATGCGTTGAACCATAAAACAATCCTCATCCTTAAAAAAGGCATCACCTGCATCAATTTCGAAAGTTGGTAGAGAAGTCGGTACCTTTTCAACCTTAGTATGAAGAGAAGCAAGTGATTCCAAAATTGCTTCTTGATTTTTGAGAATAGAAGCAATGTCGGAAGCTTGCTTGGCAGAGTCTGTTTGCAGATCAAGAATGGTTGATGCCACTGCTTCATGACTTGCTTTTAATCATCTTTGAAGGCCAATCACATCCAAGTCAATAAGATCCAGACAAGTCATAAGAGTGGGATGAGTGACTGAAAGCTCTTCTACACTTGTTTTGAGAAGTGTAGAAAGACGTTCCGTTGTACTGACCACAATATTCATTCTTTCCATCTCCCGATTTGCATGTTCTTTTAATAGTTCAACTCGATGAAGTGTGCCGTTAGCAAAAGAGGAGATAGCCTCAAGAAGGGCATCGACATGTTGAGAAGTCATAGGACTTGAAATCTTTGGCTTTGGAGGTGGTTGATTATTATCTTCACTTGGAGAGGAAGAAGACGAGTAATCCACCAGACCTGTCTTTTTGGTTGGGGGGATTTCGGGGAGACCTCTGATGCTCCGAAGAGTTAGATTTTGTGGGGGAGACACGATGAGGAGAGTGTCTATGAGGGGAGTCCTCAATTACGGGCTCCTCAACTTCCTTGTGAATGTGCACGGGAGACGTACGCATCCAAAGTGTAGTATCGGAGTAAAGAAAATCGGTAAAATGGGTTTCTCCTTCGGATGCACCTGGTAGTGATGCATCTACATTTGGAGATAGGGAAATGAGTTGTGAGAACTCAAGGGGTGGTGTAGATGCATCTTGGATGGGAGACTCCAAGTCATCTTCATCAACTAAGGAGTAAGTTGGTGAAGGCATAGTTTGGGTATCCCTATGTACAACCATATCCTTTTGTGAGGGCATGGAGGAGGTAGGATGGGTTAAAGTCTGTTCCCTGGGTCGAGTAGGGATTTCTTCAACACCCACCAATTTTTGGGAATCGGTGGGTGGTAGTTGTGTTGTGACCCTTTTGGTTCCCTTAGACTTCTTTGAGGAAGTCCAGGAAGGCTTTTGGAGTTTCTCCGCTTTTGGGACTTTTTCTTTGCCTGGGTTGAAGCCAAAGGCTCTTTTGGCTTCGTGGCATCGGAAGGTGTGGAGGTAGATGTGCCTGATGCTTTGGCACATCAGTTACTCTTGGTTGGGAGGTGGCAGAATCGGTGGGTTCGGTGACCGTGGGTCCCCGAATCCTTGCCTCATTTTCTCCCCAAGTTAAAGTTGCATTAAGGGCAAAATCAATCATACCTTGTCTCAGTGGGCTGTCGGAAGCTAATGGTCCCTTTGACATAAGTTGCTTGCCGATTTGATGAAGGGGAAGATCATACTCAATATCATCCATCTTTGCAAGTTTATCGGCAAGCTTGACATTGATAATTAGAGAGAAGAGACGTTGGAAGGATACCTGAGGTCGCCGAGTGGGAGAGAAAGATGATATCATTTCCTTGAAGAAATAAGCCGCGAACTCAATCCTCCTTCGAAATATCAGTGCATGAGCTAATTCGGTGACCTGTGATGGAGATTAATATGGACCACCCATCTTCTTACTCAAACATAAGATGAGATGAGAGAAGAAGAAGTTCCAGATGTTACCCATGTTCTTCCTTACCAAAGTACCAGGACCTTTGGATTTTGGACCCCTCTTGTCTTCAAAATAGTTCAAAGCAGTGACCACTTGTTGATGTTCATTTCCAAGCGGGAAAACTTCATATGAATCGTAGGTTGGAAGATGGAGAATGGTACGAACATCATCAACATCAAAGATGACATCTGGTTCATCATCACTCAGAACAGAAGCACATATACTCTTGGAGGAATCATCATAGAAGCAAGTTAGCCAAAAGTTTCCCAAGAGAAACTTACTCATCTTTGGCTTGGTGGTGATGACATACTGAAGTGGGCATCTTTGAAGAAACCTACAAATTTCGTTATACTCAGGATGAGCAGGATCATCACCAATGCGACCATAGTGGTTGCATGCAGGGAATGTGAGAGATCCAAATGTGAGGGTTTGTTCTTCAGAAGCTTTGGGTGATTTTGGTGGAGTGTTAGAGGAAGCCATTGAAGAACGTTGAGAAAGTTGCAGGTTTGAATTCGAAAAAGAGAAAGAATAGGAGATGAAGGCGATAAAGAAAGGAAAAAGGGGGAAACAGTTATGGTTTTATGGGGAGAAAGAGATTCAACTTTCAAAAAGAATGATTAGGGAAGTGATTGAAAGGTCAGAATTCGAAGGGTTTTCAAGTTTAATTCGGCACATGCTACTGACATTGATGACATTGCTAATGTCATATGGATAGATATAAAGAATACTTAGTCACCAAGAATGGTAACTTAAGAGTTATCCTTTAAAAGAATAGAGAGTTTCGGAAACCATATGATACTCTGAAAGAAGGGTAATCTGAAAGTGTATAGGGTAGTGAGAGAGATTTCTTTGGGTAATGTCTTGGTGATGTCGGGTAGAGGAAAGCAAAGGGATGTCGGGTAGTGTGGGTATATGAGAGAGAGATATGTCGGTGAGTGGTTAGGGCGTCGGAAAGTGTATCAGTAAGTCTAGGGTTGGAAAAGAGATTTGGGGTTAGGATATATATGTCGGTTAGTCGAGACAAAAGGGAAATGTCGGGGAGTAGGGTGCTATGTCGGAAAATGTATAGAGAAGCAAAGAGACGTCGGAGACGTCGGTGAGTGGAGAAAGAGAAGGGACGTCGGGAAGTGACTTTCCGATAAATAATTATATTATACATACATATATAAAATATATTTATTATTGTTATGTATATATATATATATATTAATATTAATCTGTATTTACCATACCTAGCTCGCCGGCTAGGAACTTGAATCTTGCTTCATCAAGGGGCTTTGTGAAGAGGTTATCTAATTGATAATCAGTTGGGATGAAGTGAAGTTCCACATCACCTTTAGAGATATGGTCTCTTATAAAGTGATATCTGATATCAATATGCTTAGATCTTGAATGAAGCACTGGATTGTTTGCAATGGCTATTGCACTTGAGCTGTCACACAATATTGAGATCTTTGAGAAAATCTGATTGTAATCTTGTAGCTGATTTTTCATCCACAATATTTGAGCACAACAACTTCCAGCAGCCACATATTCTGCTTCAGCGGTAGATGTAGACACCGAATGTTGCTTTTTACTTGACCAACTCTCAAGCTTTCCACCAAGAAGTTGACAACTTCCTGTTGTACTCTTTCTGTCTATTTTTGAACCTGCAAAATCGGAATCAGAGTACCCGATGAGATCAAAACCTGAGTCTTTGGGATACCAAAGACCCAGATTTATGGTACCTTTCAGATACCGAAAAATATTTTTCACATCAGCTAGATGTGATTCCTTAGTATTTGCTTCATATCGAGCACATAGACAAGTAGCAAACATTATATCAGGTCTACTTGCAGTAAGATAAAGTAGATAACCTATCATGCCTCTATAACTTGTGATATTGACAGACACACCATCAGGATCAAAATCAAGTTTAAGAGGAGGAGCCATAAGAGTTTTCATGGTAGAACAAGTATCAAGCTGAAACTTCTTCAGAAGGTCTTTAATATATTTACTTTGGTTAATAAAAATGCCTTCTGGAGATTGTTTTACTTGTAAACCAAGAAAGAAAGTAAGCTCCCCCATCATGCTCATCCCATACTTCTTTTGCATTAGAGAGCTAAATTCATCACACAGAGATGGTGACACCAAAAATAATATCTTCAACATAGATTTGGACAAGAATGATATTATCTTTAGACTTTTTGAAGAAGAGAGTATTGTCAACAATTCCTCGGACATACTCATTTTTGAGAAGGTAATCGGAGAGATTATCATACCAGGCACGAGGAGGTTGCTTCAGTCCATACAGAGCTTTATCTAACCGATACACATGATATGGATGAATTGGATCTTCAAATCCAGGTGGTTGTTTCACATAGACTTCTTCAGCTAGCTCACCATTCAGAAAGCCACTTTTGACATCCATTTGGAATACCCGAAAGTTCTTGTAAGCAGCATGGGCAAGAAAAATTCGGATAACTTCCAATCTGGCAACAACAAAAGTTTCAACGTAGTCAATTCCTTCCACTTGCCGATATCCTTGAGCTACGAGCCTTGCTTTATTTCGTATGACAGTTCCTTCTTCATCCATCTTATTTCTGAACACCCACTTTGTTCCAATAATGGTTTTATGGGATGGACGAGGAACTAACTTCCAGACTTTGTTTCTCTCAAATTGTGAGAGTTCTTCTTGCATGGCAATCACCCAGCTAGGATCAGCTAGGGCTTCATTTATCTGTTTTGGCTCAACAATAGATACAAAGTTTACATACAAACACAGATTGCTGATGCCTCTTCTTGTTTGGACACCGACTTGTGGATCACCGATAATTTGATCTATTGGGTGATCCATGGTCCATTTTAAAGCAGGAGGCAATGGAGGAGGTATAGAAGAGGGTGATGTTGATATTTGAGATGATGAGGGTAGATTAGTTATGGAAGGTATAGTGCTTATATTAGTGTGTTCTCCTGAAGAGTCAATTTCAGGAGATGGTGAAGAAAGAATGGGTTCAGGAGATATGATGGTATTATTTGGAGGCTGAGAAGAGTTGTTATCTTCTTGACTTGGAAGATGAAGTTGAGTGGGTTGTTGAGTAGAATGAGATGAATTTCCGCAACACATGAGTTTATCCATTGATTGAGTTCTTCTTCATTGCAAGATAATAAGATGTTTCAAAATCATCAAACTTTACATGCATAGATTCGTCAATGCATTTTCTTCTGAGATTATAGATTCTGAAAGCTCTAGAGGAGAGAGAATAACCCACGAATATTCCATCATCAGACTTTGGGTCAAATTTTCCAAGTTGTTCCCTGTCATTCAGCATGTGACATGCACAGCCAAATACATGGAAAAAATCAACTGCAGGTTTCCGACCATGAAATACTTCATAGGCAGTTTTGTCATGCCTTTTGACAATAATCGACCTGTTTTGAGTAAAGCATGCAGTGTTAACCGCCTCAGCCCAAAAATAGGTTGGCAACTTGGATTCACTCAGCATTGATCTTGCAGCTTCACACAGCTTCCGATTCTTTCTTTCCACAACACCATTTTGCTGAGGAGTGCGTACGGCAGAAAAGTTCTGAGAAATTCCTTTGATGTCAAAGAATTCTTCCAAAACAGCATTCTTGAATTCAGTGCCATTATCACTTCTGATAGACTTCACAAGTTGACCATTCAGATTTTCAATCTTCCTGATAAATCAAATGATTTCTTCAGCAGCATCACTCTTGTGTTTTAAAAAAAACCCAAGAATATCTAGAATATTCATCATCAATTACTAGCATATATTTTTTTTACCACCTAGACTAGGAGTGCTTACTGGTCCACACAGATCAATGTGAAGCATTTGAAGAGGTTGAGAGATAGATGAACATTGTTTTGTTTTAAAAGAAGTTTTGATAAGCTTTCCTTTTTCACATGCTCCACACAGTTTTTCTTTTTCAAAAGATTTTTTGGCATACCAACAACTAGATCTTTGCTGGAAAGTGTAACACCCTAAAATTTAGAGCAAAATTGAACCAATATAAAATGCGGATTATAAATAAAATCACCCAATAAGTAGGGATGGAGTATGGGAGTTTAGATCTAAACATGGACATTAAAATAACAACCTGTTAATCTATACTATTCAGAATATAGATTACAATTGGGTGTTACTAATATCCTCAAAAATATATATACTCTATGAGCATATCTCCAAAAAGGTGTCCTTTCTTTAGACACATCATTCCGCTCTTCTCTAAAGAGCCCCATCAACCTGCTTACCTGCTAAACCACATTTAAATCAAGTGTTAGGCTTACGCCTAGTGAGACAAACAGTTAAATGGATAAAACAATTAAAACATTTAAAAACAAAGATACGATGTATTTTATCCCATTTAACTTCACTTTAAATAACTTACTCTTGGTGAGCAAGGATCCTTTAAAAAAATAATCGGGGGTGACCCGATATCCCATCCTTAGCGACAGATACCAAAAGTAGGTCGCTACACGATGTTTGAACAACTATAAGAGTCAATGGCAACCGGTAATTACCGGCTATGCACCTAAGTACATGGCCCTCCAAGACTACTACACAAGGCCGCGCAATGGGTCAATGGCAACCGGCGACTACCGGCTATATACACAATTGTACGTGGCCCTCCAAGACCCGTACTAGCGCATACATAGAGTCAATGACATCTGGTAATGATCCGGCATAATACCCAACGGTACGAGGCCCTCCAAGACTACTATGCAACCAAAAAGGGACAACAATCCCGCCTTAAAACCGACTATATGCCTATGGATCCAATACATACTAGCCCTACGACCAAATACATCGACGAGACGTATTACTAGTTTTCCAACTTTGAAAACCCTTTCAATAAACCATTTCCTTTCAAATCCAAGTTTTACTAAAAACTAGGTCAAATCATTTTGAGTTTCAAAACCAAAGATTATTTCATTTTATAATCTTTCCAAGTATTTTAAACCATTTATGATGCTCATTTCATCATCTACCACAACATACTCAAAACTCTCATTTTGACCTAAAACTTCCAAACTTACTCAAATACACAACTACTTGAAACCAAGTTTAAGAATCAGTAAAATACTACATTTACAATAAGTATTTGAGTTTATAAGTTTAGATTTGAACTCACATAGCTAGGGTTAGGAAAACCCTAGAAAATCTCCTAAAAGTGGTGAAGATGGTGAAAGCTTGATGAAGAAGGTGAAGAACACAACTTCTTGAAGCTTGAACCCGAAATACCGAGCTTTGATGGTGAGTAAATGCCTTGGAGAGGATGGAAAATATGGAGTAAGTGCTCCAAGGTTCGTTTTTTATGGAGAAGATTGAAGGAAAAACGAGGAGAAAAGTATCTAGTGAAAATCTGATGCAAAAAAAACGTGTTTATAAGGTTTACCCAACTAACTCCAGTGCCCGACGCCAAATATGGACGCCAGTTATGTTTCGTAACTGGCATTGGTAACTCACGCGGCTCCATCTTGACCAAACAGACCCCCGCGCCAGTTGTGAAGCTAGTTACATTTCGTAACTGGCATTGGTAACCCACGCGGCTCCGTCTTAGGCAAACAGTGTTCGACGCCAGTTGTGAAGCTAGTTACGTTTCGTAACTGGCGTTGGTAACTGGCCCTAGCCAAACAGAGTGTAAAGCCACTTAGTGGCGTGGGTTAGCTCAGCCGCAACTAGCACGAGCCATTTAAGTTACCCCGAAACTCCCAAACTTGATTTCCGACGCATAGCTTCGATCTTTTTCATCAACCAACCCATAACCCTTTTAAAACACGCCTTTTCTAGAATTTCATATTTTATCTAAAAATTTCCGGGTGTTACAATCCTCCCACCCTTGAAATAAATTTCGTCCTCGAAATTTTACAAACTAATTAAACAAGTTCGGATATCTCCTCTTCATGTCTTCTTCCGCCTCCCATGTCACGTTTGATCCTCGATGGTGCTTCCATTGGACTTTAATCATGACAATTTCTTTATGACGAAGCATTTTAGACTTTCTTTCTAAAATGGCTTCCGGTTCTTCCACACAACGACTGTTGTCAACACGAATCTCCGAGAAAGGTATCACAAACATTTCCTTAAATAACAAATGTGGAACGTAGGGTGTATACCGGTCATTTCGGGTGGCAATTCCAACTTATACGCTAGCCGTCCCACCTTCTCTAAAATTTTAAACGGTCCAAGGAAACGAGGACTGAGCTTCCCACGCTTCCCGAACCTTATGATACCCTTCCAAGGGGATACCTTAAGCATCACTCGCTCCCCCACTTGGAATTCCATGGGCCTTCTCTTCTTGTCGGCATAATTCTTTTGACGGTCTTGAGCTGCCTTTAGTCGTTCACGTGTACACTTCACCTTATCGGCCATCTCTTGTATGATTTCGAGACCGGCAAATTGTTTTTCACCTGCTTCCAACCAACACACCGGTGTTCTACACTCACGCCCATACAAGGCTTCGAATGGTGCCATTCCAATACTAGAATGGTAACTATTGTTGTAGGCAAACTCCAAGAGTGGTAGGTGCGAATCCCAACTCCCACCAAAATCGATGACGCACTATCTAAGCATATCTTCGAGAGTTTGGATGGTCCTCTCACTTTGACCATCGGTTTGGGGATGGTATGCGGTACTTAGATGAATTTTTCTGCCTAGTCTCTTTTGCAAGCCTTCCAAAAGTTCGAAGTGAACCGACTATCCGATCTGACACGATAGTCAAAGGCACACCATGCCTTGAGACGATTTCATCCACATACAACTTTGCAAGTTTATCGACGGGTCCGGCTTCCTTCATGGCTAAGAAATGAGCACTTTTCGTCAATCGATCTACCACTACCCATATGGCATCATGGCCCTTCAAAGTTCTTGGCAATTTAGTCACGAAGTCCATGGTAAGGTGTTCCCATTTCCATTTCGGCATTTTCAGCGATTAAAGGCTCCCATAAGGCTTTTGGTGTTCCGCTTTCACTTGAAAGCATGTCACACACCTCTCTACGTAGTTGGCCACGTCCAATTTCATAACGGGCCACCAATAAGTCAACTTCAAATCTCTATACATTTTTGTGCTACCCGGATGAATGGAATACTTTGATTTGTGCCCGTCCTCTAGAAGTAACTCGCGGTAGCCCCCGATCTTAGGCACCCAAATACGAACCTGAAACAACTTCAAACCACGACCGTCCTCCGTCAATAGTAGGTGTTGTTTTACCATCACCTCATTCTTGAGGTTTCCTTCCAAAAGGGCCTCCGCTTGGGATGCCTTGATTCGGCCAATCAGACTAGACACCACATCAATCCGCGTAAGCACGACACGCGTTCCACTACCGTATTCTTTCCGGCTCAAAGCATCTGCTACCACGTTGGCTTTACCCGGGTGGTATATCAACTCACAATCATAATCCTTGAGCAACTCTAACCAACGTCGTTGCCTCATGTTTAGCTCTTTTTGATCGAAAACATATTTCAAGCTTTTATGGTCGGTATAGAGAGTGTACTTGGTACCATAACGATAATGTCGCCACAACTTCAACGCAAAAACTACTGCGACTAGCTCTAAGTCATGGGTAGGATAGTTCTTCTCGTGATCTTTAAGTTGCCTTGATGCATATGCAATCACCTTGCCTCTTTGCATCAATGCACAACCTAAACCCATCTTTGATGCATCACTATATACCACAAAATCTTCTGATCCTTCGGGTAAGGAAAGGATCGGCGCTTCGCATAATTTCTTTTGGAGAGTTTGAAAATATTTCTCTTGTTTTTCGCTCCACACAAACTTCACATTCTTCTTGGTCAACGTCGTTAGTGAAGATGCGATCTTGGAAAAATCTTGAATGAATCTTCGATAATAACCCGCCAACCCTAAGAAGCTTCGAATCTCCGACGGACTATTGAGCGGTTCCCAATTCATCATTGCCTTGATCTTTGACGGATCCACTTTCACTCCTTTATGAGTGACCATATGACCCAAGATTGAAGGAAAAACAAGGAGAAAAGTATCTAGTGAAAATCCGATGCAAAAAAAACGTGTTTATAAGGTTCACCCAACTAACTCCAGTGCCCGACGCCAAATATAGACGCCAGTTACGTTTCGTAACCGACATTGGTAACTCATGCGGCTCCATCTTGACCAAACAGACCCCGGCGTTGTGAAGCTAGTTACATTTCGTAACTGGCATTAGTAACCCACGCGGCTCCATCTTAGGCAAACGGTGCTCGACGCCAGTTGTGAAGCTATTTACGTTTCGTAACTGGCGTTGGTAACTGGCCCTAGCCAAACAGAGTGTAAAGCCACTTAGTGGCGTGGGTTAGCTCAGCCGTAACTAGCACGAGCCATTTAAGTTACCCCGAAACTCCCAAACTTGATTTCCTACGCATAACTTCGATCTATTCAAGGTTTTGAAATTTAGATGTGAAAACCTTTTATGCCATAGCCAACTTTGTTTAGCTAATTCTTGAGAGAGAAGACACATGGCTTCACCAATTGCACTTTCCTTCATGTTGATGATGTACACATCGTTCATTCGGGTACCTGCCAGTACAACTTTATTCTGCACATCAAAGACCAAGCAAACACACAGTTGAAACATGACTTTATATCCCAAATCACAGATTTGGCTGATGCTCAGTAAGTTGTATATTAGTCCCTCAACATGAGCCACTTTTGAGAAAGTGATGGTTCCATTTGATATGGTACCATAACCTTTTGTAACACCTTTTCCATTTCCTTCAAAGGAAACAATGGGTTCTTTCTCTTTTGAGAAGTTAGATAGAAGAGATTTGTTTCCAGTCATGTTCCTTGAACAGCCGTTGTCCATGTACCATATATGATCTTTGTTTGGTACCTGCACCCATAAACAAATTTAGACTCTTGGTACCCATTTTGAGGTGGGTCCTTTGGGATTAGAAGGCATTTTGTTATTTCTACGAAGAACATTATCTTTCAGGCAGTCTTTCGCAAGATGCAAAGTATTGCCACAGTTGTAGCATTTCTTGATAGTGAAAGCCCTTTTAAAATCCATACTGACAAGGTTTTGAGAAAAGGTCGGAGACTATAAGGAGGGGTGACCGACTCCTGGTCTGGGTCCAAGAATGCCTTTTTCAGGATTTTTAGATTTCTTCATATTTACAGAACGAGGAACAAAATCGGTGACTATATGAGATTTTCGTTTGGAAGAGAAATTTATTATTGAAACATTTTTCTTTTGAAAGGAAGGAGTTCTTTCGTGGACAGGATATTCAGGAGTCTGAGACTCATAAGAATACCTTGATTCATGAAGACTTAGAGAATTTAAGAGATTTTGAATGGGTTTTGAAGAAGAGCTTGGAAGTGTTGACTTATTTGAAGGCTCAGGAGAGTGTTCTTTAGCTTTCACAAATACTCCAAACGTTTTGACATTAGATTCTATTTTGAGCATATCCAACAAATCTATAGAGTGAACAGAAGTGGAATCTTCAGAAGAGTAGTCTAAGAGGTAATCATCATCATCGGAGAGATGAAAGCCAGCTGGAAAGCCTTGATATTCAGATGATGGGAGTTGAGAATCAGAAATTTGAGAATCATCTTTTCCATATCCAAGCCCAGACTTATCATTACAAGAAATTTGATCTTGAAGAATCTTTTCAAGATTTTTGGAAGACTTGGTCCATTTTGAGAGAACTTCTTGTTCCTTTTCAAGAGTATTAGAAATCTTGTTTTTCTCTTCAGAAAGACTATCATTTAAGTACCTTACATTTTCTAAGTCAGCTTTCATTTTATCAAAGTCTTTGAGTTTTGAGAAACAAGAGAGAAGTTGATCATTCAAGGATTTTATATGCAAGTCAGCCTTTTTCTTTTGTTCTTTTAAGTTACAGAAGTCAACAGTTAAAGAATCAAAGGCATCAATCTTTTGATCATCAGACATAAAAGTAAAAGGATGTACCTGAGGTTTGGTTCCCGAAGTTGATCCCTCAGTAGAGACAAGAGCGGTGATGTGGAGTGATCTCTCCATTTCTTCAAGTTCGTCAATCTTGGCCATGAGGCATTTTGTTACATATTCACTCTCACTCTCTAAGGTTTGTTCATCTTCCCAACAATGGGTTTTAGCAACCAAAGTTTTTCCTTTACTTAGATTCTTTTCCTTTTCTCTCCTATACTTGGCTTTATACTTTTTATACCCTGAGATTTCTTTTGATTGAGAGGATTCATGGTTTTCCTTAGGAGATCGGCTACTTCTCTCTTCAGGCTTTCTTGAAGCCGATTTGGAGAAGTCATGGCCAGAAGAAGAAGACTTATGTTTTGAGAAAACTTTAGACTTACACTCAGAGGCAAAGTGTCCTTTATTTCCACAATTAAAGCATTCCTCATTTGCTTTATCGGAAAGAGGTTTTTGAGAAAAAAGGTTTTCTTTGAAACTTAGAACGGTTAGAAGAGAATATTTTATTTTTAAGGTTTCCTGCAATCATTGCCATACTATCAGACAATATGTCAATGGCAGATTCTTCACCCTCATCATCAGCAGCACTGTAGTAAGCTTCTGATAAATGAGATGAATCTTCCTTATTTTCATTTTCAGATTCTGAGGAAGGATAGGTGATTCTAGGAACACATGAAGAAAATTTAGACTCACCTACTAAAGCAATATAAGAAGTTTTAATGTCTTTAACGAAGGTTTTTCTTTGATTTTTAGTTTGCTCATATTTCATAAGAGTCCCACACAAAGCAGTTAAAGGCATTTGCTCAAGATCCTTGGTCTGTTTAATGCAAGTGCATATGGTTTCCCAGAAGTCTGGAAGGCAGTCCATAAACTTGCATAAAACTTTCTCATTGTCATATACTTTGCCTAGAACTTTGAGATCATTCAGAAGACAGTTAAAGCGATTGAAATAAGCGGGAAGAGATTCTCCTTTTTCATGAGAAAAGAGTTCATATTTTCTTACAAGACAAATCTTGTTAGATTTTCTAAATTCTTTTGTTCCTTCATACAAAACACTCAGAGTATCCCACATTTCCTTAGCAGTAAAGAGAATTAGTAAGGAATGGTACACTTCATCAGGAAGAGATATGATATAACAAGAGCAGATTTGACTTTAGTGTCTAGAGCAACTAGGCGTTTATCATCCTCATTATATTTATTTGAAGGTTTGATAATGTATCTGTCAGTTTTATCACTCCTTTCATCATCTGACTCTATATCTTTTCCTTCAGCGTCTTTTTGTGGGCCAAAGCGAGCCCATATTTTAGGAACAATAGGTCCCTCACTCAGAATGTTAGGGTACCTGCTATCGATTCCTTCCAAGAATAGTAGCATACGATTTTTCCATAACCCAAGTTACTTGGGTTGAACCTTGGAGGTTTGGCTAAAGAGCCTAAATCATATGTAGCATTGAAAGGAGTTTGCAGAGCACCATCAACATTTGGAGGAGTAGTAGCCATCACAGATCTAGTTTATTAGTTTAAACCAACTGCTCTGATACCACTTGTTGGTCCCTAATTAGAGATGGCTTAGTAAGTAAAAGTTTGTAGAAGGGGGGGTTGAATACAAACACACAACTTTTTACTCTTTTTAAATTTTTTAATATAAATATTAAAAAACTTTACACTCAGAAGATTGTTGCAGAAAAGAATAGATAACACTCTATTCTAATAATCTTAACATATGAAACACATAATAATTGTAATTAACTTATAACACTAAGAAAGCTAAAATGAACTGTTAAAACACTCAGGATGCTGAAATCAAACAAAAGATCACTCAGAGGATTTGTTGAAAGCGTGAGATTTATGGGCAGGGCTTCATCTCCTTTTATAGTGCCCATGCATTAAATGCATGGGGACACTTGTCAAGGTCTCATTTGTTTGCAGTATATCTGATGGACAAAAGGTGATGTCACTCCCTTTTGTATTAGATAAATGGCTGGACCATTCCTTGTAGTACATTAGATGTCAGATTACTGTAACCTTTTCTCCATACTTTCTGAAGTCATATCAAACCTTTTAGCTAAAGACAAATAACCCTTTTATGAGAATAAAAGAGAATGTCTGAATTTAAGGTCTGCTGCCCACGTTCTTGCTGCACACATTTTTGCATTTATTGTGTCACAAGAACTTGTCTTCAAAAAATGCTAAGGATGTAGAGATCACATCGGTTAGTGCACCCTAAGCTTGGGATCGGCAACTGTACGAATGCTTGAATCGACAATTGTATTAATACTTGGATCGGCAACTGTACACTATGTTTGGATCGGCAACTGCATCTCAATCTTAGGGTCGACAACTACATTTTCAGATACTATAACTCCTTTGATTTCGGCAAGTGGTTTGGATCTTAATGTTGGTTGGTACATCATAATTTCCACATCTTGATATACTACCTTTGATTGGATAGTCTTCGATTCTCCAATACTTAACAAGTATTTTCTAGACCTTCAAAACAACCTATAAAAGATCAACAATATAAAGAGAGAAGGTTCATCACCAAATCATCGGTGACCCAACAATAAAATAATATAGATGTAAATAAGATGTATAAAAGCATGAGCGGATTGAAATATTAACCATAGGGGTCATGGACCTCTAAGATGAAGTTGCTAAAGGACCCAACTATATTTTAATTTATAAAAAGAAAACATTTTTTTGTAATTATATTTTAGTTAATATACTAATATAAGAAATGTTGTAAAATGAAAGAGGGGGTATAAAGTAAATTAAATAAGTAATTATAATGGTGAAAAATATAATATTTTTTTTTTATAATACTACTTTTATTTGTGAATACACTCTAAGTGTATATCTTATTCTATTTATTTTGATATCATTATATAATAGGAGACCAATCTATTTTGTGAGATCACATTTATACAATTGAAACTTCACACCAAAACATTGTGAAAGTAAAAAAAGGTCCGAACCTTCAGAGCGTAAACACTGTGAATTGTTACCTTCATTTTGTTTTACCATGAAATTTCAAGTGTAAAAAGAATGATCTCACGGGTCTCGTGAAAACAGTCTGGTCTCACATGATCCCAAATCTATATAAATATGTATGTATGTGTGTATATATATGTGTGTGTGTGTCGGGTTCAAATGAGAACGTCTTGGGAACCCTCCATCAAGACGGTATGCACAAATGCATACCGGTAATTTGTAACATAAAATTGTGCATATGAATCATGCCCTTTTATTGATTTTGTAATTAAAAATTACCAAAATTACAAGCTTCCTAAATTAATTGAATGTATTGGCTGAAAATGAATCTCAAGTTCTCACAAAAGTTAGGGTTCCCAAAAAAAGGTCAATATATATAGAGAGGCACCTTCTTGTGTTAACCCAATTATTTGTGTTAACCATGTTAACCCAATCTAAACCATCCAATCAATATATCAATGGTGTAAAAAAAAGGTGGCATAATTGTAAATAAATGAAAAACATAAACCGTGGAAAAAAATGTAAAAAAGACCCAACACAAGTGAATAAAGGGTTAAATGGTCATTTGGCTTTATTAGATATTTTAAGAAACAATACTCTTTCCTTCTTATTCGATACTGAAAAGCGAGAGGGCGCCTTCTACGGGATTTCATCGTGCGAGTTTCTTGGGGGTGATTTCATCAACCGAGTTATTGGGGATTTTGTTGATTTTGTCAATTATGGATGAATCTGGTGAACATCTCGGCGCCAATATGAGAAAAAGAGGTAAAATTTCGAGTTTTTTCATCCTATTCTTAGCGGGAAATTTCAAAATTTTCTAGGGTTTCTTTTTCTTATAATCGATTGGTATAAGGCTTCCGTTGTGTTCATCATAGTTCATAAACCAACCGAGAGAATCACGAAAAAAGCATTATCGAACTACAAAAACACGATGGATACGACTTTGGATGTTGAGGTCAAAAACTATAGACTTGAAAAGGCGAAGAAAGATAAAGAATTGAACCTGAAGATCAAGTTGAAGAAAGTTCAAGAAAGAAAAGAAAAAAAGGGTATTTAATGTTCATCCCTTAAATGTCTGATTTGTTTATTTTGGAACTTTCTGATCTTTTTTTCTGTTTCAGTTGCGGACGAAAATGTCAGTGGAGTTGATGAAAGGCTGTTGAAGGATAAGAACAATACAGATGAAGGTATTCTTTGCGTCTGTGATTTAGTTTGAAGCCGTATGTGTTCGTAGTGTTAATTTTACAAATGAGTGTAATTGTATGTTTCACTAGTGAACAAATCATGTAATTGACAAGTGTTTAATAAGAAATTGTTCACTTTGTGTAATGTGTGTGTTTTTTACTGTTAAACAAGTTCTCTACATGTGTGTAAAATATGATTTTGTTCAATGATTAAGGAAATTGTTAGTGTTATTGAAGAGTTCACTTATGAACAAATTGTGTGTTACAATAATTGTTTATAATTGAACTAATACAATACCAAACTTCACAAATGAACAAACCATAATTATTTTGGTGTAACGGCTAATTATCGAAACATCCATCAACAGAAAACCTGAATAGAATGATTTACTCTCGAATTTTAACAAGTTTCATAGGTGAACAAACTTCACACACAAAGATAACATAGATATAAAATAATGTTTCTCTCGCCTATGAACAAGTTCCACAGGTTAACAAATTTCATACATAATCCTCGTATTTGTATTGTGTAATTGTTCAACCATATAAAACTATAAACGTTGTTTGAATTACCAGATATGTTTCATCATTGAACAAGTTTCCTAGTTAACTATAATTGTTCATAACTGCACTAATACAATATCAAATTCACAAATTCACAAAACCTAACTATTTTCGTGTCTCGTATAACTATCGAAACTGCGATCAACATAAAACCTGGATACAATGATTTTCTCTCGAACTTGACCAAGTTTCATAGGTGAACAAACTTCAAACACAACAGAAAACATGTATATAAAATAATGTTTCTCTCGCCTATGAACAAGTTCCATAGGTTAACAAATTTCATACATAATCCTCGTATTTTTATTGTGTAACTGTTCAACCATATAAAAGTGTAAACGTTGTTTGAATTACCAGATATGTTTCATCGATGAACAAGTTTCCTAGTTAACTATAATTGTTCATAATTGAACTAATACAATATCAAATGAACAAAGCCTAACTATTTTCGTGTCACATATAACTATCGAAACTGCAATGTAACACCCGGAATTTGGTTATAGAAAATAATAAACCTTGCATCCTAATATTATGATCTTTAGTACTTAGATGAAGTATTTCGGGGGTCTAATGCTGGTTACGACGTATGGGAAGAAAAGAATCGAAAACGAAAACAAAACGGGCCTCGATACACCCCCGACGATTATGACAGGCAGTTATACCATGTCATAATCGCATGGCATTTTCGCACCAGATCAGAATCAAGCAAAATGGTGGGTTGTGTGTTGATGCAAAGAGGCAAGATGATTGCATATGCGTAAAGACAATTTAAAGATCACGAGGAGAATTATCCTACCCATGATTTGGAGTTAGCGGTGGTAGTTTTTGCTTTGAAATTGTGGCGGCATTATCTTTATGGTACCAAGTGCACTCTCTATACCGACCACAAAAGTTTAAAGTACGTTTTCGATCAAAAGGAGTTAAATATGAGGCAACGGCGTTGGCTCGAGCTACTCAAGGACTATGATTGTGAGTTGCTTTACCACCCGGGTAAAGCCAACGTAGTAGCGGATGCATTGAGTCGAAAGGAGTACGGTAGTGGAACGCGCGTCGTGCTTACACGGATTGATGTGACGTCTAGTTTGATCGACCGAATCAAGGTGTCCCAAGCGAAGGCGCTTTTGAAAGAAAACCTCAAGAATGAGGTGATGGTGAAGCAACATCTACTATTGACGGAAGACGGTCGTGGGTTGAAGTTGTTTCAAGGTCGTATTTGGGTGCCCAAGATCGGGGGCAACCGCGAGTTACTTTTAGAGGACGCACACAAGTCAAATCATTCGATTCATCCGGGTAGCACCAAAATGTATAGAGACTTGAAGTTAACTTATTGGTGGCCCGTTATGAAGTTGGATGTGGCCAACTATGTAGAAAGGTGTGTGACGTGTTTGCAAGTGAAAGCGGAACATCAAAGACTGTATGGAAGTCACCAATCTTTAGAGATACCGGAATGAAAATGGGAGCACCTTACCATGGATTTTGTAACAAAATTACCAAGGACCTCGAACGGTCACGATACCATATGGGTAGTGGTAGACCGGTTGACAAAGAGTGCTTATTTCTTAGCCATGAAGGAAGTCGGTCTGGTTGACAAACTTGCTAAGTTGTATGTGAATGAGATCGTCTCAAGACATGGTGTACCTTTGACTATCGTATTAGATCGTGATAGTCGGTTCACTTCCAACTTTTGGGATGGTTTGCAAAAAGGATTAGGAACCAAAATTCACTTGAGTACCGCATATCATCCCTAAACTGATGGTCAAAGTGAGAGGACCATTCAAACTCTCGAAGATATGCTTAGATCGTGTGACATCGATTTTGGTGGGAGTTGCGACTCGCACCTACCACTCGTAGAGTTTGCTTACAATAATAGTTACCATTCTAGTCCATTCTAGTATTGGAACGACACCGTTCGAAGCCTTGTATGGGCGGAAATGTAGAACACCGATGTGTTGGTTAGAAGCGGGCGAGAAGCAATTTACCGGTCCCGAAATTGTACAAGAGACGGCCGACAAAGTGAAATGTATTCGTGAGCGGCTAAAAGCGGCTCAAGATTGTCAAAAGAGTTATGCCGATAAGAAGAGGAGACCCATGAAATTCCAAGTAGGGGAGCGGGTCATGCTAAAAATATCCCCTTGGAAGGGTCTTATAAGATTCGGGAAGCGTGGGAAGCTTAGTCCTCGTTTCCTTGGACCATTTAAAATTTTGGAAAGAGTGGGACGACAAACGTATAAATTGGAGTTGCCACCCGAAATGGCCGACATACATCCTACGTTCCACATATGTTATTTAAGGAGGTGTTTAGCGGAAGAAGAGAGTGTAATACCTCTCTCAGAGATTCGTGTTGATAATAGTCGTTGTGTGGAAGAACCAGAAGCAATTTTACAAAGAAAGTCTAAAATGCTTCGTCATAAATAAATTGTCATGGTGAAGGTCCGATGGAGGCACCATCGTGGGTCAAACGTGACGTGGGAAGCGGAAGAAGACATGAAGAGAAGATATCCTAACTTGTTTAGTTAGTTTGTAAAATTTCGAGGACGAAATTGAATTCAAGGGTGGGAGGATTGTAACACCTGGAATTTAGTTATATAAAATAATAAACCTTGCATCCTAATATTATGATCTTTAGTACCTAGATGAAGTATTTCGAGGGTCTAATGTTGGTTACGACGTATGGAAAGAAAAGAATAGAAAAAGAAAATGAAATGGGCCTTGGTACACCCCCGACGATTATGACAGGCAGTTATGCCATGTCATAATCGCATGACATTTTCGCACCAGATCAGAATCAAGCAAAATGGTGGGTTGCGGTACACATAGAGCGATTATGACATGGCGATTATGCCATGTCAATATCGCCAAGGCAATATCGCCCGTGCGTGTTTCAGAGAAGATCGAGAGAAGTTGCGGTACACTCCTACGATTATGACAGGGCGATTATGCCTGTCATAATCGCCAAGGGCATAATCGCCAAGGGCATAATCGCCCAAAAACGCTGATGCTCACTTAAATGCGTTTTTCAGCTCAGACTTCTCATTTTATCATATTTCAATCTTAGTATCGGGAGAAAAGCATTGAAGGCGATTTTAGGGTCAAACGTTACGTGGGAAGCGTAAGAAGACATGAAGAGAAGATATCCTAACTTGTTTAGTTAGTTTGTAAACTTTCGAGGACGAAATTGAATTCAAGGGTGGGAGGATTGTAACACCTGAAATTTAGTTATATAAAATAATAAACCTTGCATCCTAATATTATGATCTTTATGTTGGAATATGCTCGTGTCATAATAAATAATTATATGGCTAGACACACGTGAGCATATAGGGTCACACACATATACACCGAGATACCATTTTAATGTAATTATTGTAGTTACATTAAATAATTAACCTAAGTAACATGGGGTAATTAAATGGGTAATTAAGTTTGACTTAATGGATTTATATTAAAGTTAATAACTGACCCATTATACTTAATTAAATCCTAGGCCCATAAAGATTTAGTAGGGAATTCATTTAAAGGCCCAAGGAGCTCTAGGGTTTATTTATATATAGATATTAATAAACCTAATGGGGCTAACTCTATTTCTTGCCTCTCCTCTCCCAAAAATCGGCCCCCACCCTAGAACTCTCTAGGGTTTTCTGGTTTTCATCTTCTAGCTCGATTCTTGATTAGTCGAGGCTTCAAGAACCGTTACTAAGGAGGACTAACATCCAGTGGTGATCAAAGACGTGTAGTGTGGACTTCTCTAGAGGTATTCTCCATTGAATACTTTGTTTCAAAAGGTCGCACAAGAGAATCCGTTTTTTCTACAAATCACGCTACAAAGGTATACCGTTATTTGTATTATTCGTTTAATCATATTGGCAATACGTTGATTCCTTTTTGGTGATTGTTTTCCGCTGCGTTTATATGTATATTTATTTATGTGTTTTTGCAACAATCACCAACACTTTAGTACTTAGATGAAGTATTTCGAGGGTCTAATGCTGGTTACGACGTATGGGAAGAAAAGAATTGAAAACGAAACGGGCCTTGGTACACCCCCGACGATTATGACAGGCAGTTACGCCATGTCATAATTGCATGTCATTTTCGCACCAGATTAGAATCGAGTAAAATGGTGGGTTGCGGTACACATAGGGCGATTACGACATGGCGATTATGCCATGTCAATATCGCCAAGGCAATATCGCCCGTGCGTGTTTCAGAGAAGATCGAGAGAAGTTGCGGTACATTCCCTGCGATTATGACAGGGCGATTATGCCTGTCATAATCGCCAAGGGCATAATCGCCCAAAAACGCTGATGCTCACTTAAATGCGTTTTTCAGCTCAGACTTCTCATTTTATCAAGTTTCAATCTCAGTATCAAGAGAAAAGCATTGAAGGCGATTTTAGGGTTTCATTTTCTTTCACCTACTTCATCTAAACTCATTTATTACTCCTTCCAATGCGAACTCAAATTTGGTTGTGAACGTGAGAACAAATGAGAGCGCGACACGTGTCTTAATGTAGATTATTCACACTGAATAATCAAAGAAATATTCGGACTGAATATAATATTTATTCAGTCTGAATTTATTATTCCGACTGAGTAAGCATTATTATTCAGACTGAATGAATATATTACTATATTCAGTCTGTATATTTCTTGAGTAAATTACACTTTTGGTCCTTTATCTATGCTCGCTTTTTGGTTTTGGTCCCTCCAAGGGTAAAAGTACATTCTTGGTCCCTCAAACTAGTTTTTGATAACACCCTTGGTCCCTCCGGCTAACGCTGTCCATATTGCTGCCGTTAGGCATCCCATGTGCCCCTCACGTGAGGGGCATTTTGGTCTTTCAACTCATGTATTTTATTTTTACTTTAAAAATAAATATATGATTTTAACATTTAAATTTAAAAATAAAATAAAAATTAAATGTCATTTAAGGAATGTTCTTTTGACGTGCAATCTCCAATTAATTCCTCCATCACCAAAGGAAACCCTAAAACAATCTCCATCACCAAATGAAAGCCACCCATTTCTTTCTCCATCACCAATGAGTTCGAAACCACCGCCAAGGCACCAAAAAACCAGAGTTCGAAACACCACCACCAGCACCTTCACCTTCGCCTTCGCCTGTTTCTGGTGACCCTTTATCGGTTTCCGGCGAGCCGTCACCGAATCACGACCACCTTCAGATTCATGAATGAAACTCAAATGGAATCGAATGGGAACGAAAAATTGATACAGGTGAAGTGGAGAAGATGATTGGGAGTTTTTTTAAAACTAACGAATCTAGAAGATGAGATCTGCTCCCCTCTTGATGAAGACCCAGATCTTCTTCCCCCTTTTCTCAATGATGCGATGCAGATCCAGATTTGCTTCCCTCCCCTTTACAAAGTTCACCAAATCTATCCCCTTTTTTGAAGATGAAACACATGGAAACCCAGGTGTAGAAGATAGATACATTTAAGGTTTTGTCTAGATATAAATACGTTTTCCAATTCTTGTGGTTCTATTCTTCACGAGGAACCCACCAAATTTGTTTAGGGTTTATGTTTGATTTCGTTTAAAGCTATGTTCTTCACGAGAAACCCATCCAGATTCAGTAAAAATGTATTTATGGTTTTCATCTGTTGTATAAATTTGTGTAAGTTTGTTTAATTTTTTTGATTTTGTGTATAGATTATGTGAATAAATTTCTGGATTTTGACTTCGTAAATGAAATGGTACAAGGTTGATTATAACTCTGATTTCATTAATGGATCTGTGTAAGTTTGTATTTTGGTTGCCCTTTTGATTTCAAAATCTGAGCATGTTATTGTTAACTAATTAAAATCTGGGTATGTTCTTGGAGATGCATTAGATGTTGAAGAAGATGTGTGAAAAGACCAAAATTCCCCTCACGTGAGGGGCACATGGGATGCCTAACGGCAGCAATATGGACGGCGTTAGCCGGAGGGACCAAGGGTGTTATCAAAAACTCGTTTGTGGGACCAAGAATGTACTTTTACCTTTGGAGGGACCAAAACCAAAAAGCGAGCATAGATAAAGGACCAACAGTGTAATTTACTCATATTTATTTGATTATTCAGTCTGAATATGACACGTGTCGCGCTCTCATTTGTCCACACGTTCACAACTAAATTTGAGTTCTCATTTGAAACCGTCCCTATATATATAGAGGGTCGTTATTATGCAACCCATTGCAATCGTACAACTTTTACAATCAAATCATGACCGTCCATTTGATCATCCGCGGTTATCATTTAAGCTTGTAACTATCATTAATTAAAATAAATTAAAAATGAAAATGGATGGTGGATGAGTGGGTTGTAGGATTGCAATGAGTTATATTTGAACACCCCCTCTCTCTGTATAATATCTTAAATTATAGCATTTGATGAAAAAGAATCATGAAAAAAATAATTTTTTATATTGTTTTGCCAGAGTTTCTAAGTTTCTATCCTTTGTAAAGTTTCTAAATGAACCAGCCCTCTCTCTCTCTCTTTTATATATATAAGAGGAGTTTCAATTGCAAAGTCATCAATTTATACAAGCTTTGCAAATTTTATATTAGGAAACATTGAGATATTTATGGACATTTATCATAATTCATTAATTTTGTTTCCTAATTCAAAACCATGATCATAATTATTGAACCAATCATCTTCCATATATAACTCAACCAATAATATATAGAGGCGGGTTCATGCGAGGAGGGGACCTAAATAAGAAAATAAAGGGAGTGATCTTAACCATTGATTAGATTAATCCACGGCTTAGATTTTTAGTGGGAAAAAAAGTAATTTAATTGCCATAATCAGATTTTTCCACGGGAGTTAAATTAAAAGCAAGGTTAAAATTGGAACAAGAAAAGCAATTGATTATACATGATCATGTACGCAAAACTGCGACATACAGGGAATCATTATCCCTATGAAGTAGCTGTGTTGCTCTAATCGCTCCCCAAAAAAGATCAAACAAAACTGCTTCTACTTAAAATGCTCTATGAAAGTATCAAATAGAAACCTTCTCTCCATAAACAACCAAAATCGAAGATATAGCATCATTCGCTTTGGACGAAATCGAGCTTTTGACAAAAATCCATAACGACAACGAATCAATGGATGCTACAGGTTTGAAATCTTCGTTGCATGTTGTATTTTAGGGTTCTAAATGTAAAAACTAGGGTTTCTGATGAAATGTGTTTTTGTTTATACTTGAAGGACTTCGAAAAAGCAAAAGATTAGCAAATAAATCAGGAGGTGGAAATTTTAAAAACACCTCCCTTGGTGTCAACGATGATGAGAACCACAATCTCAACTGAGGTTGTCATTGAAGAAGGTAATAGATTGAAATGTTGGTTAAAAACATGATTTATATCAATATTATGTATCATAGTATGTGGTTACAAGATCACTTGAGGTTTCTTCCTTCTATCATTTAAATGACTTTGACATTGGAAATCATATGTGGTATGGTATTGAAAACTTTCTGGTATACCAGTGGTTTTAGTATGTGTACTAAAATCATATTTGATGTGAAATTTGGTATTTATGACACGTTGATGTGGTTATTAATCATATATGATTTAAGGTAAACACATATACCTTAAAATAATATATGATTTTTTATATAAAATCATATGTGATGTATATTTTAGTATATTTGAGAGCTTTATTATACTTCTTGATCATATATACCTTAAAATCATATATGATTTTTTTTTATATAAAATCATTAATGATGTATATTTTAGTATATTTGACAGGTTTGTTATACTTCTTGATCATATATGATTTCTTGTGTGCGTTCCTTGTATAATTTAATAGCATTCAAGTTGTGAATCATATATGATAATACATTAGAAAGCTAGTGCTATGAGAGTGTTTTTAGTTTTAACAAGTTTAAATCATATATGATGTACAATTTAGAACAAAACATTTATGTTGGTGAAGCAAGATTAATATAAGCTAATGAATCATATGTGATATAAAGATCAAAAATAATATATGTCTGCATGTACTAACTACGTTACAAAACAAATAACTACACTACAAATGTGCAGGTTCTGCCTCTGTTAAAAGGAAAAATGCACCGTCAAATGTTGCAAAAGAAAAAAAGGGAAAAAGAGCTAGGAAAAAAGCAGCAACAAGTATAAGGTTGAGGACAACACCCAACCCACTTTTTAATGCCGTTAGATCATTGTCTATTGAACAGGAACAATGCTTAATAGAAATGGGTATCGGAGGGTTGCTTAGAATGAAGTTGGACGGCATACCATCCACCCTTGGACTCCATGTAGCACAAAATTTTGATCCACACAATATGACTATCAAGACATCAAAGGGTCCAATAACAATAACCAAACAAGCAATCAATGACATGATTGGAGCACCCATGGGTCATATCAACTATGATACATGCTCACCAGATGACTACGAGGCTACAATCAAAGCAAAGTGGATAAAACAGTTCAATCGAGAAACAATAAGTGAGCATAAAAATAGTGCTTTCAAATGACGCTGACTGGAATTTTATGTTAAGCTTCATTGTTGTTTTTTGCAATACAATGGGCAGTTGCAAATACAATGGCTTGTGTGACCTAACTGTGCTATCACGAGTGACAAGAGACATGAAGTTTCAAGACATCAAATGGTGTGAATACAATCTTAAATGTTTAGAGTACTACAAGAACAATTGGAGCGGTAAGTTTGGTCATGATTTAATTATGGCATGAACATTTTTTTTAGCAACTGATAAAATTGTTTAAAATTTCTTTGTAGCTTCTTTATGTGGACATTATTAAGTGTAGCGTGCCTCAAATTATAAGAGTTAGACCTGCAATCAAAGCATGGTCATATGACTTATTGAAGATGAGGAATGGAGAGGAGCTCAAATTGGGAGGGTTAGGATTGGGAGAGTTCAATGAACCATATAAGAACATGATGATTCCATTACATCCTGCTTCACCAGTTAATGTTGAGGTACATACTTGTATGTTTATACACACATATCACATGTGATTGGTTGAGGATTGTTAGTATGCATACTTCACATATGTGATCATCTATGATCTTGTTAGTATATTGAGTATTATCGTATACAGGATACTAATAAGTTTAATACAGAAATCATATGTGATTAAGTACTACTTGTTCGTATGCACACTTCACATTTGAATTATGGCAACCTTGAGCAATATATGTTTATGGTAATGAAAAATATATATTTTTATCAGGAATATTTGAGTAAAGTGGATGAGGCATATGAGCAGATGATTTCCTTCAAAACAACCATCATAACGACATTGCAGAAGGCATCTTCTAAGTTTCCTGGATCGTCGAATATTGATGAGTGGCAGCGAAAGCACGTTGATGTCTTTGTAAATGAAAAAGAGACTGATGTAACTGAAGAAAGGAATGTCCAAGAAAATATTGATTTGCATGCTGAAGATTTAGGCATTGATCATACAATCGTTACAGCAGAAACAATACCAACAGAAGGTGGGGAAGATGTAATTGAAGAAGGGAATGTACAAAATCAGAATCAAATTCAAGAAGAGAATACACAAGAGCAGATGGATCTTCATGTCGAAGATTTCAGCATCAACATTGAAACTGATATAAGAGAAGGTGTGCAAGATGTCTTTGAAACACAGTTTTTCGAAGACCCAAACGTCATTCAGTCGTGTGATATTGCTCAAAAAGAAGCGGAATAAAAGAAAAAGGACAAGGAAACAACAGTGGCAGAAAATAATGTTGATCAAATTGACGTTACGCCAACTGTGAATAAGGATAACAACAAGTCAGAGAAGGCATTTGGGACGACACGACCACCACTATCACCTTCAATACCATGTTTCAGCATTGGTATGACACAAGAATTTGGTGAAGATTCATTGATATGGAGGGAGATGCACATGGAGATACAATAGTCCCTATGAACGTGACGATGACAGAAAAGGTTATGAGATACTTAAGGAACCGGAGCACCCTAAAGCAGGACTTACCATAAAGTTGAAGTTGAATAAAGAAAATTTGAAGGGGATTCAAAAAGACTGTGAAAAAGTTCAATTTACATTGTATTCTAGATTACATTGTATTCTAGATTACTTTAATCATATGCATGATTCTATAATACTTTAATCACAAATGATTAAGAATGGTTTAACAATGGCTTTTTATTCACATTTTATATGAATAAAAATGGTTTAACATGTTTAATCACAAATGATTAAGAATGGTTTAACAATGACTTTTTATTCACATGTTATATGAATAAAAATGGTTTAACATGTTTAATCACAAATGATTAAGAATGAAATCACCACTGATATAATCACTTATTAGGGTCTTTTTGTTCACATGTTAATATCATCAATGATTCTGGTATAAATATCATCAATGATTCTGGTATAAAAAAGTATGCGGACAATTAGGTATATTGAAAATATAAGGGCCAGAGTGTTCAAGGCTTTTGATGGAGCTGAGGCACCAAAAGTTGTTTTTGGAAGCATGGTACCTAACACTGCCGTATGTGCCTCAATTATGCCGTATGTGTCTCAATTATAGACATATGGTCATACATTCTGAATAGAGAAGAGGAATTCCGAGATAAGGCATCACCACATCGATTATTTTGCACAACAACAACAATGGTACGTACTATTATAATTATTAAATCAATTACCCCTTCCAAAAATAATATAAATATGAATATGTATGTTCAACTATTTAGAACGATGAGATGCTACCACCAAAGATGAGTACAAATGCAATGGTCAAGTGTTTCTATCAAGTTTGAAGAGTGCAATGACAAATGTTGAGGAAATGGCTTCACTACGGAATACTGATATGGTGCACATGACTTATATTATATTAAAATTTTATGTTGGTTGACTAAATTTGGACAATGATGTTTAAATATGCTAACTAGAAACCTACATCTGATTTTTCCACAGATATTCGTTCCAATAAAGCATCATGCACATTTCTATCTGATTGTGTTCAACCTAAAAATTCCCAGCTTTGTCATCTTGGATAATAGCGGAACGGATGATGACAAATATGGGGACCTTCCGTAAATGTTGGTAAGAAAAAAATATCCGCAAAAATAATTTACATCTATAAACAACAATAGTTAACTTATAAAATATGTATTGTGTGGTGCATAAACTAGCTCTTGTTGAATAATTAAAAGATGTGAAACATCCTCGTGTCGATAGCATGTCAAAAGTTAAAGGGAACATATACAAAATGAAGTGGAGAACGTTAGAAAACAAAACTGACTGTGGAATATTTGTGATGCGACACATGGAGACCTACAAAGGTGAGACCGTAAGCAGGTATGATTGAGGATTTGAGAAGGAATCTGGATCGCAAGACGTTCAACTAAAAAAGCTCAGGCACAAGTACCTTTGCAAGATGCTGCTTTCAACCTACAACACTTTGAGGGATAAAGTGATCAACAAGGTTACAAGGTTACAACCTTTACAACCTTTTCAAACATCTTTGGCTTTGTTGGTCTTTATGATTAGTTGGTGTTAATAACTTTTGGTGTACTCCTTTCGTATTAGAAAAACTTGATCTATGTATTATGGTTTCAGGAATAGTCATGTATACTTTTTTGGTAATTGTCGATGGAAAACTTGATGCAAGTATTTTGGTTTCAGGAATACTCATGGAAACTTTTTTTTTTGGTAATTGCCAATGTTTGTTGGTTGATTTTAACGATTAATGATATATGGGCATTATTGTTTCAGGTTTAGAATGTCATGTAATCAACAAAATATAGTTTCAAATCATATTTGATTATGTTAGTCTTAATTATAAATATTAAAAAAAAATTCCAGGCCAAGTATGAATTCATTTGTGATGTTTGTTAGTATACATACTATTAGCATTCTATTCAACTCGAGTATCCAAAATCATATGTGATTAAGGATTACTAATATAATGTAATATTGGTGACATAATATTTCAAAGGACATAACAAATCAATTGTGATCATAATGGTCTTCGTTATGCACAAAAAACATTCTGTCGAGCATAAGTATAGAAAAATCATATGTGATTAAGGCCTATGTAAACAAAGCTAAAATCAGTGATTATTGTATTTAAACCATAACCAAAATATTTGTATAGAAATGACACGAAACAAAATTATAGTCTAAAGCATCCAAACACCTATACTATGCAATCAAGAATCAAAACTACACCAGTAATATGCAATCAAGAATCAACCAATCATGCTTTCATAACTGGACAGTTGCGGGAGTCATGGTTTGTAAGTTCACCACACCTTTTACACTTTCTCTTATGTCTAGCATTCTTCATAGCTCTCTCGCCGCCACCTTTCAAACGCTTACCTATTCCACATCCTTTCTTTCTAATACCTTCGGGAGCACGCACTTCGATGCTTTTAGGTTTTGACGCACCCAAGAATTTCTCAAATTCAGCATCCTTGTTAACAGCACCAGTATGGGAAAATATATCAAGGGAAACTTCCTCCTTTATCGAACACACCTTTTCCAAAAACAATGCAACCATGAATTCTGTTGAATATCTGATAAAACTCATATTGGATATCATTAGTCAATTTGTCAGACTGCTTGTTACTTCCAACATGCATACGTCTGGTACGAAGAACATCCTTAGGGATTACACCGCTCATCCATCTCCTATTAATGTACCTACTTGGAATCTCATCAACATCAGTATTGAATAAGACATTGAATATATGGCAACACAAAATGCCAAAATACTCAAAATGTTGACAAGAGCATGGTAATGATCCATCTTCTTGCAATTGCACAACCTGCAAAATAAACATCATATATGATTATTGATCAGCAATAATGTTAACATAAGTGTGACCTCAAGTAGATTTACAATTGCAATTCAAATTTATAACATATCTAGTACAACAATCACATATGATTAAATAGACAAATATATTGAATAATAAAAAGAAGAATACTATACCTTAAAGTCGGCTTTAGTTTTAAACATCTTGTACTTTTCCCTTATGGTGAATACTTGGCGCCCATCCTCAATAACAACATTCCATTGAGCACAATAACGATCTCCTTTAAGTATCTCCTCTTGAACATCAAAAAAGACAGTCCTCGTATAAAGCATGTCTGCAACATTCCATATTCCCGTCGCTCGCCGCTTGCCATTGACGACCTCCGACCACACCCCGTCTGGTCGTCGTTCACTCATCCGATCACCACCAAGGCAGCAAAAAACCAAACCCACATCGCAGCAAATCGATTTCTGAAACAACTCAAAAGGGTTTGATTTCTTCTCATCAACAACAAGTGGGCCATGACAAGAACTCATAAGGTTCGATTTCTTCTTCGATTTTTTGTCTTGCTGCTTCGATTTCGTTGTGTAATCTTGTTCGACAACAAGAACTCAGACTGGTTCGATTCTTCTCTTGCTTGGCTGGTTCGATTTTTTCTTGCTGCTGCTGCTGGAGTTCTTTGATTTCTAGTTGGTTGATTTTTAGGGCTTGATTTCTGATTGCTATGAAAGAAAACAAGAACTTGGGTTTGGTTTGAATAAAAAAAGTAACTTGATTTTTAGGCATCGATTTCTGCTACTATTGTGCCGCTGCTTTGAAAAAAAGTAGGAACCCCATTTTAGAGCTTGATTCCTGATTTTTGTTGGTCTCCTGCTGCTTTGAAAAAAAAATAGAACCCCACCCAAACCACTTTTGTTGTTTTGAATTCTAATTGCTATTTGATGCTGCTTTGAAAGAAAATATGAACCTCCATTTAGGGCCATTTGCTGTTGCTTTAAAAGAAAACATCCACACAGACACAACACAGTTAATATTTGATATCTGTATTGTTTTGAATTCTAATTTGTCGGTTTTGCGCAATCGAATTTGTAACGACTTTTACTTGCTAAGATTACAAATAAAGATGTAATGAATCGTTTTCGTATGATGAAAACTCGTAGAAATCAACTTATGTAAGCACTTATTATTAATTATAATGATATGGCATTGTTACTTGTTAATTAAAGGGACCCCAGTCTATAAAATTCCTGGATCCGCCACTGCTCGTGTTGGTTTCGTGTTCTCAATACATTGTCGGTTTTTTTGTTTGTCCATTGCAGTATCATGAGATATTATGAAGCCCAACAAATCATTACCATAGTGTGCAAAGCTTTTGAAAAATGAATTCAAACTCTCAGACGGCGATGTGGTCTTCATTAGACCAAACATGGGAAGATCCTTAAAATGCCCAGGGTTCCATTTATAACGAATATTAAACACCTTTGAGAGCCATGGATGACCTTCTAAATCAAATTCACTTAATAGTGTTTTCCATTTAACTTCAAACTCTTGACGACCTAAATATACACTCCAAACAAGTTTCAAAAGACGTGCCCTGAAATCTGTGTGACGCAACAGGTCTGAGCTAACCTGAAGAAATCATATATGATCACTCAAAACATATAGTGAACAAACTAAAAGCAACAACTTAAAAAATATATAAGCTGAATATAAAACACAATATGACCCATACCCTATTTGGCAACTTGGACATTATGTGCCACATACACAATCTATGCTTTGATTCAGTAAACACGATCGGAAATGCTTCTCTAATAGCAGCATCTTGATCAGTCAAGACGAGTTTAGGTTGTTCGCCATGAACTTTTAAAAATGCTTCTAGTAACCAAGTGTATGATAGAAGAGTTTCATCACACAAAATTCCAGAACCAACAACAACAGAACTCCTATTATTATCAATAGCAAGAAATGGTACAAACACCATACAATGCCTACAAAAATATGTATAACCAATAAACCATTCAAAAGATGAACATAACAGGTGAAACAATAAAAATAAGAACAAAATCTTACTTGTTTGAACGATACGTGGCATCAAATGATATGACATGACCAAATTTCGAATAGTTAAACCTTGAGAGCTCATCGGCGCAAAATAGACCTTCAAGTTATCCTTCAGATACTTTAAACTCGTAAGCAAAGTTCGTCCCATTTATCACACATTCGTTAAACATGTTGAGTACCATCTGAACATCACCATCACCAATAAAAGAATCTAAATCTCTTTTAAATATTTTATAGTCAGTCCTACTACAACCTACTTCCTCATAACCACCCTTCAAACAAACTTGTATTCAATGCGCCTTGGTTGCCCCAATATATGCCCTTGTTGCATGATGTACGGACATCTTATCTGAAAAGTTCATTTGCCTTCTATTTCGAGATAGCATTATGTCATTCTCGTCTAACAAATCATGATTATGATTGGGATAGAAATAAACAGCTTAAACTGTGTCGTACCCCTAGCCCTTCGAAATCTAACTTGTGCTTTGCAACCAGTAACTTTGAAATTGGAGTTACGAAGCACCTTTCGACGTTCACCAACATTCATGCTATCAACACACCATTTGTTAGGAACTCCAGATCTATGACATATAAGATATTTCAACCTCACATTTTGTCCTTAAATGTGTGCTCAGTAGAGCGCCTTACATCAAACCCGACATAAGCTGCATACTTCTCATACATATCGATACAATGTCCAATGGTTTGAAAAATTGAACAAAGAACCGGGGTTACTCCTTCCGGGACATTCGGTATCACATTTACGGATGCACTATATCTATTCTTTAGTGCATTCGTGCTTCCAAATTTGTCCATCACATCAGAGTGACTGCATGACATTTGACATTAAGTATGATAAATGCACTAAATCTAAATATCTAATCACATGCAATATCATATAGAAATATAATAATCTTTAATGTTATAAACAAAATCATATGTGATGTTGCAAATACTTTCATCTAAACAGAAATTCACAAAGAGTCCATGATATTTACCCCTCCCACATAAAATCACATATGATTGATTCCACGTATGGTATCAAATAAATTAACATTAAACCTAGAAATTAACATTACAGAATCAAACCTAGAAACTAACATCAAACGAGTCAAATAAATTAAGAACAAAAGTCGATAAGATGGACATATTCATTAATAAACCTTACCATCGAGTTCCTCCATTAATGTGCCATGAATTTAATCAACATCTTCGCAATTAATCGGTAATATGACCTGTTAGATTGATTTGATGAATCAATTGCAGAATCGGGATTTGTTTCGGCACTGAATTCGGTGTTTACGGGAATTTCAAACATATTACATTGCCTGATGAATCAATTGTAGAATCTGAATTGATTTCGTCATATGATAATACATCATCGCTAGCTAGCTTATAGAGATTGAACGCATACATGAAACTGATCTGATTGAAAAAGGAAACTGATTAAAAAAGGAAACCGTTAATATGACATATTTACCCCTTTTAATTATTTTGTTAATATTTTAAATTAATTAACAAAATGATTGGACGAGAATTGTCCTCGTATTATCGTAAATAGTTATGCTCCTCGCTTGAAACTCCCTCTCTCTATATATAATATATATAGAGGGAGGTTCAAATACAAATCAGTTAAATGTTACAAACTATAAAAACTCGTACAAATCAATATAAAGGTTCCATCAAATTTTATGATTTAAGATATTATTACCCATATGTTTGTTTCACCTTATGAAAAAATTACATGTGAAACTTTACATTATGAAACAAATATATCTGAAACTTTTTCATAAAAAAATATATAAGAAACTTTCAACTTATGAAAATAAATACATGTAAAACTTTTACATTACAAAACAAACATATGTGTAATAATATCTTAAATATAGCATCTGATGAAAAAAAATTATGAAAAAATTTATTTTTATATTGATTTGTACACGTTTGTAACATTTAACTGGTTTGTATTTGAACCAGCCCCTCTCTCTCTCTAAATATATATATATATATATATATTTATATATATATATATATATATATTATATAGGGTGACATGGTTTAAAAAAACGGTCGAGGCGGACGCCTCGAGACGAGGCGCCTAAAATTCGTACCTGAGGTGCCGCCTCACATTCCTAGGATAAAACGGTCATATTTTGAAGAGGCGAGGCAGTGAGGCGGTGAGGCGTTTCAGAGGCGTTAGCCACATGTATATTTGATTTTTTTTCTTTAGACCATTCATTTTGTTTTTATAAATCATTTTGACTTCTAATTTTGTCATAATAAAGGACTTGCTTTATGTCGTTCATTACTATTTAAAGTAGACTTTTTCACCAAAGTACACCTATCTAGTTCTATCAACCAAAAAATGTGTACTTTGGTTGATACAAAAAGAAATTTGTAGTCTTCATATTCTCCAAGGATTGGGAACCGGCTCACTCTCTCCCTCTCTCATTTTTGTTTCTAAGAAAGTCCCTTTTTCTTCAAGAAAAACTCACTTTTCTTCAAAAAAAAAAAAACCCACATTTTTCTCTAAGAAACTCCCATCTTTTCTTCATCTTCTTCAAGGAATAGGAACCATCAACATATTTTATATTTGAGACCAAGTGAGTATTTTTCTGTTTATATATTTCTGCTTGTATTTCATGCTATTATTTTATGTTAATATTTTTCTGTCCATATTTCTGTCAGTATTTCTGTTAATGTTTTCTGCATATTTTTCTGTTTTATTTTGTGTTTGCTGTCCATATTTCTGGTTGTATGTTATGCCAATATTTTTCTTTTTCTGTTAATATTTTTATGTTTTACAGCATGTTAGTTTTCTGTTTCTATTAATATTTGATAGAGTCAAAGAAATAGCTTCAAAAGAGGTTGGGTTCTGAAGTCTGTCCAGTTTTGAGAAGAAAGCTCATAAGCTCAAAGTCAGAGTGACTAGAGTGAAGATAAGCCTAAGGCATAACTTCTGAAGTGGCTACTTCAGAAGTTCTGAAGATTCTGAGGCTGTTTTGAAGAACTTCTTAAGTATATTCTGAAGATGTTCAGAAGTAGTTCTGAACGTACTCCTTATACGTGTATAGATACTGTAGGTCTGTCATGTAATGTATTGTCACTTTAGTATTTCCCATTGTATATACATAGAAGGTTAGTTAGCTTGTTATAACTAACGTTCATAGATCTTATATACTGTAAAGATATATCTATGTGTAATCTTGTCAATATGAATATTACATCCGACTTTCTTGCAATACTTCTTGTTAATACTTTACTTACTTTCTACATATTGGTACTTGGGATCTATCAATTGGTATCAGAGCTAATTCATTTAATTTTTGATTCTACTAAGAACTTGTCAGATCTGACAAGTTCTTGAAATTCTTGATCAATCTATTCAAGATTGATTCGAATTGTTCTAAATTTCAAATTTAGGTGATTTTGCGATCATTCAAATCAGGATGTCGAAAGAAATTGTCTCCATCGGATCTGAAACTAAACCACCTACTATGTTCTTGGGAGAATATCAGCAATGGCGCATAAGGATGATTCAATTATTGGATAACATTGATGAGGCATTGATGCAATCCATTGTCAATGGTCCCCTTGAAGTATATGTGGAAATTGCTGCTGTTCCTAGAAGAGAAACTACTCCTGAAATTCCAGCCAGCCGGATCAAGAAGAGTCCAGGTATGTATAACAATGATGAAAAGGAGCAAACAAAAGTGCATAGAAGGGCACTTATTTTACTCACCATGGTCATCCCAAATGAAATATTCAATAGAGTTGATAGCTTAACTTCTGCTAAGGCCATGTGGGATGAAGTAGAGGCTCAGATGAAGGGGAGTACAAAAGCTCAAGCTCAGAGACTGAACATATGTATTGGTACATATGAAAATTTCAGATACAAAGAGAGTGAATCAATTACTGAAACTTATCACAGATTCAACAATATTCTGAATGGCCTAAGGAGAAATGGTGTTCAGAAATCAAATTCAGATATTAACAATAAGTTTCTGAATAATTTGGGGAATGAATGTTCTTGCTTTTCTGACAACATGGTTACAAGAAATATGTCTAAAAAATCTATCCATGATGTTTATGGAATTTTGTTTCAACAAGAAGACAAAATCAAGTTTAGACATAATGAACAGAAAAAGACAAATGATACTATAGCCTTGTTAAGCAAGAAACTAAACAGTTCAATGCCAATGTCATCAAAGAACAAAGTTTGTGAAATTCCAGAAACTGCCCTCTGTGATGGAAATGAGCCAGATGAAGAATTGAAAAGGATTTATGATAATATTGCTTTTATGACAAGACAATTCCATCAAAGATACTATCAGAAATACAAAAACAAATCAAAGTCTGAAGATGGAGCTAAGAAGATCTTAAGTCAAGATGCTGTTCAACAAGATAATAAAAAACCAGCTAGGTGTTTCAATTGTGGAAAACCTGGTCATTTTGCAAGACAGTGCAAAATGCCTAAGGTCAAGAATGCTGGTTACTATGAAAAGAAGCATCTACTTGCAAAGAAGAAGGAAATTAATCTAGCTCTAGTAACAAAATATGAAGAAGATTGGTTGAACTGGAGTGATGGAGAATATGATGAAGAAGTTGCTCATTATGCTTCAAACTGCTACATGTGCCAGGTGGATCCAGTAAATACTCATGCACATGATTCTGAGGTACAAACTTCTTCTTCTGAACTTAATTCTGAAACAGATTCATCATTAAATTCTGATAATTCTGAAAATAACATGCAAGACCAAATTCTGAACATGACTTCTGAATTTGAAAATCTTAGAAACAGAATAAAAGGTGAGAGAACTTTGGTAAATAAGTTTAGAGCTGAAAGTCAAATTTACAAACAAAATTACCAAAATGCTGAAGGAACACTTGAAAAAGTTTCTAAAGAAAAATCTTTATTGAAAGAAAAGATGGATAGTATGCAAAAAGATATTCTTAAAGAAAAATCTGAAAAGGATCAAGAAATTATACTTGAATTATACAAAAAGATCAAGAAATTAGAAGATCTGAATTTTAAAAGAGGTCAAACTGAAAAAATTCTGAATATTTTAACAAGTCAGGCTCATAATTCAAAATTTTATAATATCAAAACAGGCTTAGGATATAATGAAAGTCAAATTTTAAAGAAAGCACCTTCAAATCTATATGATGTTTCAAATATGAAAATTTTCAATGAGAAAAGGAAAGGTGTTGTAAATAAACCTGTTGATCACTCTTTGCCTGAAAGAATTCCATTTATCAAATCAGAAGTTTTATTTTCAAATGAAAAACCTCTTGGCTCAAGTGATTCAATAAAACATTCTGAATCAGAAATAAGTTCTGAACCGATATCTGAAGATTCAAATACCTCTGAAGTTACTTCTGAAGTATCTTCTGAATCAAAATCTGAAGTTATTCCAGAAATTGATACTTCTGAATGTACATCAAATAATACTTCTGAAGCTCAAACTAAATAGATTTTAAAGAAATTCTTGAAGACTTATATGAAGAATTTTCAGAAATTGAATCTTTAAATGATAATGAAGAGACTTCAGAAATATTCTTTGATAATTCAGATGATGAAACTGAGAAAGTTCTTATCAATGAATCAAGTTCTGAAAATAAAGAGAAACTTTCCAACTTAATTTTTTTGCCTCAAATATGACTTAGAACAAATTTTCAGATTTAATGAATGCCTCAGATTCTGATGATGATGATCCTAGTGTTGCAATAATAGACAAAGATGGATACATAGTTTACAAATCCAAATCTTCTATGACTGAGGGAGAGAAATTAAAATTCGAAGAACCAAAATTACCCTCAGAAATGTTTAATGGTGTATTCTTGAAAAATGAATATAAACATTGTACATCTGAAATAAATTCTTCTACAGGTTCTAATTCTACTCCTTCTAAAAATGCTTTAAAAGACACATCTTTCTTAACAACAGAAAAATCATCATTATCTTCTTCAGATTTTGTCACAAGAGTCAAGATTTTTGACAAAGGACAATCTTCCATTTCTAAATCTGAAAAACATAATTCAAAAGTTGAAAAGAATGTTGATAAAAAGTCTTCTTATTCTAATCCACATATCTTATCTTTTACAGAGCTATCCACTCTACTTTGGAAGAAAAAAGGTGAAAGACTATCAAAGAAAGGTGAAAGAATATCTTTTACAGAGCTATCCTTTTTTAAGAAATTTGATGTACACAAAGTCAATACTTTGAATAAAAGCAAACATTCTGTTCCTAAAATAAATGTTGTTAACTCTTGCTTATGTGTTGAGATATTGAAGGTTCTTAAGAATCATATTCACTGTCTGAAATGTGGACATCATAATTTTCAATTAGATTCCAACATCAAGAAGAAAAATCCTAAGAAACCAGTCAAGAATTCTTCAGCAAATTTTTCAAAAAGAAAATATAATAAATATAAAAAGGATAAATCTGTTAACCAAAATACTGAACAAAATTATGAATTCACTTCTAATAAATCTAAATTCAGAATTTCTTCTGTCATAGCTAATCTGAAAGGACCCATTCTTAAATGAGTACCTAAAACTCAATAATTGTTTTAGCAGATGTGTAATGTGTGAGTTTTAGACTCTGGTTGTTCAAGACACATGACACCTTACAAAGAATTACTAACTGATTATCATGAGAGATATGGAGGAACAGTTAGCTTTGGAAACAATACAAAAGGCTATGTAAGAGGATATGGAACTTTTACAAAGGGAGATGTGACTGTAATGAAAGTTTTCTATGTTGAGGGTCTCAAGCATAATCTGTTTAGTATAAGTCAGTTTTGTGAAAAATATTGGAAAGTGCAATTTGACATTGACTTCTGTCATGTTCTTATTTCTGAAAATCTAAACAAATTAACAGCCTATAGAGATGGAGATATCTACACTGCTACTTTCACTAAAGATGGTCAACTGCAAGGAGTGTGTTATATTTCTACTACCATGAAAAATGAAAGTTAGTTATGGCACAAAAGGCTATCTCATCTGAATTTCAAAGCAATTTCTAGATTGGAAAGACACAAATCAGTAAGAGGTTTGCCAAAGATCAAGTTTGAAAGAAATTCATTATGTTCTGCATGTGAGCTTGGAAAGATAAAAAGAAGTTCACATCCTCTAAAATGCTTTCTTCATGTCAATCACCACTTGAAATGCTACATATGGATCTATGTGAACTAATGAAGACTCAAAGAATGGGAAGAAAGAAGTATATCATAGTAATAGTTGATGAATATTCAAGATATACTTGGGTTGAATTTCTTAGACTTAAATTTGATACTTTTGATATACTTATTCATTTTCTAAAGAAAATACAGGTTCTTCTTCAACTTCCTATCCAAAAGATCGGAAGTGACAATGGCACAAAATTTACAAATTCTACACTTCAGAATTTTTTGGATTATGTTGGAATATCTCATAACTTTTCTGCTGCAAGAACTCCTCAACAGCATGGAGTAGTTGAAAGGAAGAACAGAACCTTAGTAGAGGCTGCAAGAACTATGCTTGCCTATTTAGAATTACCTTTATCTCTTTGGGCAGAAGCAATAGCAACTGCTTGCTTTACTCAGATTAGAACCATCCTCAACAGAAAACTTCTCAAAACTCCTTATGAAATTATTAAAAAGAGAAAACCCTCTGTTGATTACTTTAAAATTTTTGGATGCAGGTGTTTTCTTCTGAATGACACACAACACTTAGACAAACTTGCTCCTAAAGAAGTAGCTGGAGTATTTGTTGGCATATAGAGTTCTCATAAAAGGCACACAAAGGATCATTGAAACTTTAAATATATAATTTCATGAGCCAACAATGACTTCTGAACAAGACAGTTCAGAACTCAAGCTTAATTAAGTTTCTGAAATTTTAGACTCAGAAAAGAGAAAAACTTATAAAACTTCTGAATCTAAATCTTTACTAAAATCAAATTTAGATTCATTATTTCAAGATTTATTTGACATTTCTGTTAATGTTTCTGCAGATTATCATAATCCATCTCTTCTTAGACCTATTCCAGAACTGTATTCCACAGAAACTTCTATCTCAAATCTTTCTGAACCACCTAACTCAACATCAAATTCAGAACTTACTACTTCTGAATCTGTACAAGTTAATTCTGGACCAATTCAGGTCACTTCTGAACCCACAATACCTATTTCTGAACCAGTGACTATTCCTTCTGAACCTGTACAGAATCTTCAATTTGAGGGGGAGACTTCAGATCTGCATTCAACAAGTAATCTAAATTATGAACCACATGCAATCATTGATGAATATGACTCCTTAAATAATGTCTCATATGTTCAACCATTACCAAATGTGAACAAGTGGACATCAAGTCATCCCATGCATCAAATAATAGGTGATGTCTCAAAAGGGGTACAAACAAGATCAACCATAGCTAATGAATGTCTGTATGTGAATTTTTTAAGCAGTATTGAACCCAAAAAGCCAAGTGAAGCTCTTCAGGATCTAGACTGGATATTAGCTATGCAAGATGAGCTAAATCAATTTGAAAGAAACAAAGTCTGGAGACTAATTCCAAAACCAAAGGGAAAATCAATTATTGGCACAAAATGGGTTTTCAGAAATAAGAAAAGATGAACATGGAATTATTGTGAGAAATAAAGAAAATTTTGTAGCCAAGGGTTATTGTCGACAAGAAGGTATAGATTATGAAGAAACCTTTGCTCCTGTGGCTAGGCTAGAAGCCATTAGGATATTTCTAGCTTACGCAGCACACAAAAACATGAAAGTCTTTCAAATGGATGTCAAATGTGCATTTCTGAATGGAATTCTTCTTGAAGAAGTATATGTTGAACAACCAGAAGGCTTTGTTAGCAAGGAATTTCCAGATCATGTTTATATCTTAGATAAAGCTCTATATGGACTTAAACAAGTACCAAGAGCATGGTATGAAACTCTCACAACTTTTCTTCTGAATTCTAAGTTCAAAAGAGGTACTGTTGATACAACCTTATTTATGAAAAAGGAAGGTGAAGACATGATCTTAATACAAATATATGTGGATGATATTATATTTGCTTCTACAAATCCAAAATTTTGTAAATTTTTTGAGAAAATCATGCAAACTGAATTTGAAATGAGTATGATGGGAGAGTTAACATTCTTTCTTGGTTTACAAGTTAAACAACTTCCCACTGGAATATTCATTAATTAAACTAAGTATGTTTTTGACTTACTTAAAAAGTTTGACATGTCTGACTATTCTAGTATTCAAACACCAATGGCCACTACTATTAAACTTGAACCAGATTTATCTGGTAAATCTGTTGACCAAAAGAAGTAAAGGGGTATTAATGGTTCTTTGCTTTACTTAACAACAAGTAGAACTGATATTATGTTTGCCACATGTATTTGTGCAAGATATCAAGCCAATCCTAAAAAATCTCATCTTCTTGCTGCTAAAAGAATACTTAGATACCTAAAAGGTTACCTTCATTGGGACTTTGGTATCCTAAGGATTATGGATTTGAACTAACTTCTTTCACAGAGGCAGATCATGGTGGTTGTAAATTACACAGGAAGAGCACATCTGGATCATGTCAATTTTTGGGTGATAGACTTGTAAGCTGGTCTTCCAAAAAGCAGAACTGTGTATCCACTTGTACTGCAGAAGCTGAGTATGTAGCTGCTGCTATATGTTGCTCACAAGTCATCTGGATGCAAATTCAACTCAAAGATTATGGCTATACATTCAAAAAGATTCCTCTGTATTGTGACTCTAAGAGTGCCATAGCCATCACAGCTAATCCTGTCCAACATTCAAAGACCACACATATTGATATGAGGTATCATTTTATTAAAGATCATGTTGAGAAAGGTAACATAGAACTGTTTTTTGTTCAGACTGATTATCAATTAGCAGATTTGTTTACCAAAGCACTTGATGAAAAAAGGTTTAATTTTTTGGTAATCAAATTAAGCATGATGAATTTGTCTACATAAGTATTTTACATCAACTAAGAGTTAAGAATTAAATTCTGAGACTATATTATTCAGAATTTTGAAAAATGTTAACTTCAGAAGTTCTGAGGTTAAATTTTCAGAAGTCTACCTTACATGTCTCAGAAGTACTAATTCTTAATTTCTAAAGTTTTTGTATTATAATACTTATAATTTTCTTTTACATTTCTATATATAGCATTTTCCAAGGGATATATATATATATATATATATATATATTTGCTCATGATTCAAGGGGGAGTGGTACTCTTACATGATGTTTTGGTTCATTTGGATTACATCTCAATCAAGATCTGAAAAGATGGATACTCATTCAAAACTTACAAATCTTAGAAGAATGGACAAACTTCTGAAGAAAGAAACTTATTTTATAAATTGTTCAAACTTACTTCTGACATATCAAACTGTTTTATGTATTCAGAAGTATGTTGTTTTAAATGTTTTTCATGAATATCTCATTCAAAACTTACAAATCTTAGAAGAATGGACAAACTTCTGAAGAAAGAAACTTATTTTATAAATTGTTCAAACTTACTTCTGACATATCAAACTGTTTTATGTATTCAGAAGTATGTTGTTTTAAATGTTTTTCATGAATATCAAGACATATCATTCAAGTTCTGAAAGAAATTCGCAAATTCTGAATCATTTCATCAAACTTCAGAACTTGTTCTCAAAAGTTCTGAACATCCCGCTGCGAAGTTATCTTTAATCCACGCGTGTGCCACGTGTTTTAATTTCATTCAAAGAGTCTTAATCACGTTGCAAAACGGTTCAGTAATCCAAAATTAACTGTTGTAATTCATGATTACACTCCTAATCATCATTACTTTTTCCTTACTTTTCTGCCACGTGTCCTACTCATATCTTCCACCTCATAAATCAATGGCATCGTCATCTTCTTCATATTTAGCGAAATTTCCTATCGAAAGTTGTTTTCTGCTTTCTTTGAACTTCAACATTTCTCAGAAACTCAAATTTTCACAAACATGTCGATTTCAAACATTGATCAACCCATTCAAACTTCCAAGTCATGTTTCAGTAACTGCGATGACTCTTCAAATGCCGATTCCTTCAAAATTGTTCCCAAAAATGTCATGATAGGATCGATTGAAGTATCCTTGGACAATGATCCAATGCTTGAAGACACTGCAACCAAAGGAATGGATGTTGCCGATCCTTCGAATCCTAACCCTAACCCTAATCCTAGCACTAAAATTGGGGGAAATCAATCTAAACCAATTGATGTTCTCTCTGAATCTCAATCAAGAGTTGGAAGTCCTCAAGATTCACTTTATGGTCCTGATCTTACCAAACATTCTATTCCAGAAGCTTAACGAAAGGAAATTAAAAGGAACAATTGTGCTCTAAACCTGCGATCAACATATTTTAATGATGATCAACAGATTCTCATTGAAATATTGAAGAAACATCCATTTAAAGTAATGCTTACAAGGTTCTTTCTAGTTTCTGAAGAATATTTGCAACAGTGGTGGTACTATGTAGAGATTGATGAAGAGGCTGATGATATTTCTTCACTAGTTCATGGTTACAGATTTTCTCTTGTGGCTTCAGATATTAGGAGTATTCTGAATCTTCCTAAAGCTAATGCAGTTGTGGGTAAAACTACATTTGATGCTATTCCTTCAAACACTCAGATCATTGCTGATTTTCTGAAGTTGGGTTATTCAGAAAACATAACTGCACTTAGTTCATTCAGAAGAAAGTATTTACCTCCTATTTGGTACTCTTTGTTCACAATCATCAATACTTACTTATCCGGTAAAGGTTCAAGTCTTGATCAAGCCTCCACAAATGTAAGCATCATTTTTCATGGAATTGCTCACAACAAGCATTATGATTATGCTTCCATGATTTTTGAAGAACTGAAGACAACCATTTCCAAGAAGTTCTCTTATACTTATATTCCACATCAGAGGTTCTTTCAGATTTTTATTAAAGGAGCAATGAGGTCAGTTGACTCAATTCCAAAACTTGATAATGCAGTATTTGTTCCTTTATTTACTTTGGACAATTTGAGACCACCAAGTACTAAGCTCAAATTCCCTAATGCTATGCCTCTTCCAACAGAATTATTCGCTTATGTCAATCCTAAAAATAGGTATTTGAGTGAGTATTGTGAATCTATGGGATTGCCTAAACCAACAATCTCTTCCCCAGATTCAACCCCAAGTGGTGAGAAAGGTGAGGGGTCTAGAATTCCTAGTGAGAGAGGGGAGGAAGTTCATAGTGGGGAACAACCTCATAGTGAAAAATGGAAAAATGTAAATGAGAGATAAGGTAGATCTGTAAGAAAAAGAACTGATGAGGGGAGATCACAGGTAAAAGAAAAAGAAACCTGTACACTAGCTGATACAAGCCAGACAACCACACAATCTATTACTTCACACTCTTTGGTGGGTAATATTGAACAAGCCAGTGAGCCCATGACAACTTTTGTTAACCCTCCTAGCCACTCACTTATCTCTCAACAGAAGGGTGTTTCATTAACACATATGGGGCAAGCAGCTCATAAACCATTAGATTCTTCTATGGAGGATGCTAGTGTTGAAATAGAAGGATATATGTCCCCCTTCACACAAAAGAGCACATTGAGTCTGAGAGTCCACTCAGAATAGAGCCTAATGACCCACTTGAAGTGGATTTTCATCACACTAACACACATCTTTCAGATGTCAAAAAGCAAGGTGTTTGTCACATTGCAACAACATTCATAGATGTTCCTATGATTGGACATCAAGGATTGGATGGAAGTCGTGGTGGGATGAACATCTTAAAAGCCCCATTCACTGAATTTTCATTGATTCATGATGTGGTGACATCAACAGGGCAACCTACTTCTGTAGGACTACAAACAGGACCATTTGTTGGTCTTGGAAATGTTACCCTTACTTCTGATTTTTCAGAATTTAAGAACTTATATACTTCTGAATTTGCAAAGATTCAGAAGACCATCAAGGACTTGTCTGAATCTACTTCAAAGGTGATGGAGGATAGGGTGGCCAGTCAGGAGAAAAGATTGGAAGAAAAACTTGATGCTTTAAAACAAACTTCTGTATCATCTAATGATTTGAAGGCTTTCCATGAAGTTATTAAACAATCATTTTCTGAAGTAGCTTCCCCTGTCTCAACTTTCAGAACTTCACTGCCATCTTCAATTGCTCAACCAGATCTATCTAACTTGGCAACCAAAGATGATATCCAACAAATTCTGAATAAATTAACTTTTGTTCAGAATACTCAAACACTTCTGGATCAAAGAATTTTAGCTTTAGAATGCAGACCTCAGGCAGCGACTTTGAAGAGAAAGCATGATGATCAGGATCCTGATGATCATGAGGGGGAGAAAAGAAGAAAAGTGTCTGAGCCTGCTAATGAAGATGTTCTGTTGTTAAAGGCACAAACTTCTGAAAGAACTTCTGAAGAAGTTCAGAAAGAAAGTAGTACTGAAAAAGTGTCAGAAGCAATTGAAGACATTCTGATTTTTGAACCTGAAGGTGTATGTTCTGAAGTTGATCCTGTTATGAGTGAGCAAGTTATTTCTGAAGATGTTAATGCAGAAAAAGATATATCAGAAGAAGGTGAGGAAGGATATGAAACTGAAAAATTGTCACTTAATTCTGATGATAATGCTGGAACAGATAGTATAGATATTTTGCCTGATTCCAATGAAGAAATGCTCAATGAATATCTAGCATTTGAAGAAGTGATTGGAGAACCTGGTGATCTATCTGATGTCATTATGTTTGATGAAGAAGAAGAGTTAAATGAAGTCAGAGATATTGTTATTTGGAGACCTTTACTGATAAATGGAAGAGTAGATGAAGAACTTCCCGAATATTTTATGGTGGATTTTTAGTAGATTCTTGATGAAGTATGTATTGCTGAGTTCACCAAGGAATCTGGAGTGTAGATTCTTGGATGAAAGATTGTCAATTTTAAAAAATTTCATAGATCAACCTTCTGAAGATGTATTTGTCATTATTTTTCTAGATCATATGGCTGAGGTTGATTTTCCAGATGAAGTTCTCATGAAGTATGCTGGAGAGTTTGTTGTAAAATTCAAGGAGTGCATTACTATTCCAAAGATTTCTCTGCCAATCTTGGAAGAACTATGGTTGATCAGATTCATGGGTGAAGGAAATTATTTTTGACAAGCTTGGTGATGAAGAAACTATTTTTTCCAGAAGATACTTATAGTTATATGTATAAAAGAAGCTTGAAGAATGCAACTCTGGAAAGCTTTATAAATGATGAAGGGTCTGAAGATCATGTTTCCAAAGTGAAATCTTTTCTGCAAAGGCATGGAATTCAAGAGATGCATGACTCTATACCAATTAAACACTTCAAACGTATATCAAGAATGATTGAAGATGATCTATTGATAATAAGGATTGGAGCTGAAAGAAGAGATGGTACACTTACTAAATTTACTCAGTATGATTTGTACAAGCTGAGGTTACAAGATAAACTTTCCTTCCTGAGTTTCTCTGTAAAAAGAGAAGACTCAGATATTGTTTCAGAAATCAGAAGAGTTTTGGGGATTTATATCAGAAATCTGATAAAACATGATTTCCAACTTTCATTAGAGAAGAGGTTAAATAAAGTTAATCTTTTGGAGCCTGTTTATGTGGACAGAGAAGGCATAACAACTATTTTCACCAGTCCAGAGATTGGATTTTTGTTTAAAGCTGAAGGGTCAAGCAATAGATCTTTTATTGTCTCTGATATTCCAAAATATTCAATAGCTACTCTAAATTGGTTGTGTGAATATACAAAGTGGATTACTAGTTCTTCTGAACTCAAAAGTGAAATAGTTTATCTGATCAAGGAGAGGATTAACTTCAGAGAATATGTTAGAAAGTGTATGCTAGCTGGGAACACAAAGATAAATACCATTAGAGAAGCAGACGATCTTCTGAGCAATTTATATGATTTCCAAGTCCATGTCAAGGAGCAAAACATTGAGTTTGAAGTTAGACAGTTAGCTCAGACAATAAGAAGTTCAGAAGCTGGTATGTCTGAACAACCAAAAGAAAGATTTGAGAAAGACAAGGGAAAATAAATAGTCTTAGAAGCTGTTGAAGAAGAAAGATGGCCAACTACTCAGATTTTTGAAGCTGAGAAGTGACAAATTCAAAGAATTGAAGAAAATGCATATACTCTATTTCTTGAATATTTTCATCCTGAAATATTCATTGAATATGAACGAAGATTCAATTTCATTGATTGTTGGATTGAAAAAACATCTGGTTGGAAACAATGGTATTCTAATATCATTCAGAAGCTAAAAATACCAATTTATGAAGCAAGAAAAGACAGTCCAATTGTAAAGGTGATTACAGCAGACATAAAGTCAAAAATGAATTACAAGTATGCCTATTTCACCGTTGAAAGATAGAATGGTGAAATATCTACTTTTTCATAAACAGATTTTCAGAACGTTTACTTAAAAGACTTACTCAGAGTTTACAAGAGTCTTAATCCATTTCATGATGTGATTGCCAAATTCAGAAAGACTTTTCCAGTTCTGAAGAATGGGATATACAGAGAGTTCATTTGGGCTTCAAAGACTGATTTTCAAGTGGCATATGTACTTGGCAAAGATAAAGTACATCTGAGCAGACCAAATTTTGAATTACAAGGCATTGAGAAGTTGCAGAAAGGCACTTTAATTGTTCATCCTCCAGGATTTGTCTGCAAATTTGAATCTCAGATGTTATTTGTCAGATTTGAAGACATCCATAAATGCTGTAATGGAACTTTGCTAGCTATAAGTGACAGGTTGGTGAAAAGACAAAAATCAAGGCCAAAGAATTTTAATGATGCTGAATGGAATGAATACAGAAAACTTGCGAAGGAGATGCATAAAAGGATTAACATGTTGTTGGAGTACATAAAGCTTATCTTGGGAGAAGTAAGACAAATTCTGAACAACTGGGGTTACAATTTGAACTTTTGAAACTAAGGGGGAGATTGATAGAGTCAAAGAAATAGCTTCAAAAGAGGATGGGTTCTGAAGTCTGTCTAGTTTTGAGAAGAAAGCTCAGAAGCTCAAAGTCAGAGTGACTAGAGTGAAGATAAGCCTAAGGCATAACTTCTGAAGTGGCTACTTTAGAAGTTTTGAAGATTCTGAGGCTGTTCTGAAGAAGTTCTGAAGTATATTATGAAGATGTTCAGAAGTAGTTTTGAATTTACTCCTTATACGTGTATAGATACTGTAGGTCTGTCATGTAATGTACTGTCACTTTAGTATCTCCTATTGTATATAAATAGAAGGTTAGTTAGCTTGTTATAACTAACATTCATAGATCTTATATACTGTAAAGATATATCTTTGTGTAATCTTGTCAATATCAATATTACATCCGACTTTCTTGCAATACTTCTTGTTAATACTTTACTTACTTTCTACATATTGATACTTGGGATCTATCAATATTTTTCTGTTTACAGCATGTTGTTTTTCTATTTCTGTTAATATTTTTCTGTTTTACAACAACCATGTTATTTTGTGTTTTCTGTTATTGTTAATATTTTTACAGCAGCCATGTTAATATTTTTCTGTTTTACAGCCATGTTTTATGTTTTCTGTTACTGTTTTATTGGAGCAAATTTGCTCCAATTTTTTTTTTACCGTTTTTGTTAATGTTTCTTTTACTGTTGCTGTTTTCTGTTACTGTTTTTTTCTGTTACTGTTTTATGTTACTGTTTATGTTTTCTAATTTATATTTTGCTGTAATATGTTATTTTGTTTTCTGTTTTGTAATTTGTTTCTATTTTATGAAATTAGTTGACATAGTAAACAACAACAAATGGGATCAAGGAAAGATCCAGTTTGGAAATATAGTGAGGAAATTACGGCTCCCGGAGATGGAGTAAAAAAAGGATACAAATGCTTTAAGTGTAAGTTTTGCCATAAAGAAATCAAAGGAGGAGTAAAGAGAGTCAAAGAACATCTTACACAAACCCATAAAGATATTTCACCATTCCCAAGCGTTCATCCCGAAGTCAATGACGAGATCGTCCGATACTTAAGTAAATTCTAAGGCGCAAAGGTTGCTTATCAATAAAACTTTCAAGAAACGATGGATCAAGGATCTTACTTTGGTAGTGGAAATGCAAGTAACACTCCTTATCCTAATGGTGGGAGTTTTCATGGGGTTAGAGGTCATATGGATCGATTCGTAGAGAACGTCGGAGACGGTGAAAATGTGGTTCCAAGTCCAACACATCCTAAGGAACACCACAACCAAGTTTGCATGGATATCAGAAGATTCTTCTTTGAGAATGGGATTCCATCCAATGTTGTAAGAAGTCCTTCATTTGCCAATGCAATCCGATCGATAGGAAATTACGGTCGCGGATTGAAACCTCCCACAATGTACGAATTGAGAACTTGGATATTGGAAGAAGAAGTGAAGACTACAGATGAAATTGTAAACGAAATTAAAGCGACATGGAAAGAAACCGAGGTCTCATTGTTATCCGATGGTTGGACGGATATGAGAAATAGAAGTTTGATCAATTTCTTGGTCAACAATCGTCATGGGACCGTTTTCTTGAAGACCATCGATGCATCGGATTGTGTGAAAAACACACAAAAATTGTTTGAGTTACTTGATGAAGTGATCGAAGAGATTGGGGAAGACATCGTGATACAAGTGGTTACGGATAATGCTAGTGCGTATAAAGCGGCAGATAAGATGTTAATGGAGAAGAGAAAAAAATTATATTGGACTCCATGTGCCGCTCATTGCATCGATTTGATGCTTGAGAAAATTGGAGAGTTGCCTCAACAAAAGAATGCTTTGCTTAAATCAAAACGAATTAGCAACTTTATCTATAATCATCAATGGGTCTTGAGCTTGACAAGAAAATTTTGTAAAAAAGATCTTCGTCCCCCCGCCGCCATACGATTTGCCACGACCTTTTTAACTTTAGAAAGCATGTGTGAGTTGAAGCAAGGATTGCAAATGATGTTTATTTCAAATGAGTGGTCGGATTGTGCATGGAGGAAAAAACCGGAAGGAAAAGCAATCAAGAAGATTGTAATGGATGATCGCATTTTTTTTGGCCTAGTGTGGTTTATTTAATTAAAACCACAAAGCCCCTTGTACATGTCCTACGAATTGTTGATGGTGAGACTCCCGCAATGGGATTTATTTATGGTGCAATGAATGAGGCAAAAAAAAGTATTGCAAGTAACTTAGATGATGATGTTTCTTCTTACAAGGAGATTTGGGACATCATTGATACAACGCGGGAGCATCAATTGCATCGTGATTTACATGCATACGGATACTTTTTGAATCCTTGATTTAGATGGTCCCTCGATTCTTCTAACAATAGGGATATTACAAGGGGGTTGTTCGCTTGTATGGAGAGGCTCATCAAGGATGATGTGATGTATACAAAGTATGAACAACAAATCAATGAATACAAAAATAAACGAGGATTGTTTGCGTTAAAAGGATCTTTGTCAAGTTACATGACACGTTGACCGGGCAAATACGCATACTTTTAAATTTTATTTATAAAATTGTAGTTATTTGTAAATACTCGCTATCATTTTTTTTCATTGAAAGATGTAGTTGAATGGTGGGATACTTATGGAGTTGAGGTGCCCGAGTTGAGGTTGTTTGCTATGAAAATTCTTGGGCTTACTTGTTCATCTTTCGCATGTGAACGCAATTGGAGTACTTTCAATCAAGTACACATGAAGAGAAGAAATCGCCTAACTATGGATAGGATGAATAGCTTGGTGTGTATTATGTACAACAAGAAGTTGAAACAACGATTTCAAAAGAAAAAGACACGAAAAGATGAAGAAGATCCTTTTTGTGTTGAAGACGTCTCTTCTGATGATGAGTAGGTAGCCAATCCAAATGTTGATCAAAACGATGATGAGATAAGTAGGGGTGAAGGTAGGTGTGAAGATGATGAAGAAAGAAGATGATGAAGATGATGAAGAAGTTCAAGAAGATGATGAAGATGATAATAGACTTGATTATGGAATTTTTACGATGGATAATGTTTCATGAACTTATGATTAGAATTTTAGAACTTTTATGTAGATGCTTTAAGACTTATAGTTAGTGCTTAGTAGTTAGTAGTTAGTGCTTAGTGCTTAGTGCTTAGTGCTTAGTGCTTAGTGCTTAGTATTTAGTAACTTAGTATTTAGTAATATTGTTGAATTATGGATTCTATGGTTTGGTTATTTTGGTATGAAAATATAAAATTATGTGTCTTCTTAAGTGTTGTGAATTTATGATTTTTTTGTTTTACTTTTTTGGGGCTTACGCCTCGACTGCCTCGAGGCTTATGCCTCACGTACCAACTAAAAAAACGCGTTCAGGCTTGTTTCCATTTTTTAAACCTTGTAGGGTGATAATCAAATAAAAACAAAAAAAAAGGTTAAGGACTTAAAGACTAATCTCAAACATTCAAGAGTTTTGATCAATGGTTATTAAAAAAATGGAATTTTTGTAATATTAGCAAAATACATATCCAATCCCATGTGTAATTTGAAAAGTTAAGGATAAACATGTAATTTCAATCACTTGCTCCAACCTTAATATCCATCCTATATGCCGCCGCCATCACCAAAATGAATTTTTATGTTTTATCTAGTGAATCTTGTTACCAAAATGATAATTATGTCATTTTTAATTAAAAATAACTTTAAATTAAAATCATAAGATCTAAGGCTTAGATCGGTTCTCACAATCTTCATGGGAGATCTAAGTTATCTATGATAACTATGAGATCTTATCTCATTCATTGAAATAATTGATCGATGGTCCATAATTAACTGAATTAAATATGATAATATTACTTAATTAAAGCAAGATAATTTAATTAAATAATATGTAAAAGGTATCATAGTAATTTAACATTGTATGTGATCTTTATCTAAATAAGGCAGGTTCCTATGTTACCAGAAGAAATTAAAAGAAATATTCTAACAAAATCAATTCAAATAAAATAAAAGTCATCGCTGCAACTCAAATACCCATTTGGCTCCCGTTTTTTGTACGAAGATTCAATAGAACGGTTTTCCGATAAACCTTAAAATTCACTTCCATCGATTTCGCCGAACGATTAACTCCAGAAACTTGATTCAAGATAATGGAAGAAGGCGATGGAGGTATGTGATACATTATGCAATATTGGTTTCATTTTGAATTTATTATCATAAATAACAATGATTAATGTAATGCACATAGTTCGTAGAAGCATAAGAATGAAGGAGAAAGGGATGTTTACATATTCGAACACAACAGACACAACAATACACATCGACGATGAGGAGGAACTTCCAGAAGATGAACAACCAACTAATAAATCGGGTATCGTTTGATTTTAGTCTATTTGTCCCATCGTTCTTGTTTTTATGGTTATCGGATACTTGTGAGTTGCTCTGGTTTTATGAAAAAAAGGGATTTGGTACTTTTGACATATGATATATACCTTCTGTTTTGTTTAAAGCACACAAAAGCATATGCACTCTATACACCTCATTTATATACATGAACAACTTGTTTGATTTATTTCGTTTGAAGTTATGTGATACATTCAAATGTGAAATGACCAAATTTTTTAACTGAATGTGTTTTAATGTTTTAACTAGGGGTGGCAATCGGTTCGGGTTCAACCCATTTATTAAACAGGTCGAGAATCCCACCCCAACCCAACCCATTTAATTAAATGGGTTGAGATTTTCAACCCAACACAACCTACAACTTAAATGGGTTCAACCTGGGTTCGACCTGTTTATAAAATTTCAACCCAACCTGTTAAATAAATGGGTTCAACCTGGGTTGACCCATTTAATTTTACAATGCATAAAACTAAGTAGGCCGACAATATTCTTGCCGACGACGTGGGTGGTACTGTTAAGATGAATGACAAAACGAGCCGACGAGAGTCACGAGACAAAAAGATGATGCCAATGAGAGAAAAAGACGACAATCGCCAGAGGAAGACGAGAGCAGAGATGCCGGAGGAAGACGAGAGCACAACGTCGGACGAGAGAGAGCAAACTAGGGTTTTTTCCTTTTTTGATGGAGGCGTTCTAAAATCTAAATGCATCTAGGGTTTTCCTATTTAGATTCACTTTTCTTTAACACTAAAATTTAAAAATTATATTTTAAAAATAAAATATATTAAGTGGATTAAAAGTTACTAATGGGTTGTAAATAGGTTACTAATGGGTTGAAAACGAGTTACAAACACGTTAAAAATGGGTTACAAACAGGTTGTAAATGGGTTGAAAATAGGTCTGAAATTTCAACCCAACCCATTTATTAAATGGGTTAGGCGGGTTGACCCATTTAAGTTAAACGGGTTAAAAATCTCAACCCCACCTACTACTAATGGGTTTGGTTCGGGTTGGGTTGGCAGGTTGGGTCACTTTCTGCAACCCCTAGTTTTAACTGATGTTATATGGTAATGACTTAAATTCCTTATGAATGTCATAAATGAAGGTGTATTGGAATGAGTAGATGTAACACTCTGAATTTCGTGTCTCACGATCTTCTTTGAATCTTGAATACAAGTTTGGATTTTATTTGATTGGTTGTTAAAGTCATTTTTGGGATTTCTAGAAGAAAAATGCAACCTAAAGATGCGACCTGGCCAAGGCCATGGTCGTAGTGTCGTCGTCGCATCTGATGTACCGTAGCTCGATCAGGGAAAGTGCGACCCACGCAAGTGCGACCTGACCAAGTCGTCGTCGCACCCATTGGTCGCAATTCTTGTACCGTAGGTCAGTCTGGAAAGTGCGACCAGTGAATTGCGACCTGACCGTCTACCCACATCGCAATTTTGGGTCGCAGTTCGGGGTCAGTATAAAAGTTGAACTTAAGCTGGAACCTCATTTATTACACATCAGTTACCTTTCTCTCAACTTTTGCTCTGAAGTGAAACCCTAGGAGGCGATTTTCAGGAGTAATAACTCCTCTTCAACAACCAATCTTCATCAAGCATTTATTAGGAGCTCAAGTTAAGGAATCAAGATCTAGGGTTCAAATCTTAGGTGTTCTTCATCTCCTCTCTAGAGTTCAAGTAGTGTTGGGAGCATTTTAGGGTTTCTTCAAGCCCTAATATTGTGAGTTCATTCTTATCTTTCTAAAAACTTTATACATGTCAAAATGATATATTTTACCTTCTACATGATGTATATACAAGCATTTCTAGTCTTGAAGGATTTTGGGTAAACTAGGTCAAAATGTATCATCTAGGGTTCACTTGGAAATAACGAAATGGGTATAAGAAATGGTTTTAAAACACTCTTATGAGTTTCATATCAAGAAATATGATGTTTGAAAACTATATGCTATTTTGACCTAATTTTGGAAACGAGATTTTGGAAGCAAGGAATTTTCCATACAAAGATCTTTGTATTAAATTTGGACTAACATTAGATTTAACGTATGAAATGTCTAGGCTAGTGTAATGGATCCATAGGCCCAATATTCGGTTTTGTATTGCGGATGGGGCAAGTAATAGATCCTGGATAGGGGTTGAACTTGTTTAGTTGGGTATCGAGTAGTAAATCCACGTCTAGGGTTTAACTCTTTATCCGTAAGACGGAGATTTCTATCCCTTCGAGCTTACTGAATTAATGATTTCTATCGGTATGAATTGCGGGTCGCCCCCGTATGATGTTTCCTTCAATTTGCATTTCTCTTAGGTGTAAATCGCGCGCAAAAGAAAAAAGATTTAAATGGAAAGGCTTTTGGTTAAATGTTGATTTTACCATTTTCACTTATTTATTAGCTTTCCATATTTGAACTGTTTGTTCTCACTAGACTTTAAGCCTAACACTTTTTCTTAAAATGACATGTATATCAGGTGATCGTGCTAGTGGGGCTTCAAGGGATTGAGTGGAGCTAGATGCCGGTAGAGGCACTCTTTTTGGAGTACCTCTTCGTGTGTACAGATAGAGTTGCATAGAAAGTTTATTTTGAGGATTAGAGACACATGAACTTAATCTGTATTTGTCAATTATATAGATTAATAGGTTGTCATCTAGTATCCGTTTGGTGTTGTAAACTCTTTTACTCCTCCCCATTTCTATGGGTGATGTCTATTCATTTAATATTTCCACATTATTTTGGTTTAAATTAACTCCCAATTTTTAGGAGTGTTACAAGTTGGTATCAGAGCTCTAGTTTAAGTGAACTAGGTATGAACTTAAGATGCCTAGACTTAAGCTGAGACTTTAAGTGATGTTTTGTGAGAATGGGTAGACACTCTTGAGATAAGAGAGCTGTAGAGTTGACGGAAATACGCTAATCATGAGATCTGACTTTGGTAATAGGGATTCTTGTGTATATGATATATCCAAATATCACGTAGCTAATGCTATTTTGGGTGCATTATGTGCTGAGTATGCTTATTTTACTACTGTTGCAATGATTGGTGAACGTGTTATACGTACTTATGTTAGCTTTGTCTTACTTTCGTTCTATCATCTTGACAGACTAAGATGATGAACACTCGTACGAGGTCGCGAAACGATCCCGAGACAGCAGCGGCTAGTATTACCAATCAAGAAATGGCAGCAGAAACTACTCAACCACCTCCGATCCCTACTGTTGTTAGAAGATCACCACCCCGAATTGACCGATTGCTGGAAGTGAACATTAATGTCGGGATTGGCCCCACAATGGTAGTAGCAGGCTCACAAGATGAGCTTAGGCTCAGTATGATCCAAGCAATGAATTATGCTTTTGCTCAACAGCATGAAACGATGCTGAAAATGTTTGAAGAGAGGGAGGCCAGTCAGCGAAGGAACGAAGCGACTGCGGAGAATATTGTAGGAGGTTCCGGAGGGAATGGGGCCGTACTGGTTACTGAAGAGACGCCTGCAACGGTAGTGAGACGTGCGGGAAGAAGTTGTTCATACAAGGACTTTATGTGTACTAAGCCACCCGAGTTTTCTGGTTCGGATGACCCTGTGAAGTGCATCCGGTGGTTGCGAGAAATCGAGCAAGCGTTTAGCTCGAGTGATTGTGAAGAGAGGTAAAAGGTGAAGTTTTCTTCGCAAATGCTAAGGGGCGACGCCCTAACATGGTGGGACGTTACCACGACTACCCTTGGGTCCGTGATCGTGTCTATGCTGACATGGGAGATGTTCAAGGCGAAGATCTTGGAAGAATACTGTAATGAAAGAGCTGTCGACCGAATTGTGGATGAATTTCAGGCTCTCAAGAAGGGGAGCAAGATTGTGAGGGATTACACTCGGTTGTATGTAGAGAAGCTGAGTTTGGTGGGGCATGTGGCCCCGAACGAGAAAGAAAAGATAAAAGCCTATATCAAAGGATTGCCGTCAGCCATGGTGGATATGGTTCGTGTCTCAAAGCCCTCTACCTTAAGAGAGGCGATCGAAGAAGCCTAACATAATGAGGATGCTCAGAACTTGGGCAAAGAAGAAGGGATGGCAGTTGGGGAAAAGAGGAAGTGGGAAGGGCAAGCGGCACCTTCCAAGAAGTCGAACTACAACTACAACAACACGAACAACAACAACAATCGAAGGATCAATTCTATGAAGGAAGCTAGTTGGTGCTACAAATGTCGGGGCAAACACTTTGGAGCATGCAACTCCTTTTCCGGCAGCTATCATAAGTGTGGGAAGACTGGGCACCTCAGTCGGGACTGCCAAACCAGAGCACCCACATGTTTTGAGTGCAAGGAGTCGGGTCATTACCGGAGCGAGTGCCCGAAGTTGAAGTTCGAGGGTTCTCAAGCAAAGACTTCTAGTGCTCCGAAGGCGGTGGGGAGAGCTTTCAAGATGACAGCGGATGAGGCAAAAGCATCGACGGGCGTGGTAACTGGTACGTTCCTGGTTAATTCCGTACCCGCTCGTGTTCTTTTTGATTACGGTGCTACATTTTCTTTTGTGTCCACTTCTTTCTACCCGAGCCTTCTAGTACCGCTTAGTACCTTAGAGGATGCCTATGTTGTGGAAATAGCCGATGGTAAACAAATACTAGTTCGGGATATTCTTAAGGGTTGCGTCCTAGAAATAGAAGCGAATAAGTTTGAAGTAAACCTCATGCCTATGTCGATAGGAGGGTTTGATGTGGTGATCGGAATGGATTGGTTGAACCAAGCCGAAATTTTGTGTTCTAAAAAGTTAATACGGATTCCGTTATTGAATGGGGGTGAAGTAGTAGTTTATGGGGAGAGAAGAAAGGGTGATGTTGCAGTGTTGACCTTAGACAAGGCACGCAGATGCCTAGCCAAAGGATGTCATTCGTTTTTAGCATACGTTTTAGATGCAAAGCTGGAAAAGAAGAAACTAGAAGATGTCCGGATTGTTAATGAGTTCCCAGACGTTTTTCCTGAAGACTTGCCCGGTTTGCCACCTGATAGGCAAGTGGAGTTTCGTATAAACCTCATGTCGGGGGGCGCTCTAATTGCAAGGGCGCCCTACCTCTTGGCACCATCCGAGATGCAAGAAATGATGACACAATTGCAAGACCTTCTAGAGAAGGGTTTCGTGGGACCAAGTTCGTCACCTTGGGGAGCTCCAGTCTTGTTTGTAAAGAAGAAGGATGGAACGATGAGGATGTGCATTGATTATAGAGAATTGAACAAGGCAACCGTGAAGAACAAGTACCCACTCCCGAGAATTGATGACCTCTTCGATCAACTGCAAGGAGCGGTATGCTTCTCAAAGATAGACTTGCGTTCGGGTTATCACCAAGTGAAGGTGAAGGAGGATGATGTGTCAAAGACGGAATTTAGGACACGGTATGGACATTACGAATTCTTGGTGATGCCGTTTGGGTTAACAAACGCGCCGACGGTGTTTATGGATTTGATGAATCGTGTGTGCCGACCATTTCTAGACCAATCGGTAATAGTGCTTATTGATGATATCCTTCTCTACTCTAAGAACGAGTTAGACCATGAACAACAACTCCGAGAAGTGCTCGAAGTGTTAAGAAAAGAGAAGCTTTACGCCAAATTCTACAAATGCGACTTTTGGTTAAAAGAAGTACAATTTTTGGGGCATGTCGTCACACGAGATGGAGTGAAGGTGGATCCATCAAAGATAGAAGCAATGATGAATTGGGAACCGCCTAAGAGCCCGTCCGAAATCCGAAGTTTCTCAGGATTGGCGGGTTACTACCGAAGATTTATTCACAACTTCTCGAAGGTTGCATCGTCTCTGACAGCATTGACAAAGAAGAATGTGAAGTTCATTTGGACTGACAAGCAAGAAGAGGCTTTCCGGACTCTTCAAAAGAAATTGTGTGAGGCACGATTCTATCCTTGCCGGAAGGATCTGAAGATTTTGTTGTGTATAGTGATGCGTCAAAGATGGGTTTGGGATGCGTGCTAATGCAAAGGGGCAAGGTGATTGCTTATGCATCAAGGCAACTCAAGGAGCACGAAAAGAATTACCCAACCCATGATTTGGACCTAGCGGCGGTGGTATTTGCATTGAAGTTATGGCGACATTATATTTATGGAACTAAGTGTACACTATACACCGATCGCAAGACTTTGAAGCATATTTTCGATCAAAAGGAACTAAACATGAGACAAAGACGTTGGCTAGAGATGGTTAAGGATTATGACTGTGAGTTGCTATAGCATCCGGGTAAGGCAAATGTGGTAGCAGATGCTTTAAGTAGGAAGGAGTATGGTAGCGGGACGCGGGCCGTGCTCACGAGAGTTGACATAGTGTCAAGTTTGATCGACCAAATGAAGATTTCTCAAGCGGAAGCACTACTTGAGGAAAACTTAAAGAGTGAGGTTATGGTGAAGCAACACTTGTTATTAACAGAAGATAGTCGTGGTATGAAGCTATTCCGAGGACGTGTTTGGGTGCCCAAGATTGGGGCCAACCGAGAACTACTATTGGAGGATGCTCATAAGTCTAAGTACTCTATACATCCGGGTAGTACTAAAATGTATAGAGATTTGAAGCTAACTTATTGGTGGCCTATCATGAAGTTAGATGTGGCTAAATATGTGGAGAGATGTGTGACATGCTTGCAAGTCAAGGCGGAACACCAATGGAAATGGGAGCAACTCACCATGGACATCGGGACGAAACTACCAAAGACCTTGAAGGGTCACAACACCATATGGGTAGTGGTGGATAGATTGACGAAGAGTGCTCATTTCTTAGCAATGCGAGAAGCCGGTCCTGTTGACAAATTGGCTAAGTTGTATGAGGATGAGATAGTTGCAAGGCATGGCGTGCCTTTAACTATCGTATCAGATCGTGATAGTCGGTTCACTTGTCACTTTTGGAATGGTTTACAAGAGGGGTTAGGCACCAAGATAAACTTAAGCATGACATTTCACCCCCAAATAGATGGTCAAAGTGAAAGGACTATTCCGACCCTTGAAGACATGCTTAGGTCATGTGTTATTGATTTCGGTGGAAAATGGGATTCGCATCTACCGCTGATAGAATTTGCCTACAACAATAGTTACCATTCTAGTATTGGAATGACTCCTTTCGAGGCACTTTATGGATGGAAATGTAGGACACCGGTATGTTGGTTAGAAGCGGGCGAGAAGCAATTCTCCGGATCCGAGATTGTACAAGAGACGGTAGACAAGGTGAAGATTATTCGAGAACGATTAAAGGCGGCACAAGATCGTCAAAAGAGTTATGCCGACAAGAAGAGAAGACCCATGGAGTTCCAGGTGGGTGAACGAGTTATGCTCAAGGTATCTCCGTGGAAAGGTATCATTCTATTCAGAAAAAGCGGAAAGCTTAGTCCACATTTCCTTGGACCGTTCAAAATCCTTAATAGAGTGGGGCGTCAAGTATATAAATTGGAATGGCCACCCGAGATGGCCGGGATTCACAATACGTTCCATATTTGCTATTTAAGGAAGTGTTTGGCGGAGGAAGAAAGCGTGATTCCTCTCACGGAAATTCGGGTTGATAACAACAACCGATTTGCAGAAGAATCGGAGGCAATCTTAGAAAGTAAGTCTAAAAAGTTGCGCCACAAAGAAATCATCATGGTTAAATTTCAATGGAAGCATCATAGAGGATCGAATGTGACGTGGGAAGCGGAAGAGGATATGAAGAAATGATACCCGAGTTTGTTTGTACACATTTAGATTTCAAGAACGAAATCAATTCCAAGGTTGGGAGGATTGTAACACCCTGAATTTCGTGTCTCACGATCTTCTTTGAATCTTGAATACAAGTTTGGATTTTATTTGATTGGTTGTTAAAGTCATTTTTGGGATTTCCAGAAGGAAAATGCGACCTAAAGATGCGACCTGGCCAAGGCCATGGTCGCAGTGTCGTCGTCGCATCTGATGTACCGTAGCTCGATCAGGGAAAGTGCGACCCACGCAAGTGTGACCTGACCAATCCGTCGTCGCACCCATTGGTCGCAATTCTGGTACCGTAGGTCAGTCTGGAAAGTGCGACCAGTGAATTGCGACCTGACCATCTACAACGTTGTAATTTTGGGTCGCAGTTTGGGGTCAGTATAAAAGTTGAACTTAAGCTGGAACCTCATTTATTACACAACAGTTACCTTTCTCTATACTTTTGCTCTGAAGTGAAACCCTAGGAGGCGATTTTCAGGAGTAATAACTCCTCTTCAACAACCAATCTTCATCAAGCATTTATTAGGAGCTCAAGTTAAGGAATCAAGATCTAGGGTTCAAATCTTAGGTGTTCTTCATCTCCTCTCTAGAGTTCAAGTAGTGTTGGGAGCATTTTAGGGTTTCTTCAAGCCCTAGTATTGTGAGTTCATTCTTATCTTTCTAAAAACTTTATACATGTCAAAATGATATATTTTACCTTCTACATGATGTATATACAAGCATTTCTAGTCTTGAAGGATTTTGGGTAAACTAGGTCAAAATGTATCATCTAGGGTTCACTTGGAAATAACGAAATGGGTATAAGAAATGGTTTTAAAACACTCTTATGAGTTTCATATCAAGAAATATGATGTTTGAAAACTATATGCTATTTTGACCTAATTTTGGAAACTAGATTTTGGAAGCAAGGAACTTTCCATACAAAGATTTTTGTATTGAATTTGGACTAGTACATTAGATTTAATGTATGAAATGTGTAGGCCAGTGTAATGGATCCATAGGCACAATAGTCGGTTTTATATTGGGGATGGGGCAAGTAATAGATCCTGGATAGGGGTTGAACTTGTTCATTTGGGTATCGAGTAATAAATCCACGTCTAGGGTTGAAGTCTTTATCGTAAGCCGGAGATTTCAATCCGTTCGAGCTTACTGAATTACTGATTTCTAGCGGTATGAATTGCGGGTCGCCCCCGTATGATGTTTCCCTCAATTTGCGTTTCTCTTAGGTGTAAATCGCGCACAAAAGAAAAAAGATTTAAATGGAAAGGCTTTTGGTTAAATGTTGATTTTACCATTTTCACTTATTTATTAGCTTTCCATATTTGAACTGTTTGTTCTCACTAGGCTTTAAGCCTAATACTTTTTCTTAAAAAAACATGTATATCAGGTGATCGTGCTAGAGAGCTTCAAGGGATTGAGTGGAGCTAGATGCCGGTAGAGGCACTCTTTTTGGAGTACATCTTCGTGTGTACCGATAGAGTTGCATAGAAAGTTTATTTTGAGGATTAGAGACACCCGAACTTAATCTGTATTTGTCAATTATATAGATTAATAGGTTGTCATCTAGTATCCGTTTGGTGTTATAAACTCTTTTACTCCTCCCCATTTCTATGGGTGATGTCTATTCATTTAGTACTTCCGCATTATTTTGGTTTAAATTAACTCCCAATTTTTAGGAGTGTTACAGTAGATATGAAGTATGGTTTATTTTGTGAGTAATAATTGATAAGTTGTACATTATTCATGATTTGGATTCCATATAGTGTGATACATACATATAAAAGGTATGCTTAATGCCTTTCGAATGGTAAATGTGAATAATGATTGTGGTTTAAGGTCTGATGTATGGCAACGAATACATTACTTGTATAATACCCCGGTATTCGTTATAATCATTATGTGTCCCGTTTCCGTCCTTTATGAACATATAAGTAATCATGCATAAATTGCTTGTACAATAGCTGGAAGTGTCTTGTACATTGTACTTGAAATAACAAGTATAATGGTAAAAATTGACTAAGTTGTATAAGTTAACCATGTTTAGCATCAAAATGCCATGATTTTTGTCTTATAGGGTTGGTTTGTAAAAAGACCAAAGTTGAGGGTTTTAATGTAAATTGTTTTACCAATAAATATAAATATGATTTATGATTTAAAATCATTCATTTTCAGATTTCACACTCTCTCTCTTCAATCAAAACTCTCTCATTTCTCTCTCTAAGCTGTAACCCTAAAATCATAGAAATCCCTACATGCAATGATGAATTGTTGAAGTTTTGAAGAAATTGAAGCTATTTTTGTGTTTAGAATCATCAATAGAAGGTATATCTATGTTTTTGTTTCAAGAATTTCATCTTAATAAGCTAATATTAGGTGTGGGTCTAAATTAAGTTAGTAATCCATAGCTAATCAAGTTATAATGTAGTTTGGTTATCAAAATTGTTAAATTTTCTTGCTGCTAGAAATGGCAGACACTTTCTGTTGGTTTATAAAATTCGTATAAAATCATTGGATACTCCGATTTAGGTGTATTTTATATTGATGGAAAGGTCTATGTGTGTACTACAACATTGTAGTTTACACAAAAATCTGGTTGTGCCTGTAAATGTCTCATAACAGTGTAGTTTCATGACTGGTCCTGTGCAGACAGGATTTGCACACTGTTTTTTTAAAATTCATATTAAATCAGTCATTGCTCCAAATTAGTTGATTCCAAAGCCTTTGAAACCACAAGAGATTTATGCTCACTCTCTGTTTGAACTCCGAAAGCTAATCTGGCCTCTAGGAGTAGGAAACAGTTTCATCAAGTTGGTTGTACAAACTGTCCAGTGCAGAGTATGATCAACAGTTTTGGTTGTTTGTACATCTTGCATAAAGACATGTACCCTGAATAGTTCTTTTTAATCTGATCCTAAAGCTTATCCAACTTATTTAGGGTTAGTATAGGGTCAATGTCAAGGCATAAAGGTCGTTAGCATATATGTGTTTTTGTACGATGGTATGGTAATTCCGAATCCTTTGTCGTTATATTTAGGGTCCCGAAATTGACAACGGTTTATCGTGCATCTCGAATTGTTCGTTTTCTCCATCTATCAGGTACAGATTTCTATAATTATTTGACTGTGGATAACCAATTGAAATGGTTATCTAATCCATGATTTGTGGTACACCATAATACACCTACGAGGTAGGTGTCGGTATGAACTTTCTTATGATCGATCATAATCGTTATGAAGTAATCTTGAATTTCATTTTTGGCTTCATGGTAATTTTCCATGAATTAAGATTTCATGATTGATTAGCTATTTCGAATCTTGTCCATTATGATGTTTTCCAATTTTCTATTTATTTGGAATATTAAATTTTACATGATTATAGACTTGATGAATTTGATTACTTGTTGAACATTGAATTGTTATGAGATTGTCACACTTTGTGGTGACCCTTTTGTTTATTGTTTTTAGAACACCCGGTCAATGGGGCACTGTAGTCGGGATTGCTTCCATGGTGGCGATACTATCATGGCGTCCTCATTTTGATTAGGTTCCTTAAGTGGACCTGGCCTCGTACAGGTCATTCAGGGGGCGTATGGATCGATCCTAGATTTAGTTTCCAATATTTCGCGTGCCCGCACCTCTACCCCCACCCGTACGAGTAAATTTGGCCTTCCATCGGAAAACACATTTTTGTGATGTGGTTTGATTTGAATTATCCTTGGTTTTGCCTTCGGGCGCATATTTTTGCTTCATCATGTATGTGTCACTGGTTATATGATTTACTTCCGCTGTTTATTTTATTTAAATCAAATTTACAGTTTGTTCGTCTATTTTAATCCGTTCACTGAGCACGTCGCTCGGCCGTGTTTTTTTTCTTTTTCTATGTACAACAGGTTAGTAGCGGTTATGAAGGGGATGGGATTGAGAGATGAGCATGTTCTTTTGAAGTTTCACCTTGGAGATTTTTTATATATAACTTGACCTTGTATTTTGTATGTTGTACACGTTTAATAACTCTCCAAGGCGCTGTAATGTATATAGTTATATGTATAAAGAGTTAAGCATGCTCTATGGTTTATGTTAAGGGATGTTACAAATTGTGATATGTTTTGATATATGACAATGTCATTAACTGTGTATTTAATTATGTTACATATGCATAAAACTTTCTTCATGTGGGACATAAAAACAAAGGTTACATGTGGTACTAGCTTAGGTGTATGTTAATACTCATGTATGCATGATACATATGTGGTACATAAAACAAGAGGTTACATGTGGTACTAGCTTAGGTGTATGTTAATACTCATGTATGTGTGGTACATATAGTACTATCTTGTGTGTATGATAATACTAATCATTGATCATCACCTGTTTATATGGTACTATCTTGGTTGTATGATAATACTGATCATTGCTTGTAGACAAATCGAACAATAAACGAGTCAGGATTGTCATCAAAATATGCTGAAGATTCATCAAAACCAAAAAAAGCAAAAATCGTTTAATGAATCTAAGGATTGACTCATCCACTGGAAACATTCAATCATGCCACGTTAAAGGTAATTTATACATGAATATAGTGTCTTTTAATATAATTTTAATGGTATGTACTATTTTCATATTTTAGTTAATGTATTATTAAATGATATGCAGATAAGCCAAAGGTTGTGACAACCTCATCAGGGGTTAGGGTTATTCTGCTAACTTCATATTCAAATAAGAAACATAAGGTTCAAACAAATCCGGTAGCGAAAACAAGTACAGTACCTGTATTGAAATAAAAAACAGTTAGGAAACACATCAATTGATGTACTTCAAGATGTACCAATGAATGTCGCCGAATTGCCGGGTGCGTGTACACGGAAAAGCAAGGAAACTGCATCGAAGGTTACCAATGAAGATACACCGGCTAAATCAAAAAGTAGCAAGCCAAGTAACCAGGACCCACTGTCACCTAATAATACAAAGACAAATACGCCTGACAACGATCGAAAAAAGAAGTCGACTGAGCGGGAAACAGTGGTTTCAACAAGAAAGCATGGGAGTTCATCTATACATCTGTATCTATAAGGACAATAGATGTATCTATAAGGACAAGGAGTCAGATTACAAAGGAGGCACATAAAAAAGATAGGAGGAAACATGGTAAACTTCGAAAAAAGTCAGATCGTCCGGGGGTTGCGGAAAGCACAGATGTCGATAAAACTATCAGAGCACGATCGACTGATAAGCATAGTAAGGGGAAGATCAAGAATGGTATCAAATCTCTTAACCAAGACCATTATATATGAGAATCAAATCTCTTAACCAACAACAAAAAAATGCTATGGAAGAAATGGGATTCGGTCGGTTGTTGAATATGAAAACGGACAACATCCCTTCAAAGCTAGCATTTTACTTGATATAAAACCTTGACATGTACAGTTTGGAGCTCAGACTAGGGCAGGGTACCATCAAGTTAACACCCAAAATAGTACATGATATGTTGGGTACACCACTAGGTGGGGTTGATATTTATTTCACTGAGCCTGCTACACGTGGTACAAGCGTGAAGGTATCTTGTAGAAGAAAATTCCCAGGTAAGAAGGTCCAGATATTAGAGGTACAAAAAAAAGTAGAGGAATCAGATCTAGCAGATTTACAATTCAAGCTTAATTTTCTGATGTTGTTTCTTTCCACCATGGCTGAGTGTAATTCGTGTGGATATGTTATACATGGAGTTCTTAACTACATCAAAGAGGATACAGACATATCAACCATTGATTGGAGCAAATACGTCTTGGATTGTCTACGAACAAGCAAAGACCTATGGAAAAAAGACAATGAGACGTACTACTCGGGGCCGATTACCTCTATAACAGTTAGTCAATACTGTTAATTTTAATATTATATAATAAACTACGTAATGTACTAATATTGGTGATGTTTTATTCAATTTTGAAGCTATTTTATGCGGATTACACTGAGTGCACCAAGATTGAAGTTAAAAAAAACATATCTAGCAGTTTGTGTTTGGAATACGGAGAACCTGCGTAGGAGAGAATCAATAGAGCTTAGTGAGGGGGGATTCGGAACATGGCGTTTTGAACGATGTGATGGTACGAATAATGTGAAATCATCTTCACAATTGCCTAGTGAGAAAGATGACATTCCTAAAGTCACATCTTTGCAGGTTTGAGATTTAAGTATTTTAAAATTATAAAGTATATTTAATTTATAAGACATGCACCATGTTAATCATATTATTTATTAACACAGGATTACAAGGATAGCATGAGATCGTTGTTGGATACAATTGTATCAAAGAAAGAAACAACAGTGCTTACCATTTAGAAAGCCATATCAGATTACCCATCTGATTTAGACTTAAGAACGATGTATATGGAACTACGTAACTTGTTCAACGAACAAAATGCAGATGATCGAGGATCTGATCATGATAAGGTTGATGATGGGGCTGATCAACTGGATATAGACATGGAAGAAGCACACGAACCTGAATGTGGTACACTGACTTTATTCAACAAAGACACATGTGATGTTGCTGATATATCAAGGAGTGTGGATGAGATTGATATTTTAAGCGTTGGATTGCAGATTGTTCCAGGATCAATACTTGATTATGATGACACTTTGGACAATCCTACAACACAAATGCAGATTGAAAAAACAATCGAAGACTACCAAAAGAGTAAAAAGTTCGTTACTTTTGAAATTCCGAAGTTTGATCTTGGTATATACTCGCATGTTAAAGATCTTCCAACTCCGAGCCCTTTATCTGCCATACATCCTATTAATAAGATGCTGTTTTCGATGAACACAAGCGCGAAATCAATATGTGATGCCCTCAAAGAAATGGAGAGGGAACAAAAGTTAGGTGAGTGGCTGAGATCGCCTTACGTCAAAAGATGTGTAAATCTTCATATCACAGAGAATTCAACAGAGAAAAAGATTGTTTCATGGATTAATGCGGCTGTGGAACCAACTTGGTATGTAATTAAACACAACTGTGGTAACGTTTTTATTGCGTCTATTCTATTCAATAAATTATGAACTAACTACCACTCAAATATGAACACAGTGTACCGGTATTCAAAACTACAACAGATGTGGTGTCGCAGAGGGGTACAATAGAATCCCTTTGTGCAAGAACACATATATTTGTTAATGTAATAATCAGTCGGGCTACTTTACTGAACCATGAAGAAAGATATCGAAGCAAAGTTATCACCACGTAGATTGTTCATGCACACAACAATAATTGTAAGTAATGTAATGTAATGTTTTTATTATATTATAAACATTAGATGCCAATCACATTATTTATAGCATATACAACTTATATTTATTTTTGATCTTTACAGCCGTAATCAATGCTGGATACAAACGAAAACTACGATGATAAGTTTAAGTTGTTCTATGACAACATTTTAGCAGCAATGGTGGGGATGAAAATGTGGTTACTTTCAAAGATGTTGAGTTGGTAAGCTATATATAATGCGTTATTATAAACTACTACAGTTATTCTTTCCTATTGTTCGAGACCATCACTTCTATGTTGTGGTATTCAATTTCAAGCAACCAACTTTTTTCATCGTAGACAACCTACATCATAACCTTGCATCACCTACTAAGTACAAAGAAATACCAGACGCACTAGTTAGTATTTGTATAATTACCTAGTGTTACAATTGTATACTAGATTAATTATTGTTATGGTATCGTTATATTATTTATCTTTTATGTACATGCAGCACTTACTGTTAACCGATCACCTTCGAAATGTTGGACATCCCGCGTATGACGTTATAGCAGGTATGGATAGCTGTTAAGTGGTTCACCAAAAAGAATTCACATGACTGCGGTGTGTTCCGGATGCGCCATATGGAATGCTACAAGGTGATAATCCTTGTAAGTGCATGTGCATAAATCATCCATTTCTTGCAAATAATATGTTCAAGTGTCATGAATCTTCTTTCTAAATGTTTATTTTATGAGTTGGGGTTTTAATCCAAGTGGTCTCACTCAAAAACATTGAGTTTTGACCCCCCAAATGGTTATAACAAGTTGAATGTGCATCTGGAAGTTCAACAGTAGGTAAACCCTACTTTGAACGACCATTACTCTTTGAATATTCATCCAAATTACTTGATTTTTAATCAAGAATTTATTTTAGTGAGTTACCTTTCAAATGCCACTGGTTTCACTCAAATATATGGTAATTTGAGGTTTCAATTATGTGCAATCTGTCAAAGCTGACAGATTTGTGCATGCATGTTTAAATGCCCATATATCCTTCAAAACTCAATGAAAATGGATGATTTTTCCTTTTAGAGTCAATTCTATGAGTTATCTTATTTTTTCAAGTGGAATCACATGAAAATATGGAGTTTTGACCCTCCAAACATCTAAAACATTTTAGGTATGCAAACTGTGAAACCACCAGTAGGTAAACCCTACTTTGCATGTTAATATCTCTTTGAATATTTGTTCATAATGCATAATTCTTCTTCTGGAGTTTTCTTTTATGAGTTAGGGTTCATATGAATCTGGTTTCATTCAAAAATATGAAGTTTTGGGGCATTAACCAATTTATTAAAGTTAAGTGTGCAATCTGTCAACTAATGACAGATGTGTGCATGCAACTTTGTGGTGCCATATCTTCCTCATAACTCATTCAAAATGAGTGATTCTTCTCTTAAAAGTTTTTTTTCTGTGTTGTGTTTATAATCCAACTATAATTTCTGAAAAACATTTAGTAGAACTTCTCAAATGGTTGTTTTACCAACAGGGTGTAATCTGCCCTTCTTGCTGTGATACACTGTTTTGTATAAATTATTTGAACCATTATTACATGTCCAAATTGCATGAAATTTGGTCGCAATGACCTTAACTCAGTAATGTATCACATATAAAAAGATGAGAAACTATGTCATTTTGGATGTCACTGTAATTTGATCATCTTTAGCACTATTAGTTTCTGTCCAAAAGTGAACATTCTAGAATTGTTTGATTTCATGAACTTTGATCACTTGAAGGATTATAACATTACTTTTCGGTATAATTTATCATATTAAAGAGCATTTGTGTATTATGTATGACGGGACTATAGATAATCAAGTTGGACTTATAACCACTCTCATAGTAATCGTTAGGTATATAAGTGACCTTTTTGGGTACTTTGCTTTAATAGGAAAGCGGTAGGCCATCAAGTGGACGTTTCGTGAATTTATTTGGAAGCTTTGCTATAATGTGAGTATTCACGGCCCCTCTTTTTAAATGTTTATACGTTTTGGGGTGTAAACCATGTTGTTTTAAAAGAAATTGAATTGATTTATATTGATTAATGAAAAGCATATAAATCATTATGATGAGCAAGTTTATATTACACAAAATGATATGTTGAGTTATGTAAAGTCCCCGTGGTACACTACTATTTAACTCTAAATGAGCCGATGATATTTGTGGATAGCACTATTTGGCTGACATACCCACCTAATTGACAAGTAGGGGTGCACTTTATCAATTAAGAATGCTCTACCCATGTAGACTTTAGATCCACCGCTGAGGTAGTTCGTAGGGCGTAAAATGTCGAGCAGGCTTAATAGTGGCTCAATATTTATATATCATGTGTAATGGTAATGTCACACCCCGCTAAAGCGGAAACACAAGGCACGACAGTTCTAAGTTTCACAACATTAGGAATATAAACACCAACCATACATACAATTAAAACGTCAAAGTTTAAAGTTTACAAGTTTACAACCCGACTACTTTGACTTTAACAAACGAATTACAATAAAATAGATATTTATAAAGTCTTGATTGGTGTTTTAAAAAAATAAGCTTAGCCTGATCGGTTATCTTCTTATTTTCCTGTAAAGCATGTTAAAACAGAAGGATCAACTACAAAAAGTTGGTGAATTCACAGGTTTTTCAAATGCACAAAACATTTTATATGCAAGGTTTAACAACAGCGAATCTTATGTTCGCATCAACTTTAACAATTTAACCTTTATGAGCAAATATACAAATTACCATTACACATGATATATAAATATTGAGCCATTACTAAGCCTACTCGACATTCTACGCCCCACGAACTACCTCAGCGGTGGACCTAAAGTCCACATGGGTAGAGCATTCTTAATTGATAAAGTGCACCCCTACTTTCCAGTTAGGTGGGTATGTCAGCCAAATAGCGCTATCCACAAATATCATCGGCTCATTTAGAGTTAAATAGTAGTGTACCACGGGGACTTTACATAACTCAACATATCATTTTGTGTAACATAAATTTGCTCATCATAATGATTTATTTGCTTTTCATTAATCAATATAAATCAATTCAATTTCTTTTAAAACGACATGCTTTAAACCCCAAAACGTATAAACATTTAAAAAGAGGGGCCGTGAATACTCACCTTATAGCAAAAACTCCAATTAACAAAACACGATCCGCACCTACTCGTCGGCCTAACGTTTCCCTATCAAAGAGAAATACCCAAAATGGTCACTTATGTGTCTAAAATTTACTTATGGGGGTGAATATGTCTTATGTCCATAGATGTCCATAGTTGTCCAACTCGGTTAACCATTTTGTCCGTCATATATATAATTCACTTATGCTCTTTTTTTATTAGTTCAAAACGATCGATTTTTACCATCTATACTTATATTTGTGCCAATAATGGTCTTTAAATGATTTAATTTCAAGAACTCAAACTTTCCAGAATTTCATATTCTGGCAGAAACTTTAGGGTATAAAGAGGATCAAGATAAACTACGTTATAAAATGATAAAATCCCTATTTTTTTATATGTGATACCTTACTGAGTTAAGGTCCTTGTGACCAAATTTCAAACTTTAAGAAGACGTAAAAATAGGTCAAAGAATTTATGCAATACAATGTGTCACAACCGGTATGGCAGATTACACCATGTTAGTAGAACACTGATTTGAGGAGTTATACTAAGTGTTTTCCAGAATTTTCAGTTGGATTGGAATTATAACTCATAAAGGAAACTTTTAAGATAACAATCACTCATTTTGAATGAATTATGAGGAAGATATGGCACCACAAAGTTGCATGCACACTTCTGTCATTAGTTGACAGATTGCACACTTAACTTTAATAAATTGGTTAATGCCTCAAAACTTCATATTTTTGAATGAAACTGGATTCATATGAACCCTAATTCATAAAAGAAAACTCCAGACGAAGCATTATGCATTATGGGCAAATATTCAAAGAGATATTTACATGCAAAGTAGGGTTTACCTACTGGTGGTTTCACAGTTTGCACACCAAAAATGTTTTAGGTGTTTGGAGGATCAAAACTCCATATTTTCATGTGATTCCACTTGAAAACAGAAGATAACTCATTAAAATAACTCTCAAGAGAAATATCATCCTTTGAAAGAGATATGGTCATTTGAATATGCATGCACCAATCTGTCAGCTTTGGACAGATTGGACACTCATTTTGTTTTGATTAATTGAAACCCCAAATCACCATATTTTTAAGTGAAACCAGTGGCATTTGAAAGATAACTCATTAACATAAATTCCAGAAGAAAAATCAAGTAATTTGGATGAATATTCAAATAGTTATGGTCGTTCAAAGTAGAGCTCACCTACTGTTGAACTTCCAGATGCACATGCATATTGTTAGGAGCATTTGGGGGGTCAAAACTCAATGTTTTGAGGAAGACCACTTGGATTAGAACCCCAATCATTAAATAAACTTTTAGAAAGAAGATCCATGATATTTGAACATATTATTTGCAAGAAATAGACGATTTATGCACATGCAATAAATCTGTCAGCACCAAAAATACCATTGTTGTTCAAAAACACATAAAATCATGATTTTCACCTATTTTCTTGAGCTTTATTGTTTGGGTCATTGATTACCACAATTGTGTAAACATTTTTATATGTTTTTGGTGTGTAATCTTTCCATAAAACTCAAAATTTACAGAGATTAGAAGAAGAAGACTTAGAATGCATGAAAAAGTGGGGTTTTCACCCAAAAATGGTAAGAAAAATGAGAGTAATGTAACACCCCGCCTTACCACGACAAAATATTGTCCGCTTTGGCCTAAGACGCACGGATTTGTTTCTGGCGACCTGGCGAGGACTTCCCAGGGGGTCACCCATCCTGGTACTACTCCCACCCAAGCACGCTTAACCACAGAGTTCCAAGAACCTGCCTTGCGTGTGGCCCCAAAACGCGTTGTGTTTAGGAAGGCCAAGGTTTACTTATGAACCCAGCATCACTCCTGTCCACGGCTGATATGGGATCTGCCTAAGGTGTTACAAACACCCCCCCTTAGGGACTCATCGTCCTCGATGAGGTTTTCCCCACATCCCGAACGGCACAGGAGCGGCTCTGATACCATTTGTAACATCCCGCCTTACCACAACACAATATTGTCCGCTTTGGCCTAAGACGCATGGATTTGTTTCTGGCGACCTGGCGAGGACTTCCCAGGGGGTCACCCATCCTGGTACTACTCCCACCCAAGCACGCTTAACCACAGAGTTCCAAGAACCTGCCTTGCGTGTGGCCCCAAAACGCGTTGTGTTTAGGAAGGCCAAGGTTTACTCATGAACCTAGCATCACTCCTGTCCACGGCTGATATGGGATCTGCCTAAGGTGTTACAAGTAAAGTTGTTATCTTGTTTGGATGATGATTAGAGCTTCTAAATCCTTGTATGAACTTGATCTTGATGAAGATTTTTTTAATGATAGTGGCTGGAAATTAAGGAGAGAAAAGAGGGTGTTGAAAGTGTCCTTTGAGTTTTAGAGAGAGAGAGAGAGAGAGAAGAGAGAAGATACAAAATTTTTAACTTGCAAAAGTGAGGTTGTTAGGTCTGAAATTATTGTATCCGAGATGACAACTATTGAAGACATGAAGGACCAAAAGTACAAAGTCAACAAAGTCAATAATTAGGAAGGTTTAATATAAGGAAACGTTGCTTTATTGTAAATAAGGCAAGTGTATAATGCCTTATCTCATAGTTTCCTTATTACGATAAATGTTCTACATATAAATAGAGGGTTAGGGTCATTCTTTAGGAGCGTGCAAAGTTATCTATTAAGAAGAGATTAGAGTGAATGTAAGTCAATTACTAGAGAGCTTAAATACTGTCAAATCATATTGTAACCGTATAAGTGAGATATCTGACTACGAAGCTTCTTTAATATCCGTGTTCTTATCGTTTTATTCAATATAAATCATTGTGCTTGCATATACTGGGATCTACAAGTGGTATCAGAGCAGACGATCAAAGTTCTTTTTCAATTTTCTGAAGTTATTCACGAAACAGAAGGTAAATTTTCGATTTTTGAGTTTTTGAGTTTTTATCGATTCAAACTGTTTTAGCTTTACCCGATAAAAACTCATAATTTTTTTATCTGTTTTTCTCGATCGATACTTCATTAGCTTTACCCGATAAAAAGTCTTATTTTGATATACTTGATTTTTTGTCGATTCATACTTCATGCGCTTAAATTTTTGTCGATCCATATTCAGCTATTCTTGATTTTAGTCAAAATTATTTAATCTGTTTTAATTAAAGTTCTTCTAGTTTATTTTAATTACTTTTGATATTCTTTACATAAGAAAACTCAGGAACTAGTGACTCTTGCAGCTTTTCTTACTAAAGAATTCTCTAGTAAAAATCATAAACTCTAGTAATTTTAATTTTTTTTCTTGACTGAACAAGTAAAAATCATAAACTCGAGAACTTAGACATTCTTGTCCATAAAAAGACTTGTTCTTTTTAGTCAAGAACCCTTTGTTCTTGGTTTCTGGTTTATCGGTTAAAGAAAATTCGGATTAAGTATCTTTGAATTTTTATCGAGCACTTCCTAATCGACAAAATTGATTTTATCGAGTCATATGGAATCGATATAAAACTTTTTCGATTCGGTTTTTATCGAGTCAAAGAATTTTTTTTATCGAGCCTCATACACCCGACAAAACTCTTGTTCAGAAAGCCTCACCCGATAAAAAAATTTGTTGTCGACCCCTATTCTATCGAGAAAACTTTCTGTTTCAAAAACAAACTCAGAAAATTTCAAAAACTCACTGATCGAGATCATTAATCCAAGTACAATGACTACTCGCGAAACTTTGACCATTGGTTCAGACACAAAACCCCACGAGGTAAGTCTTTCAGACTATGATCAATTTATGATTCAAATGAATGACATGATGATAAAATTGCAAGAACTTCAATCTTAATTGAAAACCGAGAAACTCTTGGTTTCCAACTTAGAAGCACGCTTAGAAAATAATCATAATCAATTGCTTCTTATGCAACCCGACCTTGTCAATTCTCAAAGTATAGCGCACAATCTCGAAACGGAAAAAATGGTTTTAAAAGAAGAAAATGATCTTTTTAAACAACAAATATCTGATCTTACTCTTCAACTTCACACATCTAGGAGTGAGACTGCCGAATTTTCATCAAAGTTTGACGTTGTCAATCTTCAAAGACAAGACCTCTTAGAAAAACTCAAAGATTTGGAACTAAAGCTGTACAAAATTGGTCAAACTAAGCACACAATTCATTTAAACGCACCAAAAGATTTATGTTCTAAAGCTGGATTAGGATTTGATAATCCAAAACATTTAGAAAAAGCCATCTACAATACTCCGACTATCTATAAATTTGAATATCTGAACCTCGGTCCGGATTACAAAATTCAGTTTATGAAGTCGGATTCTGACGTCGAAGAAAGGGAAGATTTGAATAGGAAAAACAAAGATTTTCATCAAATTCCTTTCTGCTATTAGTAGAAAAAGAATCTTCAAATGAAACTCTTCCAAATGACTACTTTCCATCTTATACTGACGAACAACTTCACATACAAATTCCTGAATTTAAACCTTATATTCCCACCTTGTTCTTAGAAAAGAAAATTATTCAACTTGAAAAGGTGTTGGAAACTAAACGTTCTTTGTCGGAAAAGGAAAAAGAGGCATTTATTTTAAAAATTCAAAAATTGGAAAACGAGGCTTTACAATTAAACAACAATCACGAAAATGATTCTATTTCAAATATTTCTTCGTGTAAAGCTTTCGTTAGCAATTACTTAGATGATTGTGAAGAGTTGTTTAAAATAGATCCAAACTATATTCCTCCTAAACAAAAATGTTCCCATTCTTCCGACCAAATTGATGATGACTACATAGACTTTCTTGAGGAAATGCCTCGTTTTGACGAGTACACTGATTCCTCATTAGTCCTTAAATCCATGGAATAGTTAGATGACATAAATGCCGATTTTGACTTCAATCCTACACTTGCAAATCATACGGAGTTTTTGGACAAAGGCAAAAAGCCAATCGAATCAGTTTTACTTCCAACGCATCCGAATGAGTGTTCCACAAGTCAAATGCATTACACTCATTCTAACCAAAAGGATCAAACTCACTTTTCCAAACCCATCAATTCTCATTATGTGAAAACTGCTAAACGTGGTTCAACTTTTCGAACTTTAAAGCAAGTTTGGGTCGAAAAAGGCAAAAATGCTCCAAAGTCATCATCTCGCAAAAACGACAACTCTTATTATTCAAAATTTCCTAATGTTAAAAGAACCAATCGAAATTTTCAATTTCCTTGCACGATTCGTTCTATTAAACATCTAATTCATTTTTCTCGGAATAAAATTTGTTGCTCGAATTGCGGTGTCAATGACTTTATGCAATTAAATTCTTTCTCTTATGATTATGGTTGTTTTCCTGACATGCATTCTTCTTACAACTCTCATTATGTCAATCAAAGGTTTGATCATAAATGGTATGGTACATACAATATCCCCGCTTCCCCATTTGTTGCATCAAAAGCTAACATCCGAGGACCCAACAAAGCTTGGGTACCAAAATCTTTTTAATCTATTTTGTAGGTACGTCATGTGTGTGCTAAATTCCGAATACTCACATCACATGAAAATCTTTCCAAAGGTTATGCTACAATTTGAGGGGAAGTACCACGTTTTTACAATTTTTTATTTATTGTTTAGCTTCATAGTATCTCAGCTATGGACCTGCTCTTAACCCGTTTTACGTTGCATTATGACTTCTGAATACATTTGTTCAGAACTCGGACTTTAATGTTTTAACTCTTTGTGTGTTAGGAATTAGAAGTTTCTATGGTCAATCCAAAGCCGGAAGGACCTACCTATGAAACACATCCCTAGGTTAGATATCCTAAAAGGGAATGATTAAAATAAAATTGAGTGCTTATGAGATAAAAGAAAAATGTGAGGGTGTGACAAGACTTCAAAGAAAATTGGTCTTCACCAAACCTACAGTTATCCGGGTAGCCACACAATCTATTCATTCTCAATTCTTTGGAGATGAATATTGAACTAGACATGGAGCCACTGTCGATAACTCGTGTCACCCCACCCAACTACACAAGTATCTCACAAAAGATATTTGTTTCATATATCACGGAGAATGAGCATATCTGTTATCTTTTCTTCACTCAGAAGATTAAGATATTGAAAAAGGAAGACACACCTTCGGTCTCCGAATTTCACATTTCATGCACATTGAGTCTGTGAAATTTATTTTCACATTTTGAGCCTTAAAATTAGCATTTAATGCATAAATTCTTTCTACACATTGCACGAGTCTTTGTGATTCACATTGCATATCTTCTTGTTTATGCCGGAACAGTTTGAGAAGTTAGTTTTATAACTTACTTCTGTGATAACTGGAAGTCCTATCAGTGTCAATCCGCTGCCAACACTGAATATAGGCCACTCAATTAAATTTAATTTTTGATTAAGTGATAATAGTTGCTATTTTTGCTCCTATGTTAGATTTTTTACCCATTTTTTCGCATCCACTTATTATCTTTGATCGTTCATAATGCTTCGGATTCTCCTTATCATTCTGAGGGGGAGAAAAAGTATCAAAGATAAATTCCCATTATGAGGGAGAAAAGGTATATCAAAGACCCGAAAAAATTTCTTGGGCCCGACATCTTCTTATGTCGATTCATCTTGGCCCGAGATCTTGTCTTAGAGTGCTTCTTTTGAGCCGACAACATGTTTTATCGGCTCAGCTTGACCCGATAATCGACTCAGCTTGACCCAACATAAATTTCAAATGTTTGAAGATGAAGATGAAGACTTGTCGACTTCCTTTGAACCGACATATTTTCTTGTCGCATCCCAAAGAGCCGACATCTATACCTAAGTGTTTATGTCGACTCATGTTCAACAAGGTCAAGTCATCATACGACAACATAAAGATATCGCATCTGCCTAACCCGACAACATAAAGTTATCGCATCTGCCTAACCCGACAACCTCAATGCCTAAACCGACAACATCAAGATATCAGAACCATCTTTTGCCTCTTTCATCAAAAGAAAATTTTTCATCAAACAACATCAAGATACCCTGCGACATCACGGCTCCTTCAACTTTCTTTTCGTGAACTTTATGCTAAAGTTAAGGGGAAGCTACGAAGCTTATCAAGTGATCATATTCGTAGGGGGAGCAAAAGAATTCAAGAGAGTGATTTGTTGACAAAATTTCATCGTCTTCAAAAGTGCTGATTTGCTGAAATGTAATCTCGAATACAAAGGGGGAGATTGTTAGGTCCGAAATTACTGTATCCAATATGACAACTATTGAAGACATGAAGGACCAAAAGTACAAAGTCAACACAGTTAATAATTAGGAAGGTTTAATATAAGGAAACGTTGCTTTATTGTAAATAAGGCAAGTGTATAATGCCTTATCTCATAGTTTCCTTATTACGATAAGTGTTCTACATATAAATAGAGGGTTAGGGTCATTCTTTAGGAGCGTGCAAAATTATCTATTAAGAAAAGATTAGAGTGAATGTAAGTCAATTACTAGAGAGCCTAAATACTGTCAAATCATATTGTAACCGTATAAGTGAGATATCTTACTACGAAGCTTCTTTAATATCCGTGTTCTTATCGTTTTATTCAATATAAATCATTGTGCTTGCATATACTGGGATCTACAGAGGTAAAAATGAAAAAAAATTGTATTTATATGGGGTATTAGGGGAGAGGGGGCCAGCCATATACATGGACCCACCCAAAACCAATTTTTTTAAACAAAATAAACTCAAGGCCAAAATACAAAAAAAATGTTATTTTACTCATTTTTTGGCCTTTTTCTCAAAATGTAAGCCCAAAGTGATTAAATTAAATAAAAATAAAAATTTTATACTTGACACATTAAAAGTTCATATTTTTACATAAATTGGGTAGCATTTGGCACTATATTGGACGTTTTAGACAGTTACGTGTCGAAACCGGATATTCTATGCGACTATCGGAAACACTAGAAAATTTTCGGTCAGTCTACTCTAGATAACTCTTATTCTTCTAATTTATCTAAAATATCTGTAATAAACTTAATAGGAACTAACCTAGAGGCTCAATTTGACAGTTGTCACAGGTAATTTGTATTTTTGCTCATAAAAGTTAAAATACTAAAGTTGATGCGAGCATCCGATTCGCTATTATTATACCTTGCATATAAAATGTTTTGCGCATATGAAAACCTGTGAATTCACCAACTCTTTGTAGTTGACCCTTTTGTTTTATCATGCTTTACAGGAAATTAGAAGGTAACTGATCAAGTTTTGCATGTTTTTGTGGAACACCAATCAAGATTTTGTACATGTCTATTTTGTTGTAATTTTTTCATTTAAGACAGAGTAGTCAAGTTGTAAACTTTAAAACTTTAAACTTGACGTTTTAGTTATATATGTACGGTTGGTGTTTATATACTTGTTGCTGTGAAACTTTGAACTACCGTACCTCGTGTTTCCGCTTTAGCGGGGTGTGACATAAGGCTTAATGTATGAAGTGTGGTACAGTTGTGGTCAGATGTCTTTAGATTGGTTACATGTATGTATGGTACATTTTGATACAGTGGTACAACATGTTTATATGGGATGCTGTTTTTAGGCCCTAATGGCTTGAGCTTTTTCCAGCCGTTTTATGCATAACAGGGTCTCATTCACCTATCTAAACTTGTATTGTTAATCTATTCATGGACAAGATGATGGGTTTTAATATGGACATCTTTGAATGATGCAAAATTATCTTTCTTGGACCATGTTTTATAAAATGCACAAAATATTTTCATAAAGCAAATGGCAAAATTACTTAATTTAAGTGGATATCATAATACATCATTTAGGTATGTGTTAATTGTATAGTGAATAATAATATGCTCAACAATTACATACATGCCCATAACATTGTCAGTTTGACAAAATGTATCATAGTACCATTGCAATACATGTACCATAACATGTAACACAATATTATTAAAAGAAACACCTGGAGTTTTACCAGTGTGGCACAATGTAAATACATGGTATCATAAAAAGGTTAATCATGTTCACTATAAACCATAAGCATAAACCAATACTCAATAACAATAAAGTAATAACTCAAAATAAATATAACTAAGAACTAATGCTCTAAATAGTCGGTAAACCACAATAATTATGAAATTCTAAACTGATAAATAGTTCTTTGTTATTCTACTTCTTTGCTAATCAGTTACGAATATCATGGTTCGAAAGCTTGTTGCATCCTTTATACAACCTCTTTGGCTTACTACTCTTCGCTGCAGCCAACTAAGCACCACCAACCATTCTTTTCGACGTCCCACAGCCTTTGCTCCTTGTACCAGTGGGGGGACGTATATCAACATTTTTAGGTCGAGAAAAACCAAGCATGTGTTCAATGCCACGCTCCTTAGATTTCATTGCAGGTTCGTATGTACGTTCCTTCTCAAAGCCATATCTCATCTCTTTTATAGTCTCCAAAACTGAAGATATCTTCTCTTTGTCATCCCGTAATAAGTCCAACACATCATCGGTTACATCATACTTCTCATTTACCAACCTACTCGATCATCATCTACGTCGCATATCCTTTGCCCTTGTTTTGAAGCTCGATCCACACTATATCACGTCTCCGCCGTCTGGAAATGTATCTTTCGGGTATAGCTTCAAAACCCTCGTTAAAAAAACCTTAAAAAACATGTCTGCATAAATAATAATGACTCCCAAAATGGTTTCAAGTATACTCGCTGGTTAATTCCTTCAAATCCCTCCCAACCAACCAAAAAAAAAATACAGATTGTTAAAGGTCTATCATGATCTACATGAAACATGGTATACAAACATATATATGTAAAAAAAAGTTAAATTAATCATACCTTATACTCTGTTATTTTATCCTTATTTCTATCCAAGGGTTCAATTACATATGTGTCAACTTCCCCGACTGTAGTGACACTTTTTATAGAACATGTCCATGCAACATGGTCTATCTCAGTTTGTACCTCATAGAATACAGAACGTGTGTACACCTCACAAGCATGCTTCTCCAATTTGCTATGAGTCCACCACTTAGGTAAGATGGACCTAGTCAAGTAGTCTAGGGAACGTTGTTCCTTACGTTGTATATCGAGGGCGAATTCAAATCTCAACATAAACTAAAATAAATTGTTACCACTCTTTGAAATAAATTCAGACCTACAAGTTGTTTTCATTAGACAACACATCAGAAACTCTTGAAATAAGCAGGGATCCACAACGACCTAACTTCAAACAGGTCTTTTAACCATGTATGTTTTTGCAAGGAAAACTCCGCGATAAGAAGCTTCCATATTCTCTCTAACTTATCAGTAGAAATGTGAATGTTCCACACTAACTTGAAAATTTGTTTTTTAAAGGTCGTATTGTTTTTTAAAGGTCGTATTGCTAAACTGTAACCACAATTAAATATGTAACATTATATAAACGAATATGATTGTTTTGAAAGTACTGTACACTATTCATTACCTTAGAAGAGACTTTGGCCATAATATGCAACATACACAACCTTTGTCTAGCGTCGGGAAATACGGTTGTAATAGCTTGTTTCATAGCCGCACACTGGTCAGTAAGTACCATAATGGGTGGCTTTGAGTGAGCTTGAATAAACGCCTCCAACAGCCACTTGTAATTCGGGACATCTTCATGTCCAACCAATGCCGAGCCAAGAACGACGTTGCAATTATGATTGTCGACGGCGTAAACGGCACAAACACCATGTAATGTCTAAAACAATTTCCATATGTAACCGTATGTTAAATAAATATAAAACATAATTAAAGCATCATTTAAAATTGTTGACTATGTATAAATTCATTATATGTACTTGTTGTACGGAATGTAGAATCGAAAGAAATTACATCTCCAAATTGAGAATAGTTGAACCGAGCAACATCATCAGCCCATAATATAGTTTGTAACTCACTACCAATACAATTATAAGCGTAAAAAAGGTCGGATCGAACTCCCTTTTCTTGGTCATCAGCTCAACCAATACCTTTGCATCGGCACGACCAACAAAATTGTCACAATCCCGCTTGTAATTCTGATAATCTACGGCAAACGAACCACCGTAATCATACCCACCCTTAAACGATGTGTGAAGTTTATGCCCTCGTATGGCACCAATGTTAGAAGTACAACCGTCATGCACCAAAAGTTGATCTGAAAATTTCAACTAACGGGAAGATCATGATAAATCCATTTCATGCTTGCGCAACAGTCCATGGTTATAAGATTCACCGATTCCGTAATATTTGTATTTGAATGATCCTTTTACAAGACGAACCTTAATATAAGCGGTACAATCACACCGCTTAATTTTTGAGTTGCGTTGCTCTTTTTGACGTTTACATGGTTTCAACGAATCAAACGAATTCTTGTCGGGATACCCAAACTTGCTACATACAAAGTATTTATGTTGAATTTGTTGATCGTTATTTAGTTTTTGTGATGAACGTCTTACCTCAAATCCAACCATTTTAGCATATTTTTTGTAGACAGCCTCGACTAAGCTAAACGAATCATACACATCGCCTACTACCGGTTTCAAAGTCGGGTCAACGTATGGGGTCCACCAACGTGTACCTCCAGGAGAAATGGATGATAAATGTACCTCTACTTGGTCATCAACTAATACAAATAAATTTCAACGATTGTATAAAAATGTACCATACACGATCATAAATTTGTATCATACATATTCATGAAGAAATTTTTTCAGAATACAACTTGACAGACATAATACTGAAAAAAAAAAGTTAGACTTTTGTATAACACATAAATCATTACAATTTAATTAATCGTTGGTTATACCATTAACATTGACAAACGTTGTTTCCTCTTTAACTTCAAGCATACCACACATGATCATAAATTTGTATCACACATATTCATAAAAGAAATTTCTTCCAGAATACAACTTGAAAGACACAATACTAAAAAAGTTAGACTTTTGTATAACAAATAAATAATTACTATTTCCTTGAACGTTCCTACAGGGTCATCGCATATGATCTTGGTTTGTTCCACAACTTGCTTCTTGGCTTTGTCCATTTGAACGATTTCTTTTGTTCATTGAGTAATATCGATTGTTGTATAAACCTATATTATCTGCTACTATATTAAGTGGAATGTTAATTGATCAATGAAATCGTTGAAATGCATATGAGAATTGTTTTGAAATTGTTTTGTTAGAGTGAATTTAGGAAACAAATATTCTTAAAATATATCTGATTGGAAACTGTCAACCTTTTATTAATATGGTTAATTAATAAAATATGGTTATATATATAGCGCCGGTTTCAAATGAGAACTCCTTAATCCATGATAACTATAAGATCCATTTACAACCAATCATTTTAATTCGATTAATTACTTTATATATTTAATCAGAAACGGTAGCATATATAGTAAAACTACAATTTTATTAATTAACCATATTAATAAAAGGTTGACAGTTTCCAATCAGATATATAGGGGCGGTTTCAAATGAGAACTCAAATTTGGTTGTGAACGTGAGGACAAATGAGAGCGCGACACGTGAATACTACATTCAGTCTTAATATTTTATTTCATTATTTAGTCTGAATATGGCACATGTCACACTCTAATTTGTCTTTACGTTCACAACCAAATTTGAGTTTACATTAGAATTTATTTCTCTTTCTCTCTCTCTCTCTCTCTCTCCCTCCCTCCTCTCTCTTTCTTTCTCTCTCTCTCTCTCTCTCTCTCTCTATATATATATATATATATATATATATATATATATGTATAAGGTCAAGTTTAAATACAAACCAGTCAAAGGTTACAAACTCGTACAAACCAATATAAAAATAATTTTTTTCATGATTTTTTTTTCATCAAATGCCATGATTTAAGATATTATTACACATATGTTTGTTTCACGTTGTGAAAAAATTAAAAGTGAAAGATATACTTGTGAAACTTTTACATTATAAAACAAATATATGTGAAACTTTCAACTTATGAAAACAAATACATGTGAAACTTTTACATTATGAAACAAACATATGTGAATTAACATCTTAAATTATAGCATTTGATGAAAAAAATCATAAAAAAATTATTTTTATATTGGTTTGTATGAGTTTGTAACTTTTGACTGGTTTGTATTTGAACTTCCCTTTATATATAGGAAACTTCAAATTTGAACTCAAATGTGGTTGTGAACTTGCAAATGAGAGCATGACACGCGTCATATTCAGACTAAATAAGGACGGAAAATATTCAGACTGAATAACACTACATTCAGTCTGAATAACACTATATTCAGTCTGAATATTTTCTTCATTATTCAGTCTGAATAGGACACGTGTCGTGCTCTCATTTGTCCACACGTTCACAACCAAATTTGAGTTCCCATTTGAACCCGCCCCTATATATATAGGGGGAATTTCAAATACAAACCAAACAATTTGTACAAACCGTACAAACTCCATGGTTCCATTGTTTTTTTGAATAATTTTTTTCTTCATGAAATTATTTCATATATTTTTGTTTTTGTATGAAAATGAAATTGTTTCGTGTATTTCTCATTTTTGATGAATTTTGTTTCATATTTTCTTGATTAATCAACCCTTATGTGTTCTTGATGAATTTTTTTCACATATTATTGACTGATCAACCCTCATAATTAAGAAAAAGTGAAAAAAATGATTGGCTGAATGGAGGTTGTACAGTTTATACGAATTGCTTGGTTTGTAACGGATATCTCCCCTATATATATATATCTATATATATATATGGACCGGTTCAAATGCGAACTCAAATTTGATTGTGATAATGAGGAGAACGTGACACATGTCTCATTGAGAAGCAATGTGTTTTCATCTCATTATGATGTTAACTAGAAACCATAATTTCTTATGCAAACAGGTCCTTTATCAACTCATGTATGTATATGTAATTTTAATCATTTCATGTACGTATATGTGATTCCATTTGTTTTTTTTATAGAATGGATCAAAAGCAACTAATTGTAGTTGTTAAGGTGTTGAGGGCTTACATCAACTTGCTTATAGTTTTAGCCAACTTTGCAAATTGGTTACCGAATATGAACAAAGATTGTTAATTTAAGACAAAGAACCTTCACATTATTTGTTAATTTTCATTTAGATTGGTTATTTGTTAAAAAAATACTAAATACCTCCCCGAGGGTAAAACCCTAAAACATTATTTTGATTCCTGATTTTTGGATGAAATAGCCGAATAACATCGATTTTAAAAGCTAAATCCCTAAAATGGTAACTATTTTGATTTATGGAATTTGGATAAAATAGCTTCTGTAAGTTTGTTTTTATTTTTTTTGTTTTAGAATAACTTTTGTTTTTACTTTTTTGTTCTTTTAGAATAGCTTCTGTTTTACTGTCATATGTTTTTGATATTTTTTTTATTTTGCTATTGTTATTCGTAGAAAAAAAGGGAAAATTTCTTTAAAAGAAAAGCAACACCTGAATCTAGTTCTGATTTTGTTGACTTCTTAATTTTTGGATGAATATGATAAAATGTGTTAGTTGTTAAATGATAATTGTAAGTTATTATATGCCCATGTCACACATGGATACTGCTGAGGGGTATGTAAAAGTATAGGGTCGTACACAAATAATACGTTTGATTCCATTTGAATGTAACCCGAAAGTCATGTTTGACAGTAAATAATTAATCTTGAATAATAATTATGTAATATGTTTTAAAATGGAATTATGATAATCACGGTACATTATCTATAAATAATTATGATTATTTAATGTTTTAGATAATCATTTAATTATTTATTGTTTTAAGTAAACAATATAATTATTTAATGTTTTAGATAATTATATAATTATTTACAGATAAATATTAAACCTTATTTGAGTAATTGATTGACTATGATACCAGTCCATATAAATAGGTTGATAGGCCAAATCAATTTCAGTCGATTCATTTGGTTTAGATTTGGCTATCAGTAAAAACACAGAAAATAAATCTTTTCTTTTTTGTGATACACATATAGATCTAGGGTTGTTGGGCTAGCACCCGGTGGGAGATCGACGCATGTTCGTGTGTGGATCAGCTATAGAGGAAACCTCTGTTGGTTTCTTGGTGCCCAGTCAGATACATTGACCGATCTATAAAGCTATGAATTCTAAACACCCTATGGTGTAGTAATGTTTTATTTATATGTTTCATTGGATCCGGCTATGGGTTTTATGTTTTAGAAAAGCTTTCTAAATTATTGTAACCAAAGTTTTTATTTTTCATCTGCGTTTAAGGTTACGAAGTGTATTAAAATCCAACAATAATATTATGTTGATTTTGAAAATTGGAATTTTGTTTAGAATATCGCCAGTTCAATGTAAATTTTGTGTAGAATCTAGAACATCAATGTGCATCTTTGTTTACAATCTGTTTAATTGGTCAATGGCAAGTGCACAATTATGTTTAATGGTTTGTTCCTTTAGCTATCTACTTCATTAAACAATTGAATTTTATATTAGTTTGTAATGTGCATATTTGCTTTTAAGTTTAAACGAAATAGAAAAGTATATAAATAGTATGTATAATGTGTTGGTTTAACCGAAGTAAATCCAAAAACGAATAACCCGAAATCGTTTTCATTTGGATGATTATTTAGTTTAAGAAGTTTTTTTTGACATACTAAAGTGTGTCCCTAACTAAAAATGTTTATGGACCCACCACTGGCCAAAAAACCCCTAAACCTTTCCCTTCTGAAGACCAAGACCAAACACTCCAATCATTCATTCCCCAATGTGACTATTCATGAATCCGCTCCCAATGTTATAATTTCATATTCAAATCCAATGTATACGGTTAAAGCATCTCCAATGCAAGGTCTCTCATTAGCAAAAGTTAAATAACTTGTAGGAACTACCAATGTTAAAAGTTCTAATAAGAACGTTATCCTCTTTAGATTTTTACCATAAAGTTCTAATAGGAACTACCATTGTAATTTACTCTTTATTTTATTTTATTTTATTGATATGAAACAATAAAAGACGGGAGGTTCTAGAAGCACTGTTGATCCAAAATCCTTACAGTGATTTGAATATGATTCCGTTTTGTACTTAGTGAAAATTCCAAGGATAACTCATTGTTCATATTCTATGATAGCATATGCTGATAGTAACTCAGCGATCGCTGAAGATTGGGAACATTTACTTCATCTCTGAAGACCTGAAGAACAACAATCACACCACAAATCCATTCAGTAACAGTCGAAGACCAAGCTGAAGATAGAGATGAACAACTAGTGATCTGAAGCGGTTCAGTGATAGCAAAACTCATCTAATTTGAAGTGTGAAATCTTGCAAGGACTCAACAATACCTTAGTAACTCCATCCTTGAAGTTACTGGTTCAGCGATCAAGTGAAGCCTTCTACAAGATTCTTGTTGATCTTATCCTCGATGCAAAAAAGTCAAAACCTCAATAGCTTGTCAGAAAAGGACGTACAGATTGTCTTTTATGTCCCCATCAAATCTGATTTGGTATTGTTCATAGGTGGCAAAAATCATGGCCATCCTATTAACCAAAGGACAAACATTTCTCACATGTTTGACACGTAGCATATACCTTTTGTTTTGCATTAAATGAAAACGGGTATAAATAGATGGGAAATCCTTTTCCATCTTCATGCATGCTACTTTCTCTCTCAAAACCTCTATTGCTATTTCTTTCTTTCCTTGTGCATCAACTAAGTGTTTTCTTAAGTTATAATAGAATAGATTAAAAAAACTTGTTCTTATTCCGCTTGTAACTGTAAATTTGTTTATTTAACATAAACTCATTTAAAAACCAAAAGAGACGTGTATTTGTATTCAACCCCCCCCCCCCCCCTTCTACAAACTATTCTATATCTTTGAACTCTTGTAGACCCCTTTGGGACCAACAAGTGGTATCAGAGCAGTGTTTTCTGCTTACTATTTTTAAAACAACTTTTTATCAAGTTATTTTAAAATGGCTAACACAAACACCAACTACATAGATAATGGATCTTTAGCTAAACCTCCAAGATTTAGCTGTGATAATTTCCCTCTATGGAAAGAAAGAATGACTCTATTCCTAGAAGGGTCAGATCCTAAGATCGCCTATTATCTAGAGAATGGACCATGTGTTCCTACAATCCTGGCTCCTGCAGTACCAGCCACTGCTACCTCTCCAGTTATTCCTGAAAGACGAATTGTCAAAACTCCAATCCAATGTAGTGATGAAGACAAAAGAGAACTAGCTATTGATTCAAAAGCTAGATCTATAATTGCCATGTCTCTTCCAAATGAAGTTTATCACTCTGTGAAGAAAACGAGAACATCTAAAACCATGTGGGATACTCTTTGTATTCAACATGAAGGAACTGATGAAGTTCAGATAACTCGTAGAATTAATTTGGTAAGACAATATGAAAGCTTTATGTTTCTGAAAAATGAAACACTTTCTCAAATTCACAAAAGATTTAATTGTCTCTTGATTGACATGAAAACTGTCAAGAGGGAGTTCTCTAATGCTGAAATCCTGACAAAATTCATGGAGGCACTACCTGATTAATGGGCAGTATATACTACATGTCTTAAACTGTCAAAGAACCTTGAAACTCTGCCCTTAAGTGCTTTATATGGGATGCTGCTCAATGAGGAGCAATCTCAAGCTTTAAAAAGAAACCTCTTAAAGGACATCAAAGGTGCCAAAAGTGCTTCTTTGGCACTTGTGACTTCAGAGGTAGAACCTTCAAAACATATTTCTTCTACTATCTCCTCTATCACTGAGTTAGATCATGCTGACTAAGAAGAACTCACTAAAGCTGACATCTCTGAGTTTGATGACTCTCTGGCCCTTCTCACTAATAACTTTAGAAGATTTGCTAGAAAAAGTAATTTTAGAAAAACAAAGGCTATCACTGACTCTAATACGTCAAAAACTCTTCCTGTTGAAAAAGCCTCAACAATCTGTTATAATTGTCAGCGTAAGGGTCACTTTACAAATGAGTGTAGATCCAAGAAAGTCGTTGCACCAACAACCTCTCAAATCTCTGATAAATCTAAAAAGGAAAAATATTCTAAGTTAAATGAGAAATATCAGAATCTGAGAAATAACCAGCGAAAAGGGATCAGGAAGACGATTGGGCAAATACCACTGATTAATCTGAATCAGATGAAGACGGTGTAGCTCTCATATGTCTCATGGCCAAAATTGAAGAAGCTGAAGAGGCATCTGACACATCTTCTTCAAAATCTCCATCAATACAGGTATTTATTCCCTCTAACTCCTCTATACCTGAGAATCATAGTTTGTCAGCTCTCGACTCTACGACTGTTGAATTTTACAATGCTTTAAATGGCAAGATTAAAGTTGAACAAATTAATATTGATCTATCTGAACAACGAAGAATTGTCATCTGAAAATCAAAGAACTTACCAGGATCAAAGAAGATCTTAAGGACCAAATCTTTGTAAATCAGACCATAAGTATTGAAAGACAACAAGCTATCATTAAGCGCGAAAAGGCCATCGTTGATCTTAAGGCTGAGAGAGCCACCATTGAAGGATGGTGTAAATCTTCTGATAAGATAAATGAGATCATAAATGCTCAGATTCCTGCCAAGGTTAAAAGTAGTCTTGGATACTCTTATGACCAAGAAGAAACTGACACTTAACCTTCCAAGTTGAAATTTGGAATGTTTTTTTCTTCTATCCCTGACCCCTCGTCTCAGAGTGACTCAACCTCTGAGACAAGACCTTCTGAACTTATTCACAAAGACTCAGGGAAAGTGACTAAAGAAAAGTTCAATAATCAAGTTCCCAAGGCCAAGAAACTGCTCCCGCGGAATAAAAATTCTTCTGTCTCTTCAGCAAGTCAACCATCTAAATCCAAGAAGAAGGTCCCTGATTTCTCTCAGAGACCAACTCCTGGGGTTAAGATTGACTTGACTCCATCTAAGCCTGAGAAGCCAGTGGTTCCTCCCAGGTCTATGGAAAAAGGAATTCTTGGACCCTATCCTGAAAACATGACTTCCAGTTAGCATGCTTCCATTTCAAAACCAATTTTCAAATATAGGAAGTGCTATCACTGTGGTGAGACTACCCACATTGCTAGCAAATGTCCAAACACTACTAAAGCTGAAAAATTATTCCATGGAAAGAAAAATCCCAAGCTGCGAATTCAGCGAAAGGTAAAACTGTCAAAGTTGGTAAAAGAACTAAGTCAGAACAAACCACATAGGATAAAGTTTCAGCTAGCACCTCCACTAGCTCTCCTGTTATTTCTACTAACAATGCAGGACCCACAGTGTTATGGGTACCTATGAAAAATTGATCCTCTTATTTTTTGAAGAGTGCTAAAGGTATCTGGTATCTAGATAGCGGATGCTCAAGGGACATGACATAAAATCTCTGCTCACTGAATATAATGAGGAAAATGGTCCATCAGTGACCTTTGGTGGAAATGGCAAAGGTTACACAAGAGGTTATGGCATTATATCCATTGGAGAAACTTTCTTCTCTCGAGTTGCATATGTTGAAGGACTAAAGCACACTTTATTAAGCGTTAGTCAACTTTATGATAAAGACTTTAAAGTTTTGTTCACAAAGACCAAGTGTGTGGTCACTGACAAAAATGACATGCTTGCTTTAAAAGGCAAAGGATCAGAAAACGTTTATGTCATTAATATGGACAGCACGCACTCTGACAATGTGTGCTTTCTATCAAGAGCCTCCTCTGATGTCAATTGGCTTTGGCATAAAAGATGTTCTCACCTTAACTTCAAAATGATAAATGACTTATCAAGAAAGGAACTTGTTAGAGGTCTACCTAAACATGGCTTTGCAAAGGAATCTCTTTGCTCAACGTGTGAAAAAGATAAGCTGACAAGGGCCACTTTCAGATCTAAGCAAGTATCCTCTATAACCACTCCTTTCCATCTACTCCATATGGATCTCTTTGGACCTGTCAATGTTCAATCCATATCAGGAAAGAAGTATACTCTTGTAATTGTAGATGAATATTCCAGATATACATGGGTATTCTTCCTACGATCTAAGAGTGGTACCTCTGATGAAATAATCTCCTTCATCAAGAAAATTGAGTTGCTGAACAATGTTCCAGTTCGTTCTATAAGAAGTGATCATGGTACTGAATTCAAGAATAGTACCCTGGTTAGTTTCTTTGAAGAAAAAGGCATCACTCATAATTTTTTCTCAATAAGAACCCCTCAGCAAAATGGACTTGCTGAGAGAAGAAACCGAACTATTATCGAAGCAGCTCGCTCAATGCTCATCGAATCTCATCTTCCAACTCAGTTCTGATGCTGGCATATTTCTTGGGTACTTCTCTGTATCCAAGGCATTCAGAGTCTTCAATAAACAAAGACAACATGTCGAAGAAACATTTAATGTCAACTTTGATGAATCTCGTCCCTCAAGCTCTGTTCCCATCCCTGAAGAAGATGAAGAACTGAATAACTGGATGAAATCTCATTATGGGGAACCTGAATCTTATTTCAGTACACCTCCTGTCACTGAAAATAATGATGATGATGATGGTCCTGTTCTTATTCCCACATCGCTGAATAGTAACAACTCATCATCAGGGATGAATGTTACTCCATTAAATCATATTCCTCCGTCCAGTCCTTCTATTGGTAATTCTTCAGTGAATAACAAAGCATCCTCCTTCATGGGAAATGAAATTCCTTCAGGACCACCTCCTGAAACTATTAGAGAAAGTGAAGAACGACACGCTGAACCATCCTCATTAACTCCTGAACAGGCCGCTGAATCTTCATTTGATCCAAATCCTCAGCTACCAGCTCAAAGATGGACTCAAAATCATCCCATCGATCAAATAATTGGTGATCCCTGTGTAGGTGTTCAGACAAGAAGAAGTATGGCTAACATATGTCTCTATGTAAACTCTATTTCTGTTATAGAACCCTAGAAGATCGATGAAGCTATCCTTTATCAAGATTGGATCTTTGCCATGCAAGAAGAACTCTCTGAGTTTAAAAGAAACAAAGTTTGGAAGCTTGTTCCCAGACCCTCTGAGAAAACCGTTATAGGCACCAAATGGGTGTTTCGTAACAAGTTAGACGAAAACGACACTGTAAGCCGCAACAAGGCTCGACTTGTTGCTCAGGGATACAGATAAGAGGAAGGGATAGACTACGATGAAACTTTTGCCCCAGTAGCAAGGTTAGAAGCAATCAGATTGTTCCTAGCTTTCGCTGCCTACAAAAATTTCAAAGTCTATCAGATGGACGTCAAGAGTGCCTTCCTGAACGACAAGTTGAAGCAAGAAGTCTATGTTGAACAACCTCCTGGATTTGCTGATGCAAGACATCCATGATACGTCAATAAACTAGATAAAGCACTCTACAGGTTGAAACAAGTTCCCCGTGCATGGTATGACACTCTCTCTAAATATCTTCTCGCTGAAAAGTTTGTTCGTGGTAAGATTGATCAAACCCTTTTTCTTAGAAAACGTAAGAGACATATTATTCTTGCTCAGATATATGTAGATGACATTAGCTTTGGTTCCACGAATCCTAAACTTTGCACTCGTTTTGCAAAGCATATGAAAAAGGAATATAAAATGAGCATGATGGGTGAATTAACATATTTTCTTGGTCTTCAAGTAAAACAATCTGAAAAAGGCATCTTCATTTGTCAAAGCAAATATGTTAAAGAAATGTTAAAGAAGTTTGATTTGGATCAAAGTTCTTCAATGAAAACTCCTATGGCCCCTCCTCTGACTTTAAATAAGGACCCTGATGGTAAACCTGTTAATGTCACTGCATATAGAGGAATGATTGGATCCTTACTTTATCTAACTGCTAGTAGACCTGATATGACGTATGCCACTTACTTATGTGCTTGATATCAATCCGAACCCAAAGAATCCCATCTTATCGCTGTAAAACGATTCTTCAGGTATTTGAAAGGGACTCCTAATCTTGGTCTCTGGTATCCCAGAGAGTCAGGGTTCGATCTAACGGGTTATTAAGATAGTGATATTGCAGGATGCAAAATTGATAGGAAAAGCACCACTGGGGGGTGTCAGCTCATTGGTGGAAAGTTGGTCAGTTGGACTAATAAAAAGTAAATCTCAGTGTCCACATCAACTGCTGAAGCTGAATATGTTCCAGCAGGAAGTTGCCGTGCCTAAATACTTTGGATGAGAATTCAGCTCGCTGATTATGATATTTAGCTATCAAAGATTCCTATATATTGTGACAACACTAGTGCTATATCAATTGCAAACAACCTTGTACTTCACTCAAAGACCAAACATATCGAAATTAGATATCATTTTATCAGAGATCACGTTATCAAGGCTAAAATTGAACTTCATTTATTCCCACTGAATTTCAGCTCGCTGATCTTTTTCAAAACCTCTTGAAGAATCAAGATTTAATATGTTAATCAGCGAATTAGGAATGTTAAACATGGAAGAATAACTTCCTCAGTTTTACACTTTCAGTGATCAGTAAAATAAATTTCAATCCCTCTAGTCATTTGCTGAACTCTAAAGAGGATATCACTCAGGTATGACCTCTAATATCTTACACTTTCTGAATGTCTTCCTATTCAGGGAATGAATCTAAAAAAAAACCCATTACTGAGAATACGTTTGTTCTTAATGATTGAAGGAATTTAAAGATAATGATTAACATTATTTTAATGATAATTGTTTTATTTTTCAAAAAGGAAAAGTCAGAACGTTTTCTGACACACGACGACCTCAACGTCTCCTATCCAATCAAACCCTAGGAATGTGTCGTAGGTCATTATTACCTTTTTCTCAAAAAGCTAAACCGTCGTTTCATCTTTCTCTATTCCGTCTCATCTCCTCATATATAAAGTGAAATCTATTTCGTTTCACTCTTTACGCGCTCAAATGTTTTCAAAGCAAGTAAAGCTCTCGAGTCTTCAAAGTTTCTCAAGAACACCAAGAACACGCACTTGTGCGTTTTTCTCGAATCCCTCACTCTCAAGGTTTGATCTAACCCTTCTCTCTTTTCTAAAAACAACTAGCATGTTGTTTACTACATCCTAAAATCTTCTATGACATCTTGTTATAAAAATTTCACTTTTAATTCTGGATTAAAACTCCAAACTCATACCTGTTCTAAGTATTCTTCTTCTTAGAATGGAAGACCTGTTTGGCCAACTTAATCCGAAATTTTCTTCTGAAAATTTCTAATACTTGTTTTTGGTATATTTCAATTTACCAAAATCACGAAATATTTGGTCTGCAAGTTTATTTTTTTTTTTAAAATTTAAAACAAAAATCAGCCAACTAACAAGTATTTTGATTTTGTTCATCAAAACACTTGTTTACTTTAAGCCATGATTTTTCTATTTGGTGTGCCCATTTTTGAAACAAAAATGGCAACTCCAAGAAACGTCTCTCTCTCCGAAACTGAAGTTATCCCGATCACCACTTTCATGCGCCGGAAGCCAATTTTCTTCCTGAACAAGCTCTGGTCAAACCAAGTAACTATGTTTCTCTGACTAACATCCCAGCTGAGCCGCCTACATAAAGGATGGTCCTCTATTTATCAAGAAATGCCCACTGAAGTTTGCTTTCGTCCACGTCCCTGTTGGGATCACTACGCATCTTCAGCAAGTCTGGCATACCGTCCACTACATTATTCTCACCACTGATAAGGGTAGGAAGCTCAATGCCATTCAGTTCACCACTGCTCTTGGAATTGTGGCGATCACTTCTGGCATACTAAGGAATGCTTTACGGATTCCAAATAAGAAGAAAAATGAGCAACGGGATGCTTCTCCAACCATTGAGCAGATTCAGGCATTCTTGGATGCCACTGGCTATGTATGGCCAGTTGATAACGAGACGAAGCAAATCACCAAGTCCATCACTAAGGTGGAGAAGAAGCGAATGCCAGCGAGATGGCAATACATATGGACGCACGTTATTCAGCGCTTAAGCTCCAAGTTCGACTCGTAGGATCAGGCAAGCAAGCCTTCTCAGGAGATGGCGGTCGCTCTCTGCACCGGCCGAAAGCTTAACTTCGCTGAATACATTTTCAGCAAACTATAGAACAGGGTGAAGGCCTAGTAGAGGGAAAAAGTTATTGCTTTCCCTAGATTTGTTGCAATTCTGTTGGAGAACATCTATGATGGATACCCCACTCACGGAAATCAATCCTTCTCTCATGTCGGGAAGAAAGCCCTCGAAATAGATGAGAAAGAGGGAGATGCTCCTTACACTCCCTACATGTTACAGATAATTCAAAATGCTTCTACTAAATCGTCAACCCCTACCTCACAGGTAGATGTTGTGCCCACGTCACTGAAAATACCATCAGTGACTAACCAAGGCACCTCCTCCCCAGGCAAAAGAAAGCAACCATCTGATGGAATTAAAAAGTCCATCGCCCATAAGAGGGCCCCTAAGAAATTCAAGAAGAGTGCCACTCAAAACAACACTCTATCTGACTTTTGCATCTTCCCTACCTCTTATACAACTTCAGCCATTCCAACAGCTACGGCAACAACTTCTGGTTTTGTTGCCGCTTCACCAGCTCTACCTTCTTTTTTCAGAGACCTCGGTTCCTGAAAATGTTATAGTCAGCCATGCTGAGGCTGTATCAGGTATCACTTGCACTGTCTTCTCATCCTCTCCTATCTCTTCTTCTTTGGTACTCACATCAATCTATGATTCAGGTATGGTTGTCCCTATCCGTGATGAGATTGAGCAACGTGCTATTCAGAAATCAGTTTTGCTTCGACAATCTGATCTCTGGAAAGCAACATGCACAGGACCTGAAAATGCTTCTCTTAAGCATTTTCAGAAACAGGTCAATGATCCTCAGGATACTACCGTAGCAGGTAACATCCCTGAGAGTAATCCTTCATATACTCTCAAGGCACCCATGTGTAAACTCTTTACCTACCCACTTCTTCCTGCTAACCTTGAGCTCTTTTTGGCTCGACTTTCTTTTTTATCTACAGGTGTAACTGCACCGCTATTTACTTCAGCAACCACAGTCGCCTCCACCAGCATCACCACTCGTATCAGCACCCCCACTTCTTCTAAGGTACACAAAGCTGCTGATCCCAAGGAGATAAAGAAGGAGAAAGCTCTTCCCAACTTTCCTTCTATGCCTATTGATGTGCCCCAGATTACTTTGCCTCCTCCCTTATTCCCAGCGATTGATTACCAAAGAATGTGCCCTCACAAGGCGCCGGGTAGACTCTCTGTGGTTTGCCTCGGAAAAGATCTACAAGCAGGTTGTAGGGGTCTCTGGCATGAAGGCTACTATCAGCAATATCTCTTGTTGATCATAACTCTTCTCAATGGTTTGAATATGATTCCTCTGTATACTTAGTGAAAATTCCATTTATATAGGTTAAGTTCAAATTCAGGGATAGCACACGCTAATTGCACTCAACGTTCGCTGAACCTCAGGAACCTTAATCTTATCTCTGAAGATCTGAAGAACAACATTCACATAAAGAGAACATTCAGCGAAAGTCGAAGACCAAGCTGAAGGCAGAGATAATCAGCTAATGATCTGAAGCGATTCAGTGACAGCAAAGGATTATCTAATTAAAGGTGTGATGTCTTGCAAGACCTCAGCGATACTCTGAAAGTTCATCCTTGAAGTTTCAAGTTCAACAATCAAGTGAAGTCTAAAGCAAGATCAATGTTGATCTTATCCTCGATGCACAAAAGTCAAACCATATACTATGTTAGAAGAGGACGTACGTATTGTCTCTTATGTCCCCATTATATCTGATTTGCTATTGTTCACACGCGGCCGAAAGCATGGTTGCTTTTTGAACAAAGGATAAGGTTCTTATGAAAGCTTGACACGTGGCATATACCTTCTGTCTTGCATTGAATGCAAACGGGTATAAATAAGATGAAGATCTCTTCTTCATCTTCATGCATGCTACTTTCTGTTTTCTCAAACCTCTGCCTCTTTTCTTTCTTACTTCCTTGTGCATCAAACTGTGTGATTTCTTGAGTTACAATAGAATAGGTTTATTTACTTGTTCTAATTCCGCTTGTAACTGTAAATTTGTTTATTCAATATAAACTAATTTAAAAACTTAAAATCTGTGTGTTTGTATTCAAACCCCCCCCCCCCTTCTACAAACTTTTTCTATCCTTGAACTCTTGTAGACCCCTTTGGGACAAACATGTACATTGATCTGGCAACAGTGAGAAATGACAACACTGCCATTGAGAGGCTAATAAAAGCTCTCGTTGAAAGGGCTGCAAGTCAAGACAAGGTCATTGCTAAAGCTGAAGAAGGTGATGAAGCTCATGGAGAACCAAGTACCTCCGCAACCTCATCAACAACCACAACTTCATCAACAACCACCCATCCCTGAAGGTGAAGAAGGTGATGAAGATGATGAAGAAGAAGAAGATGAAGACGACGATGAACCGAAAAATGCTGCTCATTATTCCCTCAAGGATAATAATGATGATGATGATGACTTCTGGACTATCCATAGACCAATAACGACACTATTAGGGGGAGTCGCTCTTAGAAGCCCTTTGGGGGATAGGGAAAATCCTGAAAAGGATCAACCTGGCCCCTCAAAGAAAGATAAAGATGTAGTAGGTCTTGATTCTAATCCTTTAAATTCAGAGGGAGGGTTCATCACTGAGGTATGCCTTCCTCTCGTCTCTTATATCCTCCCTCCTAAAGCTCAATCTCCTCCACAAACTTCTGTTGCTGATGAACCTCTCTCCTCTTCTCCTCTCAGTGATCCCTATTCCCCAAAGGGTTCTCCAATCTTGAATGGACCTTCCTCTGAAGATCAGTTCTTGTATATATTTGATACTGAATCTGAAGAAGAAGAAGGCCTTGTCCAAAGGTTTCTGATGGAACTATTACTCGTGCTACTATCGAAGGACACACTTCCAAAAAGAAGTGTCTGAAGATATATGTAACGATGTACAGACACTCAAGGAGTGAATGAGAAGAACCCCAGTTTCTAAAGTTCTACGGATACTCTGAATGGCTGGAAGTCAGAGATGCCATTCAGGAATCAAAGTCTAAATTCAAGAGTGTCGTAGAAAGATCTCTTGATCAGATATTGCAAAGGATGACAACACGTTGAAGTTCCTCCTCTCCCTGATCAGAATAAAAGAAGAAGCGACCATGAGACCAAATTCAACTTTGAAAGCATCCTTGGTCATCTTGAAATCCCTGACATCTCAATGCTCAACACCCCTATTCTTGAAGCTAGAAGATTCATAGAGCATGAAATCATTACGCTCCCTGAAGCAGGTATGGTCTTTCTTGATAACCAACGGTTATTAAAGTTTCTCAGAAACAAAGAGATCAGAAAGGCTCCATCAAAACTCATCAAGATCATGTACTACAACTTCTTGTCTAATAATGACCCTATACAAATTCAGAAGAAGATCAATGAGAATGAGCTACAAAGAAGAAAAGAGAAACTCTCTGACTAGTCATTAGTTTCTTTTCCTTTGTAACATTTTTCAGTGTATTGTACTTTACTCTACTATTGTAATTTCAGTTTCATATAATTCTTCAGATTATCCTTTAATGAAATCAATGAAGTACTCTACTCCATCTCTGTACTGAAAAGATCCCTGAAAACAATAATTGAGACAATGAACATAAGAGTTCTATTTTCTTTAAAGCAAACTTTGCTTACTGAAATTACACTCTGTAATTAAATCGATGAATGTACTTTATAGCTTTTTAATTGTAAAATTGTGATTTCATATCCTTATAAATAAAACTCAATTCTGACTGTAGACTAGCTGAAAAAGAACTCACAAATTAGTACGTAGATTTCTTTATGTTTCTAAGTCCTTATTAATCCATCAAGCAATTTTCCTATGTTGCTTAATCATAATCAAATAGGGGGAGATTGTTGATCCAAAATTCTTATAGTGATTTGAATATGATTATGTTTTGTACTTAGTGAAAATTCCATGGATAAGTCAATGTTCATATTCAGTTGATAGCATACGCTGATAGTAACTCAGCGATCGTTGAAGATCAGGAACATTGACTTCATCTCTGAAGATCTGAAGAACAACACTCACACCACAAGTCCATTCAGTATCAGTCGAAGACCATGCTGAACATAGAGATGAACAACTAGTGATCTGAAGAAGTTCAGTGATAGAAAAGCTCATCTAATTTGAAGTGTGAAATCTTGCAAGGACTTAACGATACCTTAGTAAATTCATCCTTGAAGTTACTGGTTCAACGATCAAGTGAAGCCTTCTGCAGGATTCTTGTTGATCTTATCCTCGATGCACAAAAGTCAAAACCCCAATACCTTGTCAGAAAAGGACGTACGAGTTGTCTCTTATGTCCCCATCAAATCTGATTTGGTACTGTTCATAGGTGGCTAAAAGCATGGCCATCCTATTAACCAAAGGACAAACACTTCTCACATGTTTGACACGTAGCATATACCTTTTGTCTTGCATTAAATGCAAACGGGTATAAGTAGATGGGAAATCCTTTTCCATCTTCATGCATGCTACTTTCTCTCTCAAAACCTCTATTGCTATTTCTTTCTTTCCTTGTGCATCAACTAAGTTTTTTCTTAAGTTACAATAGAATAGGCTAGAAACTTGTTCTTATTCCGCTTGTAACTGTAAATTTGTTTATTTAATATAAACTCATTTAAAAACCAAAAAAGGCGTGTGTTTGTATTCAACCCCCCCCCCCTTTTACAAACTGTTCTATATCTTCGAATTCTTGTAGACCCCTTTGAGACCAACAACCACAACGAATTTCAGAATGGCTTCACCCTAGCCGGAAAATCTTCCGTCCGGAGTTGAAGCAACGATCGATGACATGAGCCAATACATTCTTCAGAACATGCTCTCTAGACTTCTGACTCTTTCATTTGCCTCCGCATATTGCATTAGCCGCTTCTGGAAACGAGTTGCCGATCGTGTTGTTAGTCGCCCGAAGCTTTCCTCCGCCTGCTCCGGTAATGCAGATCTCCATGTAAGACCTACTTCTTAGATATTATAGTGTCATTCGACAATTTTTCATTTATATTCGTTAATTTTCATTTATGTTTGTTAGATTGTTGTAGAAGATGTTTTGAACGCATCACTTTTAGTACCAATTCGTCCAGTTTTTGCAATTGTTTCTGTCTTCCTGCCTTCAAATTGGTTGACGTGTAGTAAGCAGTTACTATCGCGATATATCGGTCTAAAATATCGATCCCGATACATCGGCCGCTATGAATGAGATTTAATGATTTTTGGTACTGATATAGCGGTCCGATTTTACCGATATATCGTTTAGACTATCACTAGCCCACACAAAACCCAGTTAAGGTTGCACGGGGCTTGAATGTGCCTGCTAAGATCACTCCATTATGCCTTTCTTGCTTTTATGATTTTGTGTTTGTTTCTTTGTGTGCTTAAAAGCTTGCATCTTACCCCTATGTGGTGTTTGTTTTTGCTCTTGAATTCCCATCCCATTTTGACTCTTTTTAGTGTATAATCCTCCCCCAGACTTGATTTGGACAATGTCCTCATTGGCTTTGATGGGGGTGGGATTCATGTATAGGGATGGGCTGAAGTGAAACTGTAATATGACTAAGATGCCCATGGGTTACCAACAGTATGTGAGTGTGAGTGAATTCGTGGCCCAGGAGGAATTTTGCTAGTTCTAGCATAAGTTGAATGATTAGGACTAACCAAAAGGGCTATAAATTCATAAGTATCATATCCACAATATGTGATTATGCAATAAAATGAATATACCAAAGAAAATACTATCCCATGACTCTAAAAACGTTTAAAAGAAAGAAATTAAAAATAAAAATAAAATACATGGAGACTAAAGGTGATGAATAAACCTGTCCTACTCATGGGGAGTAGGGTGTGAACCCTGTGTTGCAGAATGTTCTGCCAATGCCGTAGTACCCAACAACGGCTTCTTTTTTAGCTCAACAATTTCTACTACCATTTCCTTCTTCTCAACCATCAACCTCTCCACTATCTGAACCAACTCCCCTTTCTTAAGATCTTTCTCAGCTTCTATCTCCTCCTTCAGCTTCTTAACCTCTTCCTGATTCTTCTTCTCACCGTCTCTTATTTGTTCCACCACCTTTTCTTGATGCAGATCTAGGGTAGATGGTATGATGACAGACACTTTCCCTTCTTCTCCTAGATAAGCGTATTCCAAATGGTATGAGAGTTGTTTTAATTCCAAGTTAGGTGACGATACTATATACGGGGTAAAGCTTTGTGGCTTACTATTCTCCAATAGTTCCAACCTAGTAGCATGAACACGTACAGTCTCTTCCTCTTCTAACTCTAATTCCTCACCACTCTCTAAATCCTCATCATCCTCTTCCTCCAACTTACAGGCTTCTCTCACTCCTTTCTCATAATAGGATGACTCAATTTCATCTATCATTGAGCATTCTTCCAAGTAATCAGGATACTTCAAAGAATTGAAGACATTAAATGTGACTTTTTGGTCATGAAGTCTCATAGTCAACTCTCCCTTTTGGACATCAATCAAAGTTCTTTTGGTGGCTAAAAATGGTCTTCCTAAAATAATAGGAATATCCTTATCAGCCACAAAGTCTAGAATGATAAAATCTGCCGGATATATGAACTTATCAACCTGTACTAACACATCCTCAATTTTTCCTTTGGGGTAGGCTATGGTCTTATCAGCCGGGATGAGTGTGATAGTGGTGGGTCTTGCCTCTTCTGGTCCTAAGGTGTTGTAAACTGATAAAGGCATGAGTTTTATACTGGAACCTAAATCATAAAGCGCTTTCGCAACTTCTTTTTCTCCGATAGAGCATGAAATAGTGAAACTCCATGGATCTTTTAACTTGGGGGGAATTTTGCTGGTGAAAAGGGCACTACATCCCTCAGTAAGAGCTACGGTCTCATATTCAGTCAACTTCTTTTTCTTACTAAGGATGTCCTTCAAAGACTTGGCATAACTGGGCATCTTCTCAATTGCTTCAACAAGAGGTATGTTGATATGAAATTGTTTGAACACTTCCAAGAATTTATTAAATTCTTGTTCATCCTTCTGATTTCTTAACCTTTGGGGATAAGGAACATAAGGAGGAACAAGTTTTATGATGTTTTTACTTGGAGGTTTTGAGCAAGATGGGTCTAGTATGCCCCTGGGTTTTGGTGCTCTTTTCTTGAGATGGGGTCATAACAGCTGTTTGAATAGGATCCAATAGAGATGGTAGGGTAGTATCAGGCTTTGATGTGACAGAAGTGGTGGTCTCAGAAGTTTTGTATGATACAGGCTTGTTAGTCTTAACAAGGTCTAATGTAGCAGTATTGCTTTTAGGCACACTATCTTTTTGGACTGGTCCTATTAAGTCTTTTCCACTTCTTAAGGTTATTGCCTTAACATGTTCTTTTCCTGAGTCTCTAGGGATCTCTGTGTTACTAGGAAAAGTACCACTGGCTCTATTGTTTTAACTTAGAGCAATTTGATTGACTTGGATTTCCAGGTTTCTGATTGATGCTTGGGTTTCTGTCATAACCCCTTTTAACATAGCTTCCAATGAAGGTGATGAATCAGCCTGTAGTGGTGGAGGTGGTTTGTTTAGGGAAGGTGGTGGAGGATGTTGATAAGTCTGGTTTAGCTGATGAGAATTAGAACTGCTAGCATAGTTTTGAAAATTTGAATTTCCCTGCTGTTTAGGAACTTGTGGATTTAAACATGGATTATCCAAGAAAAGTTCGAGTGTTCTTTCCAACTTGCATTGTAATTATTGGAGTAGGGAGAAGACTTATTATGAACATAATTTACAGATTAAGAGTTTTTAGGACAATGTTCATAAAAGTGTTCCCCTCTACAACACACACATTGTACTGCAAGGACTGCTTGTGCTCCTTGGCTAGAAGAAATATTTTTGAGCATGTTAGCCATGGAAGCAAGCTGAGCTGTCAATGCACTATATGCATCTACATCATGAATTCCTGCAGCTTTCTTTTGTGATTTCGCTCGTGGATCAACCCAATGTCCATTATTTTCAGAAATCTTTTCAAGCATTGCAAACCCCTCATTATAGGTACTGGCTGTAAAGGCCTCTCCTGCAGTCGCATCGAGCATTTGTCTTGAAGTGGCATTTAAACCATTGTAAAATGTCTCGAGTTGAATGCAGTAGGGAATGCCATGGTGTGGGCATTTCCTTAACAGTTCTTTAAACATTTCCCATGCGTCAGGAATCGCTTCATCGTCCATTTGTTTAAAAAGACAAATTTCTTTTCGGGACTTAGCGTTCCTTGTGGGTGGAAAATATTTTCGCAAAAACTTTTTGGCCATTTCGTACCATGAAGTTACAGATCCTGGGGTTAATGAATTGAACCAGTCCTTTGCTCGATCCCGTAAGGAGAATGGAAATAATGTGAGTCTCAGAGCGTCATTTGACACTCCTGGGATCAAAAAGGATTTTAGGTGCGAGTGTGGGTCTTCTGTTGGTAATCCGACAAATTGTCCACTTGTTTGTAACATGTTAAACACGATTGGTTTTTGTTCAAAATGGGTGGCTGTAAAATTGGGTCTAGCTATTTCTGAATTGTATTGCTCAAAATCAGGGATGGCATAGTCCATTATACGTCCATCTTTGGAATTTTCCAGATTGATTATGTTAGAAGGTGGGACCCTTGGTTCGTTATTGTTATTATTCCCTGGTTGGTGGTTATTTAGAGATTCATCATCTCTATACGTGTCTTCTTCATCATAACGAAATCGTTGTTCTTGTTCAAAACGTTGTCCTTGTGGATTTCCTTGTAACTGAGGTGGTACCTGCACAAATAGAGGTGGACCTCGGCGAAGTTCTTGATGGAGTTCAAGTGGGGGTTGAGGTGGAGGTTGTGGTATTGGTCCAATGAGTCCTTGGGGTTCTTGTGGTTGTGCCATTTCAGGAGGTGGCAGAGCAAATAATGCTCTTTGGATTCTTCTCCTCTCACGAAATCTTCTCTCAATATCAGGATCAAATTCTAAAAACTCTCCATGGAATATTCTTGGCATATACCACTTCCAACAGTTCAACAGGTGTTAGAAAAATCAATTATTTTATCTTACTAAAAACAACTTTTTGCTTGCCATCCCCGGCAGCGGCGCCAAAAACTTGATAGGCTTTTATATACCCTAAGACATGTGATAATAAGACTAAAAACAAGTATATTAATAGTCTAATATCGTCTTTCAATTAATACAATGGTATGGAATACCGGATATCGTCCACAGGGATGATAAGTAAAAGCTTTGTAAAAGTAAAGTAAAAGAAACGGTTTCAGATGACGATTTTGAAGCTTTCAATTGTTTGTTGGTTTGAGAATCACTTTAACAGTTTAATTAACAGAATAAAGAAAATAGCATGGGTGTAAGAGTAGTGGTGAGACTTAAACACAAATTCCAATGGCAATACTGTAGGAATGCTACAGCAGTGAACAACAACAATTAGTTCCATTATCTATTTTGAGTATTCCTTCCGAACTTGTACCAGTATACTATTGTTTAGCTATCAACCCATATTCCTATGTGGTATCAAGACCGGTGATAGTAACTTAGTATTCTCAAAATAGATGGGCTTTAGCAAACTCCTTTGTCTAAATGATCCCTCTTCTGAGGCGATTCCATATCATTCAAATTGATGCGCATTCAATGACTTATTTCTAAGTCGATGGCACTTTGACACTTTGATAAGCGACCAACTTCTCAAGAATAATCAATAAGAAAACATAAGTTATAACCCTTCCAAGTATACTTCTCATATCATTCGGATTGACGTGCATATCGTGGCTTATTCCTGAGTCCACGACACGACTCACGACACATTAACACTATCAAAGTGATCAACTCGTCAAAAAGTATCGTTTGGAGTTAAATCTTTGAATGAAATAATGGAACTTTGTTATTGATGAACAAGCCCTATTTCTTTTGGTTTAAATCTTACCCTCTTACACCCGAGCTAAATAAATTTAGCTACTCATTACCGAACGTAAAGTACGAGAAAGGTAAATAACGAAATATGAAGACATAAACGTAAATGCGGAAAGTAATGACTTGAATGTAAATTACAAGAAAATAAATAGCAAGAAATTAAAGAGCATGTATGTAAATGATAAGGAATGTAAATAACTTGGAAAGTAAATGACTGGAATGTAAAGGGAATGCTGTAACAACTCAAGATGAAGAACTATAAGCTAAGAAATACTTAAACTTCCAACTTGCTATTAAAATACTTAGAGAGTTTAGAACCAAGATCAGATAATCGATCCCTTCAAACTGCAACCAAGCACCCCTATTTATACAAAATAGGTTCACAAAAGACAAAGCATAAGGATAAGATTTTTGTAACAAAGTCAACTTGAGGAAGCATCTTCAAGGACAAAAGTAAAAGGCAAGATGTAAGGAAACCTCTTGAGTGCTTTGAAACTCTGAACTCCAGCTACCATGGGTATTATCCAAAGGTTACTAACTGAAAGTTAGTGACCAAGATTGAGCCTTCATACGCCAACATCACGTGCCAATCACCAACTGCATTCTGCTGTGGGAATGATTCAGCATCAAACAGACCTGCACTTTGTTAAAATCAGTACTCCTAACGCTATAGAGCAAGTAATTCACACGTTTAGCTCCATTAATAACAAAAGTATATAATAAGTGAATAAAAGGACTCAATATGGGATAAAATACAACAAACACCTAGAAAGTTATAAGAAAATAGTGCCGACTTCGGTTCCATAGTTGTTGCCGACTTCGATTCCATAGTTGTTTATGAGCTTTATAAACTCTATTATTATGTTTTGCTTGTGTGGTTTGAATTGTTTGACTTGGTATGTATTAGGCATATAACATTTTAAGTTTTATAATTTATTTTATGAGCATATCCCCCCCCCCGGCTATATCATCTCTATAACCGATATAGCCATCAAGGTCTTGACCGATATAACCGATACAGACCGTGTTAATTGCTTAGGACGTGCATCGACTGGTATGTGTAGATGAAGATCATCTTTGCCATTTTATCTGTTGGTAGTTTTTGTTTTCTCTATCTTTTGCTTTTTTAGATTTGTCTACTTTCTAAATTAGTGGGGGTATCATACATGTATCACACATATAAGATGTTCTTTCTTAAAATGTATTGATATATAACTTCAACAAGGAAAAATGCTTCAAACAGTGAACTATACTAGTAGGAGTATCATAGAGTCGTTTGTTTAGTTCTATATTAGTGGGAGTATCTTACGGTTTGTATACTTCTTATTTATCGTAAGAAAATTTACAATGTCTTGGACGTTCATAATGCGACATTGACTACCTCCTTCAACCAATTTATGAAGGACACTTGGGAATGCTCAGCTTCTATTTCGGAACGTAGCTTCCCTTATGCCATAGTAATATTTTTTGTATGTTGTTATGCCTGTTAATTGCGTATAAACTATTATAAAGAATATCTTGAAGATATGTTGTTCTTGTTGCAATACTGATATGCATTGGAATTTGTTAATAGGACATGGAAGAGCTCACGAAAGTGATCCTAGATACTATGGGTGATTGTTGCATCGTAAACACTTCACGACGTTAAGCTTCCATATCTATTTACTTTTTGATTTCTTTTTATGTCATGCAACAAGATACCGTCATTGTTGGTGAAATTAGACACAAAATTTTCAGTCTTTGTAGTTTGAGGAACATAATCATAGTGGATGAACACAATGCTTCGACTATTGCCTTAGTATTTGTCGTGGACAAAAACCAACCCCCTGGTAACTTCATTATTATGCATTCTAGATATAATTTATTAATATCTTCCTGTTGTATCTTTCTCTTATTGTGATTTTCTATTTTCCTTTGTTTAGCAAACGATTAATGCCTCTTCATACTTGAATTTTCTTTAGTATGTAGAACTGGGTCGAAACTAGCTTGGTTTTTCTTTTCTTTTTTCGTCTCTATGATAACCAATTAGAACATGCATGGTTTTACATTGTGAAACTAATAGACATGCGTGAAATAATATTGCATGTTGTCATATACTTTTTCACACTTGGAAACTATACATGTTTCACCGGTTTAACACATCTGCCAATATATCCTGACGTTCTCATTTGATTGTACCCATTATAAAATTGTAATTATACATTTATATGTTGATTCTTGGTAATGAAATTTTTTAATATTTTTACACAGGTACGAGGACAACCCAATTTAATCCTATATTATCAACGAGGTTGTCTTCCGTACACCAAGATTACTTTGCAGAGTCTGTCAGATTTGGAGAGAATGGTTTCGAGGCTTGGCTCACTGCAAGCAGAAAAGATGTCGTTGAGGATCTTGGTGGTGAAGCTATCTGGAATCAACTTGTTGATGAAGTATGCTTTTCTTTAACTTCAGCTAATAGTAATGCTAATTCGTTATAGCTAATGCATTATTGGCATTCTTTAGTTGTATTTTATTTCTTCATTCTTTATGTAGTATTCTGTAGTTGCATTTTACTTCTCAATTGTTTTATTCTCGTCTCATTTTAGCCTTACATAGTTAATTACAGCTAGGAGATGAAATCGAGGCTTCTGTCTTTTTCATTCGGACATGGACATGTCGAGATTGTTTTACTGGGGGTTTTAGAATGGCACAAGCGCATTATTTGTCATTTGATAAAGTTCTACAGTAAGATAACAAGTCTCTTCTTGTTTCATAGAATCATCCATTCATTGATTGATAACGAATATCATAAATTGCAACTTCAATTCTTTAACAACAAAGAGTCCTGTAATCACTATAAACTAGAAACTAGCTTACTTCAATTTGTTTTTCCTTATCTCAAGTTCTTTTTTTTCAAAGTTCTTTTTCCCCTAATTTGTCAAACTCTTTAGGCACACTTTACATAATCTGGGGTCTTATTGGAAACAACTCCTCCTCCCTTTGGGGGAGAGATGATTTCTGCATACATCCTTTCAATTACCTTCATCAGACCTGCCCCCTATTCGTGGTTCAAAACTTTTGCTACTGTTAAAACTTAAAATTATAGTAGAGTGGTTAGATTCTTTTGAAGTTCCATTTTTTAGGAGCTCATTCAGCTAAACATAAGAAGTTGCTTAACGTTGTTGTTACTTTCTTCATGTAGTTGGGATCACTTTTGTATTTACTATTAGAATTCCTCCATGGATCAGTCTTCTAATAGCTATGTCAATGATCAATTGCGATAATTTGAGCAAGCAAGCCACACTAGCAAAGGTGTTCGAAAAGGGTCTTATTTTCTATGCATGTGGTCGAGGGGAGTCATCCACGTTTTTGGACAACTTCCCAGGTGCGACCCTTTCTGGAATGTTTTGTAAGGAAACATGGGACGATGTGATATAAATCCAATTGTAGGAACCCAGATCTCATATTGAATCAATGATCTAAACAAAATGTGTAAAGCGGAAGCAATTATAGATCAAATAGTTTATAAATGGAAGAACGATTAATCAAAATGAAGAGCAATATGAAGATAGAAACGTAGTCATATGATTAGTCGTGATCATATATCTTACATGATTGGAATGAGGGTATTTGGAGATGGAGAGTTTCAAAGAAACAATCTCACATTCACAATTACAAATGGGGAAGGGGATTCGTATTTATAGCCTAAAATAAGGAAAGTCAAATGACTAGCCTGCCTATTACATGATGCAACGTCACAAGGAAATTCTAACAAATCTTGTTAGACGGTTATCCACGTCATTTAGCATGTGAAGGAATGTGTCACTGTTAAAGCATCCTCCAATATAAAGGCACCACGTGTAAATGATGTAACCGTTCCTTACTGAGTTATCGGGCTATGATGAGAAGATCAACCGAACAATCAAATAGAGAGGACAGAAGCTCTGTTTATACATACAGAAGCTTCTGTGGTCTTCTGACCTTTAGACTTCTGAAGTCTTCTTCTGGACTCTCTTCATAACTTCTGAAGTCTCTTCTTTTTAATGATCTCTGATCTTCCATACTTGAATCACAGGTTTTCCTTTTTACACTTTCAACACTAAAATTATGGCTAACACCATTATTGAAGAAAATGCTAAAGGAGACTTCCTATGGTGTTGTAGTCATGTATACGGTTCTGTATACTTACTGATGTCATACACGTTACTGGAAGGTCAACAATAAGGTTGAGGAGAAGACAAAGTCCAAGGAAGAAGGGAAGAGAATAAAAGAGATACCGGAAGAAAAAACAAAAAATCTGAGGAAAAAGAGAAGAAAAAAAGAGAAAGGTAAAGAGAAGAAGAAGAAGAAGAAGAAGAAGAAGAAGAAGAAGAAGAAGAAGAAGAAGAAGAAGAGGAAGAAGAAGAAGAGGAAGAAGAAGAGGAAGAAGAAGAGGAAGAAGAAGAAGAAGAAGAAGAAGAGAATAAAAGAGATAAGGGAAGAAAAAAACAAAAATCTGAGGAAGAAGAGAAGGCGGAAGAAGAAGAAAAAGAGAAGAAATAAAAGAGAAAGGTAAAGAGAAGGCGGAAGAAGAAGAAGAAGAAAATGAAGTTCCCTTTATGAACATTGATGTTAGTGGTGACTCGTGCTTAGATCTCGTTCTTTTGGACTCAGCGTTGGAGTTCAAAATAAAAAAAACCCCAATCTGGAGTTTTTGGTTCAAAGGTTGGGCTAAAACGTTATAAAAGACAAGAAGGACATCAAGGAGATAGGATTTGGATGAAAAGTTTTGTCAACTTTATAGAGGCAAAAGGTTTGGAATCTAGTGAGGAACTTCTAAAAGAGAGAATGGATTCTTTATGGGAGAGGTATGATTCGTCCATAGAAAAAGCCCGGACGAAGTTTTTAGATGTGGAATGATTGTTGGCCTGAAAATCAATCAATTATAAAAGTTTTTAGAGCTATGCACAGACTTTGTGGAGAGGAGGGAAGAGGGATATGGGGTCCTTATTGTAAATATAAAACCTATGGGGTCCTGAATTTGTTGGAGCAGGTAGGCAAACAATGATAAATCGATCACTAGATTATAATGCGAATCGTGTGAGACACTTTTCGAATTGATATTTCGACTCTATGCCTGGGTTCACGAAATTCAATCTAGGATAAGACTCAAAACACTTGCGTTCTTAGGCACAAAAACGTAAGCAATTTTCTGGAGAGTATTCTAGGATTGTTCAAAAGTTGTGTCTAAATTCATGAGCATAAATTCTTATTTATACTCAAAATAACGTATCTGAAATTATAATCAAGGCTGAAATTAAGGAGTAGTGGTAAGTTACACAAATTCTTGTAACTGCTCAATAACTGTACATTTAATGCATTGTAACCGTTCAGAAATAACTGATCAGAGTCGAAACCAAAACTTCTGGTCTTTCATTCAGAAACTCAAGTCCAAAAGACCAGACCAGAGCTTCTGTATAAGCCATACAGAGCTTCTGGCCTTTCATGCAAAACCAAGTCCAGAGCACGACTGGCTCGACTGGCCCAGTCGAGTATTCCAGAAGGCCAGACCAGAACTTCTGGTTTTCATACAGAAGCTTCTGTATAAGCAACTTCTGAATCCCAATACAGAAGCTTCTGAGAGCTTCTGTATAAGCAACCTTCTGAACCTTATTTCCCACATTTACTCCAAGTCCAATTACAGCTCGACCGACTCGACTGGCTCGATTGGCCCAATCGAGTCTTCCAGAGGATATAAGCGTTGAAAACAGTATAGATTCGACTGACTCTACTGGCCAGTCGAGTATTCCAGAAGATGCCAACCCAAATTCACCAAGGTTGAATGTAAACAGTCGAGCTTGACTGGGTTCCAGTCGAACCTTGTTGTATTCAGTTGTTACCGTGTTCATACTTGTCTTATAACAAACGTGCACTCTGCACCACCTAACTTGAATTAGATCATAATATAAAACCAATATAGACATCATGTGATTTCCAATCACATAAGTGGACCGGTGACACTAAAATCACCAACAATCCTCCCCCATTTTAGTGTGACCAATGAAATAACATCTTAAAATGGAATAACACCAAACTTTAACATAAATGAAAATATCGAAACGATTGAATTCCCATCTTAGTATTTTATACATTTTAAATATTCGAGAATCAAGGTGTCCTAAGGATTGAACCCATCAACTCATTTGAATACCAAAAGATAAAATACATACAAGTTTCACCTACTCGTCTAGAGAACAAACTTGACACAATTATAAAGACGTGTGTCCAAATCCTCTCATGATCATATAAAGGCCAAGTCCCCAACCTTCTGAAATGCGGCTACACTTCACGATCACATAGGTAATTCCTTTACTTTGTGCACCTACAAATACACTTTATCAAAGGAGTTATTAAGAAGATAAACTTCAACATACTTTCTGTAGTACCGAACACATACCTGGGATGATATATCATGTTTTCCAATCTTATAAGTGTGAGCTTTCCTCATTGAATTCATCCCCTAATGTCATATTAGAGGGGAATTGGGTGTCTCCCCATTATAGATTTATAAGGACTTTAATCCCATCCCAATGGCAGACTTGGGCACTATGTCTTTTGCCAAACCCTTGGTCAGGTGATCCGCCATATTTTGTTGTGATCTAACAAACTCAACAGAAATTACACCATTCACGATTAATTCTCTAATCATACTGTGTCTAACACCCAAGTGTCTAGACTTTCCATTATACACTTGGGTATAAGCCTTAGCTAAAGCGGTTGCACTATCACAATGGATAGAAATAGGTGCAATCGGCTTCGGCCACCGTGGAATCTCATAAAATATGATTATTTAACCATTATGTCTCTTTTCCGGCAGCGGCTAAAGCCACAAACCCAGATTCCATTGTTGAGTTTGTAATATAACTTTGCTTCTTTGATGCCCAAGAAATCGCACCATCTCCAAGCAAAAATACCCAACCACTCGTCGAAGAGTGATCCTCCATATTGGATATCCAAATCGCATCCGAGTATCCTTCTAAACCGAAGGATATCCCAAATAACTCAAACCATAATACATGGTACCCTTGAGATATTTAAATACTCTTTGAACCGCTTGCCAATGTTGAATGTTCGGATTACTAGTATACCGACTCAACCGTCCCACGACATAAGCTATATCGGGCCTGGTACTTGTCATGGTATACATCAAGCTACCAATAGCCTTAGAGTATTCTAGTTGTGAAATAGAAGTACCCGTATTTGGCATTAATTTCACACTAGGATCCATAGGAGTTCTCACGGGAGAACAATCAATATAATTAAACTTTTTGAGAATTTCCTCAATATAGTGTGACTGTGTCGTAACAATCCCTTTGTTAACCCCCTAAATTCTTATACCAAAAATTAGATGATAACAACTTTTTAGTTTCATCTACCTGATTTTGATTAGTCCCAAAAATCAGCATGTCATCCACATACAAACAGATGATCACACCAACACCTTTAGAATCAAATCTGCTATAATCACAATTATCACATTGGTTTAAAGCGAAACCACATGATAAAATAACCTCATCAAACTTTTGATGCCATCGTTTGGGTGCTTGTTTCAGCCCATACAATGATTTCACAAGTTTACACACCTTATGCTCGTTACCGGGCATAACGAAACCTTCCGGTTGTTTCATGTAAACTTCTTCATGAAGGTCACCATTCAAGAAGGCTGTTTTAACATCCATTTGATGGATAACCAGGTTGTGAATTGCAGCCAAGGCAACTAACAACCTAATAGTTGAAATACGAGTAACCGAAGCATACCTATCGAAATAGTCAATACCGGGTTTTTGTCGAAATCCTTGAAAGACTAACCGGGCTTTGAATTTATTAATTGTCCCATCAACATTCATCTCCATTTTGAAGATCCATTTGCATGCCAGTGGTTTAGAACCCAAAGGCAAATCAGATAACACCCAAGTGTTATTCTCAAGAATCGATGACATTTCGTCATCAATTGCTTCTTTCCAAAAAAAACGACATCTCGAGACTCCATCGCTTCTTGGAAGGTCTTTGGGTCATCTTCAATACTGTAGCAATAAAAGTATTGAAGCCCAAGTTCATCTCTCGAACCTTCAACTGAATACAGTAGAATATCTTCACCAAAGTTTTTGGCGATCCGACCTCTTTTGCTTCTACGGACTTGCTGTGTTTCTGGAATTGAAACACCATCCATACTTCCTGGATTTTTTACTTCATTAGTGCTGGGAATCAGATCCTTAGGCCTCTGTATAGATGAAAATCACATCGCATCTCATCGAAAATCGCATCTCGCGACTCGATTACGGCATTTTTCGATACCGAATCATTAGATTCTATTACATAGAACCTATATGCATTGAAATTTGCTGCATATCCAGTAAATATACAATCAATTCCCCGTTCACCTAAAGTCTTTCTTTTGGGTTCGGGTAGTTTCAAAACTGCCCGGAAACCCCAAATTCGAAAATAACTCAAACTTGGAGTTTTCTTGAACCAAAGTTCATATGGGGTTGTTTTGTTCCGTTTGTTTGGAACTCTATTCAAAACATAACAGGTCGTTAACATGGCCTCTCCCCAAAATCCCTCACTCAATCCAGAGTAGGAGAGCATCGAGTTAACCATTTATTTTAAAACTTGATTTTTCCATTCGGAAACCCCATTTTGTTGAGGTATGTACGGAGACGTAGTCTCATGGGCTATACCAACTGATTCGAAGTATTGAGGGTCCATATATTCTCTTCCAGATCAGTTCGGAGATCTTAATTGAACCACCCAATTGTAGTTCAACCTCGGTTTTGTATATTTTGAATATTTTTCCAAAGCTTCATCTTTGGCATGTAAAAAGTACACATAGCAAAACCGAATGTTGTCATCAATAAATGTGACAACATACTTCTTATTACCCAACGAAGGAGTAGAATGAAAGTCACATAAATCACTATGTATAAGTTTCAAAATAGCACACTTTCTTTCGATATTCGGAAAAGGCTGTTTTGTGACTTTCGTAAGCATACATGTTTTACATGTTTCTGTATGAATATCAAAGGTTGGAATAAGACCATCCCTTGACATTTCATTCATTCTTCTAAAATTCACGTGACCCAGACTAGCATGCCAAACCATTGATTCGTGAATTTTAGACGAAGAAGATGACAATATAAATGCATAGTTTTCAGAATTGAAAAGCTTAGATATAATATTCAAACGAAACATTTTATTAAAATAATATCCAAAACCAACAAATTTACCATATCGAGATAAAATATATCTATCCGAATCATAAAATTGTCTATACCATAAACAATTCAATCTACCACCGCTAACTAAGTTCTTTCGAATTTTTGGAACAAACAAAACAACAGATGATTATAACATGATTTCCAAAAGTAAACTCTAAACTAACTACTCCAAATCCACAAATCGGTGTGGTCGACTCGTTCCCCATATTTAGTACAAATCCATCATCAACCAGTGTCAATTTCTCGAACCAGCGTTGATCTTTACAAACATGGCACGTCGCCCCCGAGTCCACCCACCATGCACAATCATCATTCTGTACATAGAAAGACTCCGGAATAAGTGAAACATAATAAATATATTCAGATTTATTATCAAAGTTAGTCAAAAACTGACCTCCTTTCACTTGAGCTTGGTCCTTAGACCCGACTCCACTTGTTCCAGCACCATTGTTATTCAATTTAACCTGGCAATCAAGTTTGGTATGGCCCACTTTGTTGCATCTCCAACAAACCAAATCCTTCTTCTTCTTTAAGGATTTATTGGGTCCATCAAACTTTCGTTTCTTGCCATTTCCTTGATTATTGGAGTTGGTTTTCTTCTCTTCAATCATATTAACAGAGGGCTGTTCAGATTCAACTTTGGTCTTGGATTTGTCATTTTCTTGAACCCGAAGAGACTCTTCGATGCGCAAGTGACTCCCAGTTGAACCAACGACAATTCCTCCTTTTGATGTTTCAAATTGTGCTTGAAATCCTTCCAAGATGGAGGAAGTTCGTCAATCACACTCGACACAGCAATGTACTCGTCCATATTCATTTTGTGTATAGTGAATTGACCCAAAATGTGAAGTATCTCATGATACTGTTCCATAACGGCCTTGAGTCAACCATTTTATAATTATTAAAATCGCTCACCAAGAACTTCTTACTAGAAGCATATTTAGCGATATATTTTGACTCAAGGGAATCCCATAAATCTTTCACATTTTCAGCACTTTGCTAGATATCAAAGAGGGAATCACACATACGGTTTAAAATATGACCTCTGCAGATATAGTCATCGTTCTCCCACTTACCCCTTCTCCGGGTCTGCTCCAGCGTCTCGTTTTCCATGATTTCTGGAATGGGAGTGCTCATCACGTACACCACTTTCAGAGTCGTCAACAGAAAATGCATCTTTTTCTGCCAACATCTAAATTCAGCACCTTCAAACTTCTCCAACTTTCCAAACTTTGAAGTCATCTCTTTCACAGATTCAGCCATGATTGACGTTAGGAAATATCAATTCGATTGTTGGAACAGGTAGGCAAACAAGGGTAAATCGATCACTGGATTATATGAAGTTCCCTTTATGAACATTGATGTTAGTGGTGACTCGTGCTTAGATCTCGTTCTTTTGGACTCAGCGTTGGAGTTCAAAATAAAAATACCCCAATCTGGAGTTTTTCGTTCAAAGGTTGGGCTTAAACGTTATAAAAGACAAGAAGGACATCAAGGAGATAGGATTTGGATGAAAAGTTTTGTCAACTTTATAGAGGCAAAAGGTTTGGAATCTAGTGAAGAACTTCTAAAAGAGAGAATGGATTCTTTATGGGAGAGGTATGATTCGTCCATAGAAAAATCCCGAACGAAGTTTTTATATGTGAATGATTGTTGGCCTGAAAATCAATCAATTAGAAAAGTTTTTAGAGCTATGCACAGACTTTGTAGAGATGGGGGAAGAGGGATATGGGGTCCTAATTGTAAATTTAAAACCTATGGGGTCCTGAATTTGTATAAGCCATACAGATCTTCTGGTCTTTCATGCAAAACAAAGTCCAGAGCACGACGGGCTCGACTGGCCCAGTCGAGTATTTCAGAAGACCACACCAGAATTTCTGGTTTTCATACAGTAGCTTCTATATAAGCAACTTCTGAATCCCAATACGGAAGCTTCTGAGAGCTTCTGTATAAGCAACCTTCTGAACCTCATGTTCCACATTTACTCCAAGTCCAATTATAGCTCGACCGACTCGACTGGCTCGATTGGCCCTGTCGACTCTTGCAGAAGATATAAGCATCGAAACCAGTATAGATTCGACTGGCTCAATTAGCCCAATCGAGTATTCCAGAGGATGCCAACCCAAATTCACAAAGGTTGAATGGAAACAGTCGAGTTTGACTGGGTTCCAGTCGAACCTTGTTGTATTCAGTTGTTACCAGGTTCATACTTGTCTTATAACAAGCTTGCACTCCGCACCACCTAACTTAAATTATATCACAGTATAAAACCCATATAGACATCATGTTATTTCCAATCACATAAATGGACCGGTGACAGTAAAATAACCAAAAGAATTTTAATGACTTAAAGATATGGGGTCCTTATCGTAATGATGAAGAATGTGATGACGATGGTGATAATGATGATAATGAAGAACATATAGATGACGGTGATGATAATACTGATGTTTGTTAGAGAGGTTATGAAGATGTTATTGTGAACTTTCTTTCTGGGATTAGGATTTAGGAATTTTGAAGACATTTATGACAAAATCCAGCGTCGACTGTTTCTTTTTTGCTTACGGTATACCAATAGTTGTCGCAGAGGTTATAAAGATGGTTTTGTGGACTTTCTTTTCGGGATTAGGATTTAGGAAGTTTGAAGTGTTGATCATAACTCCTCTAAGTGATTTGATTATGATTCCTCAGTATACTTAGTGAAAATTTCATTTATAAGTTTAAGTTCATATTCAACGATAGCATACACTGATTGCACTTAGCGGTCGCTGAAACTCAAGAACCTTAATCTTATCTTTGAAGATCCGAAGAACAGCATTCACACCAGAAGAAAGTTCAGTGAAAGTCGAAGACCAAGCTGAAGATAGAGATAATCAGCTAGTGATATGAAGCGATTCAGTGATAGCAAAGATTGTCTAAATAGAAGTGTGATGTCTTGCTAGATGTCAACGATACTCTGAAAGTTCATCCTTGAAGTTTCAAGTTCAGCGATCAAGTGAAGTTTATAAATGTGACAACTGTCAAATTTGAGCTTCCAGGTTAGCTTTAATTAAGTTCATTAGTGTTAATATAGATTAAATATAAGAATAGAAGTTAGTTAGCTTAGAATGGCCGAAAAATTTCTGGAGTTTCTGGTAGCTGCTTAGAAATGTCCTATATAATGCCAAATGCTCTAATTTATACCTAATTTATATAAAATATACATAGTTTTAGAAAGTTAAATATAAAACTTATATTTTGTTAGAATTTAAGCAAAATAGGCTTACAAAATTGGAGAAAAATTTCAAAATTAAGAAAAATAACATTTTAACAATTTTGGGCCTTACACTTTATTAAAAAAATAAAATAAAAAAATAAAATTTTGGGCTTGGGCCCCCTCATGGCCGCCACCGCCCCCTTTTCATTTACATATAAATAGTATTTTTTTTCATTTTCCTCTCATTTGCAATTCAAAATTTGAATCAAAACTCTCTCTCTCTCTCTCTAAAACCAAGAGTCATAATCAAGAAACTCTCCTTCCATCTCCATTTCCAGCCGATTTCAAGGCAAAACACCATCAAAATTCAAGATTTTTCACGAAATAGAAGTTCTATACATCACTCAAGTAAGTACAAACATCATCTTACCTTTTTCTTGTCAATTTTGAGTGAAAAACTCATTTTCTTGCATTTTATTACCACATTCTTCTAACCTATGAATTTTCTAAGTTTTAAGAAGAGATTATACACCAAAAACATGTAAAATGTTTATATGATGGTGATAATCTATGATCCAAACAATAAAACTCAAAAAAATAGGTGAAAATCATGATTTTATGTGTTTTTGAACAACAATGGTGATTTTTGGTGCTGACAGATTTATTGCATGTGCATAAATCGTCCATTTCTTGCAAATAATATGTTTAAATATCATGAATCTTCTTTCTGCATGTGCATCTGGAAGTTCAACAGTAGGTAAGCCCTATTTCGAACGACCATAACTCTTTGAATATTCATCCAAATTACTTGATTTTTCTTCTGGAATTTATGTTAATGAGTTACCTTTCAAATGCCACTGGTTTCATTTAATAATATGGTGATTTTGGCTTTCAATTAATCAAAACAAAATAAGTGTGCAATCTGTCCAAAGCTGACAGATTTGTGCATACATGTTCAAATGGCCATATCTCTTTCAGAACTCAATGAAAAAGGATGATTTTTATTTTGAGAGTTAGTTTTATGCGTTATATTTTGTTTTCAAGTGAAATCACATGAAAATATGGAGTTTTTATCCTCCAAACACCTAAAACATTTTAGGTGTGCAAACTGTGAAACCACCAGTAGGTAAACCCTACTTTGCATGTAAATATCTCTTTGAATATTTGTCCATAATGCATAATTTTTCTTCTGGAGTTTTCTTTTATGAGTTAGGGTTCATATGAATCTGGTTTCATTCAAAAATATTAAGTTTTGAGGCATTAACCAATTTATTAAACTTAAGTGTGCAATCTGTCAACTAATGACAGATGTGTGCATGCAACTTTGTGGTGCCATATCTTCCTCATAACTCATTCAAAATGAGTGATTATTATCTTAAAAGTTTCATTTATGTGTTGTGTTTATAATTCAACTGGAATTTCGGAATCATTTAATAGAATTTCTCAAATGGTTGTTTTACCAACAGGGTGTAATCTGCCCTTCTTGTTGTGATACATTGTTTTGTATAAATTATTTGAACAATTATTACATGTCCAAATTGCATGAAATTCGGTCACAATGACCTTAACTCAGTAATGTATCACATATAAAAAGATGAGAAACAATGTCATTTTGGATGTCATTGTAATTTGATCATCTTTAGCACCATTAGTTTCGGTCCAAAAGTGAACATTCTGGAATTGTTGATTTCATGAACTTTGATCACTTGAAGGATTATAACATTACTTTTCGGAATAATTTATATCATATTAAAGAGCATATGTGCATTATGTATAACAGGACAATAGTAGACCAAGTTGGACATATAAGGACTTTCATAGTAATCTTTAGGTATATAAGTGACCTTTTTGGGTACTTTGCATTGATAGGAAAGCGGTAGGCCATCAAGCGGACGTTTCGTGAATTTATTTGGAAGCTTTGCTATAAGGTGAGTATTCACAGCCCCATTTTTAAAGTATTTTATACGTTTTGGGGGTGAAAAGCATGATTAAATGTAGTATTTGAGCTATTTGCATTACCGAATGTGAAACATTATGAAATTATTGTTTTGGGCACTAAGGCATGTACACTAATAGATTGTATTGAGTAAAATGTTCCATAAAAGTTTGTACACTACTATTAACTCAAGTGAGGAGCCGAGGGTATATGTGGATAGCAATATTGGACGGACAATCCCACCAAAAAACCGACAAGTAGGGGTGCGGATAGCAATCCCACCTAAGAACTATAGGTAGGGGTGCACTATACTTATAAGGAAGGTTCAACATATGTGGGGTTTTAGTCCCACCGCTAAGGTAGAGTCAAAAATATTTTTGTGGTCGAAGGTTTAGTGGTGGCTCATTACTTACTATCAATTAGGGTACAAAAATGCTTTGAATGTTTTATGATGTAAAGATTTACTAAGTGCCATAAAAGTATTTTGCTTAATATTCATTTATGCAAAAGATGTTTATAATATTGAAAACCTGTGAACTCACCAACTCTTTGTAGTTGACCTTGTTTTATTCATGCTTTTCAGGGGTAAGAAAGGGTAACTAAAAATGCCTGTGTTTGGGGTTAAATTTGAAAACGTTTTGTTGAACACCTTGTTTCTTATATTTTGTAAAAACTTTAACTTGTATGATGTAATGTTCAGATTTATTTTGTTATATATTTGAATGGACAATTGGTGTTGTTTTCGCTCTATCGTTATGAAATCTTGAACTATCACTCCCCGTGTTTCCGCTTTAGCGGGGTGTGACAATAAAGCAAGATCAATGTTGATCTTATCCTCGATGTACAAAAGTCAAAACTTTATACTATGTCAGAGAAGGACGTACGAATTGTCTCTTATGTCCCAATCAATTCTGATTTGGTACTGTTCATACGTGGCCAAAAACATGGTTGCTTTTGAACGAAGGAAAAGCTTCAAATAAGAGCTTGACATGTGGCATATACCTTTTGTCTCGCATTAATTGCAAACGAATATAAATAGATGAAGATCCCTTCTTCATCTTCATGCATGCTACTTTCTATTTCTAAAACCTCTGCCTCTTTTCTTTCTCATTTCCTTGTGCATCAAACTGTGTGATTTCTTAGTTACAATAGAATAGGTTTAATTGCTTGTTCTAATTCCGCTTGTAAATGTAAATTTGTTTATTCAGTATAAACTAAATTAAAAACTAACTTGTTGGTCCCAAAGGAGTCTACAAGAGTTCAAGGATATAGAAACAGTTTGTAGAAGGGGGCGTTGAATACAAAACACTGAAAAATGCTACAAAGAAATAGAAACTAAAAAACTAGTCAGAGAATCTCTGTTGTCTTCTTCGTAGCTCGTTTAAATACATCTTCTTTTGTCTCAACATAGGCCTAGTGTTTGCCCAGCAATGATAGAACATTACTTTGACAAATCTAGAGGAGGCCTTTGTGATCTCTGAGTTTCTAAAGAATCCAAGGAAACCATCATTATCTAAGAACACCATACCAGCTTCAGGGAGCGTGATGATATCGCCTTTTGCAAACTATAGGCCTTGAGGAAGAGAGAGGTTGAGATTTGTGATATCAGGGATATCTAGAGGCCCAAGAAGACTGTTGTAGTTGAACTTAGTCTCATATTCATATTTGTTGGAGGGGCCTTCATCAACCCTTGATCTTTTTCTTCTTGAAGGCTCTGGGAGAGAGGGAACTTGAACATACTGTGACATCCTTTGAAAAAGTTGATCCAACACTCTTTCAACCACATCTTTGAATTTTGATTTGGTACCCTGAAAGGCATCTATAATTTCTAGCCATTCAGAGTATCCATAGAACTTTAGAAATCTGGCTTCTTCTTTTACACAGCTCGAGTGTCTGTACATACGTACATATACCGCCAGACCACTCTTCTTGGAAGTGCGTCCTTCGATAGTAGCACATGTGATTGTTGAGTCAAACACTCGGTATTTGAATCTTTCAGTGCACCAGAGTAGTTCATTTTCCCTGTGGCTTTTGTCTTCATTTGTCAGCCCATTTAGGATCCTTTCTTGAGCACGGATGGGATTCACATTCAGATTTTCTTGAGACAGCTCCCTTTGTGCCAGAGCTTCAGCGACTCTTTCACTTTTCTCGTTTAGCTTCCTAGTCGCTTCATCTCTTAAGGCATCCTCCCTGAGTATTCTTCTAGCCAGTTCAAGATCATTCTCTGTTTGCTTCATTTTTTCATCCCTAATATGCTGAGCTTCCAGGGCTTGGGCTCTCTCTTCCTCTGATAAAAAGTCGAATTCATCCACCACGCTGATTGGTATGGAAGTTCTTCTGGTTCAGCGGTGTTGGGCATCTTTATTTTGCTTCTAGTTCTCTTAGGAAGTTTATTCGCCTTTCCTCTTCTTTTGGCTCGCTTATTGGTTGCTTATGAACACGCTGCCTTGGAATAAGGCCGCCTTCTTTTTCTTCAAAGCCAGTCTCCGATATGTACAAGAACTGAACTTCACACGAAGGTTCCCTCATAAAAGTGGAGTCCTTTAGGGGACTAGACTCACTGAGAATGGGTGAGGGAGAGAGAGGAGCATCAGTCCTAAAATCAGGAGGAGGAAAAGATGGATAGGTTGCTGGTTCAGAGGATGGAATAAAAGGTATAAAAGGAAGGGTTACCTCAGCAGCGGTCTCCCCTTCAGAGTGTGGGGGGATGGATTCCACATCCACCACTTGCTTTCCTATTCCTGAGGGATCGGACTGTTCTTGAGAAAAAGGTGGTCCTACCCCCAAAGGGTCCTTGTAGACAATCTCAGGCATGAAGTTGCCTGGTCTACTATGTACAAAGAATTGGCTTGCGCCAGGAGGGACATTATCATCATCATCATCATCATCTCCTCCATAGTGAGGGATTTACTCATCATCATCATCATCATCTCCTCCATAGTGAGGGATTTCCTCATCATCATCATCATCTCCTCCATAGTGAGGGATTTCCTCATCATCATTTCCTCCTCCATAGTGAGGGATTTTCTTGCTGATGGGGTCGCTGCTGGGGTGGTTGTTGACCATATGGAGATATAGGAGTTCCAGGGGTTACTTCATTTACTCTTCCTATTATCTCGTCAACGAGCTCTTTGGCGGATCTTTCCCCCTCGATGTTGTCAGCTGGGAATATTTCCTACCACCATAGTGCGCATATTTGAACCGATATCTCTAAGAGAATCAGTGTGCGTAGACTGGTTCTAGAGAACCTGACCCAGGGAGGTCCGACCAGTAGTTGTGAATGAGGGACATGCATCAGTGATCTTCATCAGAATCTGTATCATGTCGGATTGAGTCTTCTGAATTGACTCAAGCACTTGGCCTTGTGCCTCTACGGCCTTCTCCAGCTTAGAAATGGCTTGTCCATGAGCCAAGTTGTCCGCCTTCACTGACTGGATGTCAGTGTAGATATTATTAAGGGTGGCCTTCATCCCGGGAGTACCAGCGACCGTTCGGAAAATGTATTCCGCTGACATCTGAAGATTGTCAACCCTTGCCCTAGTGTGAGCACATTCATTGACTAAAAAGTCAATTGCAGGGAATGTGGGGTTGGGAAGAACAATCTTGGGTATATCAACAGGGAAGGCAGGAAGCTTTGAAGCGAACTTCTATTGTTTCAGCTTGCGTAATACTTCAGCGGGCTGCGGTAGAGGAGGTTGCAGCGATTTTCCTTTGCTACTGCTGGAAGGAGTAGTATCCTTGGTGGTGGTAGCAGTCGCTGAGGTAGAGATAGGAGGTGTTATACCTGACGACAACATAGACAGAGAAGCCAAAAAGATCTCTAGGTTAGATGAAGGGTGACAAGTAGACATGTTATTTACCTTGAGAGTATCGTGAGGATTACTCTTAGGGATTCCACATACGATGGTAGTGTCGTGTGGATCACTAGTCTATGTCTTAGAATGTTTGAAAGAAACATTCTGAGGTCCTGATAAAGTGGCTTTCCAAACTTCAGATTGTCGAAACTAAACCGAAGCTTGGACTGCGTGTAGTTCAACGTCATCAGAGATAGGGACAACTATCTCTGAATCACATGTTTGTGTGAGGACCAAAGAAGAGATGGTAGAAGTAGAAGAGGGGGCAGTGAATGTATTACCTGATCCAGCTTCAACGGAGCTGGCTATAACACTTTCAGTGACCGTAGTCGCTGAAGATGGTGGTAGAGCTGAAGAAGCGCAAACGGGTGTAGGGACCGTTGCTGTGGCAGGGGCTGAGTGTGGCGTTTGTGTTACGCTTTTTTTAGAGAGGGAAGTCTTTTGAGAGACTCTCGTCTTTGGCTTCTTTGTTACTGGCTTGTGAGCGACGGTCTTTTTATGACCATCAGTCGGCTGTTTCCTTTTGGGTTGAGAGAGAGTGTCAGGGATTCCCACTGATGGGTTTGTCAGTGGGAACACAGATGCTGCTTCGCTGATAAGCTGCATCATGTGGGGGTGTAAGGAGCGTCCCTTAGAAGTTCGTCGATATCCAGGGACTTCCTTCCAACTTGTGAAAATCGTTGGTTGCCCACCTTTGGATATTCGTCTTTGAAGGCAGCTTCCAGATGGTGGCGAAGAACCTGGGATAAGGAATGAACTTCTCCCTCTTGGCAGCATTCACACGGCTGTACATTTCGCTGAAAATGTAAAAGCGTAGTTGAGGTTGTAATTGGTGCAGAGAGCGATAGCCAGGTCTTGGTAATGCTTGCTGGCTTGGTCTTGAGAACCCATCTTGGAACCCCAAGCACTGAATCAGTTGAGTGAAGATGTATTGCCATCTTGCACAGAGCTTCTTCTTCTCCATCTTGGAGCCTACACTCTTCTCAACGGGGTCTTCCCAAGCATAGCTGATGGTATCCAAGAATGCAGTGATCTGTTCCTTGGTGGAGGCGAAGAGCTTGCCTCAAGAATCCAACGGTGAAGGAAAAAGTTCCTTTTTCAATGGGGATGGTGAATTCGATTGCAGGGAGTTTCTTTCCCTTAGGAGTAGTGAGAGTGGTGCAGCGAGCTGTGTACTACAGTGCCTGTAGTTGAGAGGTAATTCCCACTGGGTTGTTGACGAAGGCATGCATCAGCGGGCACGCCTTTTTGAAGGTAGCACCTTCCTTGAATTGAGGGCGGTCAGCAGGTATGTCCACCAACGCCAGGTAGTTGTAGGGCTTGAAAGTGGCTTGTTCATGAGTGAAATTGCAAGCAACAGCACCCTCAAGGGCAACATTGGCATGGGTATCAATGATCTTGCTGGATGATGCCATTGTTGTTTCATAAATTGGAACACCAAAGAGAAAAATCATGGTTTAATACAAAAATGTATAAACCAGAGTAAGGTTTTGGTACAAAGAATACCAATTGTAAGGAAAATAAAACAAGTGTTTTGATGAACAAGATCAAAATACTTGTGGTTAAAAAAATACCAAAGAGAAATTGGTGGTTTTTGGTAGTTTAAAATTACCAATAAAAACAGTTTTTAGAGGTTTTAGAAGATAAAATGTGGATTAAACTTACCAAGATGGTCTTCTGTTCTAAGAAACTTAGAACAGGTATTAAAAATTTTATTAAAAAAAATCTATAGATTTAATCCAGATTTAAAGACAAAACTTAAAAAAAAAGATTTTTAGAAGAAGAAACAACATTGTAGTTGTTTCTAGTTGAAGAAAAACGCACAAGTACATGTTCTTGGTGTTCTTGAAGAAAGCTTGAATATTCAAAGGAAATCCTTGCGTGTTGAATACAATGAGCGCCTAAAGAATATAATGAAAGCAAGAGTTGCTTAAATAGCAATAGGAGAGAGAAGGGAAGCTAAACGATGATTTTATCTTTTTGAAAAAGTAATGATGACCTAGCGCACGTTTCTAGAGAATAGGACAGAAAGGAAACGTCGTGGTCCGTCGTGTGTCAGATAAAGGTCTGACGTGTCCTTTTCTTATTTGAAAAAATGAAAATGATTATCATTTAAATTCTTCATCAATAGAAAATAAAGGATTGTCAGTGATGGGTTTTTTCTTTTCAGATCCATTCTCTGAGTATGAAGATAGTCAGAGAGTGTAAGGATTTAGGAGTTCATACCTGAGAATAGACTTTTGAAGACCTCATTTGCATATCACTGAATATTTGCTAATCGCTGAATAGAAATTATTCAGTATTTAATATACCAAGTTCACTGATAAGTAGATTGAATCTAGCCTCATCAAGAGGCTTGGTGAAAAGATCAGCGAGTTGATATTCAGTTGGTACAAAATGAAGTTCAATTTCACCATTCATCACATCATCTCCGATAAAGTGATATCAAATCTCAATGTGCTTCGTTTTGGAATGAAATACAGGATTATTTGCAACAACAATAGCACTGGTGCTATCACAGTAGATGGGGATTTTAAAAAGTTTGAGATCATAGTCTCTTAGTTGATTTCCCATCCAAAGGATTTGAGAACATTAGCTACCAGCGGCTACATACTCAGTTTCAGCTGCTATTTTCTTGTCCAGCTTATTAACTTACCACCTAATAACTGACACCCACCAGTGGTGCTCTTCCTATCAAACTTGCAACCTGCAAAATCACTATCAGAGTAACCGATTAGATCGAACCCTGAGCCTTTGGGATACCAAAGGCCCAGATTAGGAGTTCCTTTTAGATATTTGAAGATTTGCTTTACAGCGATTAGATGAGATTCCTTTGGTTCAGCTTAATATCGAGCACAGAGACAGGTAGAATACATGATATCGGGTCTACTCGCTGTAAGATATAGCAGAGATCCGATCATCCCTCACTAGGCAGTGATATTGACAGGTTTCCCATTTGGGCCCTTATTCAAAGTCAGAGGAGGTGCCATAGGGGTCTTCATCGCTAAGCATTGATTCATATCAAACTTGTTAAGCAATAATTACATTAGTTGTATCACTTTTGGATCGAAGAAAGAATACCCATGTATATGTGAATATTCATCAACTATCACAAGAGTGTACTTCTTTCCATACAGAGATTGGACATTGACAGGTCCAAATAGATCCATATGAAGAAGTTTAAGAGGTGAAATCACTGAGGAAACTTGTTTAGATCTGAAGGAGGCTTTTGTTAGTTTTCCCTTCTCGCACACTGAACAAAGAGATTCCTTTGTAAAGGTGTGGTTAGGGAGATCCCTAAGAAGTTCTTTTTGAGATAATTCATTGATCATCTTAAAGTTTAGATGAGAGAGTCTCTTGTGCCATAACCAGTTTATATCAGAGGAGGCTTTGGAGATGAAGCACATATTCTCAGAGTGAGAACTATTCATATTGATGACATACACATTTTCTAATCTTTTGCCTGTTAAGGCAAGTTTGTCATTAATGTCAGTGACAGCACATCTTTTCTTTAGGAAAAGAACTTTGAAATCTTTGTGCTTTAGTCCTTCAACATAGGCAACTCGACTGAATGAAGTTGACCCATTGGATAGAATTCCATAACCTTTAGTGTATCCTTTGCCATTTCCACCGAAGGTCACTAAGGGACCAACTTCTTCCTTGTATTCAGAGAGCAGATATTTTCTGCCAGTCATGTGCCTCGAGCATCCGCTATCGAGATACCAGATACCTTTAGTACTCTGCATACAACAAGAAGATTAATTTTTTATAGGTACCCATATTACTATGGGTCCTGCTGAGTTAGTGGAAGGAGTGGTGGATGAGCTACTAGCTGAGGAATTTTCTTCAGTGCATAATTTCACCTTGGAAGTTTTACCAACCTTGGTGGATTTTGGTCTCGCTGATTTATCAGCTTGAGCTACTTTCTTTCCATGAGCTAATTTTTTAGCTTTGGTAGGCTTAGGACATTTGCTGGCAATGTGGGTAGTTTCACCACAGCATTTCCTATATTTAAAAACGGGTTTGGAATTGAAAGAGTTCAGAGAGTAAGAAGAAACATTTTCAGGAGCAGAACCAAGATTTCCTTTGTTTAATGTCCTTGAGGGTATAACAATTTTTTCAGGGACAGGTGTGAGGTCAATCTTAATTCTGGGTGTTGGTCTCTGAATAGATCCAGGGATCTTCTTCCCAGTTTTAGGATGACTCACTGAAGGAATAAAGGAGTTCTTCTTTTGTTTCTGAAAGTTCTTGATTGTAGGAACATGGTCAAGAAATTTGTCCTTAATCATTTTCTTAGAATCTTTTGTTTTAGAGATAGGCCATTTCTCATTTTGAGAAGAAGAAGGATCAAGGATTGAAGGGACAAACATTCTGAATTTTAACATGGAACGATCATTCTCTTATTCTTCTTTGTCATGGTTATATCCTAAACCACTTTTGACCTTCATAGGGATCTAGGCATTGATGATCTCGCTGAATTTATCAGAAGCCTTGCACCATCCTTCGATGGTAGCTTTTTCAGCCTTGAGATCAGCGATGGCCTTCTCCCTTTCAGTGATAGCTTGTTGTCTCTCAATGCTTATTGTTTGATTTACAAAGACATGGTCTTTTAGAGTTTCTTCAATCTTTGTAAGTTCTTTGATTTTTAAATGACAATTTTTCAATTGTTCTGATAGATCAATATTCATTTATTCAGCTTTGATCTTTCCATTTAAAACATTGTAAAAATCAATAGTCATAGCGTCGAGAGCTAACAGGTTATCACTTTCGGGTATAGAGGAGTTTGTAGAGATGTTTACCTGAGTTGAAGGAGACTCTGAGGATGATGTTTCAGATACTTCTTCAGCTTCCTCGATTATGGCCATTAGGCAGAGAAGGCAAGATCTTCTTCATCAGAACCTGATTCATCAGAGGTTTTTGGTCAATCATCTTCTTGATCCCAATCAACTTCTTCAGCAACGAGACCTTTGCCTTTTTGCTGGTTCTTTTTCAGATCTCTGTATTTATTCTTTAACTTAGAATATTTTTCCTTTTTATCGGAGTTCAGAGAAGTGGTGGGTGCAGCTACTTTCTTAGGTCTGCACTCACTTGCAAAGTGACCCTTTCGCTGACAGTTATAGCATATAACAGATGCTTTTTCAGTAGGCACAGTCTTTGACTTATTAGAGTCAGTGATAGCAGGAGTTTTTCGGAAGTTACTCTTTCTAGCAAATCTTCTAAAATTGTTAGTTAGAAGAGCTAAAGAGTTATCAAACTCAGAGATGTCAGCATCAGTGAGTTCTTCTGAATCATTTTGATTTAATTCAGTGATAAAGGTAATAGAGGAAGAAACTTGTTTTGAAGGATCTACCTCTGAAGTCACTAGTGCCAAAGAAGTACTTATGGCACCCTTGATATCATTTATGAGGTTTTTCCTTAAAGCCTGAGATTGTTCTTCATTTAATAGCATTCCATATAAAGCACTAAGAGAGAGAGTTTCAAGATTCTTTGACAATTTTAGACATGTAGTGTACACTCCGCATTGTTTAGGTAGTCCCCCCATGAACTTTGTCAGTATTTCAGCATTAGAATATTCTCTGTTGACAGTTTTCATATCAATCAAGAGACAGTTAAACCTTTGGTGAATTTGAGAGAGGGTTTCACCATTTAAGTACATAAAGCTTTCATATTGTCTTACCAGATTTATACATCTAGTGATTTGAACCTCATCAGTTCCTTCATATTGGATACATAGAGTATCCCACATGGCTTTAGAGGTTCTCATCTAAATTACAAAATGATATACTTCATCTAGTAAAGACATTGCTATTATGGATCTAGCTTTAGAATCTATAGCTACTTCCTTTTTCTCCTCTTCAGTCCATCGATCTGGAGTTTTGACAATTCTCCTTACAGCGATGGCTAGAGTGGTTGTGGTGGCGGGAACACTAGGGACCAGGGTTGTAGGAAAGAATGGTCCATTCTCTATATAGTAGGGGATCTTAGGATCTGACCCTTCTAGAAATAGAGTCATTGTTTCCTTCCACAATGGAAAGTTATCACGGCTAAACCTAGGAGGTTTAGCTAAAGATCCATTATCAATGTAGTTTGTATTTGTATTAGTCATTTTAAAATAGCTTTGTAAACAAGTATTTCAAAGAAGTAAGTAAGAAACACCGCTCTGATACCACTTGTTGGTCCCAAAGGAGTCTACAAGAGTTCAAGGATATAGAAACAGTTTGTAGAAGGGGGTTGAATACAAACACCCAGATTTTTAGTTTTTAAATTAGTTTATATTGAATAAACAAATTTACAGTTACAAATGGAATTAGAACAAGTAATTAAACCTATTTTATTGTAACTAAGAAATCACACAGTTTGATGCACAAGGAAATGAGAAATAAAAATGTAGCATGCATGAAGATGAAGAAGGAATCTTCATTTATTTATACCTGTTTGCAATTAATGCAAGACAAAAGGTATATGCCACGTGTCAAGCTCTTATTTGAAGCTTGTCCTTTGTTCAAAAGCAACCATGCTTTTGGCCGCGTGTGAACAGTACCAAATCAGATTTGATGGGAAAAACAGACAATTCGTACGTCCTTCTCTGACATAGTATAAGGTTTTGACTTTTGAGCATCGAGGATAAGATCAACATTGATCTTGCTTTATAGATTTCACTTGATCGCTGAACTTGAAACTTTAAGGTTGAACTTTCAGAGTATCGTTGAGGTCTAGCAAGACATTACACTTCTATTTAGACAATCCTTGTTATCACTGAACCGCTTCAGATCACTAGATGATTATCTCTATCTTCAACTTGGTCTTCGACTTTTGCTGAATTTTCTTGTGGTGTGAATGTTGTTCTTTAGATCTTCAGAGATAAGATTAAGGTTTCTGAGTTTCAGCGACCGCTGAGTGCAATCAGCGTGTGCTTTCGCTGAATATGAACTTAAACTTATAAATGGAATTTTCACTAAATATAAAGAGGAATCATATTCAAATCACTTAGAGGAGTTATGATCAACATGAAGACATTTATGCAAAATCCAGATTGGATTGTTTCTTTTCGCTTACGATATATTGGTGGTTGTTAGAGAGGTTAAAAAGATGTTTTTGTGGGCAATTTTCTTTCTTTCTAGGATTAGGAATTTAAAAAGTTTCACGATATTTAGGAGACAATCCAGGCTTGACTGTTTCTTTTTTGCTTACGATATATTGATGGTTGTTAGAGAGGTTATAAAGATGTTTTTGTGGACAATTTTCTTTCTTTCTAGGATTAGAAATTTAGGAAGTTTAAAGACATTTATGACAAAATCCAGCCTGAATGTTTCTATTTTGCTTATGATCCACATATAGGAAATCAACTTCTGTTTTAAGTCACAAAAAGTTGGTGTATTATTTACCAAAGATTATAACAATCAACAAAAGAAAAAAAAAGGAAGGAATAACAAGATGATATGAAAATGTACTTGATAAGAATTGCATAGGTGGTGGTTGCTTTCCCCACCACCCACAGGAAAATTTGCTTGTTTCTTCAACAATCTAAAGCCAAACACAAGAAAACATCAAAGAGCAAAAAAAGGGGATCATGAGACCCAAGTGTATATAGTTCAAATCTAAGCAAAACTATTGTTTTTTTAGATGCATTTTTTTGAATTTGTTGATGATGATGAAGAGGATTACGAGATCTTGGTTTCCTGTTGCGGTGGTCGTCGGTCCATCAACACTATCATTGATCATTCCTCTTTCGAATAGTTACAAAAATCCAAATATAGTGAAGAGTTTTTCACTTGGAATACATAAAACTTGAGGGTGATGAGAGAGACGAAGGGACAAAGCTAAAGCATGCTTAATCCTAACAATGTTCTCCAGAAACACCCTAAACAAAAACACACCTCGATTTATCCTCCTGGTATCCCTATCTGGAAGGACCCCAACCATACGGCTGCCTATTCTGATGTGGAGTACGTTGCATGAGGTTCAATAGCAATGGACAACCGAGGCAAAAAAAAGTTGAGGATGGTAGCCGAAAAACAAAAATAAATGACATATTGACATGGCAATCCATGCAATCATCAATTTAAAAATATGCATTTCCAATTGGAAAAAAATCTCTTGTTTCCTACTTCCCTATACTAAAGGTGTCCACCAATTATCAATTTACATGTCAGCATTTATTTAACGATTATTTTAAAGGTTATTAATTGATTAACGGAGAGATAACCTTGTTAACATCCTCCTCCATTTTAGTCACTTCCTCCTTTATCTTTAATATCTTTTACACAAATATAAAAATATTTTTTCTAATTACTCTTTTTTAATCCTTTTTTTCTTCTTTCTTTATACATATATATTTTATTTTTTAGAATTATCTTTTAATTAATTTCATTCAATATCCCACTTTTTTATATTATTTTTATATATGTAATTTTTTTTTCTTTATTCTCAAACATTAAAAAAATATTGTACTTTTTTTATAACAATTAATCAATTTAGCTATAAACTAAATGTCACAAATTTAAAAACATAGACATAGCCAATATTTGACATATAATTAAATTCAAAACATGTCAAGTAATTTAGCATTACAAATGTAATTAATATCTGACATAATAATTAAATTCCAAACATGTCAATCTATCTTAATCTTGAGAAATCAATAACTCATTAACCCAAATCTTTATAAATTCTTAAAAATTTGGTTACTTTCATATCCAGTGGATGTAGACTCAACCTATAACAGTAATACAGTTATACTTGTTCTTCTAGCTGGATTTTCAAGTGCAATGTCAATTTGTAAAAAAATATACATATATCATGCATTTATTTATAAACATAACATTTGATAGAAATTACTGAATGTTAGGCTTTATTTTAATTGTATCAAAATAAGGAAAATATGCTTTATTGTAAATATGGCAAGTGTATAATATCATTCCCTTTATTTCCTTATATCGTTTAAGCCTTTCATATAAATAGGAGTCTTAGAGTCATTATATTGGGTGCGCGATATTAAGAGCTAATCTGAGAGAGAGAGAGAGAGCCGACATATTTCATATTCAATACAAATGAGATATTCGACTTCGGATCCTTATTATATTTGTGTGTTCTTCGTGTTTTCATTAAAAGCATACGTACTTGATCATATTCTGGGATCCACAATTGGTATCAGAGCTACACGATCTAAGTTTTGGATTAATTCTGATCGAGTTCGAAAAATAAGGTAAATTTCTCGATTCTGTCACTGTTCAAAACTTATCGATTCAAGCTTCCAAAGCCTGAATCGACAAGATTTTCATCGCACCTTTAACTATTGTCATAACGTGTTTATCGCATCTTAGTAGATCGATAAGAAATTTTATATCGCATCTTTTATTATCGATAAGAATTTTATATCGCACCCCTTAAAATCGACAAGTTTTTTTTCGACAACATTTATATCGCCTCTTTATCACTCGACAAGATTCGTTTTCTCATTCAAATTTTTTTAGTTTAATTCGTTGTACTTTTGATTCACTTTTATTACAACCTCAGGGTCACTAACTTCTGCAGCTTTTCTAGTTTAAGAGTTCTCAAGTATACGCCTTGAACTTTAGCAAAAATTAGAATTTTTTTACTTTAGTTTAATCCGTAGTACTTTTACTTCACTTTTATTGGAAAACTCAGGGTCACTTACTTCTGCAGCTTTTCTAGTTTAAGAGTTCTCAAGTACAATGCTTAAACTTTAAGTAATTCCTTTTATTCTATTTTTGATATTATTGGGGACTCAGGAACTTAGATCTTCTCTTCCTTAAAAAGACATTGTTCTTTTTTTGTCGACGAAGGCTTCGTTCTTGCTCTTCAATAGTTCAAAATAAAAATAAAAAGGAATTTCAGAATCTTGTTTTAATCGCGTCCTTTAGACCCGATAAGTTTTCTTATCGCCTCTTTAAGGCCCGATATAAAAACTTGTCGGCTTCTATTTACCCGATACAAAATCTTCTCGATACTACTCAACCCGATAAGTTTTCTTGTCGAGTTCTCTTAACCCAATAAAATTTCTTATCGCCTCCTTTGTTGCAAATAATTTATTTTTCTTTCAAATTGACATTTTACTTTAAGTTCTCAAAACTCTTAGAATTTTTTCAAAAGTCCTTGATCGAGATCACTCTGTCAAGTACAATGACTTCACACGGATCAATGTAGATCGATTCGGACACAAAACCCCCGATTCTATTCCCAAGGGAATACTCTCAGTGGAAGAATCGGTTTCTAGACTTCATTGAACGTAATGATTACGCTGATGAAATCATGTGTTCTATTAAAGTAGGTCCTCCACCCGTATTCTATCAAGACATCCCTACCGTACCAAATGCTAATCCTCCTGTCGCTGCCCAAAAAGGGGTCAAACCCAAATCCTCCTACGATGACGATGAGAAGAAAATCATGAAAGGTGATCAACTAGCACACTCATACCTCCTAATGAGCCTCCCAAATGAGATCTACATGAGCATCGACAGCCACAAAAGATCTGCCAAAGAGACGTGGGAAGAAATTGAAAAGTTTATGCTAGGAACAAAGATTGGGACTCAACTGAAGATCACCAATTGTATCTTACAGTATGAAGAATTCAAAACCAAAGAGGGTGAAAGTCTTACGAAACTTACACTCGTTTTGTTCAATTGGTGAACGAGTTAAGCAAAAACGATATTCGTAAGACAAAGATCGAGAACAACGTGAAGTTTGTTAGTAATCTTCAACCAGAATGGTGTCGCTTTGCCAACCAAATCAAACACAACAAATTTCTCGCTGAACTCGATCTTCACGAAGTGTACGAAACCCTACAACAAGACAAGGAGGAAGTACTTGAAGCTATGGGGACAAACAACAAAATCAAAAAGACTTCCGATCCAATCGCTCTAGTAGCAAAAGAAAGCTCTCCTTTATCACAAAACACATCACAAGACGTCTTTCCTTAATTAGAGCACGAAGAGTTCGACTATGATCCGGAGATTGCCAAAGTCCAACAGCAATTGGTTCTGCTCACGAAAACTTTCCAACAAAAGTTCTCTCGTCGCTAGAATCCCAATCAACAACGGTATGCTTCGGGACCAAAGAATCATGAGCGTAAAGCTATGTTTGAGCCAAAACCTAGGAGAGAAGAACATCGTCCACCACCCAAACCAGTAGACAAATTCAAAGGCGAAATGAGCCTGTGCTACAACTGCGGAAAATTCGGCCACTACGCCCGTGAATGCAAGAAGCCAATAGTCAAAGACTCAAACTATTTTACTTACAAGTTGATGTTGGCTAAACAAAAGGAGGCTGGAAAGGTGCTCATAGCGGAAGAGGAACATTGGCTCAATCATTGTAATGATGATGATGATACGGAAAACGAGGTCCAAGCACACTTCAGTTTAATGGCTTATTCTAATGATTCCACTTCAAACGCTTCCGACTACACAGCCGAGGTAAGCCATTCTGATTATGACAATTTTGTTTCCCAAATGCATGACTTGATGATTCAAGTGAAAGAATTACAATCTAAGTTGAAAACCGAGAAACTTTTGGTTTCCAACTTAGAAGCACGTCTAGAAATAATCACAATCAACTGCTAATTGTCCAGTTTGAACTTGTTGCATCTCAAAGTATTGCACAAAATTATCAAAAGGAGAAAACCACTTTTCAAAACGAAAATTTGAAATTAAAACAACAAATCTCGGATCTCACAAATCAACTTAACAAATCTAAACGTGAGACCGAAGAATTTTCATCAAAATTTGAGTTTGTCACCATATAAAGACAAGATCTTTTAGCTAAACTCAAGGATTTGGAACTCAAACTGTACAAGGTTGGTCAAACTGAACAAACTATTCACTTAAATGCTCCAAAAGATTTAAGTTCAAAAGCTGGATTAGGATTTGATAATCCAATTCGTTCCTTAGCTAGGGGGTTTCCCTCCTTTCAGTAGAAAAGGCCATCTACAATACACCGACTATTTATAAATTTGAATATCTAGGCCTTGGTCCGAAATATAAAACTCAATTTATGAAGTCACATCCCAAAGTCGAGAAAAGGGAAGATTGGAATAGGAAAAACAAGAATTTTCATCAAATTCCTTTCTGCTATCCTAAGCAAGTAGAAAAGGAATCTTCAAAAGATACTCTTCCAGACGACTATGTTCCATCTTATACTGACGAAGAACTTCAAACTCAAACTCCTGAATTTAAACCATATATTCCCACCTTGTTCTTAGAAAAACAAATTATTCAACTCGAAAAGGTATTGGAGTTTGAACGTTCTTTGTCAGCAAAAGAAAAGGAGGCATTAATCTTTAAAATTCAAAAACTTGAACACGAAGCTTTACAATCCAACAAGAACCCTGAAACTGATACAACTTCAAATATTTCTTCATGTAAAGCTTTCGTAAGCGCTTATTTAGATGATTGTGAGGAGTTGTTCAAACTTGATCCAAATTATTGTCCTCCTAAACAACAAACTTCCCTTACTCCCGACCAAATTAAAGTTGAATTAGATGACCTTGAGCAAATGATGTTTCCGGATGAAAATTCTAATCCTTCTCAGCTTAAAAACGACGAATGTTTAAATGAGATGAATGTTGACTTTGACTTCAATCCTACAGTTCCAAGTCATACGGAGTTTTTGAACAAAGGCAAGAAACCAATCGAAAAAGTCTTGATTTCGGAGGATCAGAATGAATGTTCCACTAGTCAAACCAAAAACGCTCATTCTAACCAAATGAATCAAACTAATTTTTTCTCAAAAGATGCTAACCGTGGTCCTATTGATGTTTAAGCTATTCATACTTTAAAGACCACACAAGTTTGGGTTGAAAAAGGCAAACGCACTCCAAAGTCGTCATCCCGCAATAAAGACAAATTTTTTTTTTCGAATTTTACAAATGTCAAAAGAACCAATCGTCATTTGCTATTTCCATATACTATTCATTCGTTTCGAAATTTAATTCAATTTTCACGTAATCAAATTTGTTGCTCAAATTGCGGTGTGAATGAATTTATACACTTAAATTCTTTTGATTATAATTATAATCCGGACATGCCTTATTCTTTCAATTATCATCAAACCTATCTTGTTTATAAATGGGTTCCGAAAATGACTATGGCTTCCGCACCTAAGTCCCACTTCAAATGGGTACCTTAAGGTGCCAAGTCAACAAACCTCGATGGACCCATTTACAAATGGGTACCTAAATCTGCCTGATTTTGTGCAGATCGATCATGTGTGGTAGTTAGATTCTGGATGCTCCAAACACATGATCGGATAAAAGGAGTTGCTTGCCAACTTCAAGGAGAAAAAGGGCGGATATGTACGTTTTAGCAACTATCATTTAGCGCCTATCAAGGGACATGGAGACATCATTTAAGACAACATCACTATTTAAGATGCTTCCTATGTTCAAGGCCTGAGCCACAATTTGCTGAGCATTGGCAAATTCTGTGACAAACAACTCGAAGTCAACTTCCGACCTGAACGATGTTGTGTACGAACCTTGGAAGGAAAAGGATTATTAGCCGGCACGCGCAAATCCAACTTATACACCATCGATCTTTCCCAAGTTCACCCTCCTTCAAATGTTTGTCTACTATCAAACGTCTCTAATCCCAAGAACTGGTTGTGGCATCGACGACTATCTCATCTGAACTTCAAAAATATCAGTCTCCTCTCCATTCACAAATTAGTCACCGGTTTACCAGAGATAAAGTTTGACAAACCTCACCTATGCGAAGCATGCAAGATGGGAAAGATGAAGAAAGTTTCACATAAACCCAAGGTGGTACATAGCACAACTCGACCTCTACAGCGCATCCATATCGATCTGTGCGGCCCAATGCAGACTCAAAGTATACATGGCAAGAAATACGTTCTCGTTATGGTTGACGACTTTTCTCGATTACGTGGGTCAAATTTCTTCGCTCAAAGGACGAAACCCCCGAAACAATCATCAATTTCTTGAAAGCCATACAAGTCAAATTGGAACTTACAGCTCAAACCATCCGCACTGATAATTGAACCGAATTCAAAAATCGTTCCCGTGACGGCTATCTCAAATCAGTTAGAATTACACACACATTTTCTGCGGCTTGAACTCCACAACAAAATTGTCTGGTCGAACGCCGAAATCGTACGCTAGTTGAAGCTGCTCGAACTATGCTTGCATATTCCAAACTACCACACTACCTTTGGGCCGAAGTAATTAATACCGCTTGCTACACTCAAAACCGTTCGATCATCAACAAGCGATTCAACAAGACACCCTATCATTTGGTCTACAACCGCATCCCATCAATCAATCACCTTCACACTTTTGGAGGTCGCTATTTCGTTCTGAATGAAAAAGAAGATCGTGGAAAACTCAAGCCGAAAGCCGATGAAGCCTACTTTATTGGCTACTCTCCAAACGCCGCAGCCTATCGGGTCTACATGAAACAAGCTCGTTATGTCACGGAAAGTGTAAATGTCCAGTTCGATACTAAAGCCGAAATGGCTCCTGAACAAGACAGTTTTGGACCCGCACTCACTGGTATCTTAGCTTCCGAACAACTCTGTTCGGAACCTGCTCCAAACCCCGCTCAAGCTTCTACTTCCAACATTGCTACCTCAAATCTGGATGACTTATTCTAGCACTTTTACTCGGATTATTTTGGCCCCTACACCGAAATTCCTAAATGTGTCACCCCGCCAACCTTGGAGGTTGCCGAGACTACCAATCTTTCTGGACCACCAGTTACAATGGAAACCGTCTCAACTGCTGCAACTCCAAGCTCATCTACAACTGCTACCCCCGTTCAGCCACATGCTCAACCAAGTTCTGACCCACTTCCTATGGAACCGACATCCTATCCCCCACCATCGACCTCATCTCTCAAGGATGTCACCGGTTACACAAGATCATCCGACGTGGCTCCAGCCTTGGAATCACTTCAAGATCTTCCCCTCAGCACTTATGAAAATACCCCGGACCCTAACGCTTTTCAACCACTTCCCCACACTACCAAATGGGTCCGTTCTCATCCAGCCGATCAGATTATTGGATACCCAACAAAGAGAGATCGAACCCACATCCATTCAAGAAGCAATGAACGATCCTGATTGGATTATGGCCGTGCAAGAAGAGCTCAATCAATTTGAAAGTCCGAAAGTTTGGCGTCTCGTTCCCCGTCCACAAAACAAAACCATCATTGGTACCAAATGGATCTTCAAAAACAAACAAGATGAAGATGGGATTGTCATACGCAACAAAGTCCGACTTGTCGCAAAAGGATACCGCCAACAAGAAGGTATTGATTATGACGAGACATCTGCACCTGTGGCCCGTATTGAAGTAATTCGGATGTTCTTAGCATACACGACACACAAGAACTTCGTGGTTTTCCAAATGGATGTCAAAACAACCTTCTTAAATGTTGTACTACGTGAAGAAGTTTATGTATCTCAACCCACAGGTTTGTCAATCCTTCCAAACCGAATCATGTGTATATCCTTGATAAGGCTCTCTACGGCTTGAAACAAGCCCCGCACGTATGGTATGACAGTCTTTCCGATTATTTGGTGAAAAATGGATACTCTAAAGGTAAGATCGATCCAACTCTATTCATTAAAAAGGAAAATGGTGATATTATGCTTATTCAGATTTATGTAGACGACATTATTTTCGGTTCGACTAATCCACAACAATGTAAGAATTTCTCCGAGCTCATGATTGCCAAGTTCAATATGAGCATGATGGGAATGATGATTTTTTTCCTCGGCCTTTAAGTAAAAACAATTTTCAACAGGAATATTCATCAACCAATCGAAATACATATTGGATATGTTACATAAATATAACATGACTACATGTACACCGATTGGAACTCCCATGTCTCCGGGTTCGAAACTACACGCTGATCCCTTGGGAAAAGCGGTGGATTCTAAAACCTATTGGGGAATGGTTGGTTCTTTAATGTACTTAACGGCTAGTCGACTAGACATAATGTTTTCCACATGCTTATGCGCTAGATATTAATCATCTCCTAAAGAATCTCACCTTAGTGCTATAAAACGTGTTTTTTGATATTTAAAAGGTACTACTGATCTTGGCCTATGGTATCCCAAGTATAGGAGTTTCGAGTTAACTTCTTTTTCAGATGTTGATGACGCCGGATGCATGCTTGATCGAAAAAGCACAACGGGTCACATTCAGTTCTTAGGAGACAAACTAGTAAGTTGGTCTTCGAAGAAGCAAACATGCGTCTCCACATCCACTGAGGAAGCCAAATACATTGCTGCCACGAGTTGCTGTTCCCAAGTTTTGTGGATGCGCACACAACTCAAAGACTATGGTTTCTGGTTTGATAAGATCCCCATCTATTGTGACTCCAAAAGCGCGATCGCCATTTCAAGCAATCCAGATCATCACACAAAGATAAAACACATCGATGTTAGGTATCATTTTACTAAAGACCATGTCGAAAGAGGTACGATTGAACTATATTTTGTTAATACAGAAATTCAGCTTGCCGATTTGTTCACAAAAGCATTGGATGAAAAACGCTTCCAGTTCCTAGTGTCCAAGTTGGGCATGCTAAATCTCAAAACCTGATTTCCAATCAGTATTTTCAAAAATACACAAAAGACCATTTAAGCTTTATGAACATTTCCCTTCTTAAATTCTCGTTTTGTGAATTTTTTTAAATTTTAATGTTCTATTATTTTCAAATTTATTTTTGTCTCGTACAATTATCGTCATGTCCGTGTCTTTTCCTTTTGTCTCGATGTTTTTATCTAACCTGTCTTCATTTAAGGCGGAGCGGTCAGGTAAGTTTTTTCTTAACTCACACTTTTAGGGGGAGCCTAGTTTTCTTACCTTAAGCACGAATCAAGGGGGAACACTTAGAAAATTTCTCCATCAACTTAATTTTTTCAAAAACAGTTCCATCTTTTCGGCTCTTTATCACCCGACAAGAACTTTTGTCGTACGACACAGGCCCGATAAGCTCTCAATTGACATCCTTTTAATGATGTCAGTTGCCCGATACCTCATTGCCATATGTCATCCTCTGATGACCCCACTATTTAAAACTTGGGCCCCTACTTGCACTATTCACAATTTCAAAGTGTTCTTCCCTCTATTTCTCTCTAAACCCTACTGGATAACTCAGACTTCACGATTGTTTTCTCAAATCTTCGAGTTTTTCAAATCCAAGGACACCGCCAGGTTCGTAATCAATCCCTTATCTACTTTAATTCTTGAGCTTTTTGATTTTAAACACTGCATGATGGTATATTTGATGCTCGACTGTTCGGATTCCAACCCTTAGGATTTCCGATTTTTTATCAAATCTGCATGTTTATGGACTTATTTGAACCTAGGATTAGTTTTAAGTTTGTTAGACGACATTCATCGACCCTAGATTTAAGCTTTAAATGCTTTTATTTGAACCTTTTTGCGATGGGTTAAATTTTTGGACCTTGTCGGGTGGATAAACACTTAGCATTTTTTTCACAAATTTTTTGAGACTTATCGAGTCCCTAAGACCCGACAAGATTTCTTGTCAAATCACAAAGGATCGACAAGTCCATCTTCAATTTTACCTAAGTGTTTTCCTCGCTTCAGCTTGACCCGACAAGTTCTTCTTCACATTTTGTGCATGTGTCGAGTCCTTTTGACCCGACAAATGTTGATGTCGACTTCTTAAGTTTCAACAAAGATTGTCTTTGAAAGATTTGCAAAGTATGAATCTCGAGCATGCTTCAATCGACATTTTTTTTGTCGCCCATCACAAGTTTGATTTTTTTTTCGAGTATTCATGTCGCCAAATTTGTCTCAACATAAATCGTTTCAGATATGCTTGTGAGTTTAGCTCCTCATCTAGCTGCTCTCTCTTCAGGAGACAAAGCTATTGAATCAAGAAGTAGTATCTCACCTGCTTCACCTTCATTTCTAAGCACATCGAGTCTAGAGCGCCCTAGGGAACACGTGTCTGTACACACTAAGAGCCTTCGTGGCCCAGTCGGAACTTCCATAGTGATGTCCTTTCCGGACATTCCACAAGGATTGGAAGGAAATCCTACCATCGTTGCATCATTGCCAATGCTGAACATAGGTCACACAGTTGATTCAACTGTGATGTCAACGGGTAATCTAAGTGATCCCGGTGTTTCCATTTCAGGATCTTTCACTCGTACTTTCACTGTCAATCCCGAGACTCAAGCTTACCTTGATGCACAGTACAACCGAGTTCAAGATACCTTAAATGCTCATGTAGTTCGTATGAATGCTCTGATGCAACAATTTGTTCAAGAAGTGATTGCAGCTGCTCACTCCCAACGCCCTGATCCAAATCAAGCTAGCTCTTCCATTCCCAGCTCTAGTCGCTCTTCTCCACCATCTCCACCGCCCTCGAGACTCCAACAATCCTCCCTCACCCCAACGATATCAGTGTAACAACGATGAGCTAATGTCAATGTTGTATGCCAATTTGCTTGCTGAGGCTACAGCTCGAGGTTTACCTGAAGATACACTGATGGGTCTTCTTTGTCACAACCTTGAGATTCCTAGTGTCACTCGCTACGAGTTTGACTTATTCAAAGCTGATATCGAGTCGCAACTTCTTGATATGGCGACCAAACAAAAGCAATCATCTGACGAGATTCTTGGTGCCATCACTGCTCTTCGCACTGAAATTCAACAATCTTGTCGTCCCGTCGCGTATGTTCCACATCGCGGACCTAATCAGGACGATCCTGGCCTCTGGTCTAAATCACCCTAAGGGGGTGACATGCCGCCGGATTACAAGAGCTCAAGCTCAAACCCGACCATCTGCTGCTACAACTTCTGGTCCATCCTCTACAATTCCACCTTCAAGACAACAACACTCTGTTCCATCTCCCACAAAACAACAAGCAAATCCGCCAACGGTTGAAAAGCCCATGGTAGATTTTGAAATTAGGAGTGGATTGCAATCTGCTGAACCTGAAAATGAAGAAGAAGTAAATGTTCAACATTTGAGAGATTCTGTCAGAAACCGGTTTTGTGATCCGTATGAAACCGTGCTAAAAGAAGAAGACTGTGTGAATCTAATGCACGCGGAAAAGAAGTTTATACCAGCAAATATTAATCAAACACCGTTGCTGCAGCACCAAATTCATTGGGAAAGAATTCTTTCTAATAACAAATGGGTAAATCCACAAGTCGAAACTCCATATCTAGAAGAAACCATGCAAAAGATCTTTGTGGAAAAGAAGAAACCAGAGGACTAGTCTCGAATACATCTGATCATGGAAATGGATCCGCTTCAAGTAACTGAATATGTGAGCATACTGAAGACTAAAGCGAAGGATCCTAAAGGAGTTATTTCAAGACACATAATTGTCGCTATCATGGAGATCGGATCTGAAAAAGCCTTTCAAGTAGAATTTCCAAGTTTTAAAGTAAGAAGATTTGATGGAAAGGTCTACTGCTTCTCTGAAGCTGACTTTGCTAGACTGGATGTGACGGATATGGAAGCTTTGTACACTGAGCTTAAAGACAAAACCAGAAGATCGGAGGATGAACAAAGAGCTTTAAGAGCAGTTGTAAGGCATATTCAAAAAGGGCTTCGATACAGTTATCTTCATGATTTCCAAAGGGCTATCGAAAGTAAGAAAAAGAAAGTATATCTACCAAAACCTAATCAAGATCTCCCTGGTCTAAAGAATATGAAAGTGACTCAAGTGATGATCCGGCCAGCATATGGAGTTGTGTACATGAAATCTAACGAAGAAATGAGATTTATGAGATTTGGAGAAATAGCTTCTTATTCTGATGGAACACCATGGGGGATACGAAACAGACTATGTGCTAAAGTTAGTGCTGATCAAAGAAGAGAAAAGAAGAAGCAGCTAAAGGCGAATGAAAGAGAAATCTACTGAATGCGATAAAGTTAATTGACAAGCGCGTTATCTACCGACAGACCCTTAGACGATTTGAAGGTATGTTCGAGCTGAAGAGATGAAGATTCATTTTGACACAAAGGGGGAGATTGTTAGCTTTATTTTAATTGTGTCAAAACAAGGAAAATATGCTTTATTGTAAATATGGCAAATGTATAATGCCATTCCCTTTATTTCCTTATATCGTTTAAGCCTTTCGTATAAATAGGAGTCTTAGAGTCACTTTATAGGGTGCGCGATATTAAGAGCTAATCTGAGAGAGAGAGCCGACATATTTAATATTCAATACAAGTGAGATATCCGACTTCGGATCTTTATTATATTTGTGTGTTGTTAGGACCCAAACAATTAAGATATCAATATATGAAAAGATTATGACAGGAATGATAATAGCCAAATGTAATATGTATTGATTGAATGTACTGTATACAGAATATATCTTTACAAGGTATATGAAAACATTAGATCTAACAATCTAACTAACTATCTATTTATACATACAATAGAAAGACTAAAGTGACAAGGCATTCATAACAGACAAGTTCAGAATGGGTTCTGAACTCCTTCAGAACTTCTTTAGAAGTGTCTTCAGAACTTCTTCAGAACCTCTTCAGAAGTGTCTTCAGAACTACTTCAGATCTTTTTCTCTTTAAGAACCCAGTACCTTTTGAAGCTAGTATGATATCTCTATCAATCTCCCCCTTAGCTTCAAAAGTTCAGATCATACTTCCAGAAATTCAGAATTTCTCTTACATCCTTCAGAATTAGTCTTCTGTATTCAAGTAAGGATTCAGCAACTCTAACCATTTCTTTTGCAAGTTTCTTGTGCTTCTCCCAGTCTTCATTGCTCAGATTCTTTGGTCTTCTATTCTGTCTTTTTACCAAACGATCTCTGATTGCCATGAGAGTTCCATTGCAACATTTGTGAAGTTCTTCAAATCTCACAAACGATAGTTCCTGAAAGCATTTACAAACGAAGCCAGGAGGATGAATTACCAAAGTGCTTTTCTTCAAATTCTGAATATCTGGTAGACTCAGATTTGGTTTGCTTAAGTGTACTTGTTTCTTGTTTAGAACATAAGCAACTTGGAAATCAGTCTTTGCAGCCCATATAAATTCTTTGTATAATCCATCTCTAAGCACTGGAAAAGATTTTCTGAACTTGGTGATCGAGTCATGGAAGGGATAAAGACTTCTATACACTCTGAGAAGATCTCTGAGATGAACATTCTGAAAGTCAGCTTCAGAAAAGGTAGAAATCTCACCATTTTGTCGTTCAACAGTAAAGAATGCATATTTGTAATTCTATCTTGTCTTTAAATCAGCATTAATCACTTTGATCACAGGACTTTCTTTTCTTGCTTCATTGATTGGAATCCTTATCTTTCTGATGATATCTGAGTACCATTGTTTCCAACCAAAAGACTTTTGAATCCAGCAATCTATATAGTTGAATTTTTGTTCATATTCCATGAACATTTCTGGATGGAAATATTCAAGGAACATGGTGAAAGCACTTTCTTCTATTCTTTGCACTTGTAGTTGTTCCTCTTCAGATATTTGCTCTTCAGGAACCAACTTTTCAGAAACTTCTTCCTTTTCTTTTCTTTTTCTCTTTGTGACTTACTTCTGAACTTTCAAGATTCAGAGTGTACTTCTGAATTTCTTCCATGTCTTGCCTCTTTGTATGGATCTTGAAGTCATAAGCATCACTTAGTAAATAATCTGTTCCTCTTATCTTGTTTTCTTTCTTGTGACCAGCTAGATAACTCTTTCTCACAAATTCTCTAAAATGTATTCTTTCTTTGATCAAATAGATAATTTCTTCTTTCATGTCAGATTCTTCAATAAAATCTTTCATGTAGTTCAGAAGCCATTTGAGAGATGATGTAGAATACTTTGGAATATCGGATACAATAAATGTCTTAGAGATTCCTTCAACAAGATACATGAACCCAATGTCTGGATTAGTGAACAATCTTTTCAGCCCAAACCTTTCAATATATATACAGGTTCCAACAGTTCTTGTGTTAAGTCTGTATTCCAAAGCCAATTGAAAATCATGCTTTATGAGATTCCTTATATATATTCCCAAGATTCTTCTAATCTCTGAGACTAACACAGATTCACCTGAGTTAACCCAAAAAGACAAGATTGCCAACTTATCTTGTAGTCTTAGCTTGTAAACATCAAACTGAGTGAATTCACACAAAGTACCATCTCTTCTCTCTACTCCAAATCTGAATATAGTCAAATCATTCTGAATTGATTTTGATATGCATCTGATCTTTTTTATTAAAGTTGAATCATGAAAATTCTGAACACCATGATTCTAAATAATGTTCTTCACTTGAACAATATGATCTTCAGACCATTCATCATTCAGAAAGTCTTCCAACTTTGCAAACTTCATACTTCTTTTGTACATGAAGCAATAAGTGTCTTCAGGAAATATCAGACTGCTTTCTCCAGAAATAAGCACATTTTCCTTTTCAAACACTTGATCCAATACAGGTTCTTCAAGTACTGGAAGATCTATTTTAGGAATGATAATACAAGGTCTGATTCTAACTTCAAATTTTCCTCAGAAAGCAATTAGAATTTCATCAACAATTTCAACTCCTTCCAAATGAGCAAAATCAAATTCCAATTCAACTCTTTCATCTGGTTGTTCAAGAAAATTTCTGAAGATAGAAAATCTGTTGTCCAAAAGTCTACACTCCAGACTTCTTGGATAATTCAGAAAGACATGCACCCAACAGAATTGATTCAAAATATTCCATAATCTTTCAGAAACACTTCTGAACTCTTCACTCAGAAGTTGTTGAGGATTCCAAATTACTAAATCTTTTATTTCATTTGAGCTTTCTCCCATATTTACATCAATCATATCCTCTTCAAACATGATCACATCAGAAAGATCACTAATTGGTTCTCAAATAACATCTTCAAAAGCAAGGTATTCCCTTAGCATCTCTTCATTAGAGTCTGGAATTATATCTATATTATCTGAGCCCAAGTTACCTTCAGAATCAAGAGATAACTTTTCTGTTTCATACCCTTCTTCTATCATTTCTTCAGAAGAATGATCATTTATCTCTTGTGCCTCATGTTCTGCAGATAAAATATCTTCTATAGCTTCTGAGACTTTATTTCATTCTTCACCAACATTCTGAGTATCTTCAGAGGTCTTCTCAGAATTTTGAACTTGATCATTTACATTAGTTTCTGGTTCAGATACTCTCTGTCTTTTCTCCCCCTCTTGATTATCAGGATCCTGATCATCAAGACTCCTTTTAAAAGTATCTGATTGAGATCTGCATTCTAGAGCAGATAATCTTGTGCTTAATTCTGACTGAGAACTCTGAATGGATGAAAGTTGATTGAGAATCTGAGAAATATAATCTTTAGTGGCATAAGCTTGTGGAGCAGAAAAAGAAGGCTAAGAAGCTTTCAAAGAAGAGACTGAGGAAGCCACTTCAGAAAAGGCTGACAAAAGTGCTTGTTTAAACATATTAAGATCATTGGAAGTTTGAAGATGAAAATCATTCAGCCTGTTAACCATATTTTCCCCATGTTGATCCAACCTAACCTCCAACACCTTTTTGGTAGAGTCCGTAAATTCCTTGATGTCCTTCTGAATCTTTGCAAATTCAGAAGTACATAAATCTTTGAATTTTGTGAATTCAGAAGATGAGGGTAAGTTGCCAAGATCAACAGATGAACTTGTTTTCAGACCTTCAGAAGAAGGTTGGCCTGTATGAGCCACAAATGCATCATGAACCACATGTGATTCTGTGAATGGAGCTTTTGTGATGTTCACCCCACCAGGACTTCCAACTAATCCTTGATATCCAAAAATAGGAAAATATATAGTTGTTGATGCAATGTGACAAACACTTTGCTTAAGAACATCTGAAAGATGTGTGCTTGTGTGAATGGATGCCACATTAAGTGGTTCAGAAGGCTCAAAGTTGAGTGGACACTCAGACTCAATGTGCTCAAAACTGTGAAGGGGGACATATATCCTTCATTTTCAACAAAAGGAACCTCCAATTGGGGTCCTAATGGATTATAAGCTGCTTGCCCCATATGTGTTGTTGAAACACCCTTCTGTTGAGAGATGGGTGAGTGGCTGGGGGGGTTAACCAAGGTTGCCATGGGCTCACTGGATGTTTCAATATTATCCACCAAAGAATGTGGAATAATAGTAGATGTGGGTGCCCGGCTTGTAACAGGTGGTTCACAGGTTTGTTTTTCTTGTACCTGTGTTCTCCCCTCATCAATTCTTTTTCTTACCCTTCTACCCTGTCTCTCATTTTCATTTTTCCTTTTTACTCTTTGAGGTTGTTCACCCCCTTGAACAGCCTCCCCTCTCTTTCTAATACTTCTAGACTCCCTTGCATGATCACCACTCTGGTTTGAATCAGGGGAAGGGACTACTGGTTGAGGTAATCCCATAGATTCTAAATGCTCACTCCCAATCCTAGATGGTGTACTTACAAGATCAAGTAAATGAGAAGGAAGTGGAACTGCATTTGGAAAAGTAAGTTTTGCATTTGGAGGTCTTAAGCTATCCATAGTAAAAATAGGAACATGTACCTCATGAGCTAGAACAGGAATTTTTGAGACAGCCTTCATTGCTCCTTTGACAAGTGTTTGAAGAAATCTCTGAAATGGTATATAGTTGAATGTAGACTTCTTCAAAATTGCAGATTTGATTTCATCAAAGATGAGACTAGCATAATCATAGTGTTTGTTGAAGGCAACTCCATGAAAGATAATCCTCCCATTTGCTGAAGCTTGATCTGAACTTGAGCTCTTCCCAGATAGGCAGGTATTCAGAATGGAAAACAAGAAATACCAAATTGGAGGTAAACATTTTCTTCTAAATGAGATCAAAGCACAAAGGTTTTCAGAGTAACCCAAGCTCATAAAATCTGAGATCATCTCTGATGAGGATGGAATTGAGTCATAACAGGTTTTCCCAAGAATCTCATCTGGTTTTGGCAAATAGTGAAGACTCCTAATATCATCTACAGATATACAAACTTTGTAGGCATGAACATAAGAGACAATTTCATCATCAGTTTCATCTACCTCAGCATAATGCCAGAATTGTTGAAGATAAGAAGCAGGAACAGAGAATATCCTTGAAAGGAGAGTGCGCAGGGATGTTTCTTCAAAATTTTAATCAACATTACTTGATCATCAATGAAGTCTTAGGATTTGATGTTCAGTGCACAGTTATTTCTTTTGATGTCAAGTAATTTCTCAGCAGGTACATAGAGTTTGGACAGGTCACCACTTTCAGCAGGAGTCTGGGATTCACTTTCAGCAACATTTGATTCATAAACAACATCAATGGGTGTATTTTGTGTTTCCCCAATTTTAGCAGTTGTCGGGTTAGGGTTAGGGTTAATGATAGGGTTTGAAGGTCCAGCTTGATGAGTTGCAGTTGTGGCTGTGTCTTGAAGCATTTGATCATCATTTAGTGGGATTTCCAGTGATCCAACCATCAATTTTTTGAGGCACAATCTTGAACGAACCATCACTTGATTATCCATTGTTAGTATTGGAACTCGAGGAAGTAGAAATCATGGTATTTGAAGTAGACATGATGTTGGAAAAACACGGATTGTAACAGAAAGAGGATCAATAAACACAGAAAGATTCCTCAGAGAAAAATTGCTAAAAGAATGAAGATGATGAGTAATCCATTGATTTATATGACCGGATAAGCATTGAAGGACACGTGGCCAAAAAGTAAATGTGATTAGAGTAGTAATCATCATTTATTAGAAGAAATGAACCGTTTAATGGTCGTGTTTAAGAGAGATCCAATGAAATTAAAACACGTGGCACACGCTTAAATGAAAAATCAACGGGAAGTTTAGTTCTGAGAACAAGTTCAAAAACTTCAGAAGTTGTTCAGAACTTCTGAGAAAAAGTTCACAAGTCTGAAAGAAAGAATTCAGAAGAACCGCAAAATTTTTAAGTGGAGTTCAGAACTAAACTTGGGTCATCTTAGAAGACCAAAAAGCATTTAAAAATATAAACTTCTGAAAAATATAAAACATTTTGAGAATTCAGAAGTAGATTTTAACAAATGGAAAACTGATTTTATCTAAGGAAGCTTGTTCATACTTCTTAGATATAAAGTGCAAGACTTTATTTCACCAATGCAGAGGTGTTATGTAGGAAAGAGTAGTAGAGAAATTTGAAATTAATACCACTCCCCCTTGAATCACTGGCAATTATGATTCTCCCCCTTAATTATTGCAACTTTATCAAAGAATCAATCAAATATTAGTGAAATGAGAAAAAAAAATACGAAAAGTATTAAAATACAATCAACCTAGATACAGAAGAGATATACTTCTGAGTTTAAAAAGAAGCAAAAATCTGAATGTTAAACTTCAGAATATACAAAGTAATTCTGAAGAGCAAAGTATTCAGAATTTGATATAAAAAACCTCAGAATGTAACTTCTAGAGTAGAGGTGATGTATAATACTTACATAGACATGTTCATCATGCCCAATTTACTTACCAAGAAGTTAAATCGTTTTTCATCAAGTGCTTTGGTAAATAAATCAGCTAACTGATAATCTGTCTGAACAAAAAACATTTCAATATTACCTTTTTCCACATGATCTTTGATAAAATGATATCTTACATCAATGTGCTATGTTTTTGAATACTGAACAGGATTGGCAGTGATGGCTATGGCACTCTTTGAATCACAATACAAAGGGATCTTTTTAAAAGTGTAACCATAGTCTTTTAGTTGAATTTGCTTCCACATCACTTGTGAGCAACATATTGCAGCTGCTACATACTCAGCTTCTGCTGTAGAAGTAGAAACACAATTTTGTTTCTTTGAAGACCAGCTGACTAGTCTATCACCCAGAAATTGACATGATCCAGAAGTACTTTTCCTGTCTAATTTGCAACCACCGTGATCTGTATCTGTAAATGCTGTTAGTTCAAAACTAGAATCCTTAGAATACCAAAGTCCCAATGAAGGAGGACCTTTTAGGTATCTAAGTATTCTTTTTGCAGCTAGAAGGTGTGATTCCTTAGGATTAGCTTGATATCTGGCACAAATACATGTAGCAAACATTATATCTGGTCTACTAGCAGTTAAGTAAAGCAAAGATCCAATTATGCCTCTGTACTTTTTCTGATCAACAGATTTTCCATTTAGATCAGGTTCTAACTTAGTGGCAGTGGCCATTGGAGTTTGAATACTTGAACAATCAGTCATGTCAAACTTCTTAAGTAAGTCAGAGACATACTTAGATTGATTAATGAATATGCCAGTGAGAAGTTGTTTAACTTGAAGACCAAGGAAAAATGTCAACTCTCCCATCATACTCATTTCAAATTCTGTTTGCATGATTTTCTCAAAATTTCTACAAAATTTTGGATTAGTAGAAGCAAATATAATATCATCTACATAGATTTGTATCAAAATCATATCATCACCCTCCTTTTTCAGAATTAAAGTTGTATCAACAGTACCTCTTTTGAATTTAGAATTCAGAAGAAAAGTTGTAAGAGTATCATACCATGCTCTTGGTGCTTGTTTAAGTCCATATAAGGCTTTGTGTAATATGTATACATGATCTGGGAATTCTTTGCTTACAAAGCCTTCTGGTTGTTCAACATACACTTCTTCATGTAAAATACCATTCATAAATGCACATTTTACATCCATTTGAAATACCTTCATGTTTTTATGAGCAGCATAGGCAAGAAAAATTCTAATGGCCTCTAATCTGGCAACAGGAGCAAAGGTTTCATCATAATCAATTCCTTCTTGTTGGTAATACCCCTTAGCTACAAGTCTTGCCTTGTTTCTTACAACAATTCCATTTTCATCCTTTTTATTTCTGAACACCCATTTTGTGCCAATGACAGATTTACCATTTGGCTTTGGTATCAATCTCCAGACTTTGTTTCTTTCAAATTGATTTAACTCATCCTGCATGGCTAAAATCCAGTCTGGATCTTGAAGTGCTTCATATGGCTTTTTGGGTTTCATACTGCTTAAAAAATTAACATACAAACACTCATTTGATGTTGCAGATCTTGTTTGAACACCTTTTGATGCATCTCCAATTATTTGATGAACTGGATGACTAGATGTCCATTTGTTCACATTTGGCGATGGTTGAACAGATGAAACATTATTCAGAGAATCATAATCATCGATGGGCTGAGTTTCAGTATCATGATTGATAGCTGAATGTAAATCTGAAGACTCCCCCTCAAATGGAAAAATCTGAATTGGTTCAGAACTGTGAAGTTCATGGTCAGAAATAGTTTGAACCGGTTCAGAAACAACTTGAATTGGTTCAGAAACAACTAGAATTGGTTCAGAAGTTGCATTTTCAGAAGTTGGAAGTTCTGAATTTGAGGTAGAGAGTTGTGGTGCTGATGTATTTGAAGTTTGTATTTCTGAAATGTCTTGATCGTTTGTATTTCTGAGTAGAGAGGATTTTGATAATCTGCAGAGACATTTATAGAAATATCAAATAAGTCTTGACATAAATTGTCTAAATTGGATTTAAGTAAAGTTTGAGATGCAGAAGTAGAGTTTGTCTGATTATGTTCTGAGTCCAAACTTTCAGAAGTTGGTTTATGTGCGAATTCTGAACTGTTTTGTTCAGAAGTCATTTTTGGCTCATGAAATCTGACATTTGTAGTCCCAATGATTCGTTGAGTTCCTTTAATGAGTACTCTATAAGCTTTGGATCTTTGAGAGTAGCCAACAAAGATACCAGCTACACCTTTTGGTGCAAATTTGTCAAGATGTGGAGTATCATTCTTTAGAAAACACCTGCAACCAAAGATTTTAAAATAATCAATAGAGGGTTTTCTTTGTTTTAACAATTCATAAGGAGTTTTAAGAAATTTTCTGTTAAGAATGGTTCTGTTCTAAGTAAAACATGCAGTAGCAATTGCTTTTGCCCAAAGAGAGAGAGGAAGTTCTGAATATGCAAGCATGGTTCTTGCAGCCTCTACCAAGGTTCTATTCTTTCTTTCAACTACCCCATTTTGTTGAGGAGTTCTTGCAGCGGAAAAATTATGTGAAATACCAACAGATTCCAAAAAATTCTGAAGTGTAGAATTAGTAAATTCTGTTCCATTGTCACTTCTGATCTTTTGAATTGGGAGTTGAAGAAGAACTTGAATTTTCTTCAGAAAGGGTATCAGTCTTTCAGAAGTATCAGATTTGAGTCTCAGAAATTCAATCCATGTATATCGTGTATATTCATCTACTATAACAAGAATGTATTTCTTTCCTCCCATGCTTTGAGTTTTCATTAGGCCACACAGATCCATATGTAGCATTTCAAGTGGAGCTTTGCATGAAGATAGCATTTTCAGAGGATGAGAACTTCTTTTGATCTTCCCTAGTTCACATGCAGAACAAAGAGAGTTCTTTTCAAATCTGATCTTTGGTAGTCCTCTTACAGATTGATGTTTGCCTAGTTCAGAAATGGCTTTAAAGTTCAGATGTGACATTCTTCTGTGCCAAAGCCAACTATCATTTTTCATTGATGTAGACATATAACATACACCTTGTAGTTAACTAGTTGCAGTGAATGTTGCTGTGTAGATATCTCCATCTCTATAAGCAGTTAATTCATTTTTGTTTGTTGTACTCAGAACATGACAATAATCTATGTCAAAATTAACCTTCCAGTATTTGTCACAGCATTGACTAATACTGAAAAGATTATGTCTTAGTCCCTCAACATAGAAAACTTTCATTACTTTCACATCTCCTTTAATGAAAGTGCCATATCCTCTTACATATCCCTTTTCATTGTTTCTAAAACTAACTGTTCCTCCATATCTTTCATGATAATCAGTTAGTAGTTATTTGAAAGGTGTCATGTGTCTTGAACATCCAGAATCTAAGACCCACACATGACATATCTGCAAAAGAGATTATTGAGTTTTAGGTACCCATTTCAGAATGGGTCTTTTGTGATTAGTAATAAAATTTGAAGTTCTGAACTTTTTCTTCAGATGTTTCAACTCAGAAGTTTGTTCAGAACTTTGAGATTTATCTTTATTTCTATTTATTTGTTTAATTGAATTTGTCAATGTAGCCAAACATTTCTGAAAAGACTTCATCAAATTTCTCTTGTTTGTTTTGGAGTTAAGAAGAAAATTATGATGACCACAATTAATACAGTGAATATGATTCTTTAATGTATTTAAAACAGTATTAGACATATAAGAATCAATAACATTTGATTTTTCAACAAAAATTCTTTTATTCACGTTCTTTGTTTTAGGTACATCATTCTTCTGAAAAAATGAAAAACTCTCTAATTTGTCAATCTTTAACAGACTTTCATCTTTCTTTCTCCATACTAAAGTGGATTGCTCTGTAAAAGATAAGAAATGAGGATTAGTATAAGAAATTCTTTTGTTCACTTTAGGTTTATCTTCAGATTTTGTGTTAATTATCTGAACTTCAGAGAGAGAATTTGAGGATTGTCCTTGTTCAAAAATTTTAACTCTGGTGTGAAAGTCAGAAGATGTTACTGAACATGGTGTTGTATTTGATGATATGTTTGTATTAGTAGGAGAAAAATCTGAATTCTGATATTCTGGTTTTAAAAACACAGATTTTAATTTTTCTCCTTCAGTCATACATGATTGAGATTTATAAACCAAATAGTCATTCATCATATTTTTCTTCATGTTCTGATTTATTATCAGAAGTATCTTCTGAAATGTTTTCACAATTGGATTCAGAAGTAACTTCAGAAACAATTTCAGATTTAACAATTACTTCTGATTTTTCTTCAGAAATAATATTTGATTCAGAAGATTTACAAATATTTGGAATTATATTCATTTCTTCTGTTTCAGAGATACTTTCTGGTTCACCAGTTTTAAGAGGTGTTTCTTCTGAAAACAAAGTCCCTGATTTTATAAAAGGAATTCTTTCAGGCAAAGAATGGTTTACAGGTTTGGAAATGATGCCAGTATTTGATTCATTAAAAATTTTCATTTTAGAATAATCATACAAGTTTGCAGGTGCCTTTTTTAAAATTTGACTGTCATTATATCCTAAGCCTGCTTTTATATTGTAAAATTTTGAGTTCTGAGTCTGACTAGTTAAAATATTCAGAGTTTGTTCAGTTTGTCCTCTTTTAAAATTTAAATCTTCCAATTCCTTAATCTTTTTATAAAGATCAAGTCTCTCTTGATTCAGAAAATTCATCTTAACATTTAGAATTTCCTTTTCAGATTTTTCATTTATAATTTCTTTTTGTAAACTATCCATTTTTTCTTTTAAAACAAGTTTTTCTTCAGAAATTTTTTCAAGAATCTGTTCAACTGCTTGACAATTTTCTTTATATATTTGACTTTCAGCTCTGAATTGATTGACCAAAATTCTTTCACCTTTAATTCTGTTTCTGAGTGTTTCAAATTCAGAAAACATATTTTGAAATTGATTTGTCATTTCTGAATCTTTAACATTAATTTCAGAATTTTGTTCCGACATGAAGAAAATACCTCATTGTCTTGTTTGTCCTTTTCTGGATCCATTTGACACATGTAGCAATTTGTTGCATAGGGAGCAACTTCTTCATCATCATCTCCATCACTCCAGTTTAACCAGTCTTCTTCATACTTGGTTACTAGAGCAGGATTAAGCTCCTTTTTCTTTGCTAATAGATGCTTCTTCTCATAATAACCTGAATTTCTGGTTTTTGGCATCTTGCATTATCTAGCATAATGTCCAGGCTTTCCACAGTTGAAGCATCTTGCTGGTTCAGATGTTTCAGATTGACCAGCCTCTTGACCCTTCTTAGGTCCAACATCAGATCTAGGTTTATTCTGATATTTTTGATTGTATCTTTGTTTGAATTGCCTTGTCATGAAAGCAATATTATCAGAAATCCTTTTAAGCTCTTCATCTGATTCATCCCCATCACACACTGTTATCTCTGGGATCTCACAAACTTTCTTGGTAGCAATGGTCAAAGAATTATTGTAGTTCTTGCTCAGAAGAGCAATTGTTTCTAGTGTCTTCTTTTGTTCATATTGTCTAACTTTGATCTTGTCCTCTTGTTGGAACAAAATGCCATAGACATATGAATTGTCTTTCTAGACAAGTTCCTAATTACCATATTATCTGAAAAACTTGACCATTCATTTCCGAGATTGTTCAGAAATTTGTTATTTATCTCAGAATTTGATTTCTGAACACCATTTCTTCTTAGATCATTCAGAATGTTATTGAATCTATGATATGTATCAGTGATAGATTCATTTTCTTTGTATCTGAAATTTTCATATGTTCCTACACAGATATTTAATCTCTGTGCTTGAGCCTTTGTACTTCCTTGCATCTGAGCTTCTACTTCATCCCATATGGCTTTTGCTGAAGTTAAACTATCAACCCTATTGAATATCTCATTGGGAATTGCCATGGTGAGTAAAGTTAATGCTCTTCTATCAACTTTCATTTGAGCCTTTTCAGCTGGATTATACATTCCAGGACTCTTCTTGATTCTTGATGCAGGGATTTCAGGGGTGGATTCAGTTCTGGGAACTGCTGGAATCTCAACAAATACCTCTATTGGGCCATTTGTAATAGATTGCATTAAGGCTTCATCTATGTTATCCAAGAATTGAATCATTCTAATTCTCCATTGATGATATTCCCCTAAGAAGAGAGTTGGTGGTTTCGTTTCAGATCCGATTGAGACTATTTCTTTAGACATCTTTGATTGTTAGAAGATCGAGAATACACCTGTATTGAATTTGAATTTTGTAGATCAAGAACACCAAGAACTGTCAGATCTGACAAGTTCTTTCACAAATTTTCTTCAAGAACAGATGAATTGGCTCTGATACCAATTGTTAGGACCCAAACAATCAAGATATCAATATATGAAAAGATTATAACAGGAGTGATAGTAGCCAAATGTAATTTGTATTGATTGAATGTACTGTATACAGAGTATATCTTTACAAGGTATATGAAAACATTAGTTCTAACAATCTAACTAAAGTGACACAACAGTCATAACAGACAAGTTCAGAATTGGTTCTGAACTCCTTCAGAACTTCTTCAGAAGTATCTTCAGAACTTCTTCAGAACTCCTTCAGAACTTCTTCAGAAGTATCTTCAGAACTTCTTCAGAACCTCTTCAGAAGTATCTTCAGAACTTCTTCAGATCTTTTTCTCTTTTAAGAACCCAGTTCCTTTTGAAGCTATTATGATATCTCTATCATGTGTTCTTCGTGTTTTCATTAAAAGCATACGTACTTGATCATATTTTGTGATCCACACTGAATGAAAAAATAAGACATGTGTGTGTGTGTGTGTATATATCCAAATCATTCGAATTAAAATATGAATTCAAGAAGAAGAAAAGGTCGAACGTCGTGTGTAGATCCAGTTCCTGAAAGTGATCCAGTTACACTCGCCCCATTGCTTGCATTTTCAGGTGTCATGATAATCTGTAAAATGTTAAATACTTATATCATCCATTTATATATGTAACTATTGATAAAAATAATATTATAAATACCCAATGCATTACTTGATCAAGATTAAATGGTGGTGTGGAATATTGCAAACCCGATTGAGAAGATGACGTATAATTAGGGACTTGATTATTGTTAAAATCTTGTGAAACCTACAAAATTAAAATATATAATTTTTGATATTATCAAGACATTATAATTAAAACATAAGTTAAGAATAATAGAAAGGAAGTCACACCTCTGGCCTAGACGATTTCTTTTTGGGTACTTTGTTTTTCTTACGACTCTTCTCAAGAGCATTCTTTGGACGTGAAGAGCTATTGCACATTCTCTTGTTATTTGTTTTTATACCTTTTATTGTTGTATTGATTTCCCTAGTAGCAGAACTTTTCTCACTACCTTCAGCTTTATCTTCCATCAAACATGCATTAACATCATCCCAAACTCTTTTAAAGTCTTCTCTTGCATCTTTGTAGGCTCTTTCAGTTTATGATGCTCTTGTTACAATATGAGTGTAAGATCTGGACAAATCTAGATAACGTAGTGCCAAACATGCTTTAGGATCATCATCTTCTTTAATCTCGGATGTACTACCTGTAGCTCCCATCTTAGCATGTTTTGTCCACCTCTTTAAAATGTATTGAGAAGGTATTTTTGTGACGTTACGAAAGCAAAATACCTTAAGAATATGTGAGCACAATATTCCTGCAAACTGAAACTTTTTGCAACTACATATCATTGTATTTGCTGATGATCCATATTTAACTTTATGATGGAAACGCTTACCGCTAGGAGTAAGCTTATACTCTTCCACTTTTGCTCCTAACTCGTTACAAAGTTCCATAGCACAAGTAAAAGCCTTTGAAAACTTAACCTGAAACATCCTCAGCAATGCAAGGGTATACAAAGTTGTTGCATGGTTTAAAATTTCAATGGGAAGAGATGGCCCAAAATTACGCTGACTAACTCTAAAGTCTACTTTTAGCTCTTCATAACGACGATCCACAATCAACCTCTCAAAATTTTCTAAAAAACGCAGCATTGACTGTTGATAGCTAACATGCTTTTTAAGATGATTATTCATGCTTTCACTACATTGAGTAGTAGTCATGTTTGCACAAAAAGTCCCTCTTCAATATACTATAGCCCATTTCTCCTTCCACTTGATTTGTTGAGCCAACCAATAATTACTTTCAAGACTATATTTTTTAAGCATATGCTCCCTAAGCATCAATGAATTCACATTCTTCATAATATTCATATATGCAATTTCCAAAATCAGTTGCAAATTCACCAAATCTTTCAAAAGCACTACTCAAGTGTTTTGATGTATTTTGATACATATGAAAATACATAATCGATGATAAGTTTCAGGCCATTGGGATCTTAGTGCTTTTGCCATTGCTGCATCTTGATCAGTTAAAATTGTTTTTGGTTTTTTGCCTGAGATTGATGCTACAAAAGTGTCAAATAACCATATAAATGTTTCACTAGTTTCATCATATAACAATGCAGCCCCAAACACAATGGTTTGTTTGTGATGATTTACCCCAACAAACATATCAAAAGGCCGAGAATCATTATTGTTAGGACCCAAACAATCAAGATATCAATATATGAAAAGATTATAACAGGAGTGATAGTAGCCAAATGTAATTTGTATTGATTGAATGTATTGTATACAGAGTATATCTTTACAAGGTATATGAAAACATTAGTTCTAACAATCTAACTAACTATCTATTTATACATACAATAGAAAAACTAAAGTGACACAACAGTCATAACAGACAAGTTCAGAATTGGTTCTGAACTCCTTCAGAAGTTCTTCAGAAGTATCTTCAGAACCTCTTCAGAAGTATCTTCAGAACTTCTTCAGATCTTTTTCTCTTTTAAGAACCCAGTTCCTTTTGAAGCTATTATGATATTTCTATCAATCTCCCCCTTAGCTTCAAAAGTTCAAATCATACTTCCAGAAATTCAGAATTTCTCTTACATCCTTCAGAATTAGTCTTCTGTATTCTAGTAAGGTTTCAGCAACTCTAATCATTTCTTTTGCAAGTATCTTGTGTTTCTCCCAATCTTCATTGCTCAGATTCTTTGGTCTTCTATTCTGTCTTTTTACCAAACGATCTCTGATTGCCATGAGAGTTCCATTGCAACATTTGTGGAGTTCTTCAAATCTCACAAATAAAAGTTCATGAAAGCATTTACAAACGAAGCCAGGAGGATGAAGTACTAAAGTGCTCTTCTTCAAATTCTGAATATCTGGTAGACTTAAATTTGGTTTGCTTAAGTGTACTTGCTTCTTGTTCAGAACATAAGCAACCTGGAAATCAGTCTTTGCAGCCCATATAAATTCTCTATATAATCCATCTCTAAGCACTGGAAAAGATTTTCTGAACTTGGTAATTGAGTCATGGAAAGGATAAAGACTTCTATATACTCTGAGAAGATCTCTGAGATGAACATTCTGAAAGTCAGCTTCAGAAAAGGTAGAGATCTCACCATTTTGTCGCTCAACAGTAAAGAATGCGTATTTGTAATTCTGTCTTGTCTTCAAATCAGCATTAATCACTTTGATCACAGGACTTTCTTTTCTTTCTTCATTGATTGGAATCCTTATCTTTCTGATGATGTCTGAGTACCATTGCTTCCAACCAAAAGACTTTTGAATCCAGCAATCTATATAGTTGAATTTTTGCTCATATTCCATGAACATTTCTGGATGAAAATATTCAAGGAACATAGTATAAGCACTTTCTTCAATTCTTTGTACTTCAAGTTGTTCCTCTTCAGATATTTGCTTTTCAGGAACCAACTCTTCAGAAATATTTTCAAGAACTTCTTCCTTTTCCTTTTCTTTTTCCTTTTGTCTTTCTTCTGAACTTTCAACATTCAGAATGTACTTCTGAATTTCTTCCATATCTTGTCTCTTTGTGTGGATCTTGAAGTCATATGCATCACTTAGTAAATAATCTGCTCCTTTTATCTTGTTTACTCTCTTGTGACCAGCAAGATAACTCTTTCTCACAAATTCTCTAAAATGTATTCTTTCTTTGATTAGATAGACAATTTCTTCTTTGATGTCAGATTCTTCAAAGAAATCTGTCATGTAGTTCAGAAGCCATTGGAGTGAGGATGTAGAATACTTTGGAATATCAGAAACAATAAATGTCTTAGAGACTTCTTCAACAACATACATGAACCCAATATCTGGATTAGTAAACAATCTCTTCAACCCAAATCTTTCAATATATATAGGTTCTAACAGATTTACTGTGTTAAGTCTGTATTCCAAAGCCAAATGAAAATCAAGCTTTATGAGATTTCTTATGTATATTCCCAAGATTCTTCTAATCTCTGAGACTAACACAGATTCACCAGAATTAACACAAAAAGATAAGATTGTCAACTTATCTTGTAGTCTAAGCTTGTAAACATCAAACTGAGTAAATTCATACAGAGTACCATCTCTTCTTTCTGCTCCATATGTGAATATAGTCAAATCATTCTGAACTGATTTAGATATGCATCTGACCTTCTTTATTAAAGTTGAATCATGAAAGTTCTGAACACCATGATTCTGAATAAAGTTTTTCACTTGAGCAATATAATCATCCGACCATTCATCATTCAGAAAGTCTTCCAACTTTGCAAACTTCATACTTCTCTTGTACATGAAGCAATAAGTGTCTTCAGGAAATATCAGACTACTTTCTCCAGAAATAAGTATATTTTCTTTTTCAAACACTTGATCCAATACAGGTTCTTCAAGCATTGGAAGATGTATCTTAGGAATGATAATGCAAGGTCTGGTTCTAACTTCAAATCTTCCTGAGAAAGCAATTAAGATTTCATCAATAATTTCAACTCCTTCTAAATGACTTAAGTCAAATTCTAATTCAACTTTTTCATCTGGTTGTTCAAGAAAATTTCTGAAGATAGAAAATCTGTTGTCCAAAAGTCTACACTCCAGACTTCTTGGATAATTCAGAAAGACATGCACCCAACAGAATTGATTCAGAATATCCCATAATCTTTCAGAAGCACTTCTGAACTCTTCACTCGGAAGTTGTTGAGGCTTCCAAATTACTAAATCCTTTATTTTATTTGAGCTTTCTCCCATATTTACATCAATCATGTCTTCTTCAAACATGATCACATCAGAAAGATCACTTGGTTCTCCAATAACATCTTCAAAAGCAAGATATTTCCTTAGCATTTCTTCATTAGAATCTGGAATTATATCTGTGTTATCTGAGCCCAAGTTACCTTCAGAATCAAAAGATAACTTTTCTGTTTCATATCCTTCTTCTATCATATCTTCAGAAGAATGATCATTTATCTCTTGTACCTCATGTTCTGCAGATAAAATATCTTCTATGGCTTCTGAGACTTTATTTGATTCTTCACCAACATTCTGAGTTTCTTCAGAAGTCTTCTCAGAACTTTGAACTTGATTAGTTTCTGGTTCAGATACTCTATGTCTTTTCTCCCCCTCTTGATTATCAGGATCCTGATCATCAAGACTCCTTTTAAGAGTATCTGATTGAGATCTGCATTCCAGAGCAGATAATCTTGTGCTTAAGTCTGATTGAGAACTCTGAATGGATGAAAGTTGATTGAGAACTTGAGAAATATCATCTTTAGTGGCATAAGCTTGTGAAGCAGAAGAAGAAGAAGGCTGAGAAGCTTTCAAAGAAGAAACAGAGGAAGTCACTTCAGAAAAAGCTGACAAAAGTGCTTCTTTAAACAAATGAAGATCATTAGAAGATTTGAGATGAAAATCATTCAGCTTATTAATCATATTTTCCCCATGTTGATCCAACCTAACCTCCAACACCTTTTTAGTAGAATCCGTCAAATCCTTGATGTCCTTCTGAATGTTTGCAAATTCAGAAGTACAGAGATCTTTGAATTCTGTGAATTCAGAAGATGTGGGTAAGTTGCCAAGATCAAGAGATGAACTTGTTTTCAGACCCTCAGAAGAAGGTTGGCCTGTATGAGCCACAAAGGCATCATGAACCACATTTGATTCTGTGAATGGAGCTTTTGTGATGTTCACCCCACCAGGACTTCCAACTAATCCTTGATATCCAAAAATAGGAATATCTATAGTTGTTGATGCAATGTGAAAAACACTTTGCTTAGGAACATCTGAAAGATGTGTGCTTGTGTGAATGGATGCCACATTAAGTGGTTCAGAAGGCTCAAAGTTGAGTGGACACTCAGACTCAATGTGCTCAAAGTTGTGAAGGGGGGACATATATCCTTCATTTTCAACAAAAGGAACCTCCAATTGGGGTCCTAATGGATTATAAGCTGCTTGCCCCATATGTGTTGTTGAAACACCCTTCTGTTGAGAGATGGGTGAGTGGCTGGGAGGGTTAACCAAGGTTGCCATGGGCTCACTGGTTGTTTCAATATTATCCACCAAAAAGTGTGGAATAATAGTAGATGTGGGTGCCCGGCTTGTAACAGGTGGTTCACAGGTTTGTTGTTCTTTAACTTGTGGTCTCCCCTCATCAATTCTTTTTCTGACCCTTCTACCCTATCTCTCATTCACATTTTTCCTCTTGACTCTTTGAGGTTGTTCTCCCCCTTGAACAGCCTCCCCCCTCTTTCTAGTAAGTCTAGACTCCCTTGCATGATCACCACTCTGGTTTGAATCAGGGGAAGGGACTACTGGTTGAGGTAATCCCATAGATTCTAAATTCTCACTCCCAATCCTAGGTTGTGTACTTACAAGTTCAAGTAAATGAGAAGGAAGTGGAACTGCATTTGGAAAAACAAGTTTTGCATTTGGAGGCCTTAAGCTATCCATAGTGAAAATAGTAACATGTACCTCATGAGCTAGAACAGGGATGTTTGAGACAGCCTTCATTGCTCCTTTGATAAGTGTTTGAAGAAATCTCTGAAATGGGATATAGTTGAATGTAGACTTCTTCAAAATTGTAGATTTGAGATCATCGAAGATGAGACTAGCATAATCATAGTGTTTGTTGAAGGCAACACCATGAAATATAATCCTCCCATTAGCTGAAGCTTGGTCTAAACTTGAGCTCTTCCCAGATAGACAGGTATTTAGAATGGAAAACAGGCAATACCAAATTGGAAGTAAACATTTTCTTCTAAAGGAGCTCAGAGCACTAAGGTTTTCAGAGTAACCCAAGCTCATAAAGTCTGAGATCATCTCTGATGAGGATGGAATTGAGTCAAAACAGGTTTTCCCAAGAACCTCATCTGGTTTAGGCAAATAGTGAAGACTTCTAATGTCATCTACAGATATACAAACTTTGTAGGCATGAACATAAGATACAATTTCATCATCATTTTCATCCACCTCAGCATAATGCCAGAATTGTTGAAGATAAGAAGGAGGAACAGAGAATTTTCTTGAAAGGAGAGTGCGCAGGGGATGTTTCTTCAGAATTTTAATCAACATTACTTGATCATCAATGAAGTCTTTGGATTTTAAGTTCAGTGCACAGTTGTTTCTTTTGATGTCAAGTAATTTCTCAGCGGGTACATAGAGTTTGGACAGGTCACCACTTTCAGCAGGAGTCTGGGATTCACTTTCAGCAACATTTGATTCAGAAACAACATCGATGGGTGTATTCTGTGTTTCCCCAATTTTAGCAGTTGTCGGGTTAGGGTTAGGGTTAATGATAGGGTTTGAAGGTTCGGCTTGATGAGTTGCAGTAGTGGTTGTGTCATGAAGCATTTGATCATCACTTAGTGGGATTTCCATTGATCCAACCATTAATTTTTGAGGCACAATCTTGAACGAAGCATCACTGGATGATCCAGTGTTATCATTAGAACTCGAGGAAGTAGAAATCATGGTTTTTCAAGTAGACATGATGTAGAAAGAACACAGATTGATAACGGAAAGATGATGAATAAACACAGAAAGGTTCTCAGAGTAAAATTGCTAAAAGAATGAAGATGATGAAGAATCCATTGATTTATACGATCGGATAAACGTTGAAGGACACGTGGCCAAAAAGTAAATGTGATTAGAGTTGTAATCATCATTTATTAAGAGAAATGAACCGTTTAATGGTCGTGGTTAAGAAAAATCCAATGAAATTAAAACACGTGGCACACGCTTAAATGAAAAAATCAACCGGAAATTTTAGTTCTGAGAACAAGTTTAAAAACTTCAGAAATTGTTCAGAACTTCTGAGAAAAAGTTCAGAAGTCTGAAAGAAAGAATTCAGAAGAACCACAGAATTTGTAAGTAAAGTTCAGAACTAAACTTGAGTCATCTTAGAAGACAAAAAATCATTTAAAAATATAAACTTCTGAAAAATATAAAACATTTTGAGAATTCAGAAGTAGATTTGAACAAATATAAAACTGTTTTAATCTAAGGAAGCTTGTTCATACTTCTTAGATATAAAGTACAAGACTTTATTTCATCAATGCAGAGTTGTTATGTAGGAAAGGGTAGTTAGAAATAATTGAAATTAATAACACTCCCCCTTGAATCACTAGCAATTATGATTCTCCCCCTTGAGTATTGCAACTTTATCAAAGAATCAATCAAATATTAATGAAATGAGAAAAAAAATTGAAAAGTATTAAAATACAATCAACCTAGTTACTGAAGAGATATACTTCTGAGTTTGAAAAGTAGCAAAAATCTGAATGATAAACTTCAGAATATACAAAGTAATTCTGAAGAGCAAAGTATTCAGAATTTGATAAAAAAAAACTTCAGAATGTAACTTCTAGAGTATAGGTGATGTATAATACTTACATAGACATGTTCATCATGCCCAATTTACTTACCAAGAAGTTAAATCGTTTTTCATCAAGTGCTTTGGTCAATAAATCAGCTAACTGATAATCTGTCTGAACAAAAAACATTTCAATATTACCTTTTTCCACATGATCTTTGATAAAATGATATCTTACATCAATGTGCTTGGTTTTTGAATGCTGAACAGGATTGGCAGTGATGGCTATGGCACTCTTTGAATCACAATACAAAGGAATCTTTTTGAAAGTGTAACCATAGTCTTTTAGTTGAATTTGCATCCAGATCACTTGTGAGCAACATATTGCAGCTGCTACATATTCAGCTTCTGCTGTAGAGGTAGAAACACAATTTTGTTTCTTTGAAGACCAGCTAACTCGTCTATCACCCAGAAACTGACATGATCCAGAAGTGCTTTTCCTGTCTAATTTGCAACCACCATGATCTGCATCTGTAAATGCTGTTAGTTCGAAACTAGAATCCTTAGAATACCAAAGTCCCAATGAAGTAGAACCTTTTAGGCATCTAAGTATTCTTTTTGCAGCTAGAAGGTGGGATTCCTTAGGATTAGCTTGATATCTGGCACAAATACATGTAGCAAACATTATATCTGGTCTACTAGCAGTTAAGTAAAGCAAAGATCCAATTATGCCTCTGTACTTTTTCTGATCAACAGATTTGCCATTTAAATCAGGTTCTAGCTTAGTTGCGGTGGCCATTGGAGTTTGAATACTTGAACAATCAGTCATGTCAAACTTCTTAAGTAAGTCAGAGACATACTTAGATTGATTAATGAATATGCCAGTGGGAAGTTGTTTAACTTGAAGACCAAGGAAAAATGTCAACTCTCTCATCATACTCATTTCAAATTCTGTTTGCATGATTTTCTCAAAATTTCTACAAAATTTTGGATTAGTAGAAGCAAATATAATATCATCTACATAGATTTGTATCAAAATCATATCATCACCCTCCTTGTTCAGAAATAAAGTTGTTTCAACAGTACCTCTTTTGAATTTGGAATTCAGAAGAAAAGTTGTAAGAGTATCATACCATGCTCTTGGTGCTTGTTTAAGTCCATATAAGGCTTTGTCTAATATGTAAACATGATCTGGGAATTCTTTACTTACAAAGCCTTCTGGTTGTTCAACATACACTTCTTCATGTAAAATACCATTCTGAAATGCACATTTTACATCCATTTGAAACACCTTCATGTTTTTATGAGCAGCATAGGAAAGAAAGATTCGTATGGCCTCTAATATGGCAACTGGAGCAGAGGTTTCATCATAATCAATTCCTTCTTGTTGACAATACCCCTTAGCTACAAGTCTTGCCTTGTTTCTTACAACAATTCCATTTTCATCCTTTTTATTTCTGAACACCCATTTTGTGCCAATGACAGATTTACCTTTTGGCTTTGGTATCAATCTCCAGACTTTGTTTCTTTCAAATTGATTTAACTCATCCTGCATGGCCAAAATCCAGTTTGGATCCTGAAGTGCTTCATATGGCTTTTTGGGTTCCATACTGCTTAAAAAATTAACATACAGACATTCATTTGCTGTTGCAGATCTTGTTTGAACACCTTTTGATGCATCTCCGATTATTTGATGAACTGGATGACTAGATGTCCATTTGTTCACATTTGGCAATGGTTGAACAGATGAAACATTATTCAGAGAATCATAATCATCAGTAATTGCTTGAGTTTCAGTATCATGATTGATGGCTGAATGTAAATCTGAAGACTCCCTCTCAAATGGCAAAATCTGAATTGGTTCAGAACTGTGAGGTTCATGGTCAGAAATAGTTTGAACTGGTTCAGAAACAACTTGAATTGGTTCAGAAATTTCATTTTCAGAAGTTGGAAGTTCTGAATTTGAGGTAGAGAGTTGTGGTGCTGATGTATTTGAAATCTGTATTTCTGAAATGTCTTGATCATTTGAATTTCTGAGTAGAGAAGGATTTTGGTAATCTGCAGAGACATTTACAGAAATATCAAATAAGTCTTGACATAAAGTATCTAAATTGGATTTAAGGAAAGTTTGAGATGCAGAAGTAGAGTTTGTGTGATTATGTTCTGAGTCCAAACTTTCAGAAGTTGGTTTTTGTGCGAGTTCTGAACTGTTTTGTTCAGAAGTCATTGTTGGCTCATGAAATCTGACATTTGTCGTATCAATGATTCTTTGAGTTCCTTTAATGAGTACTCTATAAGCTTTGGATCTTTGAGAGTAGCCAACAAAGATACCAGCTACACCTTTTGGTGCGAATTTGTCAAGATGTGGAGTATCATTCTTTAGAAAACACCTGCAACCAAAGATTTTAAAATAATCAATAGAGGGTTTTCTTTGTTTTAACAATTCATAAGGAGTTTTAAGAAATTTTCTGTTAAGAATGGTTACGTTACGAGTAAAACATGCAAGAGCAATTGCTTCTGCCCAAAGAGACAGAGGAAGTTCTGAATATGCAAGCATGGTTCTTGCAGCCTCTACCAAAGTTCTATTCTTTCTTTCAACTACCCCATTTTGTTGAGGAGTTCTTGCAGCGGAAAAATTATGAGAAATACCAACAGATTCCAAAAAATTCTGAAGTATATAGAATTAGTAAATTCTGTTCCATTGTCACTTCTGATCTTTTGAATTGGGAGTTGAAGAAGAACTTGAATTTTCTTCAGAAAGGGTATCAGTCTTTCAGAAGTATCAGATTTGAGTCTCAGAAATTCAATCCATGTATATCGTGTATATTCATCTACTATAACAAGAATGTATTTCTTTCCCCCCATGCTTTGAGTTTTCATTGGGCCACACAAATCCATATGTAGCATTTCAAGTGGAGCCTTGCATGAAGATAGCATTTCCAGAGGATGAGAATTTCTTTTGATCTTCCTTAGTTCACAAGCAGAACAAAGTGAGTTCTTTTCAAATCTGATCTTTGGTAGTCCTCTTACAGATTGATGTTTGCCTAGTTCAGAAATGGCTTTGAAGTTCAGATGTGACATTCTTCTGTGCCAAAGCCAACTATCATTTTTCATTGATGTAGACATATAACATACACCTGTAGTTGACCAGTTGCAGTGAATGTTGCTGTGTAGATATCTTCATCTCTATAGGCAGTTAATTCATTGTTGTTTGTTGTACTCAGAACATGACAATAATCTATGTCAAAATTAACCTTCCAGTATTTGTCACAGAATTGACTAATACTGAAAAGATTATGTTTTAGTCCCTCAACATAGAAAACTTTCATTACTTTCACATCTCCTTTAATGAAAGTGCCATATCCTCTTACATATCCCTTTGCATTGTTTACAAAACTAACTGTTCCTCCATATCTTTCATGATAATCAGTTAGTAGTTCTTTGAAAGGTGTCATGTGTCTTGAACATCCAGAATCTAAGACCCACACATGATATATCTGCAAAAGAGATTATTGAGTTTTAGGTACCCATTTCAGAATGGGTCCTTTGTGATTAGTATTAAAATTTGAAGTTCTGAACTTTTTCTTCAAATGTTTCAACTCAGAAGTTTGTTCAGAACTTTGAGATTTATCTTTATTTTTATTTCTTTGTTTATTTGAATTTGTCAATGTAGCCAAACATTTCTGAAAAGATTTCATTAAATTTCTTTTGTTTGTTTTGGAGTTAAGAAGAAAATTATGATGACCACAATTAATGCAGTGAATATGATTCTTTAATATATTTACAATAGTATTAGACATATAAGAATCAATAACATTTGATTTTTCAACAAAAATTCTTTTATTCACGTTTTTTGTTTTAGGTACATCATTCTTCTGAAAAAATGAAAACCTCTCTAATTTGTCAATCTTTGACAGTCTTTCATCTTTCTTTCTCCATACTAAAGTGGATAGCTCTGTAAAAGATTAGAAATGAGGATTAGTATAGGAAACTTTTTTGTTCACTTTAGGTTTAGCTTCAGATTTTGTGTTAATTTTCTGAACTTCAGAGAGAGAATTTGAGGATTGGCCTTGTTCAAAAAATTTAACTCTGGTGTTAAAGTCAGAAGATGTTACTGAACATGGTGTTGAATTTGATGATATTTTTGTATTAGTAGGAGAAAAATTTGAATTCTGATATTCTGGTTTTAAAAACACAGAACCAAACAATTCTGAAGGTATCTTTGAAACTTCAGATTTTAATTTTTCTCCTTCAGTTATACATGATTGAGATTTATAAACCAAATAGCCATTTTTGTCAATGACTTGCCCCATTTGATCATCATCATCTTCTGAAACAGAAGCATTTATTAGATCTGAAAACTTATTATGAGTCATACTTGTTGCAAAAATATTTGAATTTTTTGTTGTTGTAGACTCATTATCAGATTTATCAAAAAGTATATTGGAATTCTCATCAATATCTTCTGAGGAATCAATATCTGAGAATTCATCATATTTTTCTTCATGTTCTGATTTATTGTCATAAGTATCTTCTGAAATGTTTTCACAATTGGATTCAGAAGTAACTTCAGAAACAATTTCAGATTTAACAATTACTTCTGATTTTTCTTCAGAAATAATATTTGATTCAGAAGATTTACAAATTTTTGAAATTTTATTCATTTCTTCTGTTTCAGAGATACTTTCTGGTTCACCAGTTTTAAGAAGTGTTTCTTCTGAAAACAAAGTCTCTGATTTTATAAAAGGAATTCTTTCAGGCAAAGAATGGTTTACAGGTTTGGAAATGATGCCAGTATTTGATTCATTGAAAATTTTCATTTTAGAATAATCATACAAGTTTGCAGGAGCCTTTTTTAGAATTTGACTGTCATTATATCCTAAGCCCGCTTTTATATTGTAAAATTTTGAGTTCTGAGCCTGACTAGTTAAAATATTCAGAATTTATTCAGTTTGTCCTCTTTTAAAATTTAAATCTTCCAATTCCTTAATCTTTTTATAAAGATCAAGTCTCTCTTGATTCAGAAAATTCATCTTAACATTTAGAATTTCCTTTTCAGATTTTTCATTTATTATTTCTTTTTGTAAACTATCCATTTTTTCTTTTAAAACAAGTTTTTCTTCAGAAATTTTTTCAAGAATCTGTTCAGCTGCTTGACAATTTTCTTTATATATTTGACTTTCAGCTCTGAATTGATTGACCAAAATTCTTTCACCTTTAATTCTGTTTCTAAGTGTTTCAAATTCAGAAAACATATTTTGAAATTGATTTGTCATTTCTGAATCTTTAGTATTAATTTCAGAATTATGTTCAGAATTTTGTTCAGAAGATGAAGAAGATACCTCAGTGTCTTGTTTGTCCTTTTCTGGATCCATTTGACACATGTAGCAATTGGTTGCATAGTGAGCAACTTCTTCATCATCATCTCCATCACTCCAGTTTAACCAGTCTTCTTCATACTTGGTTACTAGAGCAGGATTAAGCTCTTTTTTCTTTGCTAATAGATGCTTCTTCATACTTGGTTGCATAGTGAGCAACTTCTAACTTTGATCTTGTCCTCTTGTTGGAACAAGATACCATAGACGTCATGAATTGTCTTTCTAGACAAGTTCCTAGTTACCATATTATCTGAAAAACTTGACCATTCATTTCCCAGATTATTTAGAAATTTGTTGTTTATCTCAGAATTTGATTTCTGAACACCATTTCTTCTTAGATCATTCAGAATGTTATTGAATCTATGATATGTATCAGTGATAGATTCATTTTCTTTGTACCTGAAATTTTCATATGTTCCAACACAGATATTTAATCTCTGTGCTTGAGCCTTTGTACTTCCTTGCATCTAAGCTTCTACTTCATCCCACATGGCTTTTGCTGAAGTTAAACTATCAACCCTATTGAATATCTCATTAGGAATTGCCATGGTGAGTAAAGTTAATGCTCTTCTATCAACTTTCATTTGAGCCTTTTCAGCTGGATTATACATTCCAGGACTCTTCTTGATTCTTGATGCAGGGATTTCAGGGGTGGATTCGATTACGGGAAGCTATGGAATCTCAACAAATACCTCTATTGGGCCATTTGTAATAGATTGCATTAAGGCTTCATCTATGTTATCCAAGAATTGAATCATTCTAATTCTCCATTGATGACATTCCCCTAAGAAGAGAGTTGGTGGTTTCGTTTCAGATCCGATTGAGACTATTTCTTTAGACATCTTTGATTGTTAGAAGATCGAGAATTCACCTGTATTGAATTTGAATTTTGTAGATCAAGAACACCAAGAACTGTCAGATCTGACAAGTTCTTTCACAAATTTTCTTCAAGAACAGATGAATTGGCTCTGATACCAATTGTTAGGACCCAAACAATCAAGATATCAATATATGAAAAGATTATAACAGGAGTGATAGCAGCCAAATGTAATTTGTATTGATTGAATGTACTGTATACAGAGTATATCTTTACAAGGTATATGAAAACATTAGTTCTAACAATCTAACTAACTATCTATTTATACATACAATAGAAAAACTAAAGTGACACAACAGTCATAACAAACAAGTTCAGAATTGGTTCTGAACTCCTTCAGAACTTCTTCAGAAGTATCTTCAGAACTTCTTCAGAACCTCTTCAGAAGTATCTTCAGAACTTCTTCAGATCTTTTTCTCTTTTAAGAACCCAGTTCCTTTTGAAGCTATTATGATATTTCTATCAATTATATTTCCTATAGGTTGTGTCAAAGCAAACAACATCAAAGTTATAATATGATGCCTTCATTTGTGCATTTGCCCAGAATATATTTGTTATCAGATCATCTTTATCAGCTTGTAAAGCATAAAAAAATTATGATCCTTTGACTTTTTTCTTGAAGATACTCAAGCACACCACCTGTATCCCCTACACACATTTGAATTATCCCCCACACACATTTGAATTGTTCTTTTGGTGCGTAAATAATCTTGGCAATCATCCAAAATAAATCCAAGATTTGAATGTCCACCGGCTCATCTAATCATTAGTTCCACACTAGCTTTAGGAGCAATTCAAGAATTTTCAGCCAATACAATTTCCGATGCTTAAGCATGTGTTATTTTTCTCTGTGGCCTATGTAAGTGGCTCGTGTAGGGACTTGCAGTCATATGTGTATGCTCTGCATTGAAGTCGACTACTTTATATTTTCCACATTCATGAAGTTTTATTTTCATCATTGCTAAACAACCAAACCTTGTTTCAGCACGATGGCATTTCACATTATCATATCGTTTATCTTTTCCACGAAATCCTTCACATGAACAACAAAATATTCTACTTTTTATTTTTCTGTCTTTATTGTCTTTATGCACTCTGCTTCTTATAGAAGTCGTAAGCTTGTTCTTCGGATTCAAATTCCATACTAACCTTTGGTATATCTTCATCAAAAATGTGGGAATGAATTTGTTTGATTTTCACTGCATCATCGACCGGAGGTTCTTGGCCTTCCCTAAACATATCCTTGGATTGTTCTTCCACATCACTTGTATCAATATTCATTATCTTGAATAAAAACGAAAAGGTTAGATGTTATTTCTACAATATGTTCACACGATTTACCATATAATTTAATATAAACTTACTTGATAATGTTGTCTTCGACAAGAAACATGAGCAAAGAGAAAACAAAGTAGGAAAAATAAGAGAAACCGAGCATAAAAATGATGGATTAAGAAGAGAAATATAAAATTTTCATTTAAAAAAGTGAGATATAGAAGGTAAAATCCATATGGAAGATAATTGTTTCATCAAATAAATGCATTGTTAAAATGATATTATAAATGATAAATACTAAAATTAATATTTTCAAATATATAAAAATAATATAAAAAAGTGGGATATTGAATGAAATCAATTAAAAGATAATTCTAAAAAATACAATATATTTGTATAAAGAAAGAAGGAAAAAACGGATTAAAAAAGAGTAATTAGAAAAATTATTTTTATATATGTGTAAAAGATATTAAAGATAAAGGAGGAGGTGGCTAAAATGGAGGAGGATGTTAACAAGGTTATCTCTCCATTAATCAATTAATAACCTTTAAAATAATCAGTAAATAAATGCTGACATGTAAATTGATAATTGGTGGACACCTTTAGTATAGGGAAGGAGGAAAGAGCATATTTTTATCCTTTCCAATTCAGCATAATATTACCCATTGTATGAGTTTCAGGTCATTTTGGTTCCAAAATAGAAAAAATTGAACCTTTATTACATTAATAATATAGAAGGGAAAAAAGAGTTTGTTACCTTAGATATGAACCACATCAAACGGACTCACTTGGGACCACATATGATGTGGGTCCCAGCAATAAAAAATCATATCTGATTCAATGGGGCCCACTATTGAAAATCAGGTATGATTTTTTATTTGTAGGACCCACATCATATGTGGTCTCAAATGAATCTCTTTGTTCCTTTAAATTTACAAAGTTCTCATTTGAACCTCTTCCTATATATATATATATATATATAGGGGTGGGTTCAAATGTGAACCTATCTTTGATTGTGAACATGAGGATGCATCTCAATCATCCATTTAAAATCAGATCAAAAAATCAATGCACAAAACGCACGGTGGCATTTTTGTAAATAAGTGGAAAACTCGAGTCGTGGCTTAAACAATAATTAGCGCGTAGGGGCAACATTGTAAATATAACATGACCGTCAATTCTTCATCTTCGTCGTCCCCAAACAACAATTTCGCCGTCAATCTCTTCATCTTCGTCCTCACCAAGCAACAATTTCGACATAAATCAGTTCATCGTTGTCGTCACCAAGCAGCTTATTTACTACAGAATTGTAACTTATATTCAGTCTGAATATAAGCTAAAATTATGTGTTTGAATAGTTGTGTATATATTCAGTCTGAATATAAGCATGACATTGTGATATCACAATGTCATGTTTATATTCAGTCTGAATATAAGCTACAATTATGGGTTTTTATAATTGTAGCTTATATTCAGTCTGAATATAAGCATAACATTGTAGTATCACAATGTCATGTTTATATTCAGTCTGAATATAAGCTATAATTATGGGTTTGTATAATTGTAGCTTATATTCAGTCTGAATATAAGCTAAAATTATGTGTTTGTATAATTGTAGCTTATATTCAGTCTGAATATAAACATAAAATGTTATGCTTATATTCAGACTGAATATAAGCTACAATTATGTGTTTGTATAATTGTAGCTTATATTCAGTCTGAATATAAGCTAAAATTATGTGTTTGTATAATTGTAGCTTATATTCAATCTGAATATAAGCATAAAATTATGTGTTTGTATAATTGAAACTTATATTCAGTCTGAATATAAGCTAAAATTATGTGTTTGTATAATTGTAGCTTATATTCAGTCTGAATATAAGCTAAAATTATGTGTTTGAATAATTGTAACTTATATTCAGTCTGAATATAAGCTAAGATTATACAAAGTTCAAATTTTAGCTTATATTCAGACTGAATATAAGCTACGATTATACAAAGTTCATATTTTAGCTTATATTCAGACTGAATATAAGTTACTATTATAAAAACACATAATTGTAGTTCAGTCTGAATATAAGCTACGATTTTACAAACTTCAAAATTTAGCTTATATTCAGTCTGAATATAAGCTACGATTATACAAACTTCAAATTTAGCTTATATTCAGTCTGAATATAAGCTACCATTATACAAACTTCAAATTTTAACTTATATTCAGACTGAATATATACTACAATCTGGTGTTTTTATAATTTATGTTTATATATTCAGTCTGAATATAAGCTACAGATCGACGCATCTTCAACATTAGAACCAAATTCTCGGTCTGTATTCTCGAAACATGTAACATAATCGCAATCAGTGAACAAATCACATGTTTGATCAACAAAAAGAGTAGAATTTTCAACTGGATCACAATCGATTGAATTTTCTGATGAGGAAACAGAGTCCATTGAAAAGAGGGAATCAACAATTTAATTTCAGAAATCGCAAATCCAATTAATAAAGTTCTTCACAGCAATGAATCTGATTAATAGAGAAGAATTCGATTAACAGAGAAGAAAACGATTAACATAGAAGAATTCGATTAACAGAGAAGAAGACGATTAACATAGAAGAAGACGATTAACAGAGAAGGAAGAAATAAGCGGGAGTGACATCAAAGAGCAGCTTGAATAAAAATTGACAGAATTACCCCTCAAGCCACATTTAAAGAGCAGCTTGAATATGGCTCAGATCAAGGGCTGAGATATGTCCTCATGTTCACAATCAAAGATAGGTTCACATTTGAACTTTCCTCTATATATATATATATATATATATATAGGACGATAATCAAATAAAAACAACAAAAAGATTATAAACTCGTAAAAACCAATGTAAAAATATTTTTTTACATATTTTTTTCATCAAAACATATAATTTAAGATATTGTTTCGCATATGTTTGTGTTCACCTTATAAAATAATTATATGTGAATTTTTTTTTATTAACCTAATGAAACCAAAAATATGCATAAAAAAGATTCATATGGTGAAACAAATACATGTGAAAATTTCACTTTATGAAACAAATATATGTGAAATAATATCTTAAATCCTATCATTTGATAAAAAAAATAATGAAAAATTTTATTTTTATATCTGTTTTTACGAGTTTGTATTCTTTTTATGGTTTTTATTTGATTAAGCCTCTGTATATATATATATATATATATATAGGTGGAGGTTCAAACGAGAACACCTCCATTTTACGAGAACGCGAGAACACCTTTAACACATGTGATAATACACTAGAGGGGACTTCATGGTGTGCGGATGACGTGCCTTGCTATTTAGGTCGCATCAAAGATCGTTTGCGTCTATGATTTAATATCACATATGATGGTTTTGATTGATTATAATATCACATCAAAGACACCCTTATCACATGTGATAATATATGTGATGGAGCTTAGTGGTGTAACAACGACTTGGCCGGTAACCTAAATCACGCCAAAAGTCATCCGCATCTCTAATTTAGTATCATATGTGTATTACATGTGATGGAATAATAGTATCACATGTGATTTTCTATAGTAAAAGGGTGTTCTCGCGTTCTCGCAAAATGAAGGTGTTCTCGTTTGAACCCTTCCTATATATATATATATACGAAAATTCGAGGAAGAATTGATTAGTTTGTGGTAACTGTAAGAACCAATTTCAACCACAAATCGATGGTTAAATTAGGAAACTTATAATTTTGAGACATTTGAGGTATTTTAAAATCTCATCCCTCTCCTCTCTCATGTCTCATGTCTCCGTCCACAATCCACGTGATAGCATTATGCTATCCCTACGATAAATGTGATACACTTCAAAAAATAATATTGTGATACCATTATGATACCACTATGATATTATGATACACTTCGAAAAATAACAAAGAAAATAATGTGATACACTTTATTTTATTTTATGATACAACTATAGTGTTTTATGTTTTATCAAAACAAATTAAATTACCAATTTTACCCTTTATTTTGTTTTAGTAAACAAAATTAATTATTTAAAGTGATTGGTTCACATTGGTTTTTTACAGTTACCACAAAGTAATAAGTTCTTATTGATTAGGGTCATATATATATATATAGGGGCCTCTTCATGGGAGATCTAGTTTAATCTTGATAACTATGAGATCACATCTCATCCATTGAATAATAGATCAATGGTCCTAATTAAAAGGAATTAAACTTTATGATATTATCTAAAATAAAACAAACTAATTAAATAAAATAAAATGAAAAAGGTATCATAGTCATTTGACATTCAATTTCATGTTAATCTAAATTAGGCGGGTTCCTATAATCAAGGTATGTTACCAAAACTAAAATTAAAAAAATATCCTATCAAAATCAATTCATATCAAACACATGTACCACATATTTTAATATTCATATATTCAAATCAAATCAAACACATGTATCGCATACATTGATACTCATATTCATATTCAAATCAAACACGTGTACCACATATTCATATATCCTATCAGGTTCGTCACCTGATACAAATTATTTTTCATGCATTTATAAAAATGTACCATACATATTGTAAATACATGTACCACATATATTCATAATATTTTTTCTTCCAGAATCCAACTTTAAAAAAACTAAACTCAAAATAAATTTACACTTTTATATACAACATAAATTATTATCTGCTACTATAATCACTAGAAGGTTGGAATGTTCAAAGAAATTGTTGAGATCAATATGAGATATGTTTTGAATTTGGTCTGTTAGAGACATTTTAGGAAACAATATTATTAAAATTTAACTGATTTGAAACTGTCAAATTAATATTAAAATAATTAATTGTCGTAATTGTATATTTACTATGATACCCTTTTGTATTAATTAAATAAATCCTTTAATCAAATTAAATTGATTGGTTGTAAATGGATCTCATAGTTATCATGATTTGGGGGGTTCTCATTTGATTAAGCACCTATAAATATAGAGGAAGGTTCAAATGAGAACTTTACATTTTTAAAGGAACAAATGGACACTTGTGGATCACATATGATGTGGGTCCCACATAATATTAAATCATTTATGATTTAATTAAATAATAAATGATTTAATATTATGTGGGACCCGCATCATACGTGGTCCATAATTTGTTCATTTATTTCTTTAAGGAGGGGTGGTTCTCATTTGATCCCTCCCCTATATATATATATATATATATATATATGGTTGGGATCACGTGAGACCATCCTGTTTCCGTGAGACCCATGAAACCATCTTTTTATACTTGAAACTTCACAGCAAAAATATTGTGAAGGTAAAAAAAATATGATGGGTTCAAGTGAGACCAGCCTGTTTCTCTGAGGCCCGTCGGAGACCCGTGAAACCACTTTTTTACTCTTGAAAACTTCACAACAAAAACACTGTGAAGGTAAAAAAATCTGAACCTTCACAGCAAAAACACTGTGAAGGTTCCCTTCACAGCAAAAACACTATGTAGGTTACTTTCATAGCAAAAATACATTAAAGATTTATATTTTTTTTACCTTTATAGTGTTTTTGCTGTGAAGTTTCAAGTGTAAAATGGTGATCTCACGGGTCTCACGGAAACAGGGTGGTCTCACGTGATCCCAAGTCTATATATATATACATATAGGCCCCTTCAAGTGTTAACTCAATTAATTGTGTTAACTTTGTTAACCGATCTAAGCCTTTTATTATTTTAATCAACGGTTGTGATTAAATGTAGATTATAATCTGATTAAAAAAATGAAATAAATGATATTAAATGAAGGGCAACTTTGGAACAAATTATCATATTTTTTGGAAGATAATCTATAATATGTATATATATTATTTTTGGAAGAAATCATATTTTAAATTTGGAAAATAATAAGTATTTTTAATAATATTTATATGATATTGGTTTAAAGATAAAATTAAAAACTTCATAAGTGAACTTGAAAGTGAATCATTGATTTTTGTTTAAATTCACAGGTGAAACCAGAAAATGAGACAATAATTTTTATTTAAAGTATACTAGTTGTGTACCCGCGCAATGCGGCGGGATGCATTTTGGTTGTGAAGCCAAAAACTTAAACCTATAAGAAATTACAACGAAGATTTTCAAATACCGTTCATGATGTAAAAAGGTGGGACGAAGAAAATAAGTTGTTGCCTGTAAGTAACCGAGAGAAAAACCCAAGCAACTTTTTATAATTTAGGGATCGTTTAGTAAACGCTTACAAATATCATTTACCTTACCAATTGAGCTAGGCAAGATGTATCTATAATCTTACTTGGCAAGAGGCATGGCAAGGACAGTTAATCGGTAAGTGAGGGAAAAAGTTTTACCCGGTAAGTGTTTACTGGGTTTAAGATGCTTACAACACCACATTTTGACGGTCGAGGATGTTATACCATAAGGTAAGTAATGGTGATATGTCTTGCCCGTAACCGTTTATCGGGTCAACATTTGGTAAGAAACTCCTTAGTTTAAAGTTACTATGGCAATCCTTATTCAGCATTCCTGTTTGGAAGATACAAAAGCTAACACTAAAGCAACAAAGTAAATTTTTTCCAAAGTGAACCATAAAACCTAAAAGCTATTGTATGCATTCTTGTTTCATTACAAGAAGAAAAGTGCAAACTTAACTATTGCTCAAAGATATAAGATATGCTGACGAAATTAAAAAAACTACATAACAAGTAACCTTTTAAACTATCACAAACAAACAAATATTTTCTCTAGTTTACTAATTCAATCATCATCTACCTCCCACAAAATAACAAGTGGTTCTTGATTAAAGCACTCCAACTTTCATGTGGATAAACCCCTTAATAGTTTACTATCCAAATTCCAACCATGAAGCAAAAACTAAGCACAAAAATATGGTTAACTTGTTTTACAACATAGAGAGAGACACACCAACTAACTTCATCTGTGGATAATTACTTTTCAAACTTAATATTGATCAAACTATCGAATATTCATTTTTATTACAAAAAGTTTTTAACGATGCCACAATTGACTTCAAAAGAAACAGAGCAATGAACAGTGATATATCCTAAACCGAAAACTTCATAGCCCATGCTGATCATTGTCTCTTAAAATTGGGCATGCAATGACAGTCCACTATACTTGGTGATTAACTTCTCAATCATTCCCAGAAATCATTGCCTGCAAAATCCTGATTAGTCCATTATAACGACATGATATGCAACATTTTCATCCGAAAAGTGCCGAAGGCAAACGACCTAATGAACCCAACTACGGCAGGGAAGCCTTTATTCTGGGTGTAGAAATGAAAGGTTGTTGCAAATCTTTTCTTTTATGTTAACCCAAAACAGAAATCCACTTGCATATATTGTGGCATATTGTCACAAAAACATGTGGTTGAAGGTGTTTTTAATAAATTAAAATGTTCAAACTCAACTTATGACTTATAGATAGCAGTTTATCTTTTTTAACCCCGTTCTAACCTATATGGCTCTTCTTCTTCAAATATCACAAACGCCTCCTTCCTTTGCATCTTCCGATTGACTCGATCGGTGTCGGGAACAGGTACCTTCTGGCCATATCCTTGATCGATTTGAAGATTTCTCGATCTATTAGTCTCTTCTGAAATCTTTTGTTTGTAACCCGTGTGTATGTCGTATGCCTGCACCTATTTTTTCTCGGCTTCTAGATGATCTTTCTTAAGCAAGTTCAAAAACATTGCATGCTCGTACTCCAGTAACACGATACAAATCAACCACAAATAAGCAATAACATCTGTCCAATTAAGCCTCGACATGTGTAACACATCGCTCAAATTACCGGTGCATAGCTTTTAAAAGGAATTGAGGGTGAAAATAAAATGCCAAAAGGAAGAACATATGACTTTGCAATGAACTAACATAAATGGTTAAAAAGCAAAGCTGGCATATACAATTCACAATATGTGATTCATTGACACTACTTAGAATATCATATACAATCTATAATGAAACATAAAATGTTATATATTGAAAAAACAAATATGTTAATAAGAGGCAATTCCAAACACCCCCATAAGTCAATAATTTAAATGAATGTCCTCTTTGGTCATTTTATATGTATAAGCAATTTTTTGCCAAACATTAAAGAAACAACTTATGGACTTATTCCAGTTTGGTACCACCATAAGCCAAGCCAAACACTTTTTATAGAACTCCGGTTTGCCATCAAATAAGTTGAAAATAAATTTTAAGAAAAAAGATAAGCAATCCCAAACACCTAAGTAAGTCAAATTCTATGTCATAGGATTTAGCACTATGATATATCAATAAAAGCTTGTCTAGACAATAATCAACAACTTTAAGCACATCTAATAGTTGGATTTACCATAAATTACTTGGTTGTTTGATTAATCATAAGATATAACATAACAAAGATCAAAAGAAATAGAAACAATAATATCAAGTCGAAAAATTTATAATTATTTCACCAGGGATTAAAAATCTTACTACTCTTTCAAGAATAGGCTCCAATGATGAACAAAGTTTCTGCAAACTATCCACCTTCACAGCTTCAACAATTACACTACATAAAAAACATTCCTTTTAAAACATGTTTACACAAATCATGCTATAAATATTTTAAAAAGGTTAGACCAACTTAAAAAAATTTGCATCTTCACAAATATATGCTCAAGCTTTACTAATTATATAGCCAATCTTATTTCACCAAATGGACATTGAATTTCTGAGAATGTGGTTCCATCAATTACTTATATAGTTATTATCATTTGGTTTGGTTTCTCTTTGTAGCTACAATCTATCTCCTCATAAAAGAAAGATTTTTTTGAAAGTTTGATGGTATAATAGTGGTGGTTGGCGTTGACTTCTTGAAGTCAAAAATATCATAGATAAAACTCAAGATTGGAAGAAAAACCAGCTAAATAGTTGCATAACCAACATTGATTTCCCAACATTAACAACAAACAAAACCTACTCTACCTAAACATTATTGAATCAGATTCAAATCAGCAATAATAGTTGAACAGTAACATGATTTTTTTGCCAGAAAAAATGATAATAATAGAATCGGTATAAATTATTTAGAAACAATTTGCTAAAATCATTAAAGAAAACATTAAAGAATTGAAGAAAATATCTAGCAAGAGTTGGTCTTTTCTTATCAGGTTGACCTTCTTCACTACCACTGGGATCTAATCCCCTTTTCTCCATGAACTTTCTTTGCATTTTCTCTGCTCAAAAACAGGAACCCCTCTTTCAGATCTGATCTAACCCTCATTCTTGATATTTCATCGAAAAACACAAAGATGGAGAAAATTAGGTTAATTCTTACCTCGAAATGTTGAAGATGGAGAAAGTTGAACTCCTGAGAAAGATTGGATTTCAAACCTACCAATAAATCAAACGCTGCATTGAGCAGATTGAAAGCAACTGCAATATCAGTGTGTTCCTGAGACGCAATCGGCTTGGTTTGTGTTGCTGAATGTGGGATGAATAATCAAGATTAGTGAGATGAATAATGAATGGATCCAGAGTGAGATATCAATTAAACAAAAAAACATATAAAAAGAAATCAATAGAAACCCTAAAAGAAATTGATTAATAGAAAAGGAGCGTAGAACTTGAATCGAACCTGTGAGACTATGAATCGAGAAATATCATATAAATTGAGAGTCCGAGAAATCCAGAAACATTGTACCTCTGCAAATCACCTCAAGAACGTGAATCTTTGAGAGGGAAGAATTGAGTTCCAGTTGTTTGAAATTGAAAAGAATGAGCCGATAGTTGCCTAGGGAGAAGGAATCGACGTCTTTGGGAGCAGGAATGTTTCTTGGAGGGGACATTGCTTTGGGAGTATACTGATTTAAGACTTTTTAAGATTTCCTGCATAGATGTGTAGTACCTTATGTAGTAAATGTTGTTTTTAAGACTTTTAAGACTTCATGCATAAATGTATTGTACTTTAGGCAGTAAAAGTTGTTTTTTAAGACTTTTAAGACTTCATGCATAAATGTATTGTACTTTAGGCAGTAAAAGTTGTTTTTTAAGACTTTTACTAAATTTCATTTATTAAGTAGTATAGATAGGTGAAATCATATAATCAAAGTTCATTAGTGAAATCAGAAAATGAAACAATGATTTTTATTGAAAGTTCATAAGTGAAACCATATAATCAAATTTCATAAGTGAAACCTTAAAGTGAAAAAATGATTTTTATTTATAGTTCATAGGTGAACCCAGAAACTGAATGAGATAACTAAGAAAGTTTAAATAAATTCATGGGTGAAATCAGAAATTTTATAGGTGAACAATTAAGTGAATGAGATAATCAAGGAATGTGGTAACTAAAGAATTTAATAATTAAATGAACAAGATATTTAAGGAATGTGATATCAATAATCAAAAAGACGAAAATGCCCGGTAAACAAAGTTAACACAATTAATCGAGTTAACACTTGAAGGGGGCCTCTATATAGGTGTTAGATAGATTTTATGTAAAAGTATGAAAAAAAAACTCTTCTGAAGACTAAGTGTTATATATACTCCAGAAGAGAGAAGCATATACACTCCATAAGATAGCCTACTACCTAGAAGACTATTCTGAGAGAGAGCCATCTCTGGATACACATGGAGGTTAACTTCACGTGAAAAATGACATGGCATAACCGTCTAACACTCTCTAACAAACTTTGTTAGAGATTCATCCTATGTGTCATCGTGTAATAGGACAACTCCTTGAACTTTGTATCTATGTTATATAAATAGTAGGAGTGTTCCTTGTAATAGGTGTTGGCTGAATTGGAGAGAACTCGAGAAATTTCTTTGTATTGATCTATACTGTAACTATTTGATCCTTGAATGAAACACAAGTATCTGTTGAGTAATTGAATTTGTTCAATCATTTCAATTAATCAATTCTAGTTTACTTGTTGATTACTTAACTGCTTCCGCTTACAGTTCATTTATATCTACTGTAATTAACTTGTATTAAGTGTAAAACGGGATATGGGTTCCAACAATTGGTATCAGAGTTAACTAATCAATCTATCGATTAGCCGATTTAATCCAATATGGAGAAATCCCCACTCAACTAGAATTTCTCGATTTTAATTGTTGTTTTCAATTCATACCCTGTTTTACGAGGTTTTGTTGTTTAATCACAAATTTCTTCAAATCAGTGGTACCTTCCAATTAAGTCTAAGAATCATGAGTTATTATCAAGTTTTTCGAGCTTCAATTGTTCAATTTCAGTTCCACATCTTCAATATCCTACAACTCTTCATCTAGATCTTCCACTCCCTGTTTTTTTGCGAAAATGGCAAACCCAAATTGGAATGATATGTATAGCTCAGGATCCTTAACTAAACCTCCAACTTTGCTTAGGAATGAGTATCCTCAATGGAAGATACACATAATCAATTTCTATTAAGGTTTAGATCCAGATCTATACTCTTCAGTACTAAATGGTCCTTATGTTCCAACCTCAGTGATTCCCAGAATTCCGGCGACAATTACCACTGCAGAAATTCCTGCCCAGAGAATTCCAAAGGAAAGAAAGGATTGGGATGACGAGGACAAGAGGAAGGTTGAGATAGACCTTAAAGCCAAGAGGCTCCTCATCATGGCAATCCCAAATGACATTTTCCAGTCATTGGGTTCATGTGAAACTACAAAGGATCTATGGGATCAACTGGCAAAGCAACTGGAAGGTGGAGCTAAAATGAGAAAGAACAGAAGAGCACAAGCTCTAAACGAATATAATGCTTTATAAGCTCTACTAGAAGAGACTCTTGAACAGGCTTACCACAGATTCAACACTTTGATTAATCTGTGTAAGAGATGTGACATTATCAGATCGTAGGAAGAAGACAATTTCTTATTTCTTAAGCGTCCAAATGAAGAATGTCTCTTCAAGCCAACCAGGATCTAGAGCAATGGTCACTGCATGATGTATTTGGGATTCTTCAAGCCCATGAGAAGGATGTACAGAAGAAGAAGACAAGCGTTGGTGGTCCTCTGGCCTTAATATTTGAAGCTAAAGGGTCAAGCAGAAGGAACAAAGATGAAGAAAGGAAAGGAAAGAGAAAGGCACTCATATCTGAAGCCGATACAGAAGCTGGTCTGTCTGGATCAGAAGATGAAGAGATAAGTGCGTTTGCTGAATCTCTGGCACTGATAACCAAAACATTTACCAGAAAGTTTGGGAACTGATCATTCCAGAGTAGAGGTCGTTCTGACAGAGGTGAAAGGTCAAACCCACAGGTATATGTACCAAGACAAGAGGCAGCTCTGGTAAAGAATAAGGAAGAAGAGAAAAAGAAGAAAGTGAGACAAAAGAAATATGTATGCTACAGATGTGGCAGGCCTTGGCACTACTCCAAAGATCCCTATGGTCAAGGATGACATGTATTATAAGTATAAGTACAACGGAGATGAGAGAGCAAAGAAGGCCAATATATAAAACTTGTTTTCTGATCAATCTAGTGATGTAGAAGCCATGTTCTGCGGCATGGCTATGGAGAACGGTGATGCAGAAGTAGGGGTGAGCTCGGTACCGGACGGGTACCGAACCGAACGGTACCGAATTTTTGTGACGAAGACTTTTGGAACCGAATACCCCGGTTCGGTACCGGTTTGGTTTTCGTCCGGTTTCAGGATTTTCAGGACTAGAATCGTTTGGTACCATTTTTTGGGACGATTAAGGTTTTTCACACCGTTGACCATTAAACGCAATAACAAAAACCAAAATCACTTAACCAACTCAATCAAAACTCAAAAGGACTGGGTTCTTGAGAATTACAGAACCGATTTTGGAGAATTGCAAGAAACAAAATTTGAAGAATTGCAAGAAAAAAAACCGGTATTTGAGTGGAGAAATGTAAGAACAAAAAAATTTGTAATAATATAGGTGGATTTTCTATAAAATGAAAGATATCATGGTTGGGAGGAAAGGGTATTGTTAAAAAATTCAAATTAAAAGTGCCCCTTAAAATTCCCGGCTCGGCTCGGTTCGGTATTTTCGGTAGCACTTAAAAACTATTTTAAAAAAGAAAGGGAATTTCTGCATATTAGCCTTCAGAAGAAGATGCTCAAAATGTGCATGAGAAGATAAATATGCAAATGTATAACACAGGTCTTGGTTTTGATGATCTTGACCCTTATACCTGCAAAAAGAGATCTACCTTGTAATCTGTATTTCATGTGGGAAAAGAACAAAAACCTGATTTCCAAGTTTTATATGAACAATCTGTGTTTAAAAGATCAAAATATGAAAATGGACACAAAGTTAGAAAACTAAAATATAAAAAACATCAAGTATATCTCTGATCGAAAAACTAGCAAATAAATCAAGCAGATTTAAAACTGGTACAGAGAAAAGCTTAAGTTTTTAACTTTGGTTCATTTACTCATATAACTTTAAATCCAGAAGCACATTAGTTCATACCCATGCATGTAGAAGAAGAGCTAAGATCAAAATTTGAAAATGATTTACTTCAAACTCTGAATGAATGTATGCTGAGAGAAGATGCAGAGCAAGAAAACAAAACTTTTCGAACAAAATATGCAACTGCTATGCACCTTCACAAGATCATCTGAAGATAGTTCCCTGTACTTTTATTGACTTGAAAGAACGTCTAGAACAAGATGACGATGGCTTTGAAGTATATCCATGGGAATCAAAATATCAGAATGATGATGAATTCTTTCAATATTCAGACCAACTTCTGACATCTTTTGGAAATAAACTACCTTCTGTATATGTCCCAACACACTGTCCATACACTGAAAATGGTGATTATTTGTTCACTAAAGAGTCAGAAATACATACAAATATTGACATCGCAGAGAGGAAAATATCTGGCCCAGAAGTCAGTAGACTTCCAAATGGAATACCTATGATCTATGTTCCTTTAAAAGAACAAAAACCTAGAATTCCCATGTGTCCTGGTTTTCTGGACATGTATATCAAAGGCAAGTCATGTCTTGAACTGGAGAAAGAAGCAGAAGTCAAGAAAAGAAATCAATCTCAAACTCTCAAACCTTCTGTCTCAAAGTCAAACTTTCAGAAGCCAATTAAGTTCACAAAGGAACAGAAAGGAAAATGGATCATGAAGATAATCAAGCTTAATCTGTTTCAGTGAAATCCCCAGTGGTCTAAAGTGAGTGGATTACAAAGAAGAGGAATCAAGAGAAGACTTTAGATTTCAAAGGAAATAAATCTATACTAGATCAAAAGTTCAATAGAACAACTGATGCTAGAATATATGCAAATAAGAAATCTTGTAATTCTCATTGTAAAAATGAAATTTCAATGTAATCTTTTATTTCCCAAAATTCGGAATGTCTCTCTCTTCTGTTAAAATTGAAAAATCTCTTCTCTAGTCCGCATTGTTTCCCTTCTGATTTTAAGCATCAAAGATATCCTAAAAATCAGAAGAAGAAACAAAAACCTAAAACCAACCCAGGAAAACCAGAAGCTGTTGGAAAACCTGAAAATAAGAGTAAGATAAAGGAAAAGACAAATAGTAATCCTAAGCCTAACGTAAGAGGACCCATTATCAGATGCGTTCCTAAGAACCTCTAATATGTATTGCAGATACAGCGTGTGCACATATGGTATCTCGACTCTGGATGCTCTAGGCACATGACTGGAACAAAAACTTACTCTCTTCATTCAAAGACAAATTAGGAGGAGTTGTAACTTTTGGTAATGATGGAAAGGGACAGATTAAAAGTTATGGAACTCTGAAAGAAGGAGATGTATCGTTATCAAAGGTGGCTTATGTTTCTGGACTAAAGAATAATTTACTAAGTGTAAGCCAGCTTTGCGATGCAGAAGTGGGCGTCTTCTTCCAGAAGAAACATTGTTCTTTACTTACAGAGTCAGGTAAACAACTGCTCAGAGCCAACAAGAAAGGTAACCTTTACTTAATGAACTTCTCCTCCAAAAATGGAACAAAGACTCTCTGTCTCATTTCAAAGAAGAGTGAAGTAGCTTGGCTCTGGCACCACAAGTTGTCTGATTTAAAATTTTCAAATTTGGAGAAACTTGTGAAATACAAACTGGTAACTGGCCTACCAGAGGTCGAACTCTAGAAGGATCATCTTTGTCCTGCATGTGAAATGGGAAAGCTCAAAAGAGCCTCCCACAAGATAAAGAGTGATCATGTGTGCCCCAAGCCCCTGCACATGCTACATGTTGACCTCTGTGGTCCCATAGCTGTACAGAGTCTGCCTTGTAAGAAGTATATCTTGGTACTAATCGATGAATATTTTCGATATACTTGGCTTGCTTTTGTTCGACAGAAGTCAGAGGTACCAGAAGTGCTAATCACCATGATGAGGAGGATCCAAGTGCTTCTACAAAGTAAAATCCAAAAGCTAAGAAGTGATAATGATACAGAATTCATGAATGCCAAGAGGCTCCTCATCATGGCAATCCCAAATGACATTTTCCAGTCATTGGGTTCATGTGAAACTACAAAGGATCTATGGGATCAACTGGCAAAGCAACTGGAAGGTGGAGCTAAAATGAGAAAGAACAGAAGAGCACAAGCTCTAAACGAATATAATGCTTTATAAGCTCTACTAGAAGAGACTCTTGAACAGGCTTACCACAGATTCAACACTTTGATTAATCTGTGTAAGAGATGTGACATTATCAGATCGCAGGAAGAAGACAATTTCTTATTTCTTAAGTGTCCAAATGAAGAATGTCTCTTCAAGCCAACCAGGATCTAGAGCATTGGTCACTGTATGATGTATTTGGGATTCTTCAAGCCCATGAGAAGGATGTACAGAAGAAGAAGACAAGCGTTGGTGGTCCTCTGGCCTTAACATTTGAAGCTAAAGGGTCAAGCAGAAGAAACAAAGATGAAGAAAGGAAAGGAAAGAGAAAGGCACTCATATCTGAAGCCGATACAGAAGCTGGTCTGTCTGGATCAGAAGATGAAGAGATAAGTGCGTTTGCTGAATCTCTGGCACTGATAACCAAAACATTTACCAGAAAGTTTGGGAACTGATCTTTTCAGAGTAGATGTCGTTCTGACAGAGGTGAAAAGTCAAACCAACAGGTATATGTACTAAGACAAGAGGCAGCTCTGGTAAAGAATAAGGAAGAAGAGAAGAAGGAGAAAGTGAGACAAAAGAAAGATGTATGCTACAGATGTGGCAGGCCTGGGCACTACTCCAAAGATCCCTCTGGTCAAGGATGACATGTATTATAAGAACAAGTATAAGTACAACGGAGATGAGAGAGCAAAGATGGCCAATATATAAAACTTGTTTTCTGATCAATCTAGTGATGAAGAAGCCATGTTCTGCGGCATGTCTGTGGAGAACGGTGATGCAGAAGTAGGGGTGAGCTCGGTACCGGACCGGTTCCGAACCGAACGGTACCGATTTTTTGTGACGACTTTTTGAACCGAATACCCCGGTTCGGTACCGGTTTGGTTTTGGTTTGGTTTTGGTCCGGTTTCAGGATTTTCAGGACTAGAATCGTTTGGTACCATTTTCTTGGACGATTAAGGTTTTTCTCACCGTTGACCATTAAATGCAATAACAAAAACAAAAATCACTTAACCAACTTAATCAAAACTCAAAAGGACTGGGTTCTGGAGAATTACATAACCGATTTTGGAGAATTACAAGAAACAAAATTTGAAGAATTGCAAGAAAAAAAATCGGTATTTGAGTGGAGAAATGTAAGAACAAAAAAAATTGTAATAATATAGGTGGATTTTCTATAAAATGGAAGATATCATGGTTGGGAGGAAAGGGTATTGTTACAAAATTCAAATTAAAAGTGCCCCTTAAAATTCCCGGCTCGGTTCGGTATTTTCGGGACTAGAACCGGTATCGAAACCGAATACACAAAAAATCAATCCCGAATCCCGAACCAAAACGTGTAACTCGGTACCGGCACCGGTTCGGTTCGGGATTTCGATCCATTCCGCTCATCCCTATGTAGAAGATCTCGCCTTTGACACTCAGGTTTTCTCTACACCTGAACAAACTGAACTTGTATATACCATCTTTAATCTGACTCAAGACAGAAGCTGTCATCTGTAAAACAGAAAAGAAAGGCTCTAGAAATCTCTTAAGCTTATTGAAATGGAGAGAAATAGTTTAAAAAAATAAATGGAGCTTCTCATTGAAGAGAAGCAAGAACTTTATGTGGAAAATGAAAAGATTTTAAAATTTAAAGGTTCCACAGAAAGTAATTTAAAAAGGGAGATTGACGAACTTAAAACTCTTTTGCAAAGAAAAAGACAGAGAGATTGAAGCAAAAGAGAGTAAAATATTGAATTCGGTAGCACTTAAAAACTATTTTAAAAAAGAAAGGGAATTTCTGCATATTAGCCTTCAGAAGAAGAAGCTCAAAATGTGCAAGAGAAGATAAATATGCAAATGTATAACACAGGTCTTGGTTTTGATGATCTTGACCCTTATACCTGCAAAAAGAGATCTACCTTGTAATCTGTATTTCATGTGGGAAAAGAACAAAAACCTGATTTCCAAGTTCTATATGAACAATCTGTGTTTAAAAGATCAAAATATGAAAATGGACACAAAGTTAGAAAACTAAAATATAAAAAACATCAAGTATACCTCTGATCGAAAAACCAGCAAATAAATCAAGTAGATTTAAAACTGGTACTGAGAAAAGCTTAAGTTTTTAACTTTGGTTCATTTACTCATATAACTTTAAATCCAGAAGCACATTAGTTCATACCCATGCATGTAGAAGAAGAGCTAAGATCAAAATTTGAAAATGATTTACTTCAAACTCTGAATTAATGTGTGCTGAGAGAAGATGCAGAGCAAGAAAACAAAAGTTTTCAAAACGAAATATGCAACAGCTATGCACCTTCACAAGATCATCCGAAGATAGTTCCCTGTACTTTTATTGACTTGAAAGACCGTCTAGAACAAGATGACGATGGCTTTGAAGTATATCCATGGGAATCAAAATATCAGAATGATGATGAATTCTTTCAATATTCAGACCAACTTCTGACATCTTTTGAAAATAGATTAGCTTCTGTATATGTCCCAACACACTGTCCATATCCTGAAAATGGTGATTATTTGTTCACTAATGAGTCAGAAATACATACAAATATTGACATCACAGAGAGGAAAATATCTGGCCCAGAAGTCAGTAGACTTCCAAATGGAATACCTATGATCTATGTTCCTTTAAAAGAACAGAAACCAAGAATTCCCATGTGTCCTGGTTTTCTGGACATGTATATCAAAGGCAAGTCATGTCTTGAACTTGAGAAAGAAGTAGAAATCAAGAAAATAAATCAATCTCAAACTCTCAAACCTTCTGTCTCAAAGTCAAACTTTCAGAAGTCAATTAAGTTCACAAAGGAACAGAAAGGAAAATGGATCATGAAGATAATCAAGCTTAATCTGTTTCAGTGAAATCCCCAATGGTCTAAATGGAGTGGACTACAAAGAAGAGGAATCAAGAGAAGACTTTAGATTTCAAAGGAAATAAATCTATACTAGATCAGAAGTTCAATAGAACAACTGATGCTAGAATATATACAAATAAGAAATCTTGTAATTCTCATTGTAAAAATGAAATTTCAATGAAATCTTTTATTTCCCAAATTCGGAACTTCTCTCTTCTGTTAAAATTGAAAAATCTCTTCTCTAGTCCACATTGTTTCCCTTCTGATTTTAAGCATCAAAGATATCCTAAAAATCAGAAGAAGAAAGAAAAACCTAAAACCAACCCAGGAAAACCAGAAGCTGCTTGAAAACCTGAAAATAAGAGTAAGATAAAGAAAAAGACAAATAATAATCCTAAGCCTAACGTAAGAGGACTCATAATCAGATGCGTTCTTAAGAACCTCTAATATGTATTGCAGAAATAGCGTGTGCACATATGGTATCTCGACTCTGGATGCTCTAGGCACATGACTGGAACAAAAACTTACTCTCTTCATTCAAAGACAAATTAGGAGGAGTTGTAACTTTTGGTAATGATGGAAAGGGACAGATTAAAGGTTATGGAACTCTGAATGAAGGAGATGTATCGTAATCAAAGGTGGCTTATGTTTCTGGACTAATGTTGGAACCCCGATCCCTTTCTAAATAGTTAGTTGAGAGATTTGAGAATCGAAGTATAAGCGGAAGCAATTCAATTCAATTAACAACAGTAATTATCAAACAAACAGTAAGTAATAAGAAATGAAGAACAGACTGAGATTGTATTGATAACCTTGAAGATCGATTACAGATACAGGAATAAAATGCGCAATATGATCTCCAAAAGTATGTTTTCCAATCGACCACTTTTACATTCAAAGACTTAATCTATTTATACTATTACAATGAATCTAAAGTCAACAAGCTAACCAATTACAAACTGACACATCAGCAAGTAGGAGCGTATAACATAATTCAGTTGTAAGCGGAGACGCATGAGGTAAGAGTGTGCCACGTCATATCATACTTCCATCTTATGGTTCATACTTCTTAGGTCTAACAATCTCCCCTTAAGTATGAAACCAGAGTTTTGGAATATGATCCTTGTTTTGTCTTAGAGAGAATCAACTGTTGAAATGATCTTTGAGATTTTATCGATGATTCCTCTGAGCGTCAAGAGACCATCGAGTCTTTTTACCATCCTCTTAGTTATTTCAGGATCATAGTTGTATATATCAACAGAGATGTAACATTTTGCAATGTATACAGCTTCTGATGAATATTTGTGTGCTTCTTTGATCCTGAAGAAACTCCTTCTATTTGGCCTTTTGAAGATAACCCCTTCTTCTGGTTTAATCTATACTCTGCCGATTCTTAGAGAATTGATACCTTCTAAGTCTTCATTAGGAGCAGAGATTGCAAGATTGTCAACATTGTAATTGATTCCAATTTGAAAATCTACATGCCTCTTGTATCTGATGAGAGACTTCATGCATTGAATGATCCTGGAGTAGGCAATTTGATCTTGGTTATCACTTCTTTTGGTCATCTGAATCTTCATGAAATTCTCCAGAAAGATGAGATCAGAAGAAAAGATGGACAATAAATCATTATCACAGAAGTAATAAGTCTTATTGTCTTCTCTGATTACTTCATATATTGTGTACCAAATCTCTGTCTGTTCAAAAGGAGTATGCTTAATGGCAGAAATTCTCTTGATTGGCACTGTTGTGTAGACATCCTTTCTAGTTTGCCTGTGACTCATGAAATTATCCTTTTCAGCATCACTGACATTGTATCCATTTGAGAAGTTAGGCAACATAAGATAGATCTTCTGATCTATAGGAGCATACATGTATCCTTTTGTGACTTCCAGAATTGGAAGATCAATTCTTCCAAGTCTCTGCAGTTTTTCTCTATTTTCAGCTGTTCGATTTGATGATCCTTCAGTAGTTGCTTTTTCAGCTTTTTCCTTTTCTATTTCTGCTTGTGCTCTTGCTTCTTCTGCAGAGGCTCTTTCTGCTTCAACTTTTGCATGGAGTTTAGCTTCTACTCTTTCTTCTTCTCTTCTTTTATTTAAGGCTTCAACTTTAGCTTTTGAAGCTTCAGTTTTAGCCTTGGCAATCTTAGCTTTAAGAATTTCTACTTCAACATCTGTAGGGTAGGGAACACGTCTGTTGTTGCCAATGACATCCAAAAGAAATTGAGCCATTTCTGGATCCTTAGAAAGAGTGCCGGAATGTGTGGCCAGTGGTCTTGGAGTTAGAGGTGTTTGTTTTGAAGATGGAGGTGCAGATGGAGATGAGGCAGAAGCTTTTCCTTTATCTTGAGAATAAGTATCAGTGACCATAGTAGTTTTAGTTTTCTTGGATTCTGGCATTTTCTCCCCCTTCTGAGAATCAGGATCCTGATCCTCAGATCTTTTCCTTTTAAGTTCAGACTTTTTGCATGCCCTCGCTTCCTTAGCCTTCTGTTTAGCAGCGAATGTAGCAGAGAAAGAGAGCTTACCATTAAAGATAATTGAGAAATAGAAGACTCCAGAGAAGTGAGCTTCTGATCCACATTTGAAGTGCTGGCAGTGGTTTTTGAGACATACTTGGAAGTGAGAGTATTAATTCTTTCTAGCATGGCTTTTTGAAAGACAGCCATGTCGGACTTCTTTAACAGGGATGATCCAGAAGTGTCTTCACAGGGTTGGACAGCCTTAATAATCTTCTGAAGATCTGCCACCAAGGAGCCATATTCGTCAATAGAGATGGTAACCTCTGGAGTTGGAATTTCATCAGGAATAAAGAAGATAACGTCATAGTTGGCCTGGATGCCTTTGTGCAGAGAAGAAAAATGATCAGAAGCCTGTGTTCGACGAGCTTCTGCATTTGTAGAGATAAGCTCTCTGAGTGCCTCCAGAGTTCGCGTATGCTGAGTTTGTTCATTTTGAATTGCAAGAAGAATGGCATTGTGAGAATCCAGGGATAATTTTAGATTTTCCACATATCTCTGAAGTTTATCACCAAATGCCTGAAACGTTGCATTGTTGACGAACTCAGAATGTGTAACCGGTGTATCTCCAACACATGGAGCCCTTTTACTCTCGCGTTCAGAGAGGCCCTCTTTCACACCTGTGCTGGCGTTGAGTGTGGAGGGAATTCCAACCAGTCTTTGAGGGTTGTGATTAACAGGCACCTCTTCGGTTGTTCTGATTGTCTCAACAGAGTCCTCATCATCAGAGGATGAGGTGCTAAAGACAATGTGCTTACCTTGATGAAGTGTAAACACTCCGGTAAGTGGTGTGTCCTGTTGCTGTAACCCCTCTGATGGGATTTCCTCAGCTTCTAAACTAAAAGAAGATATGGACTTATCTTCTGAGGTCCCTATGACTTTGTTGGTCACAAAGACAACAACATTTGGTGTGGAGTGTGGCGAGTTCTGGGGCGAATGAACTCTTATATCATCATCATTCTTTTGAGAGAATGATGAAGAGGATTTGGTTTCCCCGGTAGTGCTTGATGCAGAAGATTGAGAAATATCCTCTGATCGGATGGTTTCTGGGTGGTTTGGACTGGGCGGTCCTTGGTCAATGAGAGTAGATGTGTTGGCATCTACCTCAGCAAATGTGGTATCCCTTTGGAAAGAAGGAGAGTTGCGCTCATATGTGTCTCGATGGACATCTTCAGTACCCTCTTGCATTAAGAGGTCGGCATGGGTAGAAACACTCGATTGTGCACTCTGATTCTTTTCAAACTCAACGTCACGTGACCCCTCACTTCCTAAATTTGGCTCTAAGTGCTCTTGGGTAGGTATTCTCTGTTCTGAGAATACCATAGAGCATTTATAAGATAAGAGATAGAGAGAGGAGGAAGGAATAAGGTCGAGCATATACCTGGAGAGTTCCCTTGGAGATGAGTAACCGTTGACATCGATAGTTGGTTTATGGGAGCTCATGGATGCGATCTTGCAAAATGGTTGAATCAGAGGAGCTTTAAGAGCACCAATCGCTGGGTAGGTGAACAGAGACAAAAACCTGGGAAACATCAAGGCAGGTAATGGTTTTCCTTGATTCTGGAGGGATACTTTAGTGTGAACAACGACTTTGATCTCTTGAAAGAGGAGGCTTGCATAATCCAGAGGGAGATTAAAGTACATTCCATACATAATTGTATGGATGTTTTTGCTGGCTTGGTCTTGGGATCCAATTTTACATGTGAGACTTTTGTTGAGAATGGAGATAAGCGTGTTCCACATTGGGGGCAGTTTCTTGCGTTTGAATTCAGAGAGTTTTGATAAATGCTCATTATAACCCAAGAATTGAACAAAGGAGAGCAGGGATTCAGATGATGGATTTTGGACTAGAGCAGGGTTTGGCACAATCTCACCATTATTTTCAAGTGTAGAGGAAGGCAAGTGAAATACCTAGCAATCTTCTTCTTTGTGATGGGTATTTCCACAGCATTTTCAGGTGCATTGGGATGACTGAAATTTCCACGCAGGGTATCTTCATCTGCGATGTACATTGACTGCCACACCTCTTGGACGTAAAGCTCAGGAACATTTAGATTTGTCAAGGTTAGGGCTCGGTTTAGTTGATGTTGTTGAAGAAATTCGGCCAGGACCCTGAATTCGGCCAAATAGGTGTTGGGATCGAGGAGAACCTGCACGTTATTTGCCTTCAAAAGCAATTTGACGATTGTTGCACTATCAGCGGTGGAATCAACAAGATGACCTTCATCATCATTGAGATTTGGGTTTGCAAGTCGGGAGGCCATTGATGGAAGGGTAGATATTCTTGGGATAATTTGAAAGTAGAGAAGCAATTACTGTAGAAATCGCGAGGAAGAAGATGAAGTATTGTGTCTGGGGTTTATATATGAGAGAGTTTGAGAGTAATGTGGAATGAGAATGGTTTTTGAATTTGGGGAAAAGGAAAAACGATTCAGTTATGCTGATATAAGCACGTAGGCGTGTAGTCAAGCAATCACACGATGAAAGACACGTGTAAATCATAAATCGTGTAAATGATGACTTAGCACAGGTTTGATGAGTCACTGAAAGGTTTATCAAAGGTAAACCGTTTGATTATCCCCAAAAAAAAAAAAGAACTAAAAAGAAAATAATAAGAAAAAATAGTATTTAATCAAGAAAAATAACATTTTAATTGATTAAACCAATTTTTGAGATTAAATCTTTTTAATGAATTTAAAATCAGACATTTGAAAAAATAAAGCAGTTTGGATCCAAATTAAAGTTTAATATTCGTTGACAGATGTTTCCTAAGAAATTAATAAATAATAAGAAATTTTTTAATTAACCTTGAAGACAAGAGTTAATTAAAAATAGACTTATTGACGTTAAAATTTCAGAAGAAAATTAAGTCAACAAACAATAGGTAAAAACATTTTGACCTAAATTAAGTTAAATCTGAAAATTCGGAATAACCTTGACGGCAAGAGTTAATCAGAAAAAGCAGATTTAAAACAACCTTTTAAGGAAAGAAAATGTCCAGAGGACAGCTGACAGAAGTTATACTTAGTTTTTCTCCCCTCGAAGCTCCCCCTCAGAAGTTGTACCATTCTCCCCCTTTGCTTTTCAAGAGATGCATCCTTTCTGTTGTCACTTGGATATAAAAAAATAAAAAGCTCAAGAAACATTGATGGTCAGAGACTTCTGAATGCTTCTGGATAAATCCATCAGAAGCGATCAGAGGTCTCTGATAAGCTCTGAAATAATAATAAAAAATAAGATTTACATGTTTATCATCCCCAACTTGCTGATTTAAAAATTAAAACGCTTCTCATCCAGAGCTTTTGTAAAAATATCAGCTAGTTGGTAATCAGTAGAGACAAAATACATTTCTATTGTGCCCTTCTCTACGTGATCTTTGATAAAATGATACCCGACATCAATATGCTTTGTTTTGGAGTGCTGGACTGGGTTTTCAGTAATGGCAATGGCACTCTCTGAATCACATAGGATGGGAATCTTATCATATATCGGTCCATAGTCTCTGAGTTGAGTCTTCATCCAAATAACTTGTGAACAGCAACTAGCAGCAACAACATATTCAGCCTCTGCAGTAGATGTCGAGACACAATTTTGTTTCTTGGATGTCCAGCTGATAAGTCTATTTCCCAAAAGTTGACAGCTACCAGAGGTACTTTTTCTGTCCAGCTTACATCCTGCATGATCAGAATCTGTATATGCCATTAAATCAAACCCAGAATTTTTAGGATACCAGAGACCCAATGAAGGAGTTCCCTTTAAGTATCTAAAAATTCTTTTGACATCAGCCAAATAGGATTCTTTTGGATTGGCTTGATATCGAGCACAGAGACATGTGGCAAACATAATATCAGGCCTACTAGCAGTTAAATACAGAAGAGATCCTATCATACCTCTGTAGCTCGTCACATCTACTGGTTTCCCAGAAGAATCAGGACCTAGTTTCATACTAGGAGAGATAGGTGTTTTTATAGGTGATGAATTGTGAAAGTGAAATTTCTTTAGCATGTCAGAAACATACTTGGCTTGGTTAATAAAGATACCATCGATATTTTGTTTAACCTGGAGTCCAAGAAAGAATGTTAGTTCTCCCATCATACTCATTTCAAATTCCTTTTCCATCAATGCAGAAAACAGATCTACTTCAGTTTGATGAGTAGAGCCAAATATTATGTCATCCACATAAATTTGAACAACTGTTAACATACCGTTGCCTCTTTTGATGAACAGTGTGGTATCAATCTTACCTTTCTCATAACCTTTGCTGATCAGAAATTTGGATAAGCATTCATACCAGGCTCTGGGTGCTTGCTTTAAACCATATAAAGCTTTGTCGAGAAGAAAAACGTATTCTGGATGTTTTGCATCTTTAAAACCAGCAGGTTGTTCAACGTACACTTCTTCTTTGAGATAACCATTCAAAAATGCACATTAACATCCATTTGATATACTTTAAAGTTTTTGTATGCAGAGAAAGCCAGAAATAGTCTTATTGCTTCAAGTCTTGCAACAGGGCTAAATGTTTCGTCATAGTTGTAACACCTTAGGCAGATCCCATATTGGCCGTGGACAGGAGTGATGCTGGGTTCATAAGTAAACCTTGGCCTTCCTAAACACAACGCGTTTTGGGGCCACACGCAAGGCAGGTTCTTGGAACTTTGTGGTTAAGCGTGCTTAGGTGGGAGTAGTACCAGGATGGGTGACCCCATGGGAAGTCCTCGCTAGGTCGCCAGAAACAAATCCGTGCGGCTTAGGCCAAAGCGGACAATATTGTGTCGTGGTAAGGCGGGGTGTTACAAATGGTATTAGAGCCGCACCTGTGTCGTTCGGGATGTGGGGCAAACCTCATCGAGGACGATGAGTCCCTAAGGGGGGGGGGGTGTTTGTAACACCTTAGGCAGATCCCATATCGATCGTGGACAGGATTGATGCTGGGTTCATAAGTAAACCTTCGCCTTCCTAAACACAACGCGTTTTGGGGCCACACGCAAGGCAGGTTCTTGGAACTCTGTGGTTAAGCATGCTTGGGTGGAAGTAGTACCAGGATGGGTGACCCCCTGGGAAGTCCTCGCCAGGTCGCCAGAAACAAATCCGTGCGGCTTAGGCCAAAGCGGACAATATTGTGTCGTGGCAAAGAGGGGTGTTACAATAGTCAATGCCTTCTTCTTGACAATATCCCTTAGCCACCAGACGAGCCTTATTTCTGATCACAATTCCGTCTTCATCCTTCTTATTTCTGAATACCCACTTAGTACCAATAGCAATTTTTCCTTTTGTTAAAGGTACTAAGTTCTACACCTTGTTACGTTCAAATTGGAGTAATTCTTCTTGCATAGGTTCAACCCAACTTGGTTCTATCAAGGCTTAATGAACATGCTTTGGTTCAATCATGCTAAGAAAGTTGACATAGAATGCTTCATTAGCAGTAGCTGATCTTGTTTTAATATCCTTAGATGGACTACCAATGATGAGATCTGGAGTGTGTGTTTTAGTCCATCTTGTCATCCTTGTTTGTGGTACGTGTTGAGCCAGAACTTCTGTTTCAGAAGATTGAATAACCTCATCTGGAATTGTTGAATCTGAATCGTTAGTGCCTGAAATCTCCCCCTCAAATGAAGATACAGAAGTAGCTTCAGATGAAGATACTGGAGTAACGTTTGGACTAGCATGTGATGAGATTGTAGCGGAGATGACAGGGGAACTTGCTGCAGAGACAGTAGGACCAGATAGGGTTATTCCAGAGGTGTGAAGAACTTCAGGAATACTTAAGGATGGGGTACGAGGTATTTGTTCTGAAAATATTTCTTCGCTTAGAAAATCTTGAAAAATAGCATCGATCTCGGATTCTCTAGGTCCTGAAAGATAATCAGAAGTCACGGTATTAAGTTTAAGTTCTGAAGTAGAGTACTCAGAAGTTAGTTGGGTCTGATCATCAAAATCAATGTTAATGCTTTCCATAACAGTCTTAGTACGTAAGTTAAAAACTCGATAGGCTCTAGAGTATAACGAATATCCTAAGAATTTAGCTTCATCTGACTTTGGATCAAATTTACCAAGTTTGTCTCTGTCGTTTATGATAAAACACCTGCAACCAAAAATCTGGAAAAATTTGACAGAGGGTGTTCGTTTGTTGATAAGCTCATAAGAGGTTTTGAGATGCCTCTTGACAATTATGGAGCGATTTTGAGTGAAACAAGAAGTGGCTACGGCTTCTGCCCAGAAATGAATGGGAAGACCAGAAGCTGCAAGCATCGTTCTGGCTGCTTCTACCAGGGTTCGATTGCGACGTTCAATTACACCATTCTGTTGAGGAGTGCGTACAGCTTCCATTTGCAACAAAGTATGCCTCAAGCTTGGCATTCTTGAATTCAGTACCGTTTTCACTTCTGAGCTGTTGAATCTTCTGATGTAGAAGAACTTGGGTTCTGGTCATCATATTCTCTAATACGATAGGCACCTCTGACTTTTGTCTTACAAATGCGAGCCTAGTATACCTGGAAAATTCATCAATAAGTACGAGAATATACTTTTTGCTAGAATATACTTTTTGCTAGAGAGACTCTGAATTGCAATGGGACCACAGAGATCAACATGTAACAATTGCAGAGGTCGAGTACAAGAATGATCACTCTTTGTTTTATGAGAAGCTCGTTTAATTTTGCCCATTTCACATTCAGGACAAAGATGATCTTTTTGAAAGTGAACTTCTGGAAGACCAGTGACCAACTTTTGTTTGACAAGCATTTCAAGAGAGTCAAAGTTTAAGTGAGACATTTTATGATGCCATAACCATGCAACTTCACTCTGTTTGGAGATAAGACGGAGAGTTTCCTTACCATCCTTGGATGTGAAATACATCATATATAGATTACCTGTTCTGTCAGCTCTCCAGAGTTTCTCACCTGCCTTAGAAAATAAGTAACAATGTTTTTCATCAAATACCACAACGATTTTAGAATCACAGAGTTGAATTACGCTTAGCAAGTTAGGTTTCAATCCAGAAACATGAGCCACTTTAGATAAGGTAATGTTACCTTCTTGTAAAGTACCGTAGCCCTTTATTTGACCCTTACCATTATCGCCAAACATTACAGCTCCACCACTTTTGTCTTTGAATTGGGAGAGTAAGTTTTTTGTTCCAGTCATGTGCCTCGAGCATCCAGAGTCAAGATACCAGATATGCACATGCTGCTTCTGCAATCAATCAGAGTTTTTTAGGTACCCATCACATTATGGGTCCTTTAATGTTAGTTTTGGGTCTTTCAATTGTTTGCTCTGGATTTGATTTAGCAGATGTTTGAGGATTATTCTTTGCAGTTGTAATCTTATTGCTTTTCTTTTGTTTATTTTTGCGGTAAGAGAAATTAGCATTTGACGGATCAGAGGTCCTCAAGAAAAATTGTTTCAATTTTAAGAACATAGAAAAACATTCAGAATTCTGAGATAGAAAAGATTTCATTGAATTTTCATTAAGATAATGAGAACTACAGTTTTTCTTAATATTGTCTTTTCGAGTACAGGTAGTTCTATAGAACATCCTATCTAGATTAGACTTATGTTCAGAATCTGAAATGTTCTTCGGCGGAGGCTTCCTCTGATTTACCTTCTTAGGAGCTTTCAAAGTTACTGAAACAGGAGCAGAGAGATTAGATTTCCAATTTCCCTTTTGAACATAAGTAAATTTTGGAAAAATAGGTTTCGGAGATTGTTTATCTTTCAAAATATTTTTTAGATTTTCTTCTTTTTCAAGTTCAAGACAAGATTTGGCTTTAAGACACATCCCTATGAAGTCTGGATTAATAGATACAGATTTTCTCTGTCCTATTACAGAAGCAGAGAGAATCGGTATGCCACTAGGATTCTTTTTCACATTTTTATCAGAGGTTCTGATTTCCTGAGGTTCATTGGTATATAAGAAAGGGGCATCCTTATTTTTAATGACCTCTGAAGACTTGGTGAAAGTGGGTGGAGATTGATTTTCTAATTTAGAAAAATACTTTTCAGAATTATCAAAGAAATCTTCACCTTGATCATCAGTCTCCCAAGGATATGTGATTACATCCAAATTATCTTGAGATTCAGAAAGATGCAAATCTATTAAAGAACAAGGAAATATCTCTGGATTGTTTTCTGAAGAGTTTTGCAGAACATTTTCATTTTCAAGTTTAAAACATTTATCCAGAGTTGAGAGAATATCATTTTCAAAACTAAGTCGTAACTCTTCTTCTACTTGTGTATGAATAAAGGCATCAGCTTCTGGATTCAAAGTTACATGATCATTCAAGCCAAATTTGAAAATGTCATATTTCTTCTGAATTTTACTCAGATCAACATTCGGTTTTTTCCAGATGAGTATACAATATTTTTTAACTTGAGTTTTCGTTGATGGTGACCATTTTCAAGTTTTGATCGTTTGAAGAGTGATTGTTCATATAAAATTGGAAACACTGGCTTCTGTTCTTGTCCCATACAGAAAATAGAATTTAAGGTAGACCTTTTTTCCCACGTGTTGGGGATCTAAATCCTCAAAGCCAAGACCAGATCTTCCTACTTGTGTATTAATTTTGTCGTGAACTTTTTGTGCATCCAAATAGGTTTTGATCTAAAGCTTCTTGTTTTGAAGTTCAACATGTAAAAATTCTCTCTCATTTTGAAAATAATTTTTAAGTGCTACAGAATTTAATATGTCACTTTCTTTAGCTTGAATCTCCTTGTCTTTTTCTACCAAAAGTTTTTTAAAATTTAAGTTCTCCTTTTTGAGCATAACTTCTGTATTTTTTAAGGTCATGGAAATCCTTACTTTTTCAGTGCTAAGTTCCAATTTCTCTTCTGTTAAAATGTCCATCTCCCTTTTGTAAATATCTCTTTCCCTTTGTGTTGTAGAAAGAGTTTTTTCAATGCCTTTTCGTAATTTCTTTTCAATTGTAAGCTTTTGTTTTAGTTCTTCAAAATTGTTTGATAAAAGCACAATTGTGTTTTCAAGTTCAGATGATTCAGAGAAAGTACTAACCGAAGATTCAGAAGGTTGATCTTCTGACTCATTTGTCTTTGCCATCCCATAAAACATGGCCTCATCACCGCTAGACTCATCTCCTAGCCAGTTTTCTTTCTCAGCATAATGAGCTCTTTCAGTGACATTGTACTTATATTTGTTCTTGTAGTACATCTTGCCTTTATCAAGAGTTCCTCTGTAATCCTTAGAGTAATGTCCTGGCTTGCCACATCTGTAGCACACATCCTTCTTCTTCATCTCATCTTCTTTCTTCTCAGCGTCAGATTTCTCAGCTCTCTGAATCTCTTGTTTGGGAGAAAAAGTAGTAGATCGATCAGATCTTCTTTTCCCCTGAAATGATCGATTCCCAAACCTATGAGTGAATTGTTTGGTAATAAGAGCCAAAGAATCAGCAAAGGCTTTGATTTCATCATCAGAGTCAGAATCATTCTCTGGAATAACCTCTGATATGAATGCCTTGCTTTTTCCTCTCTTTTCTTCACTTCTTCTTCTGGTCATTCCCTTAGATTCAGAGATCAAAGCCAGAGGTCCTCCTATAGTTGTTTTCTTCTGAACAACCTCCTTCTCATGGGCTTGCGAAGTGCCAAAAACATCATGCAGAGTCCATAGCTCCAGATCTTGATTTGCTTGAAGGGACATAGAAAGATTTGACCACTCTGAATTCAATCGTTTAAGAAATAGGAAGTTGTTATCTTCTTGTGATCGAATAATATCACATCTTTTACATAGATTTATTAAAGAGTTAAATCTATGATAGGTCTGTTCTAGAGACTCTTCAGGATTGGCTTGGAAACTGTTATACTTGTTCAGAGCTTGAGCTCTTCGGTTTTTCTTCATTTTAGCACCACCTTCCAGAAGATTTTCTAATTGATCCCGTAATTCCTTGGCAGTATCACAGGAATCCAGAGATTGAAAAATCTCATTTGGAATAGCCATGATAAGAAGAGTTTTAGCCTTTTTGGCTAGTTCAACTTTGGCTTTTTCCTCATCAGACCAGTTTCCCTTCAGCTTTGGAACTTTTTGAGATGGGACTTCATCAGTATTGGTAGTAGCATGTTGGTTCCAGATTCCTTTAAATCGATTGTTAATTGAAAGTATTGAATCAAAGTGAATTGCGGAAGCAGATCAATTAACAATTTAAATCAATAGAACAGTAAACAGAATGAAGAACAAAGCTTATGAAATGAATTACGCACAGTATTCTTCAAAATGTAAATGTATTTATCGACATCTTTTACAAACACAATACAATGCTATTTATACAGATACAAAAACAGAAAGTCAAAATGCTAGCCAATTACAAAGTGCCATGTGTCATAAAGGGAGCGTCTAACAACAATTAGTTATAACAAGAAGTGTGTGTTGACATTTGTAGACATCTCTTCTTTGACTCATACTTTAATATCTAACATTCTCCCCCTAAGTATGAAGTCAAAAAAAAAAACTTTATTCAGAGAGGATCAACAGCAGCAATGATACTTGAAATATTATTGATAAGCTCTCTGTTCTTCTGAAGTCCATCAAGTCTTTTCTCTATTTTCTTTGCAACTTCTGGATTTGTCGTGTCTAAGCCAGCAAAGCACTTGATGATGTAGACTACCTCAGAAGAGTATTTGTGAGCTTCTTTGATGCGAAAGAAGCTCTTTCCATTTGGTCTTTTGAAGATGATTCCCTCTTACGGTTCGATGTAGAAGTCTACCCACTCTGAATTTGCTTATCCCTTCAAGTTCCTCATTTGGTGCGAGAGATAGCCGGATTATCCATTTTGAAATTTAATCCAATGCTGAAGTCGACACCTTTTTGTATCTAATGTATGATTTCATACACGTAATAATTCTAGTGTAGGCAACATGGTCTTGTGGATCTTTGCGTTCAGAAAGCTGAGTCTTCATAAATTCTTCCAGAAAAATGAGATCAGCTGGATGGATGGACAACAGATCATTATCACATATGTAATAACTCTTGTTGTTTGATCTGACTATCTCGTAGATTGTGTACCAAATGGGTGTATCTTGAAGCTCGCTTATGTTTCATGGTACGTTATCTTTGTAATTGGAACGATGGTGAAAACCGTCTTTCTGTCTTGTTTATGAGCCATGAAGTTATCTTTAACTTCACTGCTGACATTGTATTGGTTGGCGAAGTTAGGCATCATGAGATAAATCTTACGATCCGTGGAGCATACATGTGCCTTTTCTCAACTTCAAGTGTTGGAAGTTCAATGTTTCCAACAATGTTTCCAACTTTATTTAATTTTTCTTCAAATTCTCCTCTTCTGATCTCTTTCTGCTTCTGAGCGGCCTCTGCTCTGACTCTTGCTCTTTCTTCAGCTTCAAAATTTTGTCTCTGTAGTTCTTCTTTAAGTCTAGCCTTCTCTCTTTCCAGATTCTCTTTTTCAGCCCTCTCTATCTCTATTTGTTCTTCAACTATTAGCCTCTGGCGTATTATCTCTTCTTCTCTCTCTTTTTCGGCTACGAACACTTCCTCATCCTCCTCTCGGCCCTTTTAGCTCTTTCCTTTGCGGCTTTAGCTCGTTCTCGTTCTTCGTGAGCTCGACTACGTCGGCCCTTTCACCGGAGAGCTCGGGATTCTCGCTTTTTCCCATAAGATCCGGAATGAACTTAGCTAGCTCGGATCTGCGGGTAGAGGACCAGAATGCGTAGCCAGAGGTGTTGGAGTGAGTGGCACTTGTTTTGAAGAAGAGGGTTGCTGTGATGGTGTTGGCGTTGAAGAGTCAGCAGTGGTCGTGTTTGTTTCTGGTGGTGTTTGTTTGGCTTGCTTAGGCTCAGAACCTTTCTCCCCCTTCTGAGAATCAGGATCCTGATCCTCAGAACGTTTTCTTTCGGTTACGCCTTTCGCAAGCCCTTTCTTCCTTGGCTTTCTTCTTGGAATTAAACGCCTCGGCAAGAGAAGAAACCGAGAGGCACAAGTTGAGAGATAGTAGTTTCGAGAGCGACAAGTTTACGGTCGGTTGAAGATGTGGAGGGCTTGGAAGAGTACTTTGAAGCGATGGTCGACATTCGCTCAAGAATAATCTTCTCGGAAAGAGGCGAGGTCGAGATTTCTTGACAAGCGTAGACCCGTAGGATCATCGAAGTAATGATGGTCTTGACAATCTTACGTATATCGGCCACCGTAGAGGCGTAGTCTACGGAGGCACGTAGAGATTACGGAAGTTGAGATATTGCCTCTGCATTTGCTTGAAGACCATTATTCAAGAGCAAAAGTTGTTCGACAAGATAGGCCTTCGATCTTCTTGAGAGGTACTCATTTGGCGCCGAAGATCCGCTAAGAGGGAGTTACGCCTTTCAATTTGAAATTGAAGGCTCAGAAGAAGAGAATGATTAGTTGTGACGGATAATTTTAGATCTTCCACAGATCTCTGAATTTGATCAGCAAATGCCAAGAACGCTGCATTTGTGACAAAATCAGAAGATGTAACCGGTGCATCTCCAACACATGGAGCCCCCTTACCCTCGCGTTCAGAGGGGCCTTCTACACTGTTTTGACGTTGAGTGTAGAAGGACTTCCAACCGATCCTTGAGGGCTGTTATTCACGAGCTCCTCTTCGGTTGTTACATTGTTTCAACGGTATCCTCATCATCGAGAGGATGAGGTGCTGAAGACAGTATGCTTACCTTGATGAAGTGTAAACACTCCGGTAAGGGGTGCATTCCTAGGCTGTAACCCCTCTGATGGGAATTCATCAGCATCTATCCTAGGAGAGGATGTGGACGCATCCTCTATGCGTATTGGTATGTCAGTCACGGAGACATGAACATGTGGTGAAGGAAGTGGCGAGTTCTGGGGCGAATGAACTCTTATATTATCATAATCATCCTTTTGGGAGGATGATGAAGTGGAGGTGCTTTCCCCAGAAGAATTTGATTCAGAAGAAGAAGAAGTATCCTCTGAACGGCTGGTTTCTAGGTGGTTTGAACTGGGCTGTTCTAAGTCAATGAGTGGAGACGTGGTGACGTCAACCTCAGAAGTTGTGGTTGCCCTTTGGCGAATTGGAGAGGAACACTCATATGTGTCTCTGAGGACATCTTCTGTACCTTCATTTAATAGAAGGTCGGCATGGGTAGAAGCACTCGGATGTTCACTCCCAGTTTTTTCAAGCTCATGCTCACCAGACCCCTGACCACCTACACCTGGCTCTAAGTGCTCTGGGGTAGGAATTCTTTGTTCTGAGAAAACCATAGAGCTTCTATAGATTTGGAGATTAGAAGAGCTAGATGGGATTAGGTTTAGCATGTACCTGGATAGTTCTCTGGGTGCAGAGTAGCCGATGCTGTCGATGGTTGATCGATGGGAGCTCATTGATGCAATTTTGCAGAATGGCTGAATCAGGGGAGCTTCGATTGCCCCAATTGCCGGATGAGTGATGAGAGATAGAAATCGCGGGAACATGAGTGCTGGTAGTGGCTTCCCCTGACTTTGATGGAGCACCTTAGTGTGCACAGCTACTTTGATCACTTGGAAGATGAGACTTGCATAGTCCAAGGGTCGATTGAAGAACATCCCATACATAATCGTCAGAATGTTTCGGCTAGCTTGATCCAGAGAACCTATTTTGCAGGTGAGGCTCTTGTTGAGTATGGAAACGAGTAGATTCCACATTGGGGGCAACTTCTTCCTTTTGAATTCGGACAGCCTGGTAAGAGGTTCATTGTAACCCAGAAGATTGATGAAGGCTAGGAGGGCTTCTGTGGAAGGGTTTTCTTCTAGGGCAGGATTGGGAATGGTTTGCCCGTCGACTTCGATCACTGATAGGGGAAGATGAAAATATTTGGCGAGTTTTCTTTTGGTGATTAGGATTTGAACAGCAATTTCCACTTGTTCAGGATGGGTTACAGAGCCAGCGAGTGTTTCATCATTTTTGATGATCATTGTTTGCCACAGTTCTTGGACATAGATTTCAGGGATGTTTGGGTTGGTTAGGGTTAGGGCTCGATTCAACTGGTGCTGTTGTAGAAACTCGATCATGAGGCGAAATTCCGGTTGATAAGTGTTAGGGTTGAGCGATGCACTGTACATTGTTCGCCTTCAATGGCGCTTTACAATGGGAGTACTATCGACGGTGGAATCGATGATTCTGTCTTCATCATTGTTGGAAGGATGGGCACAGTTGGAAGCCATTTTGAAACTTTGAATGCTTGACAGTAGAACACTTTGTCTTTGCAATGAGAATAAACACTGATTTAGGGAAGTTTTGCGAGGAAGAAGATGAAGGTTGAAATTGGGGGTTTTATGTGAGAGAGAAACTGTAGAATGGGAAGGGGTTATTCAGTTTGGGGAGAAACAAAAAAACGGTTCATTTGAGCTGAGGTAAGCACGCGGGTATACACATGCAAGGTGTCGATTGGAGACACGTGTACGACGAGACACATGTATGATGATGATTTAGTAGCAGATGCGATTTTTCTTAAAAGCAGAAATAAGCAAAAGTAAAAAAAAATCTGTTTAATTAATCAATTAATTTTGAATTAATTGAATAAACACAGAATTTAATCTTAATTTTATTTATTTAAGTTTAAAAATCAGTCAAGTGAGAACAAAAATCACATGAGAGTTTAGTTTCTATAAAAGAATAATAAAGAAGAATTTGCATTAAACATATAGATTTAAACAACCTCGGAGGCAAGAGTTGATTGAATTTATATATTTAATGGAAATTATAAGAATTATCAATTTATAGAAAATTTAGTTGAAAAACATGTCGACTTGATTTATATTTTTAAAATTTTTTGAAATGAATCAAAAGTCTAAGAGACCTTGGCGGCAAGAGAAACTCAGAGCAGATAGATTCAAATAAAATTTAAGTAAAATAGTAAATCAGAAGACAGCTAACCAGAGTTAGACTTAGACGAATATCCTCTTCATTGTGAAACTCCCCCGTGAATGGTAAACTCCCCCTTGAATGGTAAACTCCCTCTTGAATGGTAAACTCCCCCTTGAATGGTGAACTCCCCCTTGAATGGTAAACTCCCCCTGTAGTAGCTTCTTTACCTTGTTTCTCAATCTGTACTTTATGATTTATCTTGAAAGAAAAATATTATTAAGAAACAGAAAATCAGAGTAATTCAGAGGCTTCTGAAGTGTTCTGAAGAGTTCAGACAGCGTCAGAGACTTCTGATGACTTCTGAAGTATCGTCAGAATAGTTCAGAGGTTTCTGGATGCTTCTGAAGAAATCATTGTTACATATTAAGCATTCCCAACTTGCTAATTAAGAAGTTAAAACGACTCTCATCAAGAGCTTTTGTGAAAATATCAGCAAGTTGATAATCAGTAGAAACAAAATACATTTCGATTGTACCCTTTTCAACATGATCCTTGATGAAATGATACACGACATCGATATGCTTTGTTTTGGAATGCTTGGATTTTTACGTAATGGCGATAGCACTTTTAGAATCACATAGGATGGGAATCTTATCGTATATCGTACCATAATCTCGAGTTGGGTCTTCATCCAAATAACTTGTGAACAACAACTAGCAAAGCGGCAACATATTCGGCTCTGCGTAGATGTGGATACGCAGCTTTGTTTCTTGGATGTCCAACTTATAAGTCGATTTCCCGAAGTTGACGGCTACCGGATGTACTTTTTTCCGTCAAGCTTACAACCTGCATGATCGAGAATCGTATACGCCATTAAATCAAATCCAGTAATTTTTAGGATACCAAAGGCCCAACGATGGTGAACCTTTTAAGTACCTAAAAATTCTTTTTACGACCAAATGAGACTCTTTAGGATTGGCTTGATAACGAGCACAAAGACAAGTGGCAAACTTAATATCGTGTCTACTTGTCGTTAAATATAAAAGAGAACCAATCATTCCTCTGTAGCCGGTAATATCAACGGATTTACCGGAGGAGTCGAGTCCTAATTTCATACCGGGAGAGATGGGTGTTTTCATGGATGATGAGTTTTGAAGATGAAACTTTTTAAGCATGTCGAAACATATTTTGCTCGATTTATAAAGATACCGTAGGTACTTTGTTTAACTTGAAGTCCTAGGAAGAAAGTTAATTCTCCCATCATACTCATTTCAAATTCGGTTTCCATCAACTTAGAAAACAAATCAACTTACGTTTGATGAGTAGAACCAAATATTATGTCATCCACGTAAATTTGAACTATAGTTAACATACCTTTGCCTCTTTTGATGAACGAGTTGTATCGATTTTACCTTTTTCATATCCTTTGCCGATCGTAAATTTCGATAGTCGTTCATACCGGGCTCTTGGGGCTTGCTTTAGACCATACAAAGCTTTGTCAAGAAGATAAACATATTACGGATATTTTGCATCTTTGAAACCATCGGGTTGTTCGACATACACTTCTTCTTTTAGACATCCATTAAGAAATGCACATTTAACATCCATTTGGTAGACTTTGAAGTTTTTGTATGCGAGAGAAAGCCAAGAATAATCTTATTGCTTCTAGTCTTGCAACAGAGCAAAAGTTTCATCATAATCGATACCTTCCTCTTGACAGTAGCCTTTAGCCACCAAACGAGCTTTATTTCTGACAACAATTCCATCTTCATCCTTTTTGTTCCTAAATACCCATTTTGTGCCAATAGCAACTTTGCCTTTTGGTAAAGGAACAAGACGCCAAACTTTATTTCTTTCGAATTGAAGTAGTTCTTCCTGCATAGCATCCACCCAGCTTGGTTCAACTAAGGCTTCATGTACACGTTTAGGTTCGATCATACTAAGAAAATTAACAAAGAATGCTTCATTTGCAGTGACAGATCGTGTTCTGACCCCCTCAGAAGGACTACCAATTATAAGATCCGGTGTGTGAGATTTAGTCCATTTCGTCATTACGGGTTGAGAAATTGAATGGGTTGTTTCATTTGACGAAATGATTTCATCTGGAAACACAAAATCTTCGTTATTTTCTTCTGTATGTCCTTCTGGTATCTGTTTTGTCACCTGTCCTTGTGTCTCCCCCTCAGATGATGAAACAGAAGTAGCTTCTTGACTGGCAGATGTAGTAGTGGGAACTTCTGGAAAAATAGACGTGATAGATGAAACAGAAGAAGCAGGACCAGAGAGAGTAATGCCTGAGGCTTGGAGAATATCTGGTATCTGCAAATGTGGAGGTGATATAGCTTCTGACACAACTTCGTCGCCCAGAAAATCATGAAAAATAGCATCAATCTCGGATTCTCTGGAACCTGAAAGATAGTCAGAAGTAACAGTATTAAGCTTGAGTTCTGAAGTAGAGTGTTCAGAAGTCAGTTGAGTGTTATCATCGAAGTCAATGTTGATGCTTTCCATAACAGTTTTTGTTCGTAAGTTAAAAACTCGGAAAGCTCTTGAATTTAACGAGTAGCCTAAAAATTTAGCTGCATCGGACTTTGGATCAAATTTGCCAAGATTATCTCTGTCGTTTAAGATAAAACATCTGCAACCAAAGATATGAAAAAATTTTACAGATGGTTTTCTTTTATTAATCAGCTCATAAGAGGTTTTGAGATGCCTCTTGACAATAATTGAACGGTTTTGAGTGAAACAAGCGATGGCGACGACTTCGGCCCGAAGTGGATTGGGAGACCGGAAGGCTGCCGAGCATCGTTCGTCCGCTTCAACCAAGGTTACGTTGCGACGTTCAACTACACCGTTTTGTTGTGGAGTGCGAACGGCAGAGAAGTTTTGAGTAATGCCTTGTTCAACAAGATACGATTCAAGCTTGGCGTTCTTGAATTACGTACCATTATCACTTCGAAGGCTGTGAATCTTCGATGTAGAAGAACTTGAATTCGGTCATCATATTCGTAGTACCACCGGGACTTCGACTTTTGACGAACGAAAGCAAGCCAAGTATATCCGGAAAATTCATCAATTAGTACCGTAATATACTTTTTACCGGATAGACTCGAATTGCAATTGGACCACGAGAGATCCACGTGTAATAATTGCGCAGGTCTAGTACAAGAATGATCACTTTTTGTTTTATGAGATGTTCGTTTAATTTTGCCCATTTCACATGCGGGGCGAGAGGTGATCTTTTTGAAAATGAATATCCGGAAGTCCGGATACCGGTTTGTTTTTAACAAGCATCTCAAGATTATTAAAATTTAAGTGAGACATTTTATGATGCCGAGCCACGCAACCTCACTCTTTTTGGAGATGAGACATAAAGTTTCCTTACCATCCTTAGAGGTAAAATTCATCATATACAAGTTACCTTTCCGTTCGCTCTCCAAAGTTCTTTACTGCCTTAGAGAATAAATAACAATGTTTTTCATCAAATACTACTAGTATTTTAGAATCACAAAGTTGACTTACACTAAGGAGATTATGTTTCAAGCCGAAACATGAGCTACCTTTGATAAGGTGATATTACCTTCTTGTAGAGTTCCGTAGCCTTTTATTTGACCCTTACCATTATCACCAAAAGTTACTACTCCACACGATTTGTCCTTGAATTGGGATAGTAAATTTTGGGATCCGATCATGTGCCTCGAGCATCCGCAGTCAAGATACCGGATATGCACACGCTCGTTTACGCAATAAAAAAAAATCGTAATTTCTTAGGTACCCATCGCATAATGGGTCCTTTTATGTTAGCTTTTGGAGTATGCTCGTTTTTTGATTTAACGAAGGTAAAGACTTTATTTTTGGTTTTTGGTTTTTTTGAGTTTTATTCTTTTTGTGACAACCATATTTTGAATTGGAATGATCGAGAGATTTGCGAGAAAAATTGTTTTAACTTTAAGAACGAGTGAAAAACATTCGTAAGACCGAAACATAGAAGATTGAATTGAATTTTCATTGCGAGAATGGTAATTACAATTATTCTTTCTAAAGTCTTTTCTAGTATTAGATGTTCTAGAGAACCTATCTAGACTAGACTTTTGTTTTAGTTACGGCGTTTTCTTCTCTCGTGTTCTTCCTCTCGATCTAGTTTTGCGAAGCTCGTTATTTGCGAAAAAGGAACATAAGAATTAGAGGATTTCCATTTGCCTTTTTGAATATTAGTAAACTTCGGAAGAGTAGAGTTTAAAATCTTTTGATTTTGCACTTTGTTTTTGAGTTCGCCTCTTTCTCAAGTTCAAGACATGTTTTGGCTTTGAGACACATATCGAAGAAGTCCGGATGTATAGATACTAATTTTCTCGGTTAAGGAACGAGAGACGGGGAAGAATAGGTATACCACTTGAAAGTTTAGCACAATCTCTATCGAAGCTCGATTTCTTGAGATTTATCGGTATACAAATAATCATCCTTTTTATCATTAATTTCTGAATTATTTGTGATAACTTTTGATGATTTAAAAGAATTTATTTCTAAATTTGAAATATAATTTTCAGAGTTATCAAAAAATTCTTCATCATTATTGTTATTCTCCCATGGATACGTAATCTCAGCCAAACTTTCTTGAGTTTCAGAAAGATGTAAATCTTCAAATGAACGGGGAGAGATCTCTGGATGATTCTCACAAAGAGGTTCATTTCTAAAATACTTGTCCGAGTAGAGAGAATATCGCTTTCAAACATAAGTCGTAGATCTTCCTCTCGCTTGACTTGGAACAAAAATAGCGCCTCCTGGATTCAAAATTGTATGTTTATTTGAACCAAAATTGAAAATATCATCTTTCTTACGAACTTTATTTAGATCAACATTTGTTTTACAACAATATTCAATATTTTCGAATTGAAGTTTGCTTGTTTTATGATGATTTTCATATCTAGATTTTTTAAAAATAGATTTTTCATACAAAATTGGAAACTTTGGCTTCTGTATTTGTCCAACACAAAAAAACGATTTCGGATCGACCTTTTCTTACACGTGTAGGGATCTAGGTCCTCGAAACCAAGTCCAGCATCTTCCTACTTGTGTGTTAATTTTGTCATGAACCTTCGTGCATCCGGATATGTTATAATCGTAGCTTTTTCCGTTGAAGTTCAATGTGTAAAAATTCTCTCTCTTTACGAAAATAGTTTTTAAGTGCTACGAGTTGAGTCTATCACTCTCTTTGTCTCTCGATTTCTTTCTTTTTTTCTTCCGTGTTTATTGAGATTCAAAATTTCCTTTTTAAGTTTTTCTTCAGAAAGTTTTAAACTCATGGAAATTGTTTCCTTTGCAGTATTTAATTCGAGTTTTTCTTCTGTAAGTAAATCCATTTCTCTTTTGAAAATATCTCTTTCCCTTTTGATTGTAGAAAGAGTTTTCTCAGTACTTTTTCGTAATTTCTTTTCGATTGTGAGTTTCAGTTTTAGTTCCTCAAAATTGTTTGATAACATCACAATCGTTTGTTCAAGCTCAGATGATCCGCAGAAATTACTAACCGGTGACTCAGAGGGTTGATCCTCTGATTCGTTTGTGTTTGCCATTCCACAGAACATGGCTTCATCACCGCTGGATTCATCTGCACCCAGTTTTCTTTTTCTGCAAAGTGTGCTCTTTCAGTGACATTGTACTTATATTTGTTTTTGTAATAAGTCTTATCCTTTTCCAGAGCTCCTCTGCAATCTCTCGAGTAATGTCCGGGTTTGCCACATCTGTAGCAGACATCTTTCTTCCTTTTTAATTCTTCTTCTTTCTTTTCTTCTTCTGTTTTCTCTACTCTCTGTACTTCTTGTTTAGGAACATAGGGACGATCAAATCGTTTATTTCCTTTCAAAGACCTATTTCCAAAACGATTAGTAAATTGCTTGGTTATTAAAGCCAGAGAGTCAGCAAACGCTTTAATTTCATCATCTGATTCAGAGTCATCTTCTGGAGCAGTCTCTGATATGAAGGCCTTCGATTTCTTCCTGTCATCACTTCGTCTTCTGATTCCTTTTGTTTCTGAGATCAAAGCCAGAGGACCTCCGATGTTTGTTCTTTTCTGAACAACTTCTTTTTCATGAGCTTGCAGTGTACCGAATACATCATGCAGCGACCATTGTTCAAGATCCTGATTGGCTTGTAGTGACATGGATAGATTTGACCATTCAGGGTTTAACCTTTTGAGAAATAGAACATTATTGTCTTCCTTTGATCTAACAATGTCACATCTCTTGCAGAGATTAATCAGATTGTTGAATCGATGAAATGTTTGTTCCAGAGATTCATCAGTCAGTGCTTGAAAGCTATTATATTCATTCAGAGCTTGGGCTCTTCTGTTCTTTTTCATTTTTGCACCACCTTCTAAGAGATTCTCCGATTGATCCCATAAATCTTTTGTGTGTCACATGAGTCCGAGAGATTGAAAAATCTCATTTGGAATGGCCATTATCAACAGAGACTTAGCTTTCTTAGCTAACTCCACCTTGGCTTTTTCTTCATCGGTCCGATTATTCCTTGACTTCTGAACCAGTCTTGCTGGTACCTCATCTGAATTTGCAGTGGCTGGAATTCTGGGAATAGTAGTGGTGGGAACAAACGGACCGTTTTGAATAATTGGATATAACTCAGCATCCAATCCCTCATAGAAGTTAATCATTCGAATCTTCCATTGTGGGTATTCATCACGTACAAGAGTTGGAGGTTTAGTCAGGGACCCAGACGTATAAACAGCATTCAAGCTCGAATTTGTCATTTGAGTATAATAGAAGAGAAAATTTGAAGATTTGAAAGAAATTTAGAACAATTAAATCTCAAGAAGAACAGGTCGATAATATCACTGTTTCTTCAGATTACAAAATGAATGACTCAATTTAAGAGAAGATTGTTAACGATTTATCAAAATTTCGTAAAACAGAGTGGATTGATAAACAAATTTTGAATCTGAGAAAATACTGTTCGATTGAAAGGAATTTCTTCAATGGAAGAGATCTAATAATCAATAGATTGATTAGAAGGCTCTGATACCAATTGTTGGTTCCAGATTCCTTTAAATCGATTGTTAATTGAAAGTATTGAATCAAAGTGAATTGCGGAAGCAGATCAATTAACAATTTAAATCAATAGAACAGTAAACAGAATGAAGAACAAAGCTTATGAAATGAATTACGCACAGTATTCTTCAAAATGTAAATGTATTTATCGACATCTTTTACAAACACAATACAATGCTATTTATACAGATACAAAAACAGAAAGTCAAAATGCTAGCCAATTACAAAGTGCCATGTGTCATAAAGGGAGCGTCTAACAACAATTAGTTATAACAAGAAGTGTGTGTTGACATTTGTAGACATCTCTTCTTTGACTCATACTTTAATATCTAACATAGCAGGAATTCGTGGAATTGTAGTCATTGGTACGAAGGGACCATTTTGGACAGTAGGGTAGAGTTCTGTATCCAATCCTTCATAGAAATTTATCATTCGAATTTTCCATTGTGGATATTCACCACGAGTGAGAGTAGGAGGTTTGGTCAGAGAACCGGGAGGTGTAAACAGCATTTAGATTTGAATTTGCCATTTGTGACAGAGAATAGAGAAACGAGATGGCAGAATTTTTTTTTGACGATTATATGAAATTTAGAGCAATTAAATTCCAATTGAATCAAAAAACAGGTCGATATCATTCAAATTTAACCACAATTACCACTATTTTGGAGAAAATTGTTATGAGATTAACAAATTCTCGTAGAACAGTAGAATTATGAACAGTAGTATAAAACTGAAAGATACATTACTGTAGAAGAGGGATTTCTCCAAATGGAAGAGATCAAATAATCAATAGATTGATTAGATGGCTCTGATACCAATTATCGGAACCCAAATCCCTTTCTAAATAGTTAATTGAGAGATTTGAGAATCAATGTGTAAGCGGAAGCAATTCAAATCAATTAACAACAGTAATTATCAAACAAACAATAAGTAATAAGAAATGAAGAACAGAATGAGATTGTATTGATAACCTTGAAGATCGATTACAGATACAGGACTAAAATGCACAATATGATCTCCAAAAGTATGTTTTCCAATCGACCACTTTTACATTCAAAGACTTAATCTATTTATACTATTACAATGAATGTAAAGTCAACAAGCTAACCAATTACAAACTGACACATCAGCAGGTAGGAGGGTATAACAGAATTCAGTTGTAAGCGGAGACGCATGAGGTAAGAGTGTGCCACGTCATATCATACTTCCATATTATGGTTCATACTTCTTAGGTCTAACAACTAAAGAATAATTTACTTAGTGTAAGCCAACTTTGCGATGCAGACGTGGGGGTCTTCTTCCAGAAGAAACATTGTTCTTTACTTATAGAGTCAGGTAAACAACTGCTCAGAGCCAACAAGAAAGGTAACCTTTACTTGATGAACTTCTCCTCCAAAAATGGAACAAAGACTCTCTGTCTCATTTCAAAGAAGAGTGAAGTAGCTTGGCTCTGGCACCACAAGTTGTCTCATTTAAAATTGGAGAAACTTGTGAAATACAAACTGGTAACTGGCCTACCAGAGGTCGAACTCTAGAAGGATCATCTTTGTCCCGCATGTGAAATGGGAAAGCTCAAAAGAGCCTCCCACAAGATAAAGAGTGATCATCCGTGCCCCAAGCCTCTGCACATGCTACATGTTGACCTCTGTGGTCCCATAGCTGTACAAAGCCTACCTTATAAGAAGTATATCTTGGTACTAATCGATGAATATTCTAGATATACTTGGCTTGCTTTTGTTGGACAGAAGTTAGAGGTACCAGAAGTGCTAATCACCATGATGAGGAGGATCCAAGTGATTCTACGAAGTAAAATCCAGAAGCTAAGAAGTGATAATGATACAGAATTCATGAATGCCAAACTTGAAGAGTACCTAAACAAAGAAGGAATTTCTCAAAACTTCTCAGCTGCAAGGACCCCTCAACAAAATGGTGTTGTGGAAAGAAGAAACATAACTTTAGTTGAGGCTGCAAGAACTATGCTTGCTGCTTCTGGACTTCCCACTCACTTCTAGGCTGAGGCCGTCTGTATTGCCTATTTCACATAGAACAGATCGATTGTGGTCAAGAGACACCTTAAAACTTCCTATGAACTAACTAATGAAAGAAATCCTAACATAAAGTTCTTACTCATCTTTGGTTGCAGATGCTTCATCCTAAATGATCGAGATAAACTTGACAAGTTTGATAAGAAGTCTGATGAAGGCCAATTTCTTGGTTACTCACTCACTTCTAAAGCATACAGAGTATACAATCTACGAACCAAGACGGTCATGGAAAGCATCAATGTAACTTTGATAATCAAGCCCAACTAACTTCTGGAAGTTGTCAACTACTTGGAAACAAGTTAGTGAGTTGGACATCCAAGAAGCAGAACTGTGTGTCAACTTCTACAGTAGAGGCAGAATATGTTGTTGTTGCAAGTTGTTGTTCACAAGTTGTTTGGATAAAACCCAACTTAGAGACTATGGTCTTCTGTATGACAAAATCCCCATTCAATGTGATTCAGAAACTGACATTGCCATCACTGCAAATCTATTCTATCAATCAAAAACCAAGCATATTGATGTTAGGTATCATTTTATAAAGGATCATATAGAGAAAGGTACAATTGAAATGTACTTTGTCTCTATTGATTACCAACTTGCTGATTTGTTTACCAAAGCATTAGATGAGAAGAGATTCTCTTTCTTAATCAGTATGTTGGGCATGCTCAATATGCAATGATAATCCAGAGTCTCCATTTATATAGAGTCTCTCTGTACTCAATACAATAGCAGGTTTTTCCTTATCTCTGGTCCGTTAACTTCTTCTGTATAATCGCTTTTCTTATAAGGGGTGCAGAGCTTCTGTATAAACTATACAAAGCCCCTGCACATCAAACTCTGCATCAAAACTTTTACGTTTATCTGCTCCAAGCATAGTTTGAGGGGGAGCAAGAGGCAATGCATAATTCAAGGGGGAGCTATTCCTCGCTATCATGGGAAGAAATGGTAAGTCAATACTAAACCATAAGCAATTTGAAATACTAAGATAGTCATCCACCACTTCTGTATACAATCTTGTCTCAAAGACTATACAATCTTGTCTCAAAGACTATATTTTCGAAAACTTTAGATAGGTCATTCACTACTTCTGTATCTTGTCTTTTCTAAAAGACAATACAGAGCTTCTAGTATGTTTATCAGAAACTTTTGCATTCTTTTCAAATACATTAGATAGTTCATCTACTTTCTCTGTATTCCGTCTTTTCTCAAAGATAATACAATGCTTCTGGCATGTCTATCAAAAGCCTCTGGACTCTGGGAAGTCCTGTACTTCTATTTTCCTTGAAAAATGTCAAAACCTTCTTCTGGTCCCAAAATTTTTTCATATGACAGAATGATTGATTTTCATTTTACCTACCTTCTGAACTTCGAGTTCCAGAATGACGATAAGCACATCCAGAGATATAGTTTGCACAAAATCCCTTCTAAATAGGTTTTACACTTGTGTGTTTTCCTTCGTGCTTATCCGCGAGTGAAATAATTAGGTGACCGTCATGTCTCTAAATCTTATCCTTTGGTGACGGTTTTCCTTCCTGACAACTTTTGCACGTGTCATCACCCTATGGCTCCAAATACTGAGTCGTCCTCACCCACGTCATTTAGAGGCGTTTCATTATCCAAAGCACTCGATCGCTTTTTCCACTTCTAGTATATAATTGGATTTACCTTTTCACTTTTACTTTTTCATCACTCTTATTCTCGAAAACCCTTGTGCTTATTTTTCCCCAAATTTCTTCCTCGTCCTACTGAACTCCATGGATCCTCAACCTGCAAATGTTGGAAATGCACACGATGACTATCAACTACACTCCACTGGTGCAAAAAGCCAACCCATTGTTCATCTCCCAATCAAGAGCAACAACTTTCAAGTGTCCCTTGACACTCGTAACTATGGAGCGGATTTTGTTATCATTATCGAATTCTTGAAAAATCACGCACTCTAGCCGACCCTAGAACTTTTCGATACCCAAGTAACTGTGCAGTTCGTACAAGAGTTTTGGTAGACCTGCAAACTTAATGATGATGGAACCAAAATTCTTGGAAGCTTCGATGTCCCAAATACAATCTTGGAATGTACTATAAAATCACTAGGGACAAGATTTCTACACTTTTCTTCATCCCGCCAAAGGAAGAACTTGAAATTGAAGACTTTGTGCCAAATCCAACAACTGGCGTCTTGGTGGATTTTTTGAAGTACATAGGATATAATCAACCCATTTCTAGGGTTTCGGAGCTTAAAAGACAATTTCTACCCCCAACTTGGAATGTATTAGTGTCAATCTTATACAAGGGACTGACCTGCAAAACTGGCTTAATGGACCAAGCCAACATCAATATCATCACCATCATGTGTGGTATGTTTTTCAATCTGAACCTGGATTATGCTGAACTCCTCAACAGAGAAATCAAAGCTTCTGTAATAACCAAAGTCAAACTTCAAGAGAAAAAACTAGAAGCTCACAACCCTCATGTTCCCAAGGTTTATCCCCATCTTTCTCAAAGACGCCTTTATAGAGTTTAAAATCGCATGTGAGTGCCCTTTCTGTCCTTTCTTCATCATGAACAATCACATACCCACGATTCACAATGATGGCTACCCTGACGAACGTCCATTATCCAGGTACATGCTCTCTATCATTCCTAGCCAATCTCTTCATCTCCAAGTCTATAGAAACTCTATACTGGTCACAGCATAGTGACCAGCTACCCCCGAGTGTTTAGAATCCCAGATTAGTAGTGAGGGGTCAAGTGAGGATGAGAATGAAAAGAATCAAGTGAGTGATCCCGAGAGTGCTTCTGCCCATCATGAGAGGACAAAAGTGAGTTCAAAAGATGTCCACAAAGACACAACTATGAGAAACAAACCGAGTCCATGCAGAGCAGCCACATTATCTAAGACTAGTGATTAAGCACCAGAACTTATTGAACAAGGACTGAAGCTCCGTATGAACCCTCAAACCCAACCAGACCATCCAGAAACGCGTCTTCATGCTTTTGGACCGCACAAATCCGAGGAAACAAATTCACCATTTTCTTCTTCCCAACAAGAAGAAGATGTAGATGTAAGAGTTTATTCGCCTCAGAACTCGCCACCTGCAACACACGATGTGGAAGCATTCGTTGCCCACAATATTGATTGGTCAGAAGTTGCTACATCCTTAGCTACTTTTGTTCCACTTGCCAATGAAATCCCGTCAGAGCGGTTAATGCATCCTTTCGCACACCACTCTTATGTACTTAAATTACACCAGGGTAAACACCTACTTTTCCTCTTCATCCCCTGACAACGAAGAACCAGCAAATGTGGTCAGAACATCTGAAGAGGAAGCTCGTAAGATTCTTTAAAGGCATGATGGAAGTCCTCCATCACTCAACGTAAAAACAGGTGATAAAGGAGGCCTCTCTGATCGCAAGGGTAAATCGACTCCATATGTTGGAGATACAGAGGTTACCCATCCTGAGTTTGTCACATTGGCTGCGTTCAAGCCTTTGTTGATCAAACAAAGGGATCCTTGGAAGATCTAAAAAGAAAATATCTTCTAACCATGATGCCCATCTTGCAGAATTTACAAAGGTAAATACCTCGATTGCTGTGGTCAAATCCACTCAGATGACCATCAATGAAAAACTACTGGCAATCCAGAACCCAATCTGTTCTAATGACATTGCTCACAGAAGCATGGTCCAAGATCATTTCAAGAATGTTGAAAATGCTATCAAGGCCAATTTAGAAGCAATAGCTAAAATCCCTTCTGCACCTTCCACTTTTGGAACTTCATCTACTATCACTATTGTTGAGTTCAAGTCTTTTGCAGATGAAGTCAAGAAGATGCTTGAATTGGTGTTTCCTCCAACAGAATACAATCCCTCTACACTGGTTTCGAAAGCAGATCTAAGTGGATTTCAAGCTGCATTGATTCAAAAATTCACAGAAATAAATTCCAAATTCGTGACAAAATGCAATGGGCCTCTGAAAGAAGTCAAAGCATACTTGGCCAAACCTCTGCCACTTCAGATAGAATTCAACGAAGCCCCATTCACACAGAATCTCACATCCATTGAAACTACTTTGAAAGACACAAATGAGCTTGTTAATACGATCCACAATAGCTAAAAGAAGACAAATAAGGCAATGAAAAACGAGGCTTGCAAATAAGATGAATTGAAGAGAAAGAATTCTGATGTTAGGGATCTCAGATCGCCTGGTCCTCAGAAGGGGGAGAGTGGTCCCTCTTCAAAGAAACAGAATACAAACCCTTCTGATTCTGTTGCAGCTGCTCCTATTACTTCTGAACCACCTCAACAGTAACAACAGCAACAACAACCACCTCCTCAACAACAGAAAACCTCAACCTCAATTCCCTCAATTCCAAAGCTGGTAAAACCTATTTCAGATATGACTACAGCAGGGACCCACTTTGTCCCAAGAAATATATGAATCCTCCAAAGTTGCGAATGTTATAAAGGATCTGGAGATCAAAAGAAGATATCTCATTCCATCAAAGCCACTAACTCAAGAGGACACTTCAAAGACAAAGCCTGTTGTATCACAAAAGCCTCCAACTGTACAAAAGCCGCCTTCTAAACCACCATCTACTCAGTCATCTTCTCTATTACCAAAGGCTCCTTCTATTCAACTACCAAAGGCACCCTCCACCTCTACTCATGCTAAAACCACTTCTGAGCAAACTCCAAAAGAAGCTGAAGACCAAGAGAAGACCAAAATGCTCTAGAAGTTAAATCCCTTGGTGCACAAAAGGCACGTGGATCCAGAGATTGAAAAAGAGAAACTCAAGAAGCCTCCTTCCAAAAAAGAAATCTACAAGCGCATGTACGCTGACAAAGATGAGGATGTAACTATGCAAGGATCAGATTGAGGCAAGGTTTGCAAGGATTAGACAAGAAAGAAAATCCGTCTACTCAACCTCTTGTATATCTAAAGTCTGCGACATGAAGGTCATATCGTATGCAAATAAGGCCATAACTTATATGGAGGATAAAATACGAAGAGATGATGGCAAGTACTATACTTCCTCAGATGATGATCTTCTGTCCTTGAATCCATGTGACTACGTGCCTCTTGGACAGTTTCTAACAGAGAATCTCAAGAAAGAAACTCATTATTCTATGGCCTATCAACGTTTGAAGAAGGTTCTGGAAGCCTTTGTGGAATATCGAGCGAAGATAGATTTTCAGACTGCTTGGGATCTGCTTATTCCTGTGTCTATATTTTCTCCAAATGAAACCCTTGAAGGAATCAATAACTTTAAATTAGGTACCATCATCACTGTTTGGGTAAAAAATCACACCCTTGACCGACGAGGATAATACCCACGACAGTCATACCTTCGACCAACAAGGATAAATATCCACGACAGTTGTTCAGGTAGAAAATAATCAAAGTCAGGAACGAAAAGTTACGATCTTACGACACCGTCTTACAACCAAGGTCTGGTCGGCAGTTAACGATAATTATGCTACCAGTCCTTACTAAGTAGTGACGGTCACAAGTTTCTCACGACATACACTTGTCGCTACTAATTCTCGACAGAACGACCATTTTATATTGTTTAATGCAGGTCTTCTCTCATTCATGCAAACGAACATAACCGAAGGTACACATTCAATGGCATTAAATTTAGAGATCGTTACTGACATTAATGCTCATAAATGCAATGACCGTTACACATTAAATGCACATTTTTTACAACGGGCCCTATATAAAGGAAGCTCGGGAAAAGACAAGGGACAAGGAATTCACCCGAAAACATATCATATTCTCTCAATATTCATCGTTCTCTAGAATTCACGTCCGGTCCTCACGTCTTGCCTCTCATCCCAAACTAGCGACAACCGTCAGAACTAGCGACAGCCGTTAGTACTAACGACAACAGTTCAGAGCTAAAGACAACAACGATAATACATATCATATCTCTGTGACGATGATTAGTTATCCACAATCAACGTGATTAATTCATGATTTGTAACTGTAATCTCTATTCTTAAGGACGATGTCCCTGTTTGACTTCACTAGTGAATTGACGACCTCCGCTGTCGTCCCCGGTTTTTACCCTCGATGGGGTTTTCAGCATCACTAAAATCGTTTGTCTTGATTACATATTCTCCGTTATTTTGCTTGTTTTTTTTGAAGGTTCAATCTATAGTTGATAAAGTCCGCACCCCTACCTTCAATTATTTTTTATGCAACTTTCGGAATAAACAGTTTGCGCCATCCGTGGGACCCAACTAAGGATTTGCTTCGAAATAAACAAGAAACTGTTACTAACGCATCTTTCTTGTAGATCTCAGTTTCTAATATATTAACTACAAGTTTTCTTCATAAAGGCACTAACGCAATCAAAGTTCGAAGACGCTCATCGAAAGAATTTCTCAATCAAATGAGCAAAACTCTAAAGCGCAACAATATATTCTATATCTTTGACAAAATCCTCCGACAAGGAGATCACAAGTTTGCCTTTACCGCCACGTACATCCTCTGAATTGATCTATTTTCCCCGTTCCGTTCGACAAAAGTCGCAAGATGGATAACTAATTCCGAAAGATCTTGGAAAAGACGCTTATCAAATCTAAGCCACGGATAACCGCTACATCTCATGTAGTTGGAATACGTTACACTTCAAAAAATAGTTTTTTCTAAACTTATTTATCCTTCAGTTATTACTATCATTCAATATACAAGAAACGAGTACTAACTATTAACATTTGAGGGTCATTGGTTCAATCAAAGACCACCTCGTAACTTCTCTCTTGTAGAATCACATGATCACCAGTTTAGGCAAAAACAAGTTATAATGAATAGTCGCCAATAACTGTGACGCAAGTTCCGTCGTCGCAAGTTCCATCGTGGCAAGTTTCGTCGTCACCAGTTTCGGTGACGCTAGTAAAAGCGTTGCAAGTTTCAACGACGTCAGTTTCGTCGTCGCAAGTTTCGTCGTCACCAGTTTCGGTGATGCTAGTAAAAGTGTTGCAAGTTTCAATGACGTCAGTTTCGTCGTCGCAAGTTTCGTCGTCACCAGTTTCAGTGGCACTAGTAAAAGCATCACAAGTTTCGACATCGCCAGTTCCAACGTCTCTAGTTCCGGCATCGCCAGTTCCGTTGCCGCCAGTTCCAGGGACACCAGTTCTGTTGTCGCAAGTTCTCTCGTCACCAGTTTCAGTGTCCCAAATTCTATTGTCGCCAGTTTCATCGTCGCCACTTCCAGCGACGCTAGTAAAAGTGACGCAAGTTCCATCATCACCAACATAGGCAATTAGCAAGTTAAATCTTATGATCGCCAATAAAGACGACTCGCAATGCCCGATCTCATGATCGACAATCATGTCAAGACACATGCTTTAACTCACGATCGCTAACAAAGTCGACTTGTATGGTAGGACTATGGCTGAAACACATAGTCGCTAACAAAGTCGACTCCCCGAACCTCGACCGATCAAAATCTTTTTACTTTGGAAATAAGACTTGTTGTGAAGCCATTTTACCAATCGAAATAAGCTTACTAACTGCACGACACGCAGACTCTATCAATCACATATTGGTGAATTATTTTTTCTAATCTACTATTATTATTCTTTGACGAATAGTTACTGGCTTAAGCATCAAAGGGTCGTTGGTCAATCCAACGACCACCTCTATCTTTTGTTTACTGCAGGAGCGCACGATCTAACGATCTTCTAAGATCAATAGCGATAGAATTTTTTTCGGTATATTATTATCGAAAACCTCTGCCGAGACTTTCAATAATATACGACGTTAAACCTTACTTGTGATTCTATAGGAACGCATGATTCTACAAGTAAATGACCTTCTATACTGAAGGATGGTTTCGACTCATGATTGTCGAAAGTAACTTATGTTTTCAGTGAAATACTCAATGATTGAAAATTCTTGTGTCGTCGAAAATTCCTTATGTTTATTCTAAGCATAACAGTAGTCATTCACATGTCATAACTTTCATGACTGTTGTGTTTGATGCACATTCTTTTAGACATATATTTGTCGATACTCATAAATCTATAAAATAACGATAACGATAATCGTAAAGATCGCATAATCGCACAACCAATCGGCTGTAGACGCGAGAAAATTGCATGATCGCACGACCAATCGGCTGTAGACGCCATAGAAATCGCATGATTGCATGGCTGTAGACGCCAGAAAAATCGCATGATCGCACAGCTTTAGACGCCAAAAAAATCGCATGATTGCATGATTGCATGACCAATCGGTTGTAGACGCTAGAAAGATCGCATGAATGCAAGACCACATGAATGCTAGATCGCGTGAAAGCAAGATCGCATGAACGCTAGATCGCACGAACGCACGATCGCATGAATGCTAGATTGCAAGATCACACGACCATCGCAAGATCGCACGAACAACATTTATCTTCTGTAGGACCACAAGAAATTATATAGGTCGATTGATCTATCAATTATGTAAAATGTAACTTATAGAAATTGCAAGTCCAATCATAAGTTACTTCATCGCTCAAAACAAATCATTGTCGAACAAACGTCATTTAAGAACCTATGTCGGTCAAATATGATTGCCGCGAGTCATAAAGAATATTCCTATGACGAAAATACAATCAGTCATTTAATCATTATTAGTCGATAGTCACATAAAGTTTGCCTTTGTCGCAAGTTACTTATCGTTAAAGTTTCCCTTTGTCGCAAGACACTTATCGTTAAAGTTTGTCTTTGTCGCAAAATACTCATCGTTAAAATTTGCCTCTGTCGTAAGTCTGGTAAAATTTTCTTTTGTCGCACGAACATACAACAAACGTAAAACTCGCATATCATCATACGATCATCGCTAAATCGCACGTCATGAGTGACCAATCAGCTGTAAACGCTAGAAACTATCACCTTTAGTGATCATATTAATTATGATTGTTATAACACTAGTCCTCAACAACTGTATCGTCAGTTAACCATCATTTGATCTCATAGATTTAAGTCTCCGACTGACTAAATTAATTTTTAATCCAACGATTCAAAGACAATCCGACAGTTGAATTTTTCTTTGGAACGACATTTGAAATTCAAATGGCTTTGAAATCCAAGTCTCGGGGGGCTAACTGTTTGGGTAAAAAATCACACCCTTGACCGACGAGGATAATACCGACGACAGTCATACCTTCGACCAACAAGGATAAATATCCACGACAGTTGTTCAGGTAGAAAATAATCAAAGTTAGGACCAAAAAGTCACGATCTTACGATACGTTCTTACGACCAAGGTCTTGTCGGCAGTTAATGATAAATATGCTACCAGTCGTCACTAAGTAGTGACATTCACTAAGTAGTGACAATCACAAATTTCTCACGATATACACTTGTCGCTACTAACACTCGACAGAACGACCGTTTTATATTGTTTAATGCAGGTCTTTTCTCATTTATGCAAACGAACGTAACCGAAGGAACACATTCAATGGCATTAAAGTTAGAAACTGTTACTGATATTAATGCTCGTAAAAGTAATGACCGTTACACATTAAATGCACATTTATGACAACGGCCCTATATAAACGAAACTCGGGAGAAGACAAGGGACAAGGAATTCACCCGAAAACATATCATATTCTTTCATTTTCATCGGTCTCCGAAACTCACGTTCGGTCCTCACGTCTTGCCTCTCATCCCAAACTAACGACAGCCGTCAGAACTAGCGACATCCGTCAGAACTAGCGACAACAGTTCAGAACTAATGACAACAACGATTATCCACATCATATCTCTGTGAAGATGATCAATTATCCACAATCAACGTGATTAGTTCACGATTTGTAACTGTAATCTCTATTCTTAAGGACGACGTCCCTATTTGACATCACTAGTGAATTGACGACCTCTGCTGTCGTCCGAGGTTTTTATCCTCGACGGGGTTATCCGCATCACCAAAATCGTTTGTCTTATTTACATTTTCTCTGTTATTTTTCTTGTTTTTTTCGAAGGTTCAATCTTTAGTTGATAAAGTCTGCACCCCTACCTTAAAAAATAATTTATACAATTTTTGGAATAAACGTTTTGCTAAAATAATCTGTGGTCCAATTTTTGGCATAAACAATCACTAAACCAGAGATGGGTAAAAATTTAGGAGGACGTCTGGCAAGAAGTTCTTCAGGATTCAAGAAGGTTTCAAGTATTCAACGGAGATTCTGAAGGTTATTCATGGCCATATTGTACAAAAGACAGATGATCCGGATGCGGTAATTAGAAAGGCAGCTAATGACATGGATTTGCTTCTCAATGGCATCTTCAACCTGAGGGAACTTACCAATTGTTTTTACACTATCGTCAGAGGTCATCCATATGCTTTATTTTGATCATTACTTGTATTTTCACCTTTGTACTTTCAAATTCAGTAATGTAATGAAAATTTACTTCTGTCTTTTTTTAAACATTTGTAAGAGTTCTTCTTTCATAAATAGGGGGATATTGTTAGATATATTTTATGTAAAAGTATGAAGAAAACTCTCCTGAAGACTCACTGTTATACTCCAGAAGACAGAAGCCTATACACTCTAGAAGATAGCCTACTTACCCAAAAGACTATCCAGAGACAAAGCCATCTCTGGATACACATGGAGGTTAACTGCACATGAAGAATGACTTGGTATAACCGTCTAACAATCTCTAACGAACTTTATTAGAGATTCATCCTACGTGTCATCGTGTAATAGGACAGCTCCTTGACCTTTGTATCTATTTTAGTATAAATAGTAGGAGTGTTCCTTGTAATAGGTGTTGGTTGAATTAGAGAGAACTCGAGAAATTTCTTTGTATTGATCTATATTGTAACTGTTTGATCCTTGAATGAAACACAAGTATCTATTGAGTAGTTGAATTTGTTCAACCTTTCAATTAATCAATTCTAGTTTACTTGTTGATTACTTAACTGCTTTCGCTTACTGTTCATTTATATCTACTGTAATCAACATGTATTGAGTGTAAAACGGGATTTGGGTTCCAACAGCACGTTTAAATGTGAACTTAAATTTGGTTGTAAACATGAGAATAAAGGAGAGCACGACACATGTCCCATTCAGACTAAACGTAGTGTTATTTATACTGAATAATGTATGGACTTCACCTTCATTATTCATACAGAATGCCCTTCATTATTCAGATTGAATGGACACGTGATGCGCTTTCGTTGTCCTCATGTTCGCAACTAAATTTGAGTTCGCATTTGAACTTTCATGTCTTTCTCTCTCTCTCTACATATATATACAGAGAGAGAGAGAGAGAGAGAGGCTACTTCATTTAGAAACTTTGAAAACCAATATTAAATAAATTTTTTCATAATTTTTTTTCATTAAATGTTATGATTTAAAATATTATTTCATATATATTTGTGTTCATGGAAAAAAAATATTATACGTGAACAAAAAAAGTTGGTTTATTTTTACATATGAAACAAAATTCATATGGTGCAACAAATAAAGAACCATCGTTTTTTTTTGGTTACATATAGTATTTTTTTTGTTATTAACACCAACATATGTGAATTAATATCTTAAATTATAATATTTGATTGAAAAAAATTATTTTAATATTTGTTTTTCTTTTGGTTTCCAAAGTTTCTACTATTTAAAAAGTGTTAAAAGATAGTCCTTCTATATATATGATTTAGATTCATATGTGAATCTATGTTATGATTCACGTTTAAACTTTTCAGCATCTTGGTTATAAATTTTAAGTTGATTCACATACCAGTTATTATTAAAATCCATATGTGAATCTATGATTACCAACGTTCAAGGTGAAAATTTGGATAAGAAATTGACGATTATAAATATCCACGACAGTTGTTCAGGTAGAAAATAATCAAAGTCGGGAACGAAAAGTTACGATCTTACGATGCCGTCTTACAACCAAGGTCTGGTCGGCAGTTAACGATAATTATGCTACCAGTCCTTACTAAGTAGTGACGGTCACAAGTTTCTCACGACATACACTTGTCGCTACTAACTCTCGACAGAACGACCATTTTATATTGTTTAATACAGGTCTTCTCTCATTTATGCAAACGAACGTAACCGAAGGTACACATTCAATGGCATTAAATTTAGAGATCGTTACTGACATTAATGCTCATAAATGCAATGACGGTTACACATTAAATGCACATTTTTTTACAACGGGCCCTATATAAAGGAAGCTCGGGAAAAGACAACGGACAAGGAATTCACCCGAAAACATATCATATTCTCTCAATATTCATCGGTCTCCAGAACTCACGTCCGGTCCTCACGTCTTGCCTCTCATCCCAAACTAGCGACAACCGTCAGAACTAGCGACAGCCATCAGAACTAGCGACAACAGTTCATAGCTAAAGACAACAACGATAATCCATATCATATCTCTGTGACGATGATCAGTTATCCACAATCAACGTGATTAATTCATGATTTGTAACTTAATCTCTATTCTTAAGGACGATGTCCCTGTTTGACTTCAATAGTGAATTGACGACCTATGTTGTCGTCCCCGGTTTTTACCCTCGATGGGGTTTTCAGCATCACTAAAATCGTTTGTCTTATTTACATTTTCTCCGTTATTTTGCTTGTTTTTTTCAATCTATAGTTGATAAAGTCCGCACCCCTACCTTCAATTATTTTTTATGCAATTTTCGGAATAAACGGTTTTGCTAAAATAATCCGTGGTCCAATTTTTGGCATAAACAGTTTGCGCCATCCGTGGGACCCAACTAAGGATTTCCTTCGAAATAAACAAGAAATTGTTACTAACACATCTTTCTTGTAGATCTCAGTTTCTAATATGTTAACTACAAGTTTTCATCATAAAGGCACTAATGCAATCAAAGTTCGAAGACGCTCATCGAAAGAATTTCTCAATCAAATGAGCAAAATTCTAAAGCGCAATAAGATATTCTATGTCTTTGACAAAATCCTCCGACAAGGGGATCACAAGTTTGCCTTTACCGCCACGTATATCCTCTGGAATGGATCTATTTTCCCTGTTCCGTTCAACAAAAGTCGCAAGATGGACAACTAATTCCGAAAGATCTTGGAAAAGACGCTTATCAAATCTAAGCCGCGGATAACCGCTACATCTCATGTAGTTGGAATACGTTACACTTCAAAAAATAGTTTTTTCTAAACTTATTTATCCTTCAGTTATTACTATCATTCAATATACAAGAAACGAGTACTAACTATTAACATTTGAGGGTCATTGGTTCAATCAAAGACCACCTCGTAACTTCTCTCTTCTAGAATCACATGATCACCAGTTTAGGCAAAAACAAGTTATAATGAATAGTCGCCAATAACTGTGACGCAAGTTTCGTCGTCGCAAGTTCCATCGTCGCAAGTTTCGTCGTCACCAGTTTCGGTGACGCTAGTAAAAGCGTTGCAAGTTTCAACGACGTCAGTTTCGTCGTCGCAAGTTTCGTCGTCACCAGTTTCGGTGACGCTAGTAAAAGTGTTGCAAGTTTCAACGACGTCAGTTTCGTCATCGCAAGTTTCGTCGTCACCAGTTTCAGTGGCACTAGTAAAAGCATCACAAGTTCCGACATCGCCAGTTCCAACGTCTCTAGTTCCGGCGTCGCCATATTGGTGAATTATTTTTTCTAATCTACTATTATTATTCTTTGACGAATAGTTACTGGCTTAAGCATCAAAGGGTCGTTGGTCAATCCAACGACCACCTCTATCTTTTGTTTACTGCAGGAGCGCACGATCTAACGATCTTCTAAGATCAATAGCGGTAGAATTTTTTTCGCTATATTATTATCGAAAACCTCTGCCGAGACTTTCAATAATATACGACGTTAAACCTTACTTGTGATTCTATAGGAACGCATGATTCTACAAGTAAATGACCTTCTATACTGAAGGATGGTTTCGACTAATGATTGTCGAAAGTAACTTATGTTTTCATTGAAATACTCAATGATTGAAAATTCTTGTGTCGTCCAAATTTCCTTATGTTTATTCTAAGCATAACAGTAGTCATTCACATGTCATAACTTTCATGACTGTTGTGTTTGATGCACATTCTTTTAGACATATATTTGTCGATACTCATAAATCTATAAAATAACGATAACGATAATCGTAAAGATCGCAGAATCGCACGACCAATCGGCTGTAGACGCGAGAAAATTGCATGATCGCACGACCAATCGGCTGTAGACGCCATAGAAATCGCATGATTGCATGGCTGTAGACGCCAGAAAAATCGCATGATCGCACAGCTTTAGACGCCAAAAAAATCGCATGATTGCATGATTGCATGACCAATCGGTTGTAGACGCTAGAAAGATCGCATGAATGCAAGACCACATGAATGCAAGATCGCATGAACGCTAGATCGCACGAACGCACGATCGCATGAACGCTAGATTGCAAGATCACACGACCATCGCAAGATCGCACGAACAACATTTATCTTCTGCAGGATCACAAGAAATTATATAGGTCGATTGATCTATCAATTATGTAAAATTTAACTTACAGAAATTGCAAGTCCAATCATAAGTTACTTCATCGCTCAAAACAAATCATTGTCGAACAAACGTCATTTAAGAACCTATGTCGGTCAAATATGATTGCCGCGAGTCATAAAGAATATTCCTATGACGAAAATACAATCAGTCATTTAATCATTATTAGTCGATAGTCACATAAAGTTTGCCTTTGTCGCAAGTTACTTATCGTTAAAGTTTCCCTTTGTCGCAAGACACTTATCGTTAAAGTTTGTCTTTGTCGCAAAATACTCATCGTTAAAATATGCCTCTGTCGTAAGTCTGGTAAAATTTTCTTTTGTCGCACGAACATACAACAAACGTAAAAATCGCATATCATCATACGATCATCGCTAAATCGCACGTCATGAGTGACCAATCAGCTGTAAACACTAGAAACTATCACCTTTAGTGATCATATTAATTATGATTGTTATAACACTAGTCCTCAACAACTGTATCGTCAGTTAACCATCATTTGATCTCATAGATTTAAGTCTCCGACTGACTAAATTAATTTTTAATCCAACGATTCAAAGACAATACGTATCTCCGACAGTTGATTTTTTCTTTGGAACGACATTTGAAATTCAAATGGCTTTGAAATCCAAAGCTCGGGGGGCTAACTGTTTGGGTAAAAAATCACACCCTTGACCGACGAGGATAATACCGACGACAGTCATACCTTCGACTAACAAAGATAAATATCCACGACAGTTGTTCAGGTAGAAAATAATCAAAGTTAGGACCAAAAAGTCACGATCTTACGATACGTTCTTACGACCAAGGTCTGGTCGGCAGTTAATGATAATTATGCTACCAGTCGTCACTAAGTAGTGACAGTCACTAAGTAGTGACAATCACAAATTTCTCACGACATACACTTGTCGCTACTAACTCTCGACAGAACGACCGTTTTATATTGTTTAATGCAGTTCTTTTCTCATTTATGCAAACGAACGTAACCGAAGGAACACATTCAATGGCATTAAAGTTAGAAACTGTTACCGATATTAATGCTCGTAAAAGTAATGACCGTTACACATTAAATGCACATTTATGACAACGGCCCTATATAAACGAAACTCGGGAGAAGACAAGGGACAAGGAATTCACCCGAAAACATATCATATTCTTTCATTTTCATCGGTCTCCGAAACTCACGTTCGGTCCTCACGTCTTGCCTCTCATCCCAAACTAACGACAGCCGTCAGAACTAGCGACATCCGTCAGAACTAGCGACAACAGTTCAGAACTAATGACAACAACGATTATCCACATCATATCTCTGTGAAGATGATCAATTATCCACAATCAACGTGATTAGTTCACGATTTGTAACTGTAATCTCTATTCTTAAGGACGACGTCCCTATTTGACATCACTAGTGAATTGACGACCTCCGCTGTCGTCCGAGGTTTTTATCCTCGACGGGGTTATCCGCATCACCAAAATCGTTTGTCTTATTTACATTTTCTCTGTTATTTTTCTTGTTTTTTTCGAAGGTTCAATCTTTAGTTGATAAAGTCTGCACCCCTACCTTAAAAAATAATTTATACAATTTTTGGAATAAACGTTTTGCTAAAATAATCTGTGGTCCAATTTTTGGCATAAACAATCACTAAACCAGAGATGGGTAAAAATTTAGGAGGACGTCTGGCAAGAAGTTCTTCAGGATTCAAGAATGTTTCAAGTATTCAACGGAGATTCTGAAGGTTATTCATGGCCATATTGTACAAAAGACAGATGATCCAGATGCAGTAATTAGAAAGGCAGCTAATGACATGGATTTGCTTCTCAATGGCATCTTCAACCTGAGGGAACTTACCAATTGTTTTTACACTATCGTCAGAGGTCATCCATATGCTTTATTTTGATCATTACTTGTATTTTCACCTTTGTACTTTCAAATTCAGTAATGTAATGAAAATTTACTTCTGTCTTCATTTAAACATTTGTAAGAGTTCTTCTTTCATAAATAGGGGGATATTGTTAGATATATTTTATGTAAAAGTATGAAGAAAACTCTCCTGAAGACTCACTGTTATACTCCAGAAGACAGAAGCCTATACACTCTAGAAGATAGCCTACTTACCCAAAAGACTATCCACAGACAAAGCCATCTCTGGATACACATGGAGGTTAACTGCACATGAAGAATGACTTGGTATAACCGTCTAACAATCTCTAACGAACTTTATTAGAGATTCATCCTACGTGTCATCGTGTAATAGGACAGCTCCTCGACCTTTGTATCTATTTTAGTATAAATAGTAGGAGTGTTCCTTGTAATAGGTGTTGGTTGAATTAGAGAGAACTCGAGAAATTTCTTTGTATTGATCTATATTTTAACTGTTTGATCCTTGAATGAAACACAAGTATCTATTGAGTAGTTGAATTTGTTCAACCTTTCAATTAATCAATTCTAGTTTACTTGTTGATTACTTAACTGCTTCCGCTTACTGTTCATTTATATCTACTGTAATCAACATGTATTGAGTGTAAAACGGGATCTGGGTTCCAACAGCACGTTTAAATGTGAACTTAAATTTGGTTGTAAACATGAGGATAAAGGAGAGCACGACACATGTCCCATTCAGACTGAATGTAGTGTTATTCATACTGAATAATGTATGGACTTCACCTTCATTATTCATATAGAATGCCCTTCATTATTCAGATTGAATGGACACGTGATGCGCTTTCGTTGTCCTCATGTTCGCAACTAAATTTGAGTTCGCATTTGAACTTTCATGTCTTTCTCTCTCTCACTACATATATATACAGAGAGAGAGAGAGGCTACTTCATTTAGAAACTTTGGAAACCAATATTAAATAAAAATTTTCATAATTTTTTTTTTCATTAAATGTTATGATTTAAAATATTATTTCATATATATTTGTGTTCATAGAAAAAAAATATTATACGTGAACAAAAAAAGTTGGTTTATTTTTACATATGAAACAAAATTCATATGGTGCAACAAATAAAGAACCATCGTTTTTTTTTGTTTACATATAGTATTTTTTTTGTTATTAACACCAACATATGTGAATTAATATCTTAAATTATAATATTTGATTGAAAAAAATTATTTTAATATTTGTTTTTCTTTTGGTTTCCAAAGTTTCTACTATTTAAAAAGTGTTAAAAGATAGTCCTTCTATATATATGATTTAGATTCATATGTGAATCTATGTTATGATTCACGTTTAAACTTTTCAGCATCTTGGTTATAAATTTTAAGTTGATTCACATACCAGTTATTATTAAAATCCATATGTGAATCTATGATTACCAACGTTCAAGGTGAAAATTTGGATAAGAAATTGACGATTATAAATATCCACGACAGTTGTTCAGGTAGAAAATAATCAAAGTCGGGAACGAAAAGTTACGATCTTACGACGCCGTCTTACAACCAAGGTCTGGTCGGTAGTTAACGATAATTATGCTACCAGTCGTTACTAAGTAGTGACGGTCACAAGTTTCTCACGACATACACTTGTCGCTACTAACTCTCGACAGAACGACCATTTTATATTGTTTAATGCAGGTTTTCTCTCATTCAATGGCATTAAATTTAGAGATCGTTACTGACATTAATGCTCATAAATGCAATGACCGTTACACATTAAATGCACATTTTTTACAACGGGCCCTATATAAAGGAAGTTCGGGAAAAGACAACGGACAAGGAATTCACCCGAAAACATATCATATTCTCTCAATATTCATCGGTCTCCAGAACTCACGTCCGGTCCTCACGTCTTGCCTCTCATCCCAAACTAGCGACAGCCGTCAGAACTAGCGACAGCCATCATAACTAGCGACAACAGTTCATAGCTAAAGACAACAGCGATAATCCATATCATATCTCTGTGACGATGATCAGTTATCCACAATCAACGAGATTAATTCATGATTTGTAACTTAATCTCTATTCTTAAGCACGATGTCCCTGTTTGACTTCACTAGTGAATTGACGACCTCCGTTGTCGTCCCCGGTTTTTACCCTCGATGGGGTTTTCAGCATCACTAAAATCGTTTGTCTTATTTACATTTTCTCCGTTATTTTGCTTGTTTTTTTCAATCTATAGTTGATAAAGTCCGCACCCCTACCTTCAATTATTTTTTATGCAATTTTCGGAATAAACGGTTTTGCTAAAATAATCGGTGGTCCAATTTTTGGCATAAACAGTTTGCGCCATCCGTGGGACCCAACTAAGGATTTCCTTCAAAATAAACAAGAAATTGTTACTAACACATCTTTCTTGTAGATCTCAGTTTCTAATATGTTAACTACAAGTTTTCATCATAAAGGCACTAACGCAATCAAAGTTCGAAGACGCTCATCGAAAGAATTTCTCAATCAAATGAGCAAAATTCTAAAGCGCAATAAGATATTCTATATCTTTGACAAAATCCTCCGACAAGGGGATCACAAGTTTGCCTTTACCGCCACGTATATCCTCCGAATGGATCTATTTTCCATTCCGTTCAACAAAAGTCGCAAGATGGACAACTAATTCCGAAAGATCTTGGAAAAGACGCTTATCAAATCTAAGCCACGGATAACCGCTACATCTCATGTAGTTGGAATACGTTACACTTCAAAAAATAGTTTTTTCTAAACTTATTTATCCTTCAGTTATTACTATCATTCAATATACAAGAAACGAGTACTAACTATTAACATTTGAGGGTCATTGGTTCAATCAAAGACCACCTCGTAACTTCTCTCTTGTAGAATCACATGATCACCAGTTTAGGCAAAAACAAGTTATAATGAATAGTCGCCAATAACTGTGACGCAAGTTCCGTCGTCGCAAGTTCCATCGTCGCAAGTTTCGTCGTCACCAGTTTCGGTGACGCTAGTAAAAGCGTTGCAAGTTTCAACGACGTCAGTTTCGTCATCGCAAGTTTCGTCGTCACCAGTTTCGGTGACGCTAGTAAAAGTGTTGCAAGTTTCAACGACGTCAGTTTCGTCGTCGCAAGTTTCGTCGTCACCAGTTTCAGTGGCACTAGTAAAAGCATCACAAGTTCCGACATCGCCAGTTCCAACGTCTCTAGTTCCGACGTCGCCAGTTCCGTTGCCGCCAGTTCCAGGGACACCAGTTCTGTTGTCGCAAGTTCTCTCGTCACCAGTTTTAGTGTCCCAAATTCTATTGTCGCCAGTTTCATCGTCGCCACTTCCAGCGATGCTAGTAAAAGTGACGCAGGTTCCATCGTCACCAACATAGGCAATTAGCAAGTTAAATCTAATGATCGCCAATAAAGACGACTCGCAATGCCCGATCTCATGATCGACAATCATGTCAAGACACATGCTAAAACTCATGATCGCTAACAAATTCGACTTGTATGGTAGGACTATTGCTGAAACACATAGTCGCTAACAAGGTCGACTCCCCGAACCTCGATCGATCAAAATCTTTTTACTTTGGAAATAAGACTTGTTGTGAAGCCATTTTACCAATCGAAATAAGCTTACTAACTGCACGACACGCAGACTCTGTCAATCACATATTGGTGAATTATTTTTTCTAATCTACTATTATTATTCTTTGACGAATAGTTACTGGCTTAAGCATCAAAGGGTCGTTGGTCAATCCAACGACCACCTCTATCTTTTGTTTATTGCAGGAGCGCACGATCTAACGATCTTCTAAGATCAATAGCGAAAGAATTTTTTTCGGTCTATTATTATCGAAAACTCCTACCAAGACTTTCAATAATATACGACGTTAAACCTTACTTGTGATTCTATAGGAACGAATGATTCTACAAGTAAATGACCTTCTATACTGAAGGATGGTTTCGACTCATGATTGTCGAAAGTAACTTATGTTTTCATTGAAATACTCAATGATTGAAAATTCTTGTGTCGTCGAAAATTCCTTATGTTTATTCTAAGCATAACAGTAGTCATTCACATGTCATAAATTTCATGACTGTTGTGTTTGATGCACATTCTTTTAGACATATATTTGTCGATACTCATAAATCTATAAAATAACGATGACGATAATCGTAAAAATCGCATAATCGCACGACCAATCACTGTAGACGCGAGAAAATTGCATGATCGCACGACCAATCGGGCCGTAGACGCCATAGAAATCGCATGATTGCATGGTTGTAGACGCCGAAAAATCGCATGATCGCACAGCTTTAGACGACAAAAAAATCGCATGATTGCATGATTGCATGATTGCATGACCAATCGGTTGTAGACACTAGAAAGATCGCATGAATGCAAGACCACATGAATGCAAGATCGCGTGGAAGCAAGATCGCATTAACGCTAGATCGCACGATCTCATGAACGCTAGATTGCAAGATCACACGACCATCGCAAGATCGCACGAACAACATTTATCTTCTCAGGATCGCAAGAAATTATATAGGTCGATTGATCTATCAATTATGTAAAATGTAACTTATAGAAATTGCAAGTCCAATCATAAGTTACTTCATCGCTCAAAACAAATCATTGTCGAACAAACGTCATTTAAGAACCTATGTCGATCAAATATGATTGCCGCAAGTCACAAAGAATATTCCTATGACGAAAATACAATCAGTCATTTAATCATTATTAGTCGATAGTCACATAAAGTTTGCCTTTGTCGCAAGTTACTTATCGTTAAAGTTTGCCTTTGTCGCAAGACACTTATCGTTAAAGTTTGTCTTTGTCGTAAAATACTCATCGTTAAAATTTGCCTTTGTCGTAAGTCTGGTAAAATTTTCTTTTGTCGCACGAACATACAACAAACGTAAAACTCGCATATCATCATACGATCATCGCTAAATCGCACGTCATGAGTGACCAATCAGCTGTAAACGCTAGAAACTATCACCTTTAGTGATCATATTAATTATGATTGTTATAACACTAGTCCTCAACAACTGTATCGTCAGTTAACCATCATTTGATCTCATAGATTTAAGTCTCCGACTGACTAAGTTAATTTTTAATCCAACGATTCAAAGACAATACGTATCTCCGACAGTTGAATTTTCTTTGGAACGACATTTGAAATTCAAATGGCTTTGAAATCCAAACCTCGGGGGGCTAACTGTTTGGGTAAAAAATCACATCCTTGACCGACGAGGATAATACCGACGACAGTCATACCTTCGACCAACAAGGATAAATATCCACGACAGTTGTTCAGGTAGAAAATAATTAAAGTTAGGACTGAAAAGCCACGATCTTACGATACGTTCTTACGACCAAGGTCTGGTCGGTAGTTAATGATAATTATGCTACCAGTCGTCACTAAGTAGTGACAGTCACTAAGTAGTGACAATCACAAATTTCTCACGACATACACTTGTCGCTACTAACTCTCGACAGAACGACCGTTTTATATTGTTTAATGCAGGTCTTTTCTCATTTATGCAAACGAACGTAACCGAAGGAACACATTCAATGGCATTAAAGTTAGAAACTGTTACCGACATTATTGCTCGTAAAAGTAATGACCGTTACACATTAAATGCACATTTATGACAACGGCCCTATATAAACGAAACTCGGGAGAAGACAAGGGACAAGGAATTCACCCGAAAACATATCATATTCTTTCATTTTCATCGGTCTCCGAAACTCACGTTCGGTCCTCACGTCTTGCCTCTCATCCCAAACTAGCGACAGCCGTCAGAACTAGCGACATCCGTCAGAACTAGCGACAACAGTTCAGAACTAATGACAACAACGATTATCCACATCATATCTCTGTGAAGATGATCAATTATCCACAATCAACGTGATTAGTTCACGATTTGTAACTGTAATCTCTATTCTTAAGGACGACGTCCCTATTTGACATCACTAGTGAATTGACGACCTCCGCTGTCGTCCGAGGTTTTTATCCTCGACGGGGTTATCCGCATCACCAAAATCGTTTGTCTTATTTACATTTTCTCTGTTATTTTTCTTGTTTTTTTCGAAGGTTCAATCTTTAGTTGATAAAGTCTGCACCCCTACCTTAAAAAATAATTTATACAATTTTTGGAATAAACGTTTTGCTAAAATAATCTGTGGTCCAATTTTTGGCATAAACAATCACTAAACCAGAGATGGGTAAAAATTTAGGAGGACGTCTGGCAAGAAGTTCTTCAGGATTCAAGAATGTTTCAAGTATTCAACGGAGATTCTGAAGGTTATTCATGGCCATATTGTACAAAAGACAGATGATCCAGATGCAGTAATTAGAAAGGCAGCTAATGACATGGATTTGCTTCTCAATGGCATCTTCAACCTGAGGGAACTTACCAATTGTTTTTACACTATCGTCAGAGGTCATCCATATGCTTTATTTTGATCATTACTTGTATTTTCACCTTTGTACTTTCAAATTCAGTAATGTAATGAAAATTTACTTCTGTCTTCATTTAAACATTTGTAAGAGTTCTTCTTTCATAAATAGGGGGATATTGTTAGATATATTTTATGTAAAAGTTTGAAGAAAACTCTCCTGAAGACTCACTGTTATACTCCAGAAGACAGAAGCCTATACACTCTAGAAGATAGCCTACTTACCCAAAAGACTATCCACGAGACAAAGCCATCTCTGGATACACATGGAGGTTAACCGCACATGAAGAATGACTTGGTATAACCGTCTAACAATCTCTAACGAACTTTATTAGAGATTCATCCTACGTGTCATCGTGTAATAGGACAGCTCCTCGACCTTTGTATCTATTTTAGTATAAATAGTAGGAGTGTTCCTTGTAATAGGTGTTGGTTGAATTAGAGAGAACTCGAGAAATTTCTTTGTATTGATCTATATTTTAACTGTTTGATCCTTGAATGAAACACAAGTATCTATTGAGTAGTTGAATTTGTTCAACCTTTCAATTAATCAATTCTAGTTTACTTGTTGATTACTTAACTGCTTCCGCTTACTGTTCATTTATATCTACTGTAATCAACATGTATTGAGTGTAAAACGGGATCTGGGTTCCAACAGCACGTTTAAATGTGAACTTAAATTTGGTTGTAAACATGAGGATAAAGGAGAGCACGACACATGTCCCATTCAGACTGAATGTAGTGTTATTCATACTGAATAATGTATGGACTTCACCTTCATTATTCATATAGAATGCCCTTCATTATTCAGATTGAATGGACACGTGATGCGCTTTCGTTGTCCTCATGTTCGCAACTAAATTTGAGTTCGCATTTGAACTTTCATGTCTTTCTCTCTCTCACTACATATATATACAGAGAGAGAGAGAGAGGCTACTTCATTTAGAAACTTTGGAAACCAATATTAAATAAAAATTTTCATAATTTTTTTTTTCATTAAATGTTATGATTTAAAATATTATTTCATATATATTTGTGTTCATAGAAAAAAAATATTATACGTGAACAAAAAAAGTTGGTTTATTTTTACATATGAAACAAAATTCATATGGTGCAACAAATAAAGAACCATCGTTTTTTTTTGTTTACATATAGTATTTTTTTTGTTATTAACACCAACATATGTGAATTAATATCTTAAATTATAATATTTGATTGAAAAAAATTATTTTAATATTTGTTTTTCTTTTGGTTTCCAAAGTTTCTACTATTTAAAAAGTGTTAAAAGATAGTCCTTCTATATATATGATTTAGATTCATATGTGAATCTATGTTATGATTCACGTTTAAACTTTTCAGCATCTTGGTTATAAATTTTAAGTTGATTCACATACCAGTTATTATTAAAATCCATATGTGAATCTATGATTACCAACGTTCAAGGTGAAAATTTGGATAAGAAATTGACGATTATAAATATCCACGACAGTTGTTCAGGTAGAAAATAATCAAAGTCGGGAACGAAAAGTTACGATCTTACGACGCCGTCTTACAACCAAGGTCTGGTCGGTAGTTAACGATAATTATGCTACCAGTCGTTACTAAGTAGTGACGGTCACAAGTTTCTCACGACATACACTTGTCGCTACTAACTCTCGACAGAACGACCATTTTATATTGTTTAATGCAGGTCTTCTCTCATTTATGCAAACGAACGTAACCGAAGGTACACATTCAATGGCATTAAATTTAGAGATCGTTACTGACATTAATGCTCATAAATGCAATGACCGTTACACATTAAATGCACATTTTTTACAACGGGCCCTATATAAAGGAAGTTCGGGAAAAGACAACGGACAAGGAATTCACCCGAAAACATATCATATTCTCTCAATATTCATCGGTCTCCAGAACTCACGTCCGGTCCTCACGTCTTGCCTCTCATCCCAAACTAGCGACAGCCGTCAGAACTAGCGACAGCCATCATAACTAGCGACAACAGTTCATAGCTAAAGACAACAGCGATAATCCATATCATATCTCTGTGACGATGATCAGTTATCCACAATCAACGAGATTAATTCATGATTTGTAACTTAATCTCTATTCTTAAGCACGATGTCCCTGTTTGACTTCACTAGTGAATTGACGACCTCCGTTGTCGTCCCCGGTTTTTACCCTCGATGGGGTTTTCAGCATCACTAAAATCGTTTGTCTTATTTACATTTTCTCCGTTATTTTGCTTGTTTTTTTCAATCTATAGTTGATAAAGTCCGCACCCCTACCTTCAATTATTTTTTATGCAATTTTCGGAATAAACGGTTTTGCTAAAATAATCGGTGGTCCAATTTTTGGCATAAACAGTTTGCGCCATCCGTGGGACCCAACTAAGGATTTCCTTCAAAATAAACAAGAAATTGTTACTAACACATCTTTCTTGTAGATCTCAGTTTCTAATATGTTAACTACAAGTTTTCATCATAAAGGCACTAACGCAATCAAAGTTCGAAGACGCTCATCGAAAGAATTTCTCAATCAAATGAGCAAAATTCTAAAGCGCAATAAGATATTCTATATCTTTGACAAAATCCTCCGACAAGGGGATCACAAGTTTGCCTTTACCGCCACGTATATCCTCTGAATGGATCTATTTTCCCTGTTCCGTTCAACAAAAGTCGCAAGATGGACAACTAATTCCGAAAGATCTTGGAAAAGACGCTTATCAAATCTAAGCCACGGATAACCGCTACATCTCATGTAGTTGGAATACGTTACACTTCAAAAAATAGTTTTTTCTAAACTTATTTATCCTTCAGTTATTACTATCATTCAATATACAAGAAACGAGTACTAACTATTAACATTTGAGGGTCATTGGTTCAATCAAAGACCACCTCGTAACTTCTCTCTTGTAGAATCACATGATCACCAGTTTAGGCAAAAACAAGTTATAATGAATAGTCGCCAATAACTGTGACGCAAGTTCCGTCGTCGCAAGTTCCATCGTCGCAAGTTTCGTCGTCACCAGTTTCGGTGACGCTAGTAAAAGCGTTGCAAGTTTCAACGACGTCAGTTTCGTCATCGCAAGTTTCGTCGTCACCAGTTTCGGTGACGCTAGTAAAAGTGTTGCAAGTTTCAACGACGTCAGTTTCGTCGTCGCAAGTTTCGTCGTCACCAGTTTCAGTGGCACTAGTAAAAGCATCACAAGTTCCGACATCGCCAGTTCCAACGTCTCTAGTTCCGACGTCGCCAGTTCCGTTGCCGCCAGTTCCAGGGACACCAGTTCTGTTGTCGCAAGTTCTCTCGTCACCAGTTTTAGTGTCCCAAATTCTATTGTCGCCAGTTTCATCGTCGCCACTTCCAGCGATGCTAGTAAAAGTGACGCAGGTTCCATCGTCACCAACATAGGCAATTAGCAAGTTAAATCTAATGATCGCCAATAAAGACGACTCGCAATGCCCGATCTCATGATCGACAATCATGTCAAGACACATGCTAAAACTCATGATCGCTAACAAATTCGACTTGTATGGTAGGACTATTGCTGAAACACATAGTCGCTAACAAGGTCGACTCCCCGAACCTCGATCGATCAAAATCTTTTTACTTTGGAAATAAGACTTGTTGTGAAGCCATTTTACCAATCGAAATAAGCTTACTAACTGCACGACACGCAGACTCTGTCAATCACATATTGGTGAATTATTTTTTCTAATCTACTATTATTATTCTTTGACGAATAGTTACTGGCTTAAGCATCAAAGGGTCGTTGGTCAATCCAACGACCACCTCTATCTTTTGTTTATTGCAGGAGCGCACGATCTAACGATCTTCTAAGATCAATAGCGAAAGAATTTTTTTCGGTCTATTATTATCGAAAACTCCTACCAAGACTTTCAATAATATACGACGTTAAACCTTACTTGTGATTCTATAGGAACGAATGATTCTACAAGTAAATGACCTTCTATACTGAAGGATGGTTTCGACTCATGATTGTCGAAAGTAACTTATGTTTTCATTGAAATACTCAATGATTGAAAATTCTTGTGTCGTCGAAAATTCCTTATGTTTATTCTAAGCATAACAGTAGTCATTCACATGTCATAAATTTCATGACTGTTGTGTTTGATGCACATTCTTTTAGACATATATTTGTCGATACTCATAAATCTATAAAATAACGATGACGATAATCGTAAAAATCGCATAATCGCACGACCAATCACTGTAGACGCGAGAAAATTGCATGATCGCACGACCAATCGGCTGTAGACGCCATAGAAATCGCATGATTGCATGGTTGTAGACGCCAGAAAAATCGCATGATCGCACAGCTTTAGACGACAAAAAAATCGCATGATTGCATGATTGCATGATTGCATGACCAATCGGTTGTAGACACTAGAAAGATCGCATGAATGCAAGACCACATGAATGCAAGATCGCGTGGAAGCAAGATCGCATTAACGCTAGATCGCACGATCTCATGAACGCTAGATTGCAAGATCACACGACCATCGCAAGATCGCACGAACAACATTTATCTTCTGCAGGATCGCAAGAAATTATATAGGTCGATTGATCTATCAATTATGTAAAATGTAACTTATAGAAATTGCAAGTCCAATCATAAGTTACTTCATCGCTCAAAACAAATCATTGTCGAACAAACGTCATTTAAGAACCTATGTCGATCAAATATGATTGCCGCAAGTCACAAAGAATATTCCTATGACGAAAATACAATCAGTCATTTAATCATTATTAGTCGATAGTCACATAAAGTTTGCCTTTGTCGCAAGTTACTTATCGTTAAAGTTTGCCTTTGTCGCAAGACACTTATCGTTAAAGTTTGTCTTTGTCGTAAAATACTCATCGTTAAAATTTGCCTTTGTCGTAAGTCTGGTAAAATTTTCTTTTGTCGCACGAACATACAACAAACGTAAAACTCGCATATCATCATACGATCATCGCTAAATCGCACGTCATGAGTGACCAATCAGCTGTAAACGCTAGAAACTATCACCTTTAGTGATCATATTAATTATGATTGTTATAACACTAGTCCTCAACAACTGTATCGTCAGTTAACCATCATTTGATCTCATAGATTTAAGTCTCCGACTGACTAAGTTAATTTTTAATCCAACGATTCAAAGACAATACGTATCTCCGACAGTTGAATTTTCTTTGGAACGACATTTGAAATTCAAATGGCTTTGAAATCCAAACCTCGGGGGGCTAACTGTTTGGGTAAAAAATCACATCCTTGACCGACGAGGATAATACCGACGACAGTCATACCTTCGACCAACAAGGATAAATATCCACGACAGTTGTTCAGGTAGAAAATAATTTAAGTTAGGACCGAAAAGCCACGATCTTACGATACGTTCTTACGACCAAGGTCTGGTCGGTAGTTAATGATAATTATGCTACCAGTCGTCACTAAGTAGTGACAGTCACTAAGTAGTGACAATCACAAATTTCTCACGACATACACTTGTCGCTACTAACTCTCGACAGAACGACCGTTTTATATTGTTTAATGCAGGTCTTTTCTCATTTATGAAAACGAACGTAACCGAAGGAACACATTCAATGGCATTAAAGTTAGAAACTGTTACCGACATTATTGCTCGTAAAAGTAATGACCGTTACACATTAAATGCACATTTATGACAACGGCCCTATATAAACGAAACTCGGGAGAAGACAAGGGACAAGGAATTCACCCGAAAACATATCATATTCTTTCATTTTCATCGGTCTCCGAAACTCACGTTCGGTCCTCACGTCTTGCCTCTCATCCCAAACTAGCGACAGCCGTCAGAACTAGCGACATCCGTCAGAACTAGCGACAACAGTTCAGAACTAATGACAACAACGATTATCCACATCATATCTCTGTGAAGATGATCAATTATCCACAATCAACGTGATTAGTTCACGATTTGTAACTGTAATCTCTATTCTTAAGGACGACGTCCCTATTTGACATCACTAGTGAATTGACGACCTCCGCTGTCGTCCGAGGTTTTTATCCTCGACGGGGTTATCCGCATCACCAAAATCGTTTGTCTTATTTACATTTTCTCTGTTATTTTTCTTGTTTTTTTCGAAGGTTCAATCTTTAGTTGATAAAGTCTGCACCCCTACCTTAAAAAATAATTTATACAATTTTTGGAATAAACGTTTTGCTAAAATAATCTGTGGTCCAATTTTTGGCATAAACAATCACTAAACCAGAGATGGGTAAAAATTTAGGAGGACGTCTGGCAAGAAGTTCTTCAGGATTCAAGAAGGTTTCAAGTATTCAACGGAGATTCTGAACATTATTCATGGCCATATTGTACAAAAGACAGATGATCCAGATGCAGTAATTAGAAAGGCAGCTAATGACATGGATTTGCTTCTCAATGGCATCTTCAACCTGAGGGAACTTACCAATTGTTTTTACACTATCGTCAGAGGTCATCCATATGCTTTATTTTGATCATTACTTGTATTTTCACCTTTGTACTTTCAAATTCAGTAATGTAATGAAAATTTACTTCTGTCTTCATTTAAACATTTGTAAGAGTTCTTCTTTCATAAATAGGGGGATATTGTTAGATATATTTTATGTAAAAGTATGAAGAAAACTCTCCTGAAGACTCACTGTTATACTCCAGAAGACAGAAGCCTATACACTCTAGAAGATAGCCTACTTACCCAAAAGACTATCCACAGACAAAGCCATCTCTGGATACACATGGAGGTTAACTGCACATGAAGAATGACTTGGTATAACCGTCTAACAATCTCTAACGAACTTTATTAGAGATTCATCCTACGTGTCATCGTGTAATAGGACAGCTCCTCGACCTTTGTATCTATTTTAGTATAAATAGTAGGAGTGTTCCTTGTAATAGGTGTTGGTTGAATTAGAGAGAACTCGAGAAATTTCTTTGTATTGATCTATATTTTAACTGTTTGATCCTTGAATGAAACACAAGTATCTATTGAGTAGTTGAATTTGTTCAACCTTTCAATTAATCAATTCTAGTTTACTTGTTGATTACTTAACTGCTTCCGCTTACTGTTCATTTATATCTACTGTAATCAACATGTATTGAGTGTAAAACGGGATCTGGGTTCCAACAGCACGTTTAAATGTGAACTTAAATTTGGTTGTAAACATGAGGATAAAGGAGAGCACGACACATGTCCCATTCAGACTGAATGTAGTGTTATTCATACTGAATAATGTATGGACTTCACCTTCATTATTCATATAGAATGCCCTTCATTATTCAGATTGAATGGACACGTGATGCGCTTTCGTTGTCCTCATGTTCGCAACTAAATTTGAGTTCGCATTTGAACTTTCATGTCTTTCTCTCTCTCACTACATATATATACAGAGAGAGAGAGAGAGAGGCTACTTCATTTAGAAACTTTGGAAAACAATATTAAATAAATTTTTTCATAATTTTTTTTTCATTAAATGTTATAATTTAAAATATTATTTCATATATATTTGTGTTCATAGAAAAAAAATATTATACGTGAACAAAAAAAGTTGGTTTATTTTTACATATGAAACAAAATTCATATGGTGCAACAAATAAAGAACCATCGTTTTTTTTTTGTTTACATATAGTATTTTTTTTGTTATTAACACCAACATATGTGAATTAATATCTTAAATTATAGTATTTGATTGAAAAAAATTATTTTAATATTTGTTTTTCTTTTGGTTTCCAAAGTTTCTACTATTTAAAAAGTGTTAAAAGATAGTCCTTCTATATATATGATTTAGATTCATATGTGAATCTATTTTATGATTCACGTTTAAACTTTTCAGCATCTTGGTTATAAATTTTAAGTTGATTCACATACCAGTTATTATTAAAATCCATATGTGAATCTATGATTACCAACGTTCAAGGTAAAAATTTGGATAAGAAATTGACGATTATAAATATCCACGACAGTTGTTCAGGTAGAAAATAATCAAAGTCGGGAACGAAAAGTTACGATCTTACGACGCCGTCTTACAACCAAGGTCTGGTCGGCAGTTAACGATAATTATGCTACCAGTCGTTACTAAGTAGTGACGGTCACAAGTTTCTCACGACATACACTTGTCGCTACTAACTCTCGACAGAACGACCATTTTATATTGTTTAATGCAGGTCTTCTCTCATTTATGCAAACGAACGTAACCGAAGGTACACATTCAATGACATTAAATTTAGAGATCGTTACTGACATTAATGCTCATAAATGCAATGACCATTACACATTAAATGCACATTTTTTACAACGGGCCCTATATAAAGGAAGTTCGGGAAAAGACAACGGACAAGGAATTCACCCGAAAACATATCATATTCTCTCAATATTCATCGGTCTCCAGAACTCACGTCCGGTCCTCACGTCTTGCCTCTCATCCCAAACTAGCGACAGCCGTCAGAACTAGCGACAGCCATCAGAACTAGCGACAACAGTTCATAGCTAAAGACAACAGCGATAATCCATATCTTATCTCTGTGACGATGATCAGTTATCCACAATCAACGTAATTAATTCATGATTTGTAACTTAATCTCTATTCTTAAGAACGATGTCCCTGTTTGACTTCACTAGTGAATTGACGACCTCCGTTGTCGTCCCCGGTTTTTACCCTCGATGGGGTTTTCAGCATCACTAAAATCGTTTGTCTTATTTACATTTTCTCCGTTATTTTGCTTGTTTTTTTCAATCTATAGTTGATAAAGTCCGCACCCCTACCTTCAATTATTTTTTATGCAATTTTCGGAATAAACGGTTTTGCTAAAATAATCCGTGGTCCAATTTTTGGCATAAACAGTTTGCGCCATCCGTGGGACCCAACTAAGGATTTCCTTCGAAATAAACAAGAAATTGTTACTAACACATCTTTCTTGTAGATCTCAGTTTCTAATATGTTAACTACAAGTTTTCATCATAAAGGCACTAACGCAATCAAAGTTCGAAGACGCTCATCGAAAGAATTTCTCAATCAAATGAGCAAAATTCTAAAGCGCAATAAGATATTCTATATCTTTGACAAAATCCTCCGACAAGGGGATCACAAGTTTGCCTTTACCGCCACGTATATCCTCTGAATGGATCTATTTTCCCTGTTCCGTTCAACAAAAGTCGCAAGATGGACAACTAATTCCGAAAGATCTTGGAAAAGACGCTTATCAAATCTAAGCCACGGATAACCGCTACATCTCATGTAGTTGGAATACGTTACACTTCAAAAAATAGTTTTTTCTAAACTTATTTATCCTTTAGTTATTACAATCATTCAATATACAATAAACGAGTACTAACTATTAACATTTGAGGGTCATTGGTTCAATCAAAGACCACCTCGTAACTTCTCTCTTGTAGAATCACATGATCACCAGTTTAGGCAAAAACAAGTTATAATGAATAGTCGCCAATAACTGTGACGCAAGTTCCGTCGTCGCAAGTTCCATCGTCGCAAGTTTCGTCGTCACCAGTTTCGGTGACGCTAGTAAAAGCGTTGCAAGTTTCAACGACGTCAGTTTCGTCGTCGCAAGTTTCGTCGTCACCAGTTTCGGTGACGCTAGTAAAAGTGTTGCAAGTTTCAACGACGTCAGTTTCGTCGTCGCAAGTTTCGTCGTCACCAGTTTCAGTGGCACTAGTAAAAGCATCACAAGTTCCGACATCGCCAGTTCCAACGTCTCTAGTTCCGGCGTCGCCAGTTCCGTTGCCGCCAGTTCCAGGGACACCAGTTCTGTTGTCGCAAGTTCTCTCGTCACCAGTTTCAGTGTCCCAAATTCTATTGTCGCCAGTTTCATCGTCGCCACTTCCAGCGATGCTAGTAAAAGTGACGCAGGTTCCATCGTCACCAACATAGGCAATTAGCAAGTTAAATCTAATGATCGCCAATAAAGACGACTCGCAATGCCCGATCTCATGATCGACAATCATGTCAAGACACATGCTAAAACTCATGATCGCTAACAAATTCGACTTGTATGGTAGGACTATTGCTGAAACACATAGTCGCTAACAAGGTCGACTCCCCGAACCTCGATCGATCAAAATCTTTTTACTTTGGAAATAGGACTTGTTGTGAAGCCATTTTACCAATCGAAATAAGCTTACTAACTGCACGACACGCACACTCTGTCAATCACATATTGGTGAATTATTTTTTCTAATCTACTATTATTATTCTTTGACGAATAGTTATTGGCTTAAGCATCAAAGGGTCGTTGGTCAATCCAACGACCACCTCTATCTTTTGTTTACTGCAGGAGCGCACGATCTAACGATCTTCTAAGATCAATAGCGAAAGAATTTTTTTCGGTCTATTATTATCGAAAACCTCTACCGAGACTTTCAATAATATACGACGTTAAACCTTACTTGTGATTCTATAGGAACGAATGATTCTACAAGTAAATGACCTTCTATACTGAAGGATGGTTTCGACTCATGATTGTCGAAAGTAACTTATGTTTTCATTGAAATACTCAATGATTGAAAATTCTTGTGTCGTCGAAAATTCCTTATGTTTATTCTAAGCATAACAGTAGTCATTCACATGTCATAAATTTCATGACTGTTGTGTTTGATGCACATTCTTTTAGACATATATTTGTCGATACTCATAAATCTATAAAATAACGATAATGATAATCGTAAAGATCGCATAATCGCACGACCAATCACTGTAGACGCGAGAAAATTGCATGATCGCACGACCAATCGGCTGTAGACGCCATAGAAATTGCATGATTGCATGGCTGTAGACGCCAGAAAAATCGCATGATCGCACAGCTTTAGACAACAAAAAAATCTCATGATTGCATGATTGCATGACCAATCGGTTGTAGACACTAGAAAGATCGCATGAATGCAAGACCACATGAATGCAAGATCGCGTGGAAGCAAGATCGCATTAACGCTAGATCGCACGATCTCATGAACGCTAGATTGCAAGATCACACGACCATCGCAAGATCGCACGAACAACATTTATCTTCTGCAGGATCGCAAGAAATTATATAGGTCGATTGATCTATCAATTATGTAAAATGTAACTTATAGAAATTGCAAGTCCAATCATAAGTTACTTCATCGCTCAAAACAAATCATTGTCGAACAAACGTCATTTAAGAACCTATGTCGGTCAAATATGATTGCCGCAAGTCACAAAGAATATTCCTATGACGAAAATACAATCAGTCATTTAATCATTATTAGTCGATAGTCACATAAAGTTTGCCTTTGTCGCAAGTTACTTATCGTTAAAGTTTGCCTTTGTCGCAAGACACTTATCGTTAAAGTTTGTCTTTGTCGTAAAATACTCATCGTTAAAATTTGCCTTTGTCGTAAGTCTGGTAAAATTTTCTTTTGTCGCACGAACATACAACAAACGTAAAACTCGCATATCATCATACGATCATCGCTAAATCGCACGTCATGAGTGACCAATCAGCTGTAAACGCTAGAAACTATCACCTTTAGTGATCATATTAATTATGATTGTTATAACACTAGTCCTCAACAACTGTATCGTCAGTTAACCATCATTTGATCTCATAGATTTAAGTCTCCGACTGACTAAGTTAATTTTTAATCCAACGATTCAAAGACAATACGTATCTCCGACAGTTGAATTTTCTTTGGAACGACATTTGAAATTCAAATGGCTTTGAAATCCAAACCTCGGGGGGCTAACTGTTTGGGTAAAAAATCACACCCTTGACCGACGAGGATAATACCGACGACAGTCATACCTTCGACCAACAAGGATAAATATCCACGACAGTTGTTCAGTTAGAAAATAATTAAAGTTAGGACCGAAAAGCCACGATCTTATGATACGTTCTTACGACCAAGGTCTGGTCGGTAGTTAATGATAATTATGCTACCAGTCGTCACTAAGTAGTGACAGTCACTAAGTAGTGACAATCACAAATTTCTCACGACATACACTTGTCGCTACTAACTCTCGACAGAACGACCGTTTTATATTGTTTAATGCAGGTCTTTTCTCATTTATGCAAACGAACGTAATCGAAGGAACACATTCAATGGCATTAAAGTTAGAAACTGTTACCGACATTAATGCTTGTAAAAGTAATGACCGTTACACATTAAATGCACATTTATGACAACGGCCCTATATAAACGAAACTCGGGAGAAGACAAGGGACAAGGAATTCACCCGAAAACATATCATATTCTTTCATTTTCATTGGTCTCCGAAACTCACGTTCGGTCCTCACGTCTTGCCTCTCATCCCAAACTAGCGACAGCCGTCAGAACTAGAGACATCCGTCAGAACTAGCGACAACAGTTCAGAACTAATGACAACAACGATTATCCACATCATATCTCTGTGAAGATGATCAATTATCCACAATCAACGTGATTAGTTCACAAGTTCCGACATCGCTAGTTCCAACGTCTCTAGTTCCGGCGTCGCCAGTTCCGTTGCCGCCAGTTCCAGGGATACCAATTCTGTTGTCGCAAGTTCTCTCGTCACCAGTTTCAGGTCCCAAATTCTATTGTCGCTAGTTTCACCTTTGTCGCCAGTTACACTATCGTTAGAGGTCATCCATATGCTTTATTTTGATCATTACTTGTATTTTCACCTTTGTACTTTCAAATTCAGTAATGTAATGAAAATTTACTTATGTCTTCATTTAAACATTTGTAAGAGTTTTTCTTTCATAAATAGGGGGAGATTGTTAGATACATTTTATGTAAAAGTATGAAGAAAACTCTCCTGAAGACTCACTGTTATACTCTAGAAGACAGAAGCCTATACACTCTAGAAGATAGCCTACTTACCGAAAAGATTATCCAGAGACAAAGCCATCTCTGGATACACATGGAGGTTAACTGCACATGAAGAATGACATGGTATAACCGTCTAACAATCTCTAACAAACTTTATTAGAGATTCATCCTACGTGTCATCGTGTAATAGGATAGCTCCTTGACCTTTGTATCTATTTTAGTATAAATAGTAGGAGTGTTCCTTGTAATAGGTGTTGGTTGAATTAGACAGAACTCCAAAAATTTCTTTGTATTGATCTATATTGTAACTATTTGATCCTTGAATGAAACACAAGTATCTATTGAGTAGTTGAATTTGTTCAACCTTTCAATCAATCAATTCTAGTTTACTTGTTGATTACTTAACTGCTTCCGCTTACTGTTCATTTATATCTACTGTAATCAACATGTATTGAGTGTAAAACGAGATCTGGGTTCCAACAGCAGGTTTAAATGTGAACTTAAATTTGGTTGTAAACATGAGGATAAAGGAGAGCACGACACATGTCCCATTCAGTGTGAATATATTCAGACTGAATGTAGTGTTATTCATACTGAATAATGTATGGACTTCACCTTCATTATTCATATAGAATTCCCTTCATTATTCAGATTGAATGGACACGTGATGCGCTTTCGTTGTCCTCATGTTCACAACTAAATTTGAGTTCGTATTTGAACTTTCATGTCTTTCTCTCTCTCTCTACATATATATACAAAGAGAGAGAGAGAGAGAGAGAGAGGCTACTTCATTTAGAAACTTTGGAAACCAATATAAAATAAATTTTTTCATAATTTTTTTTCATTAAATGTTATGATTTAAAATATTATTTCATATATATTTGTGTTCATAGAAAAAAAATATTATACGTGAACAAAAAAAGTTGGTTTATTTTTACATATGAAACAAAATTCATATGGTGCAACAAATAAAGAACCATCGTTTTTTTTGTTTACATATAGTATTTCTTTTTGTTATTAACACCAACATATGTGAATTAATATCTTAAATCATAATATTTGATTGAAAAAATTTATTTTAATATTTGTTTTTCTTTTGGTTTCCAAAGTTTCTACTATTTAAAAAGTGTTAAAAGATTGTCCTTCTATATATATGATATAGATTCATATGTGAATCTATGTTATGATTCACGTTTAAACTTTTCAGCATCTTGGTTATAAATTTTAAGTTGATTCACATACCAGTTATTATTAAAATCCAGATGTGAATCTATGATTACCAACGTTCAAGGTGAAAATTTGGATAAGAAATTGACGATTATAAATATCCAAAAAGAAGGTATAGAAAAAATAAGAAACAGTTATGACTAAAATGTCCTATTCATAATAAATGTTATGTGAAGTCATCATGTTGATTTTAGTGTAATTGACTTTGTATATATATCTTTCTCATGTATTCATTTGTAGTGGTCTAGATAAAATGTAGCATGCTAGAAAGCTAGTGAGAGAATTGAGCGAATATGTATGATGCTTCAATGAAAAATCTAATATGAGGATGACGGATTTGCCCTCAATTTGTTTCTTGATTTTAATAATTGTTGAATCATAATCTGTGATCTACATCTCTGGACTTAGATGTGTCCCTTTTCTTTGAACTTGTGTGCTTGATTCCACATCTTGTGCCTGCTGCCAGTTTTCCGTAACATACGGATAACCTAGTCGCTATTTGTCCATGTTGTATATGTGTTCATGACAACCCATCTCCCATGCCTGTTGCTTCTCCGACTGCTTCCAACAGCATATCCACTAACGGATCGGCATTTGTTGCCATCCCTGCTACAACAATACATGTTGTTCATTCGGCAGCCTCGACACAACCTATTGATCTCTCTTCTAACGCCCAACATCGCGCCCCTTCATCTCATGAACCTCATATATCAACTCACCCAATGACAACACGTGCCAAAGTCAGTATTTTCAATCCTAAACACGTTGTCAACCTCGCCTCCACTAAGTTGCTTTCGGCTCTTACCGCTGCTACTGAGCTGAGAGGATTTAAATCTACATCTAAATATCCAGAATAGATTGCTGCCATGAATGAGGAAATCGAAGCCCTTCGCACCAGTAAAACATGGGAACTCGTTCCATACCCATTTCAAGCTAATGTGGTTGGGTCCAAATGGGTATTTCGAACCAAATATCACTTAGATGGCAGTATTGATCGCCATAAGCCCCTTCTGTTTCTCGCACATATTCAGTCTAGTGGTTAAAGCCACAACGGTTCACATCATTTTTTCCCTCGTCGTTCAAAGAAATTGTAGATCCCAGATTAACAAGCACAATGATATAATAAAGGTTAGATAATAAAATTGATACGAACAAGGAGGTTTTGAATGAATACCGTAGTCGTATATCTCTTGAAGTGTATATCGATTACAGGGAATAATAATCAGAATCTGCTCTATGGTAATCGATTTTAAAACATATTGAATACCTAGACTCCTATTTATATTGAAAGGTTTAATCTAATTAAGGAAGGAAGGAGTTTAAGGAATTATAAACTTCCTTTTACATTTAAGCATATCCATTCCTTATTTTGACACAATAAAATATTAAACCTAACAATCTCCCCCTTTGTGGCAAAATGAGTCTTCACTTCTTGAGCTCGAACATGCCTTCGAATCTTTCTTAGAGTCTGTCGGTATAGGATTCTTTCGTCGATTAACCTGACAGCTTCTAGGAGAGATTTCTTCGCACATTACTCATCCTTGAAGTACTTTTCCTGTCAGTAGCCAACTCTGATGCAAGTCTGTTCCGGATTCCCCATAATGTTCCATCTGAAAATGCAGCCACTTCATTAAACCTGAGAAACCTCTTTTCTCCTTTAGCGTGCATCCAGACAACTCCATGAGCTGGATAGGTAAGGACAGTCATAACATCAATGTCGCCCTTTACAGGAATAGACTGGTCAGGTTTTGAAATGTAAATCTACTTTTGTTCGCTTTCTATCCCACGCTGTAGGTCGTGAAAATAGCTGTACCTCAGTTCCTTCTGTATATGCCTAACCATCACTCTTAGTGTCCTTTGCTCGTGCTCATTTCTGTTCTTCTTTTCTCTAAATTCATTGTATAAGGTTTAAAAGTCCATGATATCTAGCCTTGCAAAATCTGCTTCAGAGAAGGAATACACCTTACCATCTTCTCTCTGGACTTTAAATGTAGGATATTTGACTTGAAATACTATGTCCGTATCGATCTTCAGAACCCAACTATTCTGTGTCTTGAAATTACATCAGCCGGATTTTGAGCTCTCCTCTTCAAGATATGGACATACTCTTTGACTTGAGCTGGGTCCATTTCCATCACTAGATGAATGTGTGCCAAATCTTCAGTCTTCTTTTCCTTCCTGAAGATCTTTTCCATTGTTTCTTCAAGGTATGGCACATGTATTTGTTGATTTACCCATTTCGACTTGCTTTCTGTCAGCATCCTTTGCCACTGAATCTGATGAGGCAACAGTCTTGGTTCATTTTGATCCCCCAAGGCATAATTCTTAGCCGTATGCTTTACGTTCACGTAGTCTTGTTCTTGAAGGACTGGTTCATATGGATCTCTAAACCAGTTCTCACTGAGTTCCGTAGACCTTGACATCGACTCTTTCTTCACTTGGTTCCGGTGCGGCAGGTTCAGCTGTACTCTCGAATTCGATATCGGCCGCAGGCTTTTCAACCGTTGGCATATCGGCTTCTTGAGTTGTTGGTGCGAACTGTCGGTGTTGGGTTGTTTGAGTAGATGGTCTCGAAGATGTAGCAGCGGCTGTTCGGGCTTATGATCTTGAGGCCCGGCGTGTCTCCCCCTCAGGACAAGTTGGAGCGGAGCCCGGGTCGTCCTGGTGAGGTCGAGAAGTAGGCACAGAAACTGTCGGGCGGCAAGCTCTTGAATCTCGGTACGCAGAGTAGTGATAGCACCCAGAATGTCATCGGTTTGGTGCTATTGAGCAGACTTCAGGTCGCTTAACTGTTCCTCGATGTCGGCTCGGAATACGTCGAACTCATGACGAGTGACGGTGGGGATTTCCAGATTTCTTCTTAGAAGACCCATAAGTGAATCTTCCGGTTGACCTCTTGCAGTGGTTTCGGCTAGCAGGTTTGCATATAGCATCGACATGAGTTCGTCGTTATTGTACTCATATCGATGTGGGGATGGAGGCCGATCTTCATGTTGGGATATGGAACTTGGTCGTGAAGAGCTTGTTTGTTGGGGAACCGGTTGCTTCAGGCGGGCGGCTTCACGGATTTCACTTACGAAGGCTTCCCTCTCGGCTGTCATTAGAGCAGCATGAGCAGCTAGGGAGTCTTTCGCCTTTTGTAAGTGTGCTGCAATGATCGTTTCAGTCTCGGGGGGAATGGAGTATGTGGGAGTCATGGTACCTGTATGGGAAACACCGGGATCACTTAGCTTACCCGTTGACAATACAGTTGAATCAACTGTATGACCTACGTTCAGTGTTGGCATAGGTGTAGCCCTGGTAGGATTTCCTCCCAATCCTCGTGGAATGTCCGAAATGGACATCACTATGGGAGTTCCGGCTTGGCCACGGAGGCACTCAGTGTGTACAGACTCGTGTCCCCTAGCGGGCTCTAGACTCGATGTGCATACAAACGAAGTCGAAGCAGGTGAGCTACTGCCTCTTGTTTCAATAGTTGTGCCTCCCGAATGGAGGGGAGCTAGATAAGGTGCTAGACTCACAAGTATATTTGAAACTGTTGGCTGTTGGGAGCCTTTAGAGTGGCTAGGGGGGGCTTGCATGTGCGCTACTAGGTCCACAGCGTCTTGTCCACTAGTCATACCCAACGAATGAGTAGGGCTAGTTGACGCGGTTACCTGGATGGGGGAATCTGGTCTCGCGCTCACTATAATTTTTCTTTTCCCATCACTCACGCTCACGCTTTCTTTTTCAACTAATACTCCCTCCTCTCTCCTTATCTCTCCAGTAAAAGGCTCAGTAAATATGTCAGACATTGATCTAGAGACCTGATCAGTTTCAAATTCAAAGGGCTCATTCGGCTCATCAGGTTCATCAGTTGTTGCAGCTGGTTGGTCATCAGTGTCCGATGTAGAATCGGATAGAGTTGGTTGTAGACCAATGCGACTTAGAGCTTGTTCTTCGATAGCAGCAGTTCGTTGACGGCGGGATAGGGTTGAGAATCAGATTCATCTTCATCAGACGATGAAGGTCGGGGGCAACACGGTTACGGCTAATGAGCATTTTGACACGCGGGGTAGATCTGGAAGTTGAAGCAGCTCGTGGGTTAGTGGGTGGTGGTATTGGGATGGATAGGCAGTAGTTGTTGGGATTGGCTGATCAGGTGCACCACCCTCGTCGTTTCCCCTTACAATATGCTCATCACCCTGTTTAGGATCCCCATGATCCTGAACCTGCTCATCTACCCTAGGACCCTCTTCCTGCACAATATGTTCCTCATGGATTGGCTCTTGGGCAGGTACAACCGGAGGTGGTTGAGCCATTAAGCCGTGTCTCTCCCTATAAGCTATCACACTCGGTGCAGTCTGATCAGCATAGGCAAGTAGTGCTTCAGGGATTGGCATGATGAAGTTAAACTGGTGATCATTGAGCCTGAGAAACTTCAGGGAGTTGGTCAGTCCCAATGGTGATCCGGTGCGTCTAGGGATGTCAGGTTTGGAAGATAGCATGGCATGGATAAATAGTTGAAGAAACCGTTGGAATGGTACGAAGGAACGATTGCGATAGTTTGACTTGTCTTCAAATAGCTCCACAAAATCCGTCCAGATGAGCATCGCGTAATCATAATGACGGTTGAAAGTGATGCCGTGAAATATTCGTAGAACCGCAGTACTGGCCTTGTCCATGCCAGTATGCTTGCTAGTCAGACATCGATTGACGATGGTGAATAGCGAAAACCAGATCTGAGGCAGACACATCCGTTAGAACTGGCCGGGTCTTGTGAGGGGTTCGATGGAGTTGTACCCAAGGGCTTGGATGTCGGCACAAAGCTGTTGGTCGGTTGCAAAGGCATCGTACGGGTGTTCGGCTGTGGCGACCGGCAGGCGGAGGATGCGTCGAATCCGAGAGGGAGTTAAGCGGGTGACAAAATCATCAATTTTGGCAGTAAAATGGTGATCACCGTCGTCCGGATGGTATGTCAACGTATACCAAAATTGCTGGAGATAGAACAGGGGTACCCGATGGTCCAATGCAAAGGCATATCGAAGCGGATGGCGTTGAAAGATGTCGATGAGGACTTGGTGTTCGATTGTGATGCCAAAATCGAGACGGTGGTTGTTTCGTTTGATTTTCCGAAGACCTGCCTTAGGCATCAAGATTTCATCCTGGTTAACCGCGTTGGTGTTGGGTTCGGTTGAACGTTCGGAAGGCATCGGGTGTTCATCATCAGAGACGTTTGGATCGTTCATGGCTGTCATGTGTACTGAAATAAGACAGTTAGTAAAACAAATGAACAGTCAGTGCTAGGAAGTGATGAACAGAAAAAGAGCAAACTGCTAAGTCTTTTTGTCGAGTGAGGTTGGGCGACAAAAAGACTTTGTGTAAAAAAAATTGAAAGAACAAACCTTTGTATCTGAAAGACAGATGTCGGGTCATTAGGAATCGAGAAACACAAGTTATCAAGTGAGAAAAAAAAAACTTAACAACTGATGTCGAGTCCTAAAGGGTCGATGAAATTACTTAGGAAAGTGTGAAGAACAGGTTATCGATCCTTTGAGACTCGATTAAAATCCTTAAATCATGTTGTCGATTCCACTTGACTCGATAAAAATACTTGGACGATTATATAGCATGTTATCGACACTTAAGCACTCGATGAAAAGACTTTGAAGGTTTGAGAACATGTTATCGAATCGAACGGACTCGATAGAAAACACTTAGTGATTTTCATCGAGCCTTTATGAGTCGATAACAAATGTTATCGAGTTCTAATGGTTCGATAAAAATACTTAGTGATTTTCATCGATCCTATCTGAGTCGATAATAAATGTTATCGAGTCCTAAGGGCTCGATAAAATGCCTTAGTGAAGGCGATGGTGTTCTTATCAGTCCAACTTGGGTCGATAAAAACTCAGAGTATATAGAAGGACTCGATAAAAACTCATACTAACTCAGTGATGATCCTAGGTGCTCAGTTCCAAAAACAAGGCCTAAAACTAAGGCAAAATCCTATGGCTAGGTGCGATTAGTGATAGGGAACAAATTTAATTATGCACTTAGGTCTAATACATACTAAAAAACCACAAAAATCGATTGATGAACAGTCAAACTCGGAAACCCAAGGGTTTTATGAAAAACCGAACTGTTCATGTCGCATTAAGGAATCATGCATTGGATAAAAATAGTAAGTGCAAGAATTAAAGATGTTAAGGGGAGAAATACGAACCTGGTGATGCTTTCATATCTGAAAAATTCGAAGATTTGGAATTCTGGTCTTGGATGGTCAAGAACTCGAAGGGTTTTTCAGAGAGAAAGAGGGAAATTCAAAAACTTGTTTAAATAGTGGTCATCAGGTGATGACACGTGGCATATGGTGATTGGGCCGAGAAAAAAAACTTCCTTTTATCAAGATGTCGATTGGGGAGGTTGTCGAGCCAAGTGAGGTTGACAATCCACTGTTGTCGGGCCCTTAGGGGCCGAGAACCTCACTTGATTTTTTTATTTTTTTTTGAAAGATTAAAAGGCTCCCACTTAACATGTGCATTTAAATTATGTGCTCCCCCTACAAATGTGAATAAGTAATGAACGTACCTTGTCTCTCCCCCTCGAATGGCTGAACCACGGTTAGACACAAGACGAAACGAACAGAAAATGTGGAAATAAATTGAAAATACGGAAGTGAAAGGAGGTTCAAAATTCACAAAATGAGAACCCAAGAGAGATGCAGATTTACATCTAAGAGAAGATGAATGTGCGTAGTCTCTTGGATATACGTTTTGAGTATTTTGAAACCGACCGATTTAGTGAAAATCAGGTTTTAAGATTAAGCATTCCCAGCTTGGATACTAGGAACTGGAAGCGTTTCTCATCCAGTGCCTTGGTGAACAGGTCGGCAAGCTGAAGTTCCATATTTACAAAGTATAATTCAATTGTACCTCTTTCGACATGATCTTTGATGAAGTGATACCGAACGTCGATGTGTTTAGTCTTCGTGTGTTGTACAGGGTTGCTTGAAATGGCTGTGGCGCTTTTGGAGTCACAGTAGATAGGAATTTTATCAAACCAGAATCCATAGTCTTTGAGCTGAGTGCGCATCCAAAGAACTTGAGAACAGCAGCTTGCGGCAGCGATGTATTCGGCTTCCGCGGTAGAAGTGGAGACGCAAGCTTGCTTCTTAGAAGACCAACTTACCAACTTATCTCCTAAGAGTTGAATGTGACCCGAAGTGCTTTTGCGATCAAGCATGCATCCGGCGTGATCCGAATCTGAAAAAGCAGTTAGTTCGAAACCCGTATCCTTGGGATACCATAAGCCAAGATCAATAGTACCTTTTAGATATCGGAAAATACGTTTGATGGCACTAAGGTGAGATTCCTTTGGAGATGCTTGATATCTCGCGCATAAGCAGGTGGCGAACATTATATCCGGACGACTAGCAGTTAGATACATTAAGGAACCAACCATGCCCCGGTAGTGTTTAGAATCTACTGCTTTTCCCAAAGGATCAGCGTGTAATTTTGAACACGGAGACATGGGTGTACCAATCGGTGTACAAGACATCATGTTATATTTATTTAACATATCCGAGATGTCTTTATATTGGTTGATGAATATTCCCGTTGAAAACTGTTTTATTTTAAGACCAAGGAAAAAATTCATCATTCCCATCATGCTCATATTAAATTTTGCAGTCATGAGTTCGGAGAACTCCTTGCTTTTTTGAGGGTTAGTCGAACCAAATATAATGTCGTCCACATAGACTTGAATGAGCATAATGTCACCATTTTTTTAATAAAGAGAGTTGGATCGACTTTACCTTTGGAATAACCGTTCTTTACCAGGTGGGCAGACAGGCTGTCATACCATGCGCGCGGGGCTTGATTTAAGCCATAGAGAGCCTTGTCGACTTCCATTTAAAGCCAAAGAGTCGACAAATCCGTCGGGTTGAGAAACGTAGACTTTTTCACGCAGAACACCATTCAAGAAGGCCGTTTCGACGTCCATTTGAAAAACCACAAAGTTCTTGTGCGCCGCGTAAGCCAAGAACATGCGAATTGCTTCAATACGGGCTACGGGCGCAAATGTCTCGTCATAATCAATCCCTTCTTGTTGGCGGTATCCTTTCGAGACAAGTCGTGCTTTGTTGTGTATGACAACCTCATCTTCATCTTGTTTATTTTTAAAGATCCATTTGGTGTCGATAATGGTTTTGTTTCGAGGACGGGGAACTAGGCGCCAAACTTTCAAGCTTTCAAATTGATTGAGTTCTTCTTTCATAACCACAATCCAATCAGGATCATTCATTGCTTCGTGAATGGATGTGTGTTCGATCTTGCTTAGGAACGAAGAGAACATACAATCGTTGGCCGAGGCAGCTTGTGTAGTGACTGGTTTGGTTGGATCGCTAATAATCTGATCAACGGGATGAGAACGGATCTATTTGGTTGTATGAGGAAGCGGATGAAATGCATTCGGATCCGGAGTATCATCTTCATAAGAGCCTAGAGGAAGATCTTGAAGTGATTCCAAGGTTGGAGCCACGTCAGAGGATCTTGTAGCACTTGATGGTGGGGGAGAGGATTTCGGTTCCGTAGGACTTGTTTGAGCATCTGGTTGAGATTCAGGTGGGATGGGAGGAGTATCCGTTGGTGTGGGAGAAGCGGATGTAGATGAGCTTGGAGTTGCAGCAGTTGAGACGGTTTCCGATGTATTTTGCGGGCCGGAAAATTCAGTGGTCTCGGCAATCTCCAAGATAGGTGGGGACAGTTGAGTAGTTGTATTCGTGGGAGATCCAAGATAATCCGAGTAAAAGTACTCGAATAATTCATCCAGATTGGAATAAGTAAATTTGGAAGTTGACGGTTAAGCGGGGTTTGGGGCAGGTTCCGAACGGATGTGTTTGGAAGCTAAAATACCGGTGAGTGCGGGTCCAGAACTGTCGTGTTCAGGAGCCATTTCGGCATTAGGATCAAACTGAATATTGACGCTTTCCGTGACGCAACGTGCGTGTTTGACGTAGACCCGATATGCTGACGCGCTTGGAGAGTAGCCGAGAAAGTAAGCTTCATCGGCCTTTGGCTTGAGTTTTCCACGATCTTCCTTTTCATTTAGAATGAAACACCGAACGCCAAAGGTTCGAAGATGATTTATGGAAGGAACGCGATCGTAGACTAATTGATACGGTGTCTTGTTGAAGCGTTTGTTGATGATGGACCGGTTTTGAGTGTAGCACGCAGTGTTAACAGCTTCGGCCTAAAGATATAGTAGCAGTTTAGAGAAAGTGAGCATGGTTCGAGCCGCTTCAACGAGAGTGTAATTTCGGCGTTCGACCACCCCATTTTGTTGTGGAGTGCGAGCCGCAGAAAACGTGTGTGTAATACCAACTGATTCAAGATAGCCATCAAGGGTACGATTTTTGAATTCGGTTCCATTGTCGGTGCGGATGGTTTGGGCAGTAAGTTCCGGCTTGACTTGGATGGCTTTTAAGAATGTGATAATTGTTTCGGGAGTTTCATCCTTCGAGCGAAGAAATTTCACCCATGTGAAGCGAGAAAAATCATCAACCATCACTAGAACATACTTCTTTCCATGTATGTTATGAGTCCGCATCGGGCCACATAAGTCCATGTGTATGAGTTGAAGAGGTCGAGTTGTGCTGTGAACCACCTTGGGTTTGTGAGAGACTTTCTTCATCTTTCCCATCTCGCGCGCGTCACATAAGTGTTGTTTGTCAAATTTTAAGGCGGGAAGACCGGTGACTAGTCCGTGAATGGAGAGGCGATTGATGTTCTTGAAATTTAACTGAGATAGACGTCGATGCCATAACCAAGTCTTTGGACTAGAAACATTTGAGATTAGACAAACAGTTGATGGTGCAGTCACTTGAGAAAGATTGATGGTGTACAGATTGGACTTGCGTGTGCCGGCTAATAACTCTTTGCCATCAAATGTGCGTACACAGCATCTTTCGGGTCGGAAATTTACTTCAAGTTGTTTGTCACAGAACTTTCCGATACATCAGAGATGGTGATGTTGTTTTGGATGATATCACCATATCCTTTGATTGGTGCCAAGTGAGAAATCCGCCCTTTTTCTCCGTGTAATTGGCAAGCAGCTCCTTTTGTCCGGTCATGTGTTTGGAGCAACCAGAGTCTAAATACCACACATGACCGATCTGCACAAAATCAGACAGATTTAGGTACCCATTTGTAAATGGGTCCATTGGGGTTAGTTGACATTGCACCTTTGGGTACCCACTTGAAGTGAGACTTAGTGGTGTTAGTCATATGTTGTTTAGGAATCCATTTATAAATAGGTGATGATGGATAAAAGTTTTGATGAGAATTATATGAATTTTGCATGCTAGGAAAATAACCATAATCATAATCAATCGGATTCATGCGCACAAAATCATTCACACCGCAATTGGAACAACAAAGTTGATTACTAGAAAATTTAATTAAATGTCGAAATGAATGAATTTTATAAGGAAATCTAAAACGATTATGGTTTCTTTTGACATTTTAATGAGAAAAATTGTCTTGTTTGCGGGAGGATGACTTTGTTGTATCCGTGCCCTTTTTGACCCAAACTTGTTTGGTTTCTAGAGTATGAACCGCTGAAACATTAAGAGGGACACGGTTAGTATGATTTTTAAATAAATGAGTGTTGTGATTTTGACTCGTGGAACACTCCGTTGGTTTCTCCAGAATAGAAACCGATTCCATTGGTTGTTTGCCTTTGTCTAAAAACTCCGTGTGAATTAGAAGTACAGGATTAAAGTCAAAGTCAACACACATGTCTTTTAAACACTCGTCCGATTCAAGTGAAGATTCATTAGAAAGGGCATCTAATTCATCATTGATTTGTTCGTCGGAAAAGGAACATTTTTGTTTTGGGGGAATATAATTTGGATTGCTTTTGAACAACTCTTTGCAATCATTTAAATAATTGCTAACGAAGGCTTTACATGTGGATATATTTGAAATAGTATCATTTTCATGATTTTTGGTGAATTGTAAAGTCTCGTTTTCATGTTGTTGTATTTTTGTTAAAAATGATTCTTTTTCCTTTTCCGCCAGGGAACGCTCAAATTCCAACACTTTTTCAAGTTGAATAATTTGCTTCTCTAAAAATAGAGTGGGAATGTAGGGTTTACATTTAGGAATTTTATTTTGAAGTTCCTCGGCAGAATAAGATGGAAAGTAGTCGTTTGGGAGAGATTCTTTTGAAGATTCCTCTTCTACTATTTGAGGGTAGCAGAATGGAATTTGAAAGAAACTTTTGTTTTGTCTCTTCCAATCTTCCCTTTCTTCGACATTAGGATCCGACTTCATAAATTGAATTTGATAATCCGGACCAAGGTTCAGATATTCGAATTTATAAATTGTCGGAGTATTATAGATTGCCTTTTCTAAATGTTTCGGGCTTTCAAATCCTAACCCGACTTTAGAACTTAAATCTTTCGGAGCATTTAAATGAATGGTATGTTCAGTTTGACCAATTTTGTACAATTTTAATTCCAAATCTTTGATTTTTTAAGAGGTCTTGTCTTTGAAAACTAACAAAGTCAAACTTGACTGAAAATTCTGCAATCTCACCTTTAGATTTGTTAAGTTGAAGTGTGAGATCAGAATTTTGTTGTTTTAATAAATCATTTTCTTCTTGAAAAATCATTTTCTCCGTTTCTTGATTGTGAGCTATACTCTTAGAAGTTACAAGTTCGGTTTGAATAAGAAGCAGTTGATTATGATTATTTTCTAGGCGTGCTTCTAGGATGGAAACCAAGAGTTTCTCGGTTTTCAACTTAGAGTGTAATTCATTTAATTTGCACATCAGATCATTCATTTGAGATACAAAAGCATCATAGTCAGAAGGGCTTACCTCGGGCGTGTAGTCGGAAGCGTGTGACGGATTGTCATCAGAATAAGCCATCAAGCTGAAATGTGCTTGGGTATCCTTTTCCATAGCATCATCATGATTTTGGTTGAGTCATTGTTCATCTTCAGCTAAAAGAACTTTGTCGGCCTCTCTTTGCTTTTCCAACATTAATTTGTATGTGAAGTAGCTGGAATCTTGGACTATCGGCTTCTTGCATTCTCGTGCTTAGTGGCCGGATTTTCCACAGTTATAGCATAGGCTCATCTCACCTTTAAACTTATCTTCGGGTTTGGGTGTTGAGCGAGGTTCTTCTCTTCTTTGCTTGGGCTCAAACATTGCCTTTCGCTCATGATTCTTTGATCCCGAGGCATACCTTTGTTGATTAGGATTTGAGCGACGTGAGAACTTTTGTTGAAAAGACCTCGTAAGGAAGGCCAGCTGTTGTTGAAGTTTGGCAATTTCAGGATCATAGTCAAAGTCTTCTTCTTCTAAATCAGGAAACATCTCTTGAGAATTGGAAGAAGAGTCTTTTGCCACCAATGCAATTGGATCAGAGTTCTTCTTCGTGTTTGACCCCATCAACTCAAGGACCTCCTCTTCATCTTGTTGAAGAGTTTCATAAACCTCGTGCAGATCGAGTTCAGCCAGATATTTGTTGTGTTTGATTTGATTAGCAAACCGGCGCCACTCCGGTTGAAGATTACTAACAAATTTGACGTTGTACGAAATGAGTATAAGTGTTCGTAAGACTTTCTCCTTCTTTAGCCTTGAATTCTTCGTATTGAGAGATGCAATTAGTGATCTTGAGTTGTGTGCCAATTTTAGTTCCAAGCATGAACTTTTCGATTTCCTCCCACATTTCTTTAGCCGTTTTCTTGTGGCTATCAATGCTCATGTATATGTTGTTTGGGAGGCTCATCAGTAGATATGATCGGGCTAATTGATCACCTTTCATTATTTTCTTTTCATTTGCATCCCATGCATGTTTTTGTTTTACTTCCCTTCGTGCGGCCACCGGAGGAGTATTGTTTGGCATGGCCGGAAAATCTTGATAGAAAGTAGGAGGAGGACCTTCCTTTATTGAACGCATGATCTCATAGGCATAATCATTGTGTTCAATAAAGTCCAGAAATCGATCCTTCCATTGAGAATATTCCCCCGGAAAGAGAATAGGGGGTTTGATGTCTGAACCAATTGCCATGGCTTCACGGGTAGTCATTGTACTTTATTAATTGACCTCGATCAGTGAGTTTTTTAAAATTTCTGAGTTGTCACATGAAACAGTGGGTTTTTATCGATAGACAAAGGATCGACAAAAAGGAATTGTCGATATGGGTCTGAATGATGGGGATTTTATCAGGTGTTCAAGACTCGATAACAAATATTGTCGAGTGAAAGAGACTCGATAAAACTTTAAAAAAATTTGAGTCGATAAAACAACGTATTGTCGATCACTGAGTGCTCGATAACTTTGGTTTTCTCGATAGGATACTGAGTCGATAAAATTTTGATCGATTCCTTAAGTCTCGAAAAAATTGTTGTCGACAAAAAAGGCATCGATAAAAGATCAAAGATACTTAATCTGAGTTTTCTGTAATTGATAAACCAGAAAACAAGAACAAAGGGTTCTTGACTAAAAAGAAAAAGTCTTTTTATGGACAAGAATGTATAAGTTCTCGAGTTTCTTATTTGTTCAATCACTGAAAAATCAAAATTACAAGAGTTTATGATTTTACTAGGGAATTCTTGAGTAAGAAAAGCTGTAGGAGTTACTAGTTCTTGAGTTTTCTTATGTAAAGAAATTCAAAAGTAAATAAAATAAACTAGAGTAATTTTAATTAAAAATGATTAAATATTTTGTGTTTTAGTCGATAAAAGTTTAAAGAACAGCAGTATGAATCGATAAAAACTAATCGAGCAGAAGTATGAGTCGATAAAAATTTATGCAACAGATGAATGAATTCGAGAAAACACAGAAGTAATATTCGAGAAAAACACAAAGAAACAGAGATAGTAATCGATGAAAATTAATAGGCAGAAGTATGAATCGATGAAAAAGACATGATTTTTTATCGGGTATAATGATGATTAATGGGACTCGACAAAAACTCAAGAAAAAGAAAAACGCAGAAATCGAAAAAAATACCTTCTGTTTCGTGGAAAACCTCATAAAATCGTAAAAACTCAGATCGTAGGCTCTGATACCACTTGTAGATCCCAGATTAACAAGCACAATGATATAATAAAGGTTAGATAATAAAATTGATACGAACAAGGAGGTTTTGAATGAATACCATAGTCGTATATCTCTTGAAGTGTATATCGATTACAGGGAATAATAATTAGAATCTGCTCTATGGTAATCGATTTTAAAACATATTGAATACCTAGACTCCTATTTATATTGAAAGGTTTAATCTAATTAAGGAAGGAATGAGTTTAAGGAATTATAAACTTCCTTTTACATTTAAGCATATTCATTCCTTATTTTGACACAATAAAATATTAAACTTAACAGAAATTGGCATCTTCACCAGTTAGATGTAAAAAATGTGTTCCTTAATGAAGTGTTAACAGAAGTAGTTTAAATGGACCAACCACCTGGATTTATCGAACCTTGCTTTCCGCATCATGTTTGTCGCCTAAAAAAGACTCTATGCGGATTAAAACAAGCTCCCCGTGTGTGGTTTCAACGATACAATACTTTTCTTCTTACCATGGGGTTTCACTGCAGTCTTGCGGATCCATCCTTGTTTTATTATCATCGCAACTTCTCCAACGTCTATTTTCTTGTGTACATAGATGATATCATACTTACCGAAAATGATGTGTCTCTGATTAATTGTTTCATCTCTCGAGCAAACAAGGAGTTTGCTATCAAGGATCTCAGCCGCCTATATTACTTTCTTGTCTTGGAAGTCACCCATACTAACAATGGTGTCTTTTTGGCTTAAACAAAGTATGCCTGACATCCTTTCCCGATCTAATCTCTTGGATTCTAAACATGTTGCCACTCCATTAGTTGTTCGACAATCCTTGACGAAAGACGGGAATGTGTTTCATAATCCTACCCTCTATCGCACCCTAGTCGATGCTCTACAATATCTAACCATCACACGTCCTGACTTGTCCTACGCCGTTAATCACGCCAGTCAATACCTTCACTCACCTATCGATGATCACTTTTTGGCGGTTAAACGTATCCTACGTTATGTTAAAGGGAGAATGCACTTTGGAATCTATTTCACTCGACACGATGACCCCATGCTTATTGGCTACTCAGACGCTGATTGAGGACGGTATGATGGCACACGTTGCTCCACGTATGGATATGCTATCTTTTTAGGAGGCAACTTAGTTTCATGGAGTGCTAAGAAACAACCCATTGTGTCAAGCTCTAGCTGCGAATCTGAGTATCGGGCCCTTGCTAATTCCGCCAATGAGCTTATTTAGGTTACTCACTTACTTCGTGAGATTCGAGCTTTACCTCCTGATCCCCCACTTCTCCTCTGTGATAATATGGGTGCTTTATTTCTTGGCCAAAATCCAATTGCACATAAGCAGACTAAACATATTGATATCAACTACCATTTTGTTCGGGAACTTGTTTTGGCAGGAAAAATTCATACACGGTTTTTTCCCTCTCATCTTCAACCAGCGGATATCTTCACCAAAAGTTTGGCACGCACGACATTTGATCCCACGCTTTGCTGTCGCCGAGGGGGGGGGTGATAAGGAATGAATTTGCGATAATCATAGAAAATATTTGTTTTATTTAATTGTAATTGTCTTGGCCTAAATTAGATAATCTAGATTGTTTTAATCCTCTTGTAAACTTGGCTATATATACAAAGTTTTCCAATCACCCAAGACACAGTGATTGAGAGTTCATTATAGCATTATTGCCTTCTAAAAGACTTGACATGCATTGTTGGAGAATAGAGGCAACACAATTTTCAAGGAGACCCCTTAGGACCCAATTTAGCCGAAAATCTCATGGGGGTGGCCGGGTGGGGGTTTGGAGTGTCTTGCACACTACCTTGGTCCCATATGTTATCTAGAAACTTTTATAAAATATCGCTTATATTTTATAAACTTATATACTTTTAATTAAGAACATACACTATGTTTTAATTAAAATAAAATCATCCAGTATGATTTTAATTTAACACACAAAATACTTATCATATATTATTAGTTCATAAAATAACAAACTTGAATGATAATTTGCTAGAGTTGAATTTATTTATCAACAATTCAATTGTTATAAATATATTCAATAAGATGCGTTCTTGTTATTAGTGTGACCTTTTAGGATCATGTCATTGGCAATGACATTTTATATTGTGCCTTAGGCATATAGGAGCAACGTATATATATATATATATATATAATAAAATCTAGAAGTACGACAATGCTAGAAGCACGACAACGCTAGCACGAAAAATCTAGGAGCACGACAATGTTAGAAGCACGAAAAATTTAGAAGCACGACAATGCAAGCACGACAAATCTAGAAGCACGACAAGGAAAACATGAAAATCTAGAAGTACGACAATGCAAGCATGACAAATCTAGAAGCACAACAAATCAAGATTCTCTTATCCACTTTCAGCTATCCTTATAAATACGATTCTCTTATACTCCTTCAGCAATGGAGCAGAGATAGACACAGGAGGTTAATTCTTCTTCCAAAGTATTTGAGCACAACAACTTCCAACAACAACATATTCTCCTTCGGCAATGGAGGTAGACACCGAATCTGCTTCTTACTGGACCAACTAGCCAACTTTCCACGAAGTAGTTGGGAGCTTCCAGTGCTGCTCTTTCGATTGACCTTGGATCCTACATAGCAGAATTTGAATAGTCGATTAGTTCATAACCTTAGTCTTTGGGATACCAAAGACCTAGGTGTAAGGTACCTAAAGGTTCGTTTAACCGCGGCCAAGTGAGATTAATTGGGATTGGCTTGATAACGAGCATAAAGATTCGTTTAACTGCAACAAAGTGAGGTTCTTATATTCAAGTATTGTAAAGAAATATCTCAAAGAAAATACTAGTGTTGGCTTCTAGATCATCCTTTAAGATAATTCAGAAGACGTTTCATCTGATCAAATACATCCAGAAGTTGTAGCACCTTCTAATCAGGTCAATCAGAAGTTGGCATATACTTGGAAGAATTTCGCGTTGCACCGTGTCAGGCTTACCTGAAACATTGTGGGGGGAAAGCCTAGTCAAAGGTCAATTGTTTTAAGTAATCCAGGGATAAAAATTGTTTTTACTCTTATGTGCTTAATTCCTCCCAGTCACTTACGATGGTTCAACAGTGGCCCAATCGCTTTTGACGAAACTCCCCACTCCCTCGCTCGAAAGTCACTCCCTCCATGCATTACTTGTTTTTGTTACCCCTGGTATGTTTCTTGCAATCATGCTACAACTGGTTGATGGTTTTGTTATATATATATATATATATCTCAATTTCTTGTTCTTTTAGCTTAAAGACAAATCAATTCACATAAAGTTAATTTTATATATGCTCAAACAAATCATCTAGAAGGAAATTACATATAAAATAACAATATAATTTTTTATTCAATTAACCGATATGGTAAAAAAATAATCTAAACCGAAACCAAAACATACCTTATTTGGTTAAATGGTATGGTAAAAAATTGAAACAAAAATTTACCTTATTCGGTTAACTGCAAACAGAATAACCCGAAACCGTTTTGGTTCGAGTAAGTTATTCGATTTCAGATTTTTTTCGTACCCCTAGGCTCCAATCATCTATGTTTCTGACTCTGCCACTATCGCTGCATGAGGGTCTCTTCCAAAAGCGTTTATTTCACTTTACATTTGTCCAATGCTGATTTCACCATATTTTCCTTGCCTGTTTTGGCCCCATAACTAAATGTTTTGAGGTGCTTCATTTCTAAGTTTTTGGGGAAAATTTTGATAAACCTTTTCAGAGTCTTTTTGTGAGAAATATTGTGTGTAATAATCTTTGATGTTTTATCTCATTTTTTTGTGTAAGATCTATGATAATATGAATCATATGGCGTCTTAATCTGCCATATTGTTCTTTATATATTTCATTATTTGTTGATTTTTTGAGCTTCAACAATTCATTCAAGTTAACCACAAGACTTGTGGCGTACTGGTTAAGGCTTGTGGGGGATGAGGCTAGATAACCCATCTACCCCAGGTTCGAATCCAGACGCAAACAACTTGTGGCCACTGAGAAATTATCTCAGGGCTGCATGCTTTAACAGTCTTAAAATTGTCAGGGATTAGTCTAGGCAAATGCCTAGGATACCCTTTCCAAAAACAATTCATTCCAGTTCTTTTAGTATCATCAAATTGAGATATGGGATCAACATTAAAGGAGTTTTACATTGCTTCTTTTTAGTACTATATTCTTTGATATATGAATCATATTGCCTTCTGCTATTAAATTCCAAGTAAAGATTATTGGATAGTATTGTTCCTTTTTAGGCTACTATTCAAGTTAGCCCTAATAAAATTTGTTTTCTTGTGTCTAATAAGAGGTTAAAATCTTTTACCGTGCATCTATTGAACAAGAGGCAAAGTGACCTCTTAATGTGTTCTTATTTCTCTAAAAACCTCTTCATAATCTCAATATATTCCAATGTATAAACATTATTATGGATCTAGTTTTCGCATATATTTTTTATTTTAATAATCTACTTCTTTTTGTTACTTAATTTGTTAATAAATAATTTATTTTAAAATAAATATTTATACACAAGCAAACTAAAAACAAATTTTAAATTAAATAAGTTAACGACAATATTTTGACGATTAATTATATATTTAATTACTATGTTATTTATCGTATCATAAGTTATATTTTACAACTTTTTGTAATAATGATAAATAATTAGGTGAAATTATTGAAAAGATGTTAAGTTTTCAACAAATAATTCGAAATACCTTAACTTCTTAGAACAGGTCCGAATCAAATAAAATGACTAATGTTGAAAAAATTGTTGTTTAAAAATAAATTTCTTTATAATTATTTTACATATTTATGAGTGTGAATAGAATTCTTTATATGACAATGAATAAAATAGATAAACATAAACATTTAGTTATTTATCAGCTTATATAAACAAATAATCTTATTCATTCAAACTTCATTATCAATCAGTGGTGTAATAAAACTTTAAATTTCAATACCTATTGAATAACAAACAACACAATAGTCATCTTCAATGTCAAGTGTCAACTTCACTTTCTTGAGCTCGAGCTTCAATGCCAAAGTCTATAAGATTATCATCAAAGGATCTTCTTTCGATCATACCCTTCAATGTTGAAAGCTTCAATTTGAGTGTTTGACGTCTTCAACATCACAATTTAGGTGATTCCTTAGGGGAGGGCGGGCCCAGGGCCCACAAGAAATAGAGACCCAAATATTTTTTCGAATTCAATGTTATTTCTGATGATAAAGCCAATATATTGAAGAAGAAAAAAATCATACTTATCGAGACCCCATTTTACATTTCTCCCAGGGCCTATAGCTTTATTAGGAACACGGCTATTTCAATGACAAATTAACCTTCAATAATTGAGTTTCCATTATTGGATCTTCAACATAAGTGAATCAAAATTATTTTCAAGTGTAGGTTATCAATCACCAAATGGGGATTCTATGTTTGCAATAATACAACAAAAATGATTCAAGCTATATCTCAACTCAAACCGTTAAAAGATGATTTTTGAGATGTGGTTCTATAAACACTTATACAAGGGTCCTTACGCTTGCCAAATGATCTTCGATCTAAACCTTAACACAACGCATGTTACCTCCTTAGTAGCTTTAAAACGTCACCAACAAGATGCAATGATCCAGTTACAAGAACCTGCAAATATGACTTCACCATCTTTACTCATTTAAATAAAACGCTACAATAAACTTTTCTTTTTCTGATAATTGTGGGTGTCTTGCCCAACTTCCTTAACTAACCAACCTTAATGAAAACGTAAATATAGCGGGAGATTTGATTATCCCATCCCATTGGGTAACATGGAATTGGGATATTCCTTGTCTACTCCACGGAATTGGGATATTCCCTAGTCTTTATCTTTTTTTTCCTCAAAAAATAATAATATTATTAATAAAATATATGGCATTATAAAAAACATACTACAATTTTTTATAATTTTGGTAAAATACTATATTTTTGTAGAACAACATATAGTCAAATACAAATTATTATAAATTATCATGTTTCTTCTTTAAATGGCTCAAAATGAATTTTTTTTTATCTTATTTAACTAAGGGGACGGTGAGCACGGAATTTTGTGAACTATTATAGTCTTGGGAATGTAAAAAATTGGTTTGATGTAGATGTGTGTGAGGAGAAATTGTAGGGGTGCCATTAACCTCCCCTTAACTAATTAAGAGATCCAACAATTGAAGATATTCAACCTTGATAATAATTAGGGCAATAGGCTACACATTAGATAAAAACAGGTTTAAAATCATGATTCGTTGGGATATAATTTATTATTTTAAATACTATAAAATGTGTCGGCATCCAATTCGGCATTCCCCATCCCTGGTCAACTCAAGTATTCCTTGGTCAAACTGGGTTTCCTACGGGTTTTTTTAATTAATCTGGATATCCAACCTGCTATGCGAGCGGATTAAGCCCGGAACGACCACCCGCTTCGCAGGTAGCCCGAAGTCACCGCATTTGAACCTCCGTGGCCACAAGGGAATTTTTATTCCTGCTTGGTTTCGAACCTGGGACCTCAGGCACTTTTGACCTTTGAAGCCCAAGCTCAAACCAAAACAGCACCACCCTTGTGGTTCCCGGCGGGTTTTTTGTACCATATCTAATGTAGGATGCCCCGCTTAGTACATAATTACGTAAAACAAAACAAACCCAGTATATCCCACTCGAAAGTAAGGCCTCGGGTGTAAGCAGACCAACGGACTGTCATTAACTCCTGTATGGATAAAGTTGTCTGTGTGAATTAATCTATTTGTATAGATTCTGAAGGGTTTTCTTTGGGGAGGTTTTTCCAATAGATAGAAGGTGCCTGTTTTTTAATTGGGAGGGGAAGCTTTGGAAAAAAAAACTTGGCTTTTTCTGCATAAAAATAAGCCACTTTCTATATCATTAAGCAACTACCAAAAAGTGATGTATAGCTGACCGAATAAATTGGGACTCCCATTAAGCTCATTAAAACAGGACCCAAACAGGACCCAAGTACTGGACTTCTAACCAGTAAAGACCTTTGGCTTGTATAAAGTGAAAAGGAAATAAGAAGTCAACCTGAAGCTTAAGCGAAGGGTTTTCTCGAGCAGAATTTCTTAACCAGGAAACAGCCAAGGGTAGTGAGGGGAACACTGCACTGCAACTAAAGTTTCCATTTGCAGGATTGCAGCGAGAGATATCATCATCATCGTAAAGGAACTCAGGGGGTGGCAAAATCTTTTCAGCAGCTTCCATCTTCACATTCTTGTTCACCCCAAAGTCTGCGTAAGTTTGTTAAAACCAGAAATTAAGATTTTGTTTTCTCTCAGATCTTTGGTCTGTGTAATAACCCGTTTTCACAATTCTTATAATGATAAGATTATGACTAATTAGTATTTCATCTCTATAGTTGCTAATCAGATAGGGTCAGTTTCACGGGGAAATGCCAAAAAAAGAGAAAATTGAAGAACACCCTGGGAGCCCTCCATCTGGACGGTAGGCACAAATGCATACAGGTAATTTGTAACATGCATTGATGCATAGAAAAAAAAACAGTTTCCATCGTTTGTATGCATTTGTGCATACTGTCCGGAACGGTGGCATTGATAGAGAACCGGCCATCGATCCATTATTGGATGACCAATCAAGTGGGCCATTATTATATGATGAGCCCAACCAGCCTAAGCCCTGGAAAGTGTACTACCGTAGAAGGATAAGAGGACAGGTGTAAGGCTATGATGATAGAGATGGTTACACTTGCTTTTGGATGAGAGAGAAGGTTATAAATAAGAATGCTTCTTGGAGAGAGAGGGGGCATGAGAGAATTTACCTTTTTCTAGAATCGGCTATTGTTTAGCTTGGGCAGGAAGGTTCACCATCCTGTGGGTTCTTTTTTTGAATTGTTTCTTTAATCTTTGAATATCAATCAGCAACCAATTCTCCTCGTCTCTTAAAATTGAATTATGTGTTTGATTCTTAACAGGCTCCCTTGAGTTTTCCCTTTTTAGCGTCTTTCCCTAAACCACCCTCTAATAAGATATTTTCTTATTTTATTCAAATTATCCTCTTTGCAATGATATCAATATTGATATTACAATCTTAAGTTTTGTACCCAATGTAAATATCTCCTTATCGGATGACATATCTCAAATCATATATCATCATACTTAACACTTATCTTTAAGATAACTAAATGGTCATAATCTTGTCATTATTGTAATTGTGAAAACAGGGTGTTACAGTTCGATTCCTATTTTGTGAAACCTACTTCCAAAACCATCATTTTGGTATCTTATCTCAAACATTTAGACTGAAGTAGGAATTGGATCGAACATTCATACAATTGGCCCTTAAAAAAACAAACCTCTCCCATGAATACTTCTTTCCCAAACTCTCTGGAGGTTGAACTGCCATGCCAGATCTTTGGAAGGGATGTTTAAAGGGATGTCTGAAGAACCAGAAGTGACCTTGCTGTAAGTCGAGATACTTGGGACAAAAATGGCTTTCGAGAAATGAGAACCTGTTCATGTTAACATTAAATAGATAAAAAAAATTCCAATATATTGAGAAATAGAAAATAACACATTTAGTAAAATATTAAAACATAAACATTAAGAAATGATAACAAGGTAGGTTAAAACTTTCGCAGTGTGGTTTGTGGTTTTTGAATTATGAAACTGAACCCCTACCAAGATGGTTCAGCAGCTATGCTAAAATAGAGAAAAATGAGATTTTAGCAACTTTTTGCTCCAAGAGCGCTATGCTATCATGTATGCTAAAATAGAAAAAAGATGAGAGAGAAGATAAAAATCTCCAAATTTGGAGAAATCTCTGAAACCCATTTTTTAAGAAAGAGAAATAATATTGTAATCATTCCATCAATAAAAGGCATTGAAATAAAAAATTTAGGAGAGAGAAATAATGTTTTATTAATATATTGATTATTTTGATAATACAATAAATATTACAATCTCTAAAATAGAATAGCTCTTGGAGTTAAAAGTATTAATATATTAATCATTCCATCAATAATGTTTTTCTTTACTCTATTTTAGAAAAAATATAGCATAGCTCTTGGAGATGCTCTAAAGATGCAAATGAAATTTGAGATAATGAACTCGCACTGAATTCAATATGCAGTGTGGAATGACAAAATACATTAAAACCGGTAAATCAATCGTGGATTTCATTTTTTGGTAAGAATCTCCACAGTAATGTCTCTGTTAGATTTTCCGGTCGAAATACGGGAAAAGTCCATTCAAGTTTGAATTCAAGGAAGTTAAAGCAGAAGTCTAATTTATCGTAGCTGTACCTAACACAATACTCTTACCACGCCTTTTAGGTTAGGAAATCAAATACAAGAAAATAAAATATTAATAAACGTGATTTAAGGTTACACATCAATAAACATGTCTACAAATAAACTACCCAGCAACAGATATAAGCAAAGGGTTGTACAAAAGTTTGAACTGAATATATAATTACTGAAAGTTAGATAATCTCAATTACAATCCCTTAATAAAGTTTTTTTTTTCTAAAAAATGCCACAAGTGTTGAGAAAATCATGAGTGAAAATAATTTCAGTCAACAATAAAGTAAAGTTAAAATTTCATTATTTATGGATTTCTATAAAATTATATAAATTTGACAATTGATAAGCAAGGAATACCTGATGATGCACATATATCCACAAGTCTTGGAAGTATAATTTCTGGATCTCTCATCTCCATGCAATTAAATAACAGAATCTGAAAGATAAAATTTGCATTACATAAGCAGCTGTCTCATTAGTCCCACATTCAAGATACATAACATCCAAAAATGCAATCAAAATAGGTGAAATGAGAAAGCAAAAGAAGTCATGTATTCTGTAAAATTACCCTTTTTGGTATTGTTTTAGATTCATTTTTTCGATTTGAATGTTGAATGCAACCATTGCTGCAAACTTCTCCAACCTCAGAAAACAATGATAATGGTCTATGAATCTTTTCATTGACAACATTAGAAAACCATTTGGCACAAGCATCAATGCTCTCAGGACTATGAGCTCCATCCAAGTAAAAGATCAACTCTCCACAACTTTCATCGTTTCTTATTGAGTCATCAACTATTTGAGCCCTTCCGGAAAGATGTGCAGTTGAAAGACCTCTTAAAAATGCTTCTGGTAGACTATTGTCTGCCGAATACTGAGTTGACACGCGATCCAAATTATTAAATATTAAATAATGCATCAATAAAGAGGGTTGGGCTCCCATGAGAATGATACTTTCAACTACCTTGATTACTATTTCTATCACTAGGGTCAGGTTCTGGGGAAAACCTCAAAAAAAGACAAAACTGAAGAAGACCCTAAGAGCCCTCCATCCGGACGGTATGCACAAATGCATACCGGTAATTTGTAACATGCATTTGTCCATAGGAAAAAAATGTTTGTATGCTTTTGTGCATACTGTCTATGCACAAATGCATATCGTCCAAATGGATCCCAGGTTGTTCTTCAGCTTTTTTTTCTTTTTTGAGGTTTTCCCCTGAACCTCCCTCTCTATCACCAACTGAAATAAAAATTTCATGAATGTGGAAGTGATTGAAGGTAAATATAAAGGTGAAGATGAATCAATTGAAGGTAGGTGAAGGTCTGTGCTATTTTAACCGTCAGATCAAAAATCAACTCATCCAAAGGCTCAGAAATGTTCTCACCATTCTCAGAAAAACTTTTATTTTCACACGATCCCAAATCCAAGAAAGAAAAGTGTAAAGGTACCATATGTTAGAACTTACATTTTGGGACAGCTTTTCCCAGTTTCCTTTGGTATTGAGCCAACTTTTACAAAGAGAAACAGCAAGGCCAGCATTCACAAGCTGGTGATCGCCAGATAGACTTAGCTTCACCCCATTCAATCTCTGGTATGTAAGTGGTTCTATTACTTGCAATGGAACCTTCATTGATAGAATAGAACGATAAATTTCAATACAAAAAACAATTATATACTCTGTATGACTGTATCTTGTATGTATTTGTTCATCACAATTGCAACAATTATGAAAATTAAAAATATAAGTTTTCTTTTATAGTTTCCTGGTTCTATTTCGTTTTAGGACTCGAGAATGTTTTGTGGTCTTGTGTATGATGATGATCAGTGTAATCCGCTACCATAATAATAAAGTAACTTTATGATTTCTTGTGTGAGCTTCATTCTCGATAACGAACATAAACTTAATTAACTACCTTTTTCATGTTTTCTAGTGAATAACCATACAAGCCAACTTAACAAAAATACAAAATGCACATACCGAAGAAAATTAAATTTGCAATGGAGAGAGAATATACGACATCAGGATCGATTCTATGTTATAAATGAAGTAAACTATATAAGCAGTATTCTATCATGGATCATATGATTCAGTAGGTTTTTTTTACCTGCACTTCAACATGTCAAGTGAGATTAAAAGGACACGAATGATGACACGTATGCCCCTTATAGACATAAGGGTTGGGTTCCAGTGAGAAGTGAAGTTATCGTGAGAAGGGTAAGAAGGGATCTCCACCCTTGGATGTACACTTGGATGAGATGCAGCGAAATGAGGTGTACCGAGATGCACCGGATCAATCCAACTCCCTTCTAAGACGCAATTCATGGGTGGGTATGAGATTAAAAGTGATCAAGGGCTCAGATCTCTTCTTACGCTTCTCACGTCTCACCTTAACTCTCCTTCTCACACGATCCCATGCCAGCCATAGACATCGATAGAAAGATAAAGAGTACCTCCAATTCATGCGCCACCTGCTTAAGAACACCCATTGCTTCAGGAAGCTGAGGTACGGTGAATGCAGGAACTTGAGGCTTCAAACAAGAAGAGACACCAAACCAGTTCAGACAAATATTTGAACGAGAAGAATTTCAGTAAAAAATTGGAAAACTAAAAGAAACCCATATCTAGAATTGTTTTAAGGGAGGGAGGTTCAGGGGAAAACACTAAAAGGGAGAAAACTGAAGAACACCCTGGGAGCCCTCCATCCGGACAATATGCACAAATGCATACAAGCGATAGAATCGTTTTTTTATCTATGCACAAATGCATGATACAAATTACCAGTATGCATTTGTGCATACCGTCTAGATGGAAGGCTCCCAAGGTGTTCTTCAGTTTTCTCTTTTTTTGGCGTTTTCCCCTAAACCTGACGCTAGGTACCTAATTATTTGTACCTTAAATATCCCAGCTTTATGCAAAGCAATTTTTTCCAGGGTATCTCCTACAGATCATTATATTGGCAATCAACGTCATTTAGAAACATAAAAAGGAACCCATGCTTTAGAAATCTATAACATCCATGCATCATGAAAACTATATGAGAGAGAGAGAAATGGAGGGAGGGAGGGAGGGAGGAACTCAAAATGCTGAGTTGATGATATGTTCACAAACAAATGAAGTACCAACCAGTATATCTGACTTGTAAGGAGTTAAGCAATAGCCAATAAAGTAGAAAATAATTTTAATAATTAAACCTGTACAAAAACAGTAATTTATTGAAGAGAAATCACCTAGAATTTCTGTGTGATCAAAGCCAAGAGAAGTAATGCCACACACTATAGGATCTTGGATCTGCAGGGTTTCAAAAACATCCAGAGTGTAGGATCAAAATTGGTTTATGTTACAATGCTACATTAATATATTATACAGTAGCACTCCACTAACAACTGTGATATTTATTTTCTAATAGTTGGAACTACAACTAGCACCATAGAAAGATAGCACCAGTGAAAAACACAGGATACTTTTTACTAAAATCTAATTTTCGCTTGATGATAGAAACCTAAGGAACTTTGAAGTCACATCTCCCCTCACCCCTAGTTAAAAATAAGTTAATGATAATTACAAATAAGAAGTTGAACTTTAGGGGTAATTTTGAATGGAAAACTATGTAAGAAAGGTTGTTGGACCTTCTTCCCTCAACCCTTTTCTTTCATGTTTTCATGGCAGAGATGATCAATCCAATTGACATGCCAATGAAGTTCTTGTATATCCCCATTGATGACAAATATGTGCTCTCATCTTTTTAAGGAGATAAAGAAGATAATCCTAAACCTCCACATCTTCATCATGCCTAGAAAACATGAAACCTTAACTACAAATAAGAGAGCACCTACCACATCAAAAATAAACATTACATGGATACAAACATGTACATACACACTCTCAATTAGCACACCATGTTTTGTTGAGCCCACTTAAAATGAAGATTGGATGATTGACAACCTCGTATCTAAACATTTACTCATTATTTGGGTTAGTTTGTATTTTGTGTTAGCAAGTGACACTGCTGTGAATGTATGAAGAAATCTTTAGTGAATATGGAAGATCTGATGTAACAGCAGTTGAACCATTGAGATATCAGTGAGAAGCCTTTCAACTTAATCAGTGGATCATGAAGAACTTCCAATGTCACTGATAACGGGTAGTTGGTAAGTGTAATCAGAGATTATATTATTCTTGCGTGTTACTTTTCTTGGAGCATTTAATAAAGAGCGGGTAGCATTTAGTAATGCATGACTGTCATTAATGCACCTCGGGCTGAAATCAAAGGCTGAAAATGGCAAAATTATAAGAAAGGATACATCTCCAAAGGATTATGTATCCTTTCCCAATGCCCTTTAATCTAAGGATTTCATATGTAAATAGAAGTGAAGGTAACAAGAATTCAAGAGAAAATCCCTCTACGTTTTCTAACAACCAAAGTATACGAGCTTATCATTCCAAGTCCTCATGCTTACCATAATCTTTGATAGAACATCTCATAGGTTGGGACTTGGGAGGATTACTGTAATGTTTGGATGGAACATCTGTTGGTTTTCACGAAAACATAAAAAAAATGTTGTTTTTTTGTAATGAAAACAAAAGGATTCTTTTGTCGTTTTTACTAACAAAGTAACAATAAGGGCAAAATGCATTACAATACAACAAACTCTGGTTTAGTTCCTATTTAGTGTAACAAGCTTCTTTTTTTCTCAATCAATGTAACAAATTTCCATCGTTTCCTATTTGTCAAATTTCTTTAATATAATTTTTTTTTGGAAAGGAGGCAGCACTGCTTGCAAATGAAATAGAAAAAAGGAACACTTAAATGGCGAGAGACTCCCTCCCAACGAGCATCTCCATCTACCAAATAGGACAAACCCCTAAAAACAAGATTTCCCTCTTAATTCTATTACACTTTGAATGACCTTCACTTTTTACACGATAATCCTTTCCCTCTGCCATTCACGTTCTCCCCTTCTCTGGCGACTACCATTCTTCTGCGGTGAACTTCACCGTTCTTCCATCCCAACCCATTGTTGCTTGTTTTCTTGTTTTCCAAGGTGAAGCCAAAAGCAGAGCCAACACAATTCTCCACATCTTTAACATCCAATCCTTCCATCCAAATTTCACAGTGCACAATCTCAACAATACCTAAATAACCTAATGTTATAAAGTACAAAAATTTATATAACCTTTATCAAGTGCTAGCAACTGGGTATGAAGTTTTGTTGTAATATCGAGTTCTAACTTCCCATAGTTATTTAGTTGATTCAAATGATGGAGAATTCAAACACAAGTAAATGAAACAAAAACCCAAGAACTTCATCCCTCCATCTTCATTAAAACATAAACTTGAGGGCGAGGGGGTCAACTAAATACATAATTGAACACATCTAAAATCAAGAACAATATCTCATCCAAATCTGGATCAGGTTTTGCTTCAGTGGAGCGGCATGGGGTTAATCAAAACCCAATCATGTTAAGAAGAGACGGAGACTAGGGATGTATGCGGGTTGGGTTGGGCTGGGCGGTTTGTGGCATTTATACAACCCAACCCAATTATAGCGGCTTGGAAAAATCTCAACCCGACCTAACCTAACCCAAACCAACCGGCAGGTTAGTAGCATACATAAATTTGACAAACGAAACATGATAAGTATTACTAAAAACATATCCAATGGAAGTTGCTACATTCATCCAAATATATATTTAATTGTTCAAGTCTTAGAATCAAACTTCAAAAGTTTGAATGATAAATAATTCTTCAAATCATCAATCAGAAAAGGTTGATGGAGATGTCACCAGAGAACTCGGATTGGAAAATGCCCCGGATTAAACAAAACCATAGACGAAAATACCCTGGACTAATCAAAAGGTCAATGGTGAAGAGGGTGTCGAAGAGGGTGGGGTCACCGACGTTGGAGTTTTGAGCTCTCGTCAGAATCGTCGTAAAGTTGCTGGAGTTTTGGAAGGAGCGTTCAAGGTGGGAGTGGGGGTTTCACTTGGTAAATAATGTGTTAGGTTTTGTTTTTTTTTTTTGTCTTTTTGTTCTTTTTTTTAATTTTCTTACACTTGTACACTAGCATTAAAAACTTACACTTAATTTTTGTTGGCATGGACTTTAAATAAATGTTATGTCATATAAACTTGTGCCACCTAAACTATTAACTTGTTTAAAAGGTAAGATATGTACAAAATAGGCGAAAATGAAAGTCCGATACATTGATTGAGGAAAAAAAAAGTTTGTTACACTAAATAGGAATTAAACCACAGTTCGTTGCATTTTGATGCAATGCAATTTGCCCTAACTAAAACAAAGTTGGCTATAACACAAACTGGACAAATTTTGTTGTAGGTTAATGAACTACTTTTTATGGGCCTATGGAAGTATCAAGTATGGAACTGAGCTAAATCTTTTGAGTGGTCAAACTTTATTTTTTGGGGGTCAAAACAAGATACACACACACACACACACATATATATATATAGACGAAGAATCGTGTGAGAATAGGAGTTAAGGTGAGAAGTGTAAGAAGTAATTTAGACCCTCGATCACTTTTAATTGGTGTTGATCTAATGGTTCAGATTAAGTCCCAAAATAACCCATGAATTAGCTTAGAAGGGTATTTTCGATTTCTCTTCAAATAGGATTGATCCAAGCGTGGAGATCCCTTCTAACCCTTCTTATGATGACTACTATTCTTACCGGAAACCAACTCTCTCTCTCTATATATATATATATACGTATATATATTGATAAAAAATTAAACATAATATAAAAATATTTTTGGTGAAATTTTATAAAGCATAAGCCTGCCCCTGATCTCAAGAAAATACTAAAGACAAGAAAAAGAAAGATCAAGCTTTTTTTCCAAGGAAATACTCGATCAAGCAGTTTTCCCAGAACATTTAACCAAGTGAGACAAGAAAAAAGAAGTTGCATTACCACATTTGTCGAATCATATCTTCCTCCAAGACCAACTTCAATAATAGCAACATCCACCTGTGAAGATAAATGCACTCAGTATACCATCTCATTAAAAAAATCCGTGTAATGGGTGTTCAATAATTATATGTTCTATTTTCAAATATATATGAATTTTTGGAAATATTTGTCAAACTCTAGGGTAGCTAAAGTATCTGTTATTAAGAGAAGTATAAGGGCCACATGTAGTGCCTTTCAATTAAGCTCCTGTAAACTAGACATTATAGCAGCCGGAATTCATATACAGTCTATTTTAGTCATCGAAGTGAACTTATATACAACTGTTATACAGGTTACCAACTAAAACTTTAAACCTAATGGTCTTTGGCCAAATGGTACCAATACATATCTACAACCCTTAGGTTGTAAGTTCAAGTCAATATAAAAACGTCTGTTTATGGGCGGTTTCTGAAAAAAGAGCAACTGACATTTGAACTTAAATAAAAAATTAGAGGAGCAACAGTATACCTTTTCAGATACAAATATCTTCAAACCCAATAGAGTAAGGAACTGAAAGAGTGGAGGCATTGGCAGGTCCTCTGTGACTTTATCCTGTCAATTTACATATCAAGGACACCAAAGTTTTCATGAGACCATGGAAATCGATTGGAGTTCATAAGACCTTTAACTTCCATAGTTTGGGTCATATTTCACTTCATGATTACAAAAACTTGCCAGTAATTGATCAAATAAGACCAGACCATTTGTCTATAGTTCATTATTCCATATATTACTTCAATGACAAATTTTAAATCTAGACACAATCTGGAGAGGAAGAGACCATTTGTCTCCATTTTATTTGGAACTTTTTTTTGGCAAATGAGATGAGGAACTAAAAAAGAATATGGAAGGGGAACGTCATAAAAATTTATCAAACATTTTTTGAATATTGAATGCCTTGGCTCATAAGAATGGAGTGAGGAGAGCTTGTACACGGTAAACGTACCCACCAACCGAATTAAATTTAAGGAAGATCAAACGGAAAGGCTCTTTATTTTTAATGTAACAAAGGGGTGGCACACACGCACGCACATGCATGCATACACGATATATATATATATATAGGGTTGGGTTCCGATGAGAAGAGAAGTTATGGTGAGAAGCGTAAGAAGGGATCTCCACCGTTGGATGCACATTAGGATGAGATGCACCAAGATGAGATACACCAAGATGCACCGGATCAATTCTCATAAGGAGCGCAATTCATGGATGGGTGTGAGATTAAAAGTGATAAAGGGTTCAGATTCCTTCTTACGCTTCTCACCTTAATTTCACTTCTCACACGATCCCATGCCTATGTATATATATATATATTACATAAGAGATCTAGTGTTAGGCATGAACTTACTTCAACATACCTCACACCCAAATAATAGGATCAAGACTACCCCCAGTAAATTGCATATTACAAACTACAGAAACCAATCACTCATACTCATACCACAAACACTGATGGTAATATTACCCAATAGAGTATAAACAAAGATGCACCAGAATAATAGGCCTTCACCATTGCTAGATATGAGATCGCTCTAATGCACAAGCCCTTAATCATTAGAAAAACAAGTAAAGGGGTGTTTCCACATCAAGGAAGATGGAGATAGAGGTGAAAATACTAGTTCTACAAATAAGATAATACCTTCAACCGGTTCCAACAACCCCAAAAATATAACAGAAATTGCCCTTCGGATATTTCCAGCCTACACTTGCATTGATAAGAAAATTGTTAGATGGAAAAACCTCGATTTAACATGAAAAATGATCATTTAACACATCTACCTACAGGATGATACGAGACTGCTCTTTTCTTGTACTCCATCACATATTAGATATTTAGATTCCACTTTTCAAAATTCAAACTCGGTCCTTACCAATGAAAAGAATAACATGTTCTATTAATAAAGAAGACTAATATAGTTGGTTTTAGATATTTCTGGTTTCCAATGTTTTCTTTCGCACTTGGATCTTTCTACTTTCATAATCATCCTTTCACGAAACACTTGACTCGCAAGAAGGCATGAGGGATTCTCTTAGTGGTCATAATTGATGATTATTAACGACATTAAATCTATATTTTGGTGCAAGCACATAACTGTAGAACTCATAAATCATCTCCTTGGCTTCCATTTCTATTTTAAGTGATAAAATTATTGATGTTAGTTGAAGAAGTCACAAATAACTAACCACCAAAGGAATTTTGCTAATAAGTAGTCACTTGCATGATTGGAAATAGGTATTTGGAAGATAAAATCTCAAAACAAATGTAAACAAATTAGCAGAGTTTTGTTTTCATGGAATAGTAGTACCTCAATCACATAAAAGATGACAATTCCATTTTAGATGCCCCATGTTATTATAACATTTTTTATTTTGGTAAAATCTCAAGCTCTTACTATATGATTGCTCATCGTTATTACAAACTATTGATGGTAGTGGTTGCGGTTCACATAGTTTCAGTGTTCTAAAAAACTCGCCGCGACAGCCGCCATGGCACGCCGTGGCTTAAGGCTTGTGTCTGACGCCACGTTATGCATGTGTCACGCCATGGCCTAATGACTGATTTTTGTGACACCATATTTGATTTTTCTTACCCTTTTAGTGTCTTTTTTTTAATATATAATCTAATTAAAATGCTTAATATTATTAACTCATTGAGTAATAGTAGAAAACAAAGGTTTATATATGTATAATATTATATACGATATATAAATTTGTCGCCATAAGACACGCCTTGAAAAACGTCATGGCTCGCCGTGGCTTCTAAGGCTTAAGGTTTGACCTCGCCGCGCCGCCACGCCACGCGTCACGTTATTTAGAACCTTGCATAGTTTCCTTAATTTTGTCCATATTGCTATGTTGTTAATTGATAACAGGGCAATAGTGGTTCTCGGCCATAAGCAAAATAGCGGTGGGAACTGCGGTTTCGATAATAACTACACATTTTTACCGCTATTTCACCGATATTTGAGGAAAATCGCGGTCCGTGACACCGATATTCTCAGTTGGGGCTCTTTTGAATCTAATTACATTTTTGTCTTCTTTTGGGCTTTAATTTGACTCGGGCTTTTATTTTGATTGGGGGCTTATTTTATTTTAATCTATTAACGGTCAACAAACATCATCCAGCATCCGATTTAAAAATATTTAGAATCTTAGGTTTCAATTTCTTTCTATCATTGTCAACAGTCAACCTTCTTCGACATTGTTCAAGTTTTCTATCATCGTTTATTAACACTTATTTCCTATTTCGTTTTGTGCAACTTGTTTAAGTTGTTGCTTTGATGTTGAAACTATATTTTCAGTTAATGCATATAATATGTTTATATGCAAACATATATTATATATATAATTGTAAGAAATATTATATGAACCGCTATTTTTGGACCGTTGTACCACCGCGATAACCGCTATTTCAAATATCATTCCTGACCACTATTTTGTATTTTGAGCGCTGTAACACCATCATTCCTGACCACTATTTTGTATTTTGAGCGCTGTAACACCATAGTTGTATTGAAGGATATTTGGATATTGAACTATAGTCAAATACTTCCGCTAAACTATATGCAGAGTAAAAAATTGTTTTCTTTATAGAATGGAAAACAGAAATATCAAAAGTACAAATCGAATTAATAGGTAGATGTTTGTTAAAAAGTGAAACAATGGAACACATATAGATACATACCCATTGAGACGGAACCTTTCTTTCACATCAATTAGATGAGGAGAAGTAAAGAGGCCAGTTCTAAAACCACACTCCCGTAAGATTGCTTCACAAAATGTGCATGTTGATCCCTGATAAATGAACTCTATCAGAAGTAACGACAAAATAGCGTGCATGTTGATTCTTGATAATGTGATATACAAACTTTATATGAAAAAGCATTATTGACAGTATCAGGTCCGGGTTATTTTTGTATGTATATTCTCAGACAATTTGTTCATGATATATACTGACACAAAAAATTGTTCATGATCTACAAAATGTAGTTCAAAGTTTGCAAAGTCTACATGTGTTTGTGTATGCATGCATAAACATAGGGGAGAGTTCATTTGAGAACTAAAAATAATTTGAGAGCCATGGAACTAATTTTATAGCATGTATTCATTGATAAATACACACAATAAATTTCATCAAAAAAAATGTATATTGTTAATGTGCATTCATCAATGTATATATACTATATATTCATGGATGAATATATTAACTTGTATTTGTATTATGTCCATTAGTATGTTCAACTATGAATATACACTAAAAAAATTGTTCAAACTATTTGTGGTTCTCATATGGACCGGGCTTCTCTCTCTATATATCTATGCTACCTTATAATGCATTTGAGTCAAAACTCTTAAGTACAATCCACAAATCAAAAAGCACTACCATTTTATGCATGACAGCATGAGTTTTAAAAAACTATGAATTACAACTTGCAAAGCCTATTGTACAAGTTGTTAAATGCAAAGGTTTTAACACCACTGAAAAGGTATGTTTCAGCACTTCTTTCTTGCAAAAAGACTTTCTTCCGTAGGAAGCTCTTTCTTCCTTTAATGTTGTAGAGCCCAAAATGCTTTTTAGTTTCAAACCCTTCTATACTTACTATTTCGTGTACAAGTAAAGGTTGCAGGATCCACTTTTCAGATTTTTCTTCCCAATTTCAATTCAAAGTTCAAAATCTAAACCCTAAACCATACGCATCTGTTAGTGCGTTTATCTGATGCTTTTTCAAGTCGTCCAGATCCATGCTTCAAATCAATTCAAGGTTTAAAATGAATGATTCCCGCTCTTCTTCAATTCAATCCAAGAGTTACACCTCATTCATCCATCTCTCGATCTCTACACTCCTTCCAGCCAATCCCAACTCACGCATGTTTCTTCTTCTTCTCTACATTCTCGGTCATCTGAAAGATTAAAAAAACTTTTCTAAGGTGGGTTTCTAGTTTTAAACTATCAAATGAAAAATTGGCGCCATACTTGTTGATTCGAGTCGCTTACATACTGATTAAAGAAGACTGACAAGGTGCTTTCTTATACTCAAAACCCTAATGTGTTCTTTTGTTTCAAATTGTTAGATTCTTATGAATGCTTTGTTTAATTTTTCTTTCAACTTAGGTGAATATGGAGATTTTAATATATGATGTGAGTGTGATTTTAATCTTGGAGATCAATTATTTTTATTGTTCATTTTTTTAGTTGCTACTGTTGATGTATTGCACATTTTGCAGTGTCGATCCCTTCAACAGGTGATGATGAACCATTGGCTAGTATGGTGTTAAAGATTCGAAAAGAGACTTGTTACTAGTCATGTGGTCCAATGCACCGGAATCCGCCATTCATGACTCACCTGACATGTTCTCGGCTTGTTTGTTGGTCATAAGTGTGGCTGAGGAGTTTAAAAGTTGTCCTATTTGCTAAGTTGCGCTTTGGAGAAAACTACATCCAGTAAAGAGGATGGTCCGGTCTTTGAGTTTGCGGAAGGGACTTTATTTTCTGCCATGCGTTGACTTCGAGGAACCCAATCAGCGGGTTTTTCATGGAGTTTTCAGCACGTGCTCTTCGTGTGATGAGGCTGCTGGCACTAGTCGCACCAAAGAGAAGGTTTTCGAAGTCCATGGTTATGAATAACTATGGCAGAACTTTCAGCCCCGCTTTGCCCTTCAAAAAGGGTTGGATTCATCATAGTCTTCTTCCAATGTCCTTCCCGACAAACTTCAGCAAATATGACATCAATTATTGGAAGGGGTTTCATGTTAAGAATGTGTCCACGGACATCGAGTGATAGATCAAGACCGGCTAGAAAGTCATAAGTCCTCTCCTTGGTAAGCATCTTTTTGTACAAATCAGCGTTGGTTGAATCTTTCCATTCGGGGTGAGAAAAAAGATCTAGTTCCAGCCAAAGCTTGGTTAGTGTATTGAAATAGGTTGTAACATTACCAGATTCTTGTTTCAGATTTCGTGCCCTAGTTCTTCGTTCGAACATCTGTGAAGAATCTTCAAGATTGGAGTAGGATAAGGCTATCGCATCCCAGATGGATTTGGTAGAGTAAAGTAGGTAAATCTTTGCGATATTGTCTTGCATAGAATTGATGAGCCAGACCATAACCATGGAGTTCTGGATATCCCATTCGGCAAAGGTGGGATCTGTGGACAAAGGTTTCTTAATGGATCCATCAAGGTATCCGTACTTGCCTTTTAAACGAACAACAAGCTGAACAGATCGAGGCCGTTGGAGGTAACTCGATCCAGAGAGCCTAAAGCTTGTAAATGTGGAGAGAAAAACTGTTTTCGAGATTGGCGGCAGTAGGATTATGGATCGGATATTCAGAACCAGAAGGCTTTTCAGAATCTGACAGCATGATTTTTGTCAGCTAAAGTCTCTAGAGCTCTGATACCATAAAGACTTTAGGAGAATGTGAATTTATATATTTATGTTAATTATAATTACAATACAAGGAAGAGATATATATACAAGAGAGAAAAGAGATAGTGAATATTATAAAGCAACTCCCTATTGAAGTCTAACTCTGTATTGGAGTCTATCTATAACAACTTAACACCTTTCCTTATATTCCAATATTTCTTTATATTCGAATTTGTCTACATAGTTCAACCCAATTAAAAAGATATTTCAGTCCAGATTAGAATCAGCTTCTATCTAGTGTAGATCAATTACTTAGAGCCCAATCAAAACAACAAGGAATTATGCAGTATCAAAATGACATATTTTTTCTGGCATTTTCCAATGATATATTTCTGCCATATCCATGATACAACCACCAGCTGTCTAAGCAGCACAATGCAGTTTGGATACCTACGTATTCGAACACGACATTTAAGATTTTAGCAACTTTCCAATTGGAAACTAGCTTATTTTACTATGGTCTTGTCGGAAAGTATAGTATTAGTGCATATGGATAACAATATAACACCAAATCACATTGGACTGCAGAACAAGAAATAATAGAGTAAAACAAAACAAGTGAAAATCTTTAAGTGTTGATGCTATGACTTAATATTCAGAAAGATAAAAATGAACAGGGGTACCTTTCCTTTAGTTCCAGCAACATGGATAATGTTAAGGTCAGCAATCTGTTCCTCTAGGCCTAATATCTGAAACTCAGATTCATGATAATATTTGGTCAGCTATCCGTCTTCATGATTCATATTATCAATGTATTAGTTTAAAAGCATAAAAGTCCTTTCTGTTTTTCTTTTCTTATGAATAAGTAATGTCATGGTAAAAAAGGTATATGATAAAAAGGTCAGCCTAGATTAAGTGGTAAATGAACAATTCTACTTTACTTCAGGGTGCTGAATTAACAGTCTAAATGACAAAAAATTAGCATTTTAACCCTCTATTAAGAAATCAATAGCCTGTTAGAATTGGGAACAGAACATAAATTATAAAACACTGTTGGGACTCTTTTCATAAGTAATAGGACACGCTTTAACTCTTCAAGACACTGTGTATGCCAGAGAGATGTTTTTAAAACAGAACCATAAAAACCCAATGGTATAATCACAACAAAAGTAATAACTGAAAATATTATTATAAAACAAGATCTATTGAAATTCAACATAGTTTGAATATAATTCTTAATTTGAAACATTTGTTACTAGCTGATTAGCAGTTTCATCACACAAATTAGTCATAAGCACTATATCAAAGTAAAAAAAATATCCTTATGAATATGGATCTCATTGAAAAGAGAATAATCTAAGGATTGACGATAGTTATTTGTTAGGTTCAAAGAAAAATAGTATTTATTGATAAATACTGACAACTGATAAAAGATGTAAAAAAATGAGGTATAATGTAAAGGGAGTGACTTAATGGGGAAATCAAAAGCCTTATGACTAATGACTTGCTTACCAAGTCATTATACAGACAACCATTTATGACACAGCAATTAAGTCATTCAGATTTCAGCCCATTAAATCCTACTCAAACACCATCTAAATGTGATTATATGTATTGAGAATCTAGTTACCTGAATATACATCGACATCCTCTCCAGCTTCTTGTGTTTAACATTTGGATTTGAATAGCCATCACGTTTTTTGCGTGTGATTAGAGACGAAAGCGCTTCCATAGCAGCTTCATATGTAAATGGCGAAGGACACTCTTGTATCCTCTCACTGGTAACACTCGTACTGTTTAATGTTATCACAGTTTCAGAAGACATGTTTGCATAATGTAAACCTGAAACATTGAGATTTCGCAGACTTAACTTCAAGTTTAGTCAAAATATCAGACAAAAAAAGTACATACCATGATTTGTTATGGTTTTTAATAACCTTGTCTAAAAGATGAGAAATTTTTATGCAACTACCAAATAAAAAAGACCAAGGATCGGCACTAAGCCCATTCCTATTTGTCATGATATAGGATGAGATTTGCCTAGGGATCCAAGGGAGCATCCAATGATGTATGCTATTTTCATATATTCTTATATTTTTTTTCACACTGCACAAGACAGGGTCTTCATGGGAACACTTGCTCTACTCTTCGAGTTACATCTCACCCCTCCCGGACCCCACGTTCAGATGGGATGTATTGGTTTGTTTTGGTTTTTTTTGGTTTAGTAATAATGCCAAGATACACATACAACAACAATCTAATCAATTTGCACCAAATATAACTTTGACGGGGATTAATATATGAATATAATTAAGAGGTAATCCAACACCGATGAGACTAAAATTGTAACTGAAGTAGTGTCAAATGTTAATTGAAAGATCAGTGTATCCTAGGAAAGAAAGTAGGGTAAGACACAATATAAGGAGTGGATATTTCAATCGACATTGCAACATAATTCTTACGCTTGCTTCAAATTCTCATTGTATATGAATCAACAAAATGAATCATTCCGAGCATCTTTCTAAATGTGTGATCTTATTTTAGAAGTGTTCACTCAATGCCTACTTTTAGGGGGTTCTCCTCCGGCCAATATTATCAGCTCAACATTGAGCCTTTGTCCAGGTCAATTGGGCGTCTTAATTATTTAGGATATGCTAAAAAGGAACTCCAAAGTAAAGAGATAAAAATAGAAAAGAAAGAAGGATATACCATTTAATTAGAAAAGGATAAATATAGAACTGAAGACATATGTGTAGGATGAATATATAATAAAAGACACATACATACATGCTACCTTTCATAACTATTTTAAATTTAGTCTTAAAATAAAGAACTGGTAACCCAATTGTTTTCCTTCACTTTCAAACTCAATTGGTCTTGACATATTCATGTCCTTCTGTTATTTGTACTAGAGTCATTCCACATTATGTGGGTGATTTTTCGCCTATATTAAGTCGACTATAAACTATTCACCTTGCTTATTGTGTATGGGAAATAGGGCTTCTACCTATGCTTGGTTGGGAAAAGGGTGAATGGTCCCACCTAAGATATTACAAAAAGTTCTCCATCGATTTGATTAAATTTGAAAAAGTCTATTATCACTATTTAGAAAAGTGAAACCCAGAAGGGTTCCACTATAAACAGATGTTTTCATAAGAGAGAATAGAATGAGGTTTCTAGAAGAAGAATAAGATCAGAAAGGCAGACAAATAGGACAATGGCTTCGGGTTAAGCAGTTTTTATATCTTCTCAATTCATAAAAGTATTTACTTGCGATCAGAAATATGGAATAGTTCCTTTTCACTTACTAGCTATTTGCATCATAGGGACATTTGATGTTTAATGAGATAGTATAGTTCTAGACTAAAGCCAACAATAAGCAAGACTTGTCTCAGACACTACTTTGAGTTTGGACTTCATTCTTTCTTTGACCAAGATGAGAACTTGCATGATCCAATGTGCTATTAGTTGAAATCCTGGCTTCTCGGTTGTTAATGTTACTAACAACGTTGACAGTTAAGCATACCTTGCTATGGTAAGTTGTAGAATCAATTGAGTGAAGCTACCTACTTAGTTGATCTAGTTAGAGAACTTCTTTATATGAAGAAAGCTTACACAGTATATGTGTGGCTGAATCGAGGCGTTTCTCGACTTGTTGCATCATATCCATCCTTCCACTATAATCAATGATCAGCAAGACAGCAACAACCTTCTTTTACAATCGACCCGTTCAGAAAAGCAAGGCCTTTTATTGTATCCTATGCCACTAACCGAATCAAAAGCCCAACAATGATCGCCTATCAATGAGCTAATATCACTAAAAACCCAAAAAAAACAGATTCCACACCGTGATTTCATAGTCCAATAGCGATAAAACCGAGAAGCAATTAACGGTACCACAATTTGCAGTTGTGATATCGAAATCTAGTGACACATATAATTGATCTGGATTATTGGACATTAGTTGAGTAAAATTGATATTATTCTTAAAATTGCATGCAAGGCCTCAATGCTACAAGTATTAATTGTATAAGAACGAAAGAAAGAAGTGACAGAAGTGAAAGAAAACCAATCAGTGCTTTTACTTTAAAATTATAACTTCCAAACACTCATTATTCTATGAAAATTTGGGAAACCTCGATTTTATCTTTGAAGGTTAGTTGACTTTCTATAATCCAATATTTTGAGTTAAAAATATTTTTATTGATATTGGATTCATGGAAATTATTTAAGTAGTTGCTAACACTAGAAAACATAAAACGATTATCCAGGTAAATGAGGATCGTCGGATGTATATTATTGGTGAACCATACAAATGTTTACGATTTACCTCCCAGCAACTATAGCCTAGATATCTCTTTGCAACATGATTATTAGAAAGTCAGTTATGGTTAGCAATAGCGCACGATGTTTTGCATCCTCTAATTCATAAGCGAGATTTGTAAGTTGAAGAGCTTGGTTATCCTTACTGATCCTTAATAAGCATCGGCTCTCGTTTACACTCAATTGCCTTATCACTTGAGACAAGGTCATTATATTATGTAAGAAATGGTCATAAATTATACCTCAAAGTGTTGTAGCCTGATTGGGCATCCATCATTCATTTAACATTAAACTATAACTAATACTACTTTCTTAAACACCAACTTTGAAGGTTTATTTGTTGTCCCAACCATTAACAATCTCAAAATTCCATTATATCTTTTGAAATCATGATCACAGTAAGTGTCCTCCATTCTTGTCAAACAATGATAAACTTAGCATGGAGGGGTAAATGTGGTGCCATCAATTCCAATGCGTAAAGAATTACCATGGTTAAATATATAATGTACAAGTACCTTTTTGCCGTATCTTCACAAGCGAATGATATGTTTTCAACACAGTGAGATTGAAGGCATTTAGACAATGTGAGGAACAACCAATTTCCCATGTTACTTTATCAACCCGTAGGAGTTCCTTCCGACCAAAGCATGCAACACCAAGCATTCCTCGCCTCATGTAAGTGTTTGAGTGCAAAAGCATCATATGAACTATTCCAACAACTTCAATAGTCAGCAATTATATCAAAAATCAAACAGTAGAAAGAAACTTACCAGAAGAATATAACATGAACACCAAAATCAAAAGCTATGAGGAAAGAAAGTTTTTTGAGAAAACTATGATGCCTTAACAGTTTGATCCATGATAATAAGGCTTGATCCTTTGTGACTTTAAGGTCAGTGGCTCAATGAAACATCCTCTTTGCAAAATACAAAGACTTCTCTCCCGAACCCTTGGAAAGCCAAGGATCCTCATTGCAACAAGGGTTGCCCTCTCATTAATAGTTTGATCCACATTTTATGATAGCTAAATGACTACAATGAAAAGCAGGTAAAATGTAAAAGAAACCTGTGCTGAACTTGCTCCCTCTAGGTTCCTTGGTAAAGCACCTAATCTGGCATTTGAAGATTCAAAAGCATTCAGTAAAATGATTTTCTTTTTATGTATTTCTCATGTGAAAAGAGTTTGGAAAAATCCAATGACTGTTACCTAGTTCATGTCAAACACTCAAACTCTCTTTAAAATAAAGATGCTTATGATCATAAATTCAGTGATACTATTCCCTATTGGCAATCTTAACAATGCATGCCTTACAACTCAGCATCATCTGCAGAAGATAACTTATGAAGATCATACCACCAGTCAAAATACTCCTCTCATTCCAACTAAAGTATAATATCATACTTTTCACAATTGACTGCTTTAAGTGTTGAAATTGATTACTTTATTTTGGTCCAAGAAAAAAAAAGACGATAGCCAATATAAACTATTAGAAGATGGTAAAATACAGAATTTGAAGTAGCAAAACTGAATATGTTAACCTGAAAATTGGAAAATGTAACGTCTGAACTCTAGAATTCAAAATTTAACTCCTCTGCTACTTCAATAAATCATTCCGCAAGAACAGAGGAGATTCTAGGGTTCCAGGATGGGGAGCATGTGTTGGAACTTCGACGCTAGGAGACGCCATTAAGGGTTCTTCTGTGGTTGAATGAATGGAATCTATTCGAGAGTGTATTCTTTACAGAAAGTGCATAAATGGTCCTTACACTATTGATCTGTGTACACATGCAACACAATGTTTGCACTTTTATTTAGGGACATCAACAAAAAATGTGAAAAGATGAACAAAAATATCCTCAAAGATAGATGGATGGATATCTAGTTAGCTTCACACAGGGACAGACCTCTCAGAAGTGGCCATGGTGGTACGGACAATCGTATTATTTTTTCGATTCAGGGTAAAAAGATTTAGATTTGTGAAAGGTGCAACCGTATCGTTTTGGACTGTGCAACCGTCCAAACATAATTTTTACAAATATACTATTTCACCTCATGAAATCCAAATATAATGTTCATTTACATGTCATTTCATCACATGAAATCAAACGCATTATAGCTTTTACTATACATCCCACATCATCATCCAACCAGAACTCAAAAATAATAAACCCTTGTTTTCGCTATAAGCAGTCGTCTTTCGATTTAGAAGAAGATTGATAGTTTTCTATTTTACAGATTTAGGGACAAACCATCAGGCATCGAAGATATCGATCGTTTTCCGTTTTAGAGGTCTAGGGACAAATCGTCGGTGGTTTTCGTCAATGGGTGTACTTCAATCTGCATCTGCATCCTCTTCGAGGAACGTTACTCTTCATCCTCTTTAAGGGAAAAGTCAACATGTTGTTGAGATCAACCGTACTCTCTTCTTCATCCTCCTCAAAGGACGACCGTTTCACGACCTCTTTTTTTGAAACATCAAATCTCTGTGTTCGAACAAAAATCTGAATGTCAAATAATGAAATCAGCAAGATATCGTTTGAAAGAAATCATAAATTCGTAAGGATTCATACCTAGATTCGTCGAGAAAGTTGTCGAGCTCAAAGCGAAGTTTGGAGATTCCGGTATCGTTAGGGCAAAAACAAGAGAAGGGGATTTTTAGGGTAGAGGAAGTGAGGGAATTACTAGGTTTGACATTCTGATTTTTGCCAAAAGATTTTATTATGAAAGAGGGTTTGGAATGTAATAATCCGAAACCTATTTTTGTATTAATAAACTCAGTTTGGGTGGATGGAGTCTAACTCTCTAAACTTCAGGGGCTAAAGTTGTGCACTGTGGAAAGTGGGGCAAATAAGAAGAGAAACCCCTCATTTCTTGCATTTCACAACTGAAATTCTAGTAGGTGTTTGTGTGTGCGATTTTGAAGAAAGAAAGGAGAAAGAGAAGGAAACTCAAGAAAACAATCAGCAAATTTCAGGTATACAATCTTATCTCCTTCGTCTTCAAGCTTCTTTGAGTCAAATGGATAATGAGAAACCATGGGGTTTTATGTTTTGAATGATAAATGCTTGTTAAAAGTTCTCAAACCAATAAATATAAAGTGGGTAGATGTTTGAGAGCTGATTTCTTCATTTTTGGTATTATCTCTTTTGCATTTATGGAAAATCCACCATGGATGGACCTTGAATCTTCAATGAGGCTTTAATCCATGGATTCCCAAGGATGAAAGGGATTGGTAAATGTTTGGGGATGATTCTTGGATGTTTTCGGTGAGTTTTAAACCATGAAATTGAAGGAAATTGATTTGGGTTTTGGTTTTCGGTTTTGGTTTTCCGGTTTGGTTCACGAATTGGGATTTCTGCAGGTGAAGCAGTGACTAAAGCGGGTCCTTGGCGAGTCCGAACCCGCATGAAACTCGCTTTAGTCCCTGTTGGGCAAATTTCGGTTTTTAGTTCGGTGTCGGTTTGGGGTTCTAACTTGGGTCCTTGTTTGAGGGGTTAGTAATTGAGTCTCTTGGGGTTACTTTGGGCTTGTAAACTTATGTTTTGGTAACCTCCATTCAGGTGTTCGGTTGGTGAAAACTTAGGACTCAAGGATGATTAGTGGATTGGCAATTCAGGTGAGTTCCCTTACACGTGCTTGTTTTATAAATGAATGTTTTATATTGAAATGTTTTAAATCATTCGTTTAATAGTCACGGGGGGTGTGACTAATCTTGTGGGCGGGGAGTGCCCGGTTTAATAGTCACGGGGGGTGTGACTAATCTTTTGGGCGGGGAGTGCCCGGATATAAAAGTGTTTTTAAAGTGTGAGTTGATATTCATGACTAACCGTTTTCTCTTATAACTGTCATGCATATTAACTGTTTTTATTTGGGAATTCACTAGGTCTTATGATCTAACCCTCTTTTCTATAAAACTGAAAACCATTTTCAGGTTAGCATATGATTGAAAGCACGAATAAAGGGAAGGGGAAATTGTAAGCTCGAGGAGCTAGGAGAGAGGCGCTACTTGTATAGTTAGTTGCCTAGTTATAGTTGATTTGTAATAATCTCAGTAGCTAGTTTAAATTTTGCTGCAAACATTTGAGATCGCGTTACATTTTGGGACCATTTGGATTATGTAATTGCTATTTTTAGAGCAATGACATGTTTTACCGTATATTTTAGATTGTGGTTGTTACATGGAAGGGGGAGAGAGTGGTGGAGTTTGGATCTCGTAGATATTGATGGAAGTAGCAAGTAAGGGTGATGGACTTGCAGGTAGAGGCGGTGTTCCAATGATTCAATTCAACATACCATATTTTTCAAATGCCCAATATGCTCTTTCATATTAAAATTTAATCCATAATAAATCATAAAGTTTTAATTATATCAAAATTGCCATTGTTTTTAATAACCATAGATTAAAACTAGTTAATGGTTTAAATTAGTCCTCAAGGTTCAGAACTTTTTTGTGATTTTTATTTGATTATCACTATATATATATATATATATAGAGGGAGGTTCAGGACAAAACGCTAAAAAAAGAGAAAACTGAAGAACATCCTGAGAGTCCGACATAAGGACGGTATTTTTTTTTTCTATGCATCAAAGCATAAATATGCATTAGTGCATATGCACAAATGCATATAAGCGATTGGAGCTCCTTTTTTCTATGCATCAATGCATAAATATGCATTAGTGCATATGCACAAATGCATGTTACCAGATGGCGGTGTCCCAGAGTGTTTCATTAGTTTTCTCTTTTTTTAGCGTTTTCTCCTGAATCCCTCTCTCTCTCTCTCTCTCTCTATATATATATATATATATATATATCATGGATTTGAATTAGGAAACCAAATAAAATCAAATATTTATTAAACTAGATGAACGACTAGGATTGGTTTACCAAGTTTGTATAAATTGTCGGGTTTGCAAAATTTATAGAGGGCCTTCTTTTGAGAACCCTATTTTTTGTGGAACCGTGAGGTCCATTCTAAGCCACATAATTATATTGATTTAGGAAGTTAGTAATTTTGGTAATATTTAATTAAAAAATTTAAAAAATGGCATTATAGGTATTTTGTAAATTTTATCTTTCGTTTCTCCCCTCTCCTCTCCCTCTCCGTCTCCGTCTCCTTCTCCCTCTCCGTTTGATCACCACCCAATGTTGAACCTTCGTGAACGTTGATCACACTATGAACATATAGTGAACACATTCTGTTGATCATAGCTCCTCTCAGTGATTTAAATATGATTCCTCTGTATACTTAGCGAAAATTCCATTCATAAAGTTAAGTTCAAATTCAGCTATAGCACACGCTGATTGTACTCAGCGATCGCTGAATCTCAGGAACCTTAACCTTATCTCTGAAGATCTGAAGAACAACATTCACACCACAAGAATATTCAGCGAAAGTTGAAGACCAAGCTGAAGATAAAGATAATCAGCTCGTGATCTGAAGCGGTTCAGTGATAGCAAAGGATTGTCTAGATAGAAGTGTGATGTCTTGCAAGACCTCAGCGATACTCTGAAAGTTCGTCCTTGAAGTTTCAAGTTCATCGATCAAGTGAAGTCTAAAGCAAGATCAATGTTGATCTTATCCTTGATGCACAAAAGTCAAACCTTATACTATGTCAGAGAAGGACGTACGAATTGTCTCTTATGTCCCCATCATATATGATATGGTACTGTTCACACGCAGCCAAAAGCATGGTTGCTGTTGAATAAAGGACAAGCTTCAAATAAAGGCTTGACACGTGGCACATACCTTTTGTCTTGCATTAATTACAAATGGGTATAAATAGATGAAGATCCCTTCTTCATCTATATGCATGCTACTTTCTATTTCTTAAACCTCTGCCTCTTTTCCTTCTCAATTCCTTATGCATCAAACTGTGTGATTTCTTAAGTTACAATAGAATAGGTTTATTTACTTGTTCTAATTCCGCTTGTAACTGTAAATCTGTTTATTCAATATAAACTAATTAAAAAACAAAAAATATGTGTGTTTGTATTCAAACCCCCCCCTCTACAAACTGTTTCTATATCCTTGAACTTTTGTAGACTCCTTTGGGACCAACAAGTGGTATCAGAGCAGTGTGTCTTGCTTACTTATCTCTAAAATACTTGTTTACAAAGCTATTTTAAAATGACTAATACTAATAAAAACTATATTGATAATGGATCTTTAGTTAAACCTCCTAAGTTTAGCCGCGATAACTTTCCATTATGGAAGGAAAGAATGACTCTATTCCTAGAAGGGTCAGATCCTAAGATCCCTTATTATAGAAAATGGACCATTCATTCCTACAGCCCTGGTCGCTATTGTTCCTGCCACCACTACCACTCCAGCCATCGCTGAAAGGAGGATTGTCAAAACTCCAGATTGATGGACTAAAGAAGAGAAAAAGGAAGTAGCTATAGACTCTAAAGCTAGATCCATAATAGCAATGTCTTTACCAGATGAAGTCTATCATTCTGTAATGAAGATGGGAACATCTAAAGCCATGTGGGATAATCTATGTATTCAATATGAAGGAACTGATGAAGTTAAAATCACTAGATGTATAAATTTGGTAAGACAATATGAAAGTTTTATGCACTTAAAAGGTGAAACTCTTTCTCAATTTCACCAGAGGTTTAACTGTCTCTTGATTGATATGAAAACTGTCAACAGAGAATATTCTAATGCTGAAATACTAACAAAATTAATGGAGGCACTACCTGAACAATGGGGAGTGTACACTACATGTCTAAAACTGTCAAAGAATCTTGAAACTCTCTCTCTTAGTGCTTTATATGGAATGCTCCTAAATGAGGAGCAATCTCAAGTTTTAAGGAAAAACCTTATAAATGATATCAAGGATGCCAAAAGTACTTCTTTGGCACTAGTGACTTCAGAGGTAGATCCTTCAAAACAAGTTTCTTCCTCCATCACTTCTATTACTGAATGAAGTCAAACTGATTCATAAGAGCTCACTGATGCTGACATCTCTAAGTTTGATAACTCTCTAGCTCTTCTGACTAACAATTTCAAAAGATTTGTTATAAAGAGCAACTTTTGAAAAACTCCTGCTATCGCTAACTCTGATAAGTCAAAAACTCTGCCTGCTGAAAAAGCATCTGCAATATGCTACAATTGTCAGCAAAAGGGTCACTTTGTAAGTGAGTGAAGATCTAAGAAAGTAGCTGCACCCACCACCTCTCATAACTCTGATAAAAAGGAAAAATATTCTAAGTTAAAAATAAATACAGAGATCTGAAAAGGAACCAACAAAAAGACAAAGGTCTAACTGCTGAAGAAGTTGATTGGGATCAAGAAGACGATTGCGCCCAAACCTCTAATGAATCAGGCTCCGATGAAGAAGATATTGCCTTCCTCTGCCTAATGGCCAGAATCGAGGAAGCTGAAGAAGTGTCTGAAACATCATCCTCAGAGTCTCCTTCAACTCAGGTAAACATTCCTACAAACTCCTCTATACCTGAAAGTGATAACCTGTCAGCTCTTGATGCTATGACTGTTGATTTTTACAATGCTCTAAATGGAAAGATCAAAGCTGAACAAATCAATATTGATCTATCTGAACAATTGAAAAATTGTCATTTAAAAATCAAAGAACTTACAAAGATTGAAAAAACTCTAAAAGACCAAGTCTTTGTAAATCAAACAATAAGCATTGAAAGACAACAAGCTATCAGTGAAAGGGAAAAGGCCATCGATGATCTCAAGGCTGAAAAAGCTACCATCGAAGGATGGTGCAAGGCTTCAGATAAAGTCAGCGAGATCATCAATGCCCAGATCCCTATGAAGGTCAAAAGTGGGTTAGGATATAACCCCGACAAAGAAGAATCAGAGAATGATCGTTCCATGTTAAAATTTGGAATGTTTGTTTCCTCAATCCCTGATCCTTCTTCTCAAAAGCCTCATTTCAATGAGAAGCTGCCTATCTCTAAATCTAATGATTCTAAGAAAATGATAAAGAACAAGTGTCTTGACCACGTTCCTACAATAAAAAACTTTCAGAAGCAGAAGAAGAATTCCTTTACTCCTTCAGTGAGTCATCCTAAAACTGAGAAGAAAATCCCTAAATCTATTCAGAGACCAACACCCAGAATTAAGATTGACCTCACACCTGTCCCTGAAAAAATTGTTATACCCCCAAGGACATTAAACAAAGGAATTCTTGGTTCAACTCCTGAAAATGTTTCTTCTTGCTCTCTGAACTCTTCCATTTCCAAACCCGTTTACAAATATAGGAATGCTATCACTGTGGTGAAACTACCCACATTGCCAGCAAATGTCCTAATGCTACCAAAGCTAAAAAATTAGCTCATGGAAAGAAGTAGCTCAAGCTGATAAATCAGCAAGAGTAAAATCCACCAAGGTTGGTAAAGCTTCCAAGGTGAAGATATCCACTGAAGAGAATTCTTCAGCTAGTAGCTCATCTGCCACTCCTTCCACTAACACAGCAGGACCCGTAGTAATATGGGTACCTATAAAAAATTAATCTTTTTGTTGTATGCAGAATGCTAAAGCTATCTGGTATCTCGATAGCGGATGCTCAAGGCACATGACTGGTAGAAAATATCTGCTTTCTGAATACAAGGAAGAAGCTGGTCCCTCAGTGACCTTCGGTGGAAATGACAAAGGATACACTAAAGGTTATGGAATTCTATCCAATGGAGCAACTTCATTCAGTTGAGTCGCTTATGTTGAAGGACTAAAACACAACTTATTGAGCATTAGTCAGCTATGTGACAATAATTTCAAAGTTCTATTCCTAAAGAATAGATGTGATGTCACTGACTCAAATGACAAACTTGCCTTAACAGGCAAAAGAGTAGAAAATGTGTATGTCATTAACATGAATAGTTCTCACTCTGAGAACAGGTGCTTCATCTCTAGAGCTTCCTCCAATATAAACTGGTTATGGCACAAAAGACCCTCTCAACTATAAACTTTTAGATGATCAATGAATTATTTCAAAAAGAACTTGTCAGGGATCTCCCTAACCATACATTTACAAAGGAATCTCTTTGTTCAGCTTGTGAAAAAGGAAAACTGACAAAAGCCTCTTTCAGATCTAAGCAAGTTTCCTTAGTGACCTCACCTCTTCAGCTTCTCCATATGGATCTATTTGGACCTGTTAATGTCCAATCGCTATCTAGAAAAGAAGTACCCTCTTGTGATAGTTGATGAATATTCCAGATATATATGGGTAAATTCTTTCTTCGATCGAAAAGTGATACACCTGATGTAATTATTGCTTTTATTAAAAGAATGGAAGTCCTGAACAATCTCACTGTTCGTTCCTTGAGAAGTGATCATGGCACTGAATTAAAAAACAATACCTTGATTAACTTCTTTGAAGAAAAAGGAATCACTCACAACTTCTCATCAGTGAGTACTCCTCAGCAAAACGGTGTTGCTGAAAGAAGAAATCGAACGATCATTGAAGTAGCTCGCTTAATGCTCAGTGAATCGCATCTACCCACTCAATTCTGGGCAGAAGCAGTCAACACAACGTGCTTTACTCAGAATCGATCCCTGATAGTGAAGCGATTCAAGAAGATCTTCTATGAATTATTTCATGGAAGAAGACCCACTCTGAAATATCTACACATCTTTGGATGTAGATGCTACATTCTGAATGATAGAGATCATTTGGGTAAATTTGATCCAAAAGCTGATGATGGGATATTTCTTGGGTACTCTTCTGTATCCAAGTCTTTCAGAATCTTCAACAAAAGAAGACAACACGTTGAAGAATCCATGCACGTCAATTTTGATGAATCTCGTCCAACAAATTATACTCCTATCCCTGAAGAAGATGAGGAATTGAATGAATGGATGAAATCTCATTATGGGGAACCTGAAACCTATTTCAGCAATCAACCTAATGCTGATGATGGAATCCCTGGTCTTCCTACCTCAAACAACGAACCATCATCATCAGGGATCAACATCACTCCTATCAATCAAATTCCTCCCTCTGATACCTCTCTCGAAAGTTTTCTTCAGTGAATAACCAAGCTTCATTCTCCGTTGATCAAATCTCTGAGTCACCGCCAGAATTGATACTAAATAATGAAGTACCTGTTGCTGAAACAACCAACGTTATCTCTGAAAGAGAACAAGTCGCTGAATCTATTGTTGATCAATCTCCTCAACCACCAGCTCAGCGATGGACTGCAAATCATCCAATAAATCAAATTATTGGTGATCCAAATGCAGGTATCAAGACTCGTAGAGCTACAGGTAACATCTGCCTGTATGTTAATTTTATTTTCTCTCTAAACCTAAGAAGATAGATCAAGCTATCTCTGATCCTAGCCGGGTCTCTGCCATGCAAAAAGAACTAACTGAGTTTCGTAGAAACAAAGTTTGGAATCTTATTCCTCGTCCATCTGGTAAAACAGTGATAGGAACCAAATGGGTTTTTCGAAATAAACTAGATGAAAATGGCACTGTTATCCGTAATAAGGCTAGACTTGTTGCTCAGGATTACAGACAGGAAGAAGGTATTGACTATGATGAGACCTTCGCTCTTGTTGCTAGATTAGAAGCCATAAGACTTTTCTTAGCTTATGCAGCCCATAAAGACTTCAAAGTTTTTCAAATGGATGTAAAGAGTGCTTTTCTTAATGGTAAACTCAGTGAGGAAGTTTATGTTGAACAACCTCCTGGTTTCACTGACCCAAACCATCCTGGTTATGTTTTTAAACTCCAAAAAGCTCTTTACGTGTTAAAACAAGCTCTTAGAGCTTGGTATGATACTCTTTCAAAATACCTTCTTAAAGAAAAATTTGTTCGTGAAAAAATTGACCAAACTCTATTCTTAAGAAAATATAAAGGTCATACGATTCTTGCTCTAATATATGTTGATGATATTATATTTGGCTCCACAAGACTCAATCTATGCACTCATTTTGCAAAAAGAATGGAGAAAGAATACAAATTGAGTATGATGGGTGAACTAACATATTTTGTAGGTTTGCAGATTAAGCAATCTGACAAAGGAATTTTTATTTGTCAATATAAATATGTTAAGGACATGCTGAACAAATTTGATATGAATCAATGCTCAGCGATGAAGACCCCTATGGCACCTCCTCTGACTTTGAATAAGGACCCAAATGGGAAACCTGTCAATATCACTGCCTATCGAGGGATGATTGTATTCTACCTGTCTCTGTGCTCGATATCAAGCTGAACCAAAGGAATCTCACCTTATCGTTGTAAAGCGGATCTTCAGATATTTGAAGGGAACTCCTAATCTGGGTCTTTGGTATCCCAAAGACTCAGGGTTCGATCTAATTGGATACTCTGATAGTGATTTTGCATGTTGCAAGATTGATAGGAAGAGCACCACTGGTGGGTGTCAGCTATTAGGTGGTAAGTTAATAAGCTGGACAAGCAAAAAGCAGAACTCTGTGTCCACATCTACCACTGAAGCTGAAAATGTAGCCGCTGGTAGCTGTTGTGTTCAAGTCCTTTGGATGAGAAATCAACTAAGAGACTACGATCTCAAACTTTCTAAAATCCCTATCTACTGTGATAGCACCAGTGCTATTGCAATTGCAAATAATCCTGTACTCCATTCCAAAACCAAGCACATTGAGATTCGATATCACTTTATCAGAGATCATGTGATGAATGGTGAAGTTGAACTTCATTTTGTACCAACTGAATATCAGCTCGCTGATCTTTTTACCAAGCCTCTTGATGAGACTAGATTCAATCTACTCATCAGTGAACTTGGTATGTTAAACGCTGAGTAAAATATTCAATAACACATAAATTAAGCCTTCAGAATTTCCATTTTCTGAACTCTGATTCAATGATACTTGATTTATCTCGCTCAAGTATGAACTCCTACATCCCTACGCTCTCTGAATGTCTCTCTATTCAGAAGAATGGCTCGCAAAACTAAAAACCCATCACCGACAATCCTTTATTGTCTTTTGATGAAGAATTTAAGGATAATGATTAACATTTATTTTAAATGATAATCATTTTCAAGTTTTCAAATAAGAAAAGGACACGTCAGACCTTTATCTGACACACGACGGCCATGACTTTTCTAGGAACGTGCGCTAGGTCTAGGAACGTGCGCTAGGTCATCATTACTTTTCCAAAAAGCTAAAACCGTCATTTAGCATTCTCTCTCTCCTCTTGCTATTTAAGCATCATTCTTCCTCATTTGTTTTCTTTACGCGTTCATAACTTTCAAAAAGGCAAGAATATCTTCGAATCTTCAAATCTTCCTCAAGAACACCAAGAACATGCACTTGTGCGTTTTTCTTCGTTTTTCGCTTTTAAGGTTTGATCTAATCTTTTCTTCTTATCTATGGAATCTTCTATAACTCCTCGTTATAAAGAACATTAATGTTCATCTAATTTTTCTTGTTAATACCCTAAAATCTTGTTTTTCTACAAAAACCTGTTCTAAGCTTCTTCTTCGAACAGAAGACCAGTTTTGGTATTTATAATATTAATGCTTATCACACTTGTTTTAAAACCATTAAAATAAACTACTCTAAATCTGTGTTTTTTTATACCAAACAACAAGTATTTTGACCTTGTTCATCATAATACTTGTTTTGATTCTTCACAATTGGTATTTTTTCATACCAAGAACTCATTCTGGTTTATACATTAAGTATTAAACCATGATCTTTCTATTTGGTGTTCCTATTTCTGAAACAACAATGACATCCTCAAGCAAGAACACTCAAGCTGATGCATCTGCTCAGATCACTCTTCAGTGAGCACCTGCATTTCTCTCTGGAACAGGCAACGTTCAAGTCCTGCAACTATCTGGCACTGGTGAACATCCCTACTGACAAACCACAATACAATGATGGTGCTACGTCTGTCAAGGTTTGCCCCTTGATGTACGCATTTGTTTACAACCCCGTAGGCATCACTGCTCATCTTCAAGCCTTGTGGTACACGACACACTGCACCACTCTCACCACCGACAAGGGAAACAAACTCCCAGCAATCGGGTTTCAGATTCCTACTCATGAGTTCTTCTCATTCACTGCTGGCTTCTTGCGAAATGCTCTCCGCCTCCCTACTAGAGGCAAGAATCAGAAATGGGCCCCTAAGCCCACCAAGGAACAAATTGCTGAATTTCTGGATTCCATTGGTTATGCTTGGGAAGATCCAGCTGATAAGAATGTCGACTCGAAGATGGAGAATAAGAGACTTCCTGCCATATGGCAATACATCTTCACCCAGGGATTCAATGCCCGGGGTTCTAAGATGGGCTCCCAAGACCAAGCAAGCAAGAACTATCAAGATATGGGCTTCGCTCTCTACGCCAACTACCCACTGAATTACGCTGACTACATCTTCAGCGACATGTACATCAAGGTGGGTGCTGCAAAGAGGGATAAGTTCATTCCCTATCCTAGGTTCTTCGCAACCATTATGGAGTTGGCGTTCAAAGATGAGTACCCAACCGTTGCCAACCAAAACTTCTCTATGGTAGGCAAGAAGTCGCTTGATGCCGCTGAACATCCATGAGATGCTCCTTACATCTCCTATATGCTGAAGCTTATCAGCGAGGCTGTCCCTCTGCCCATCTCACTGATAAACCCATCAGTGAGTATCCAAGGCACCTCCTCCCCTCTAAAGCGAAAAGAGCCGAGTGAAGGTCACAAAAAGACCATCGCTCAAAAACCCCATGCCAAGAAACAAAAGAAGGGAGATAGTTGTCCTTATCTTCCACCATTTCTTCTTTGGTCCTCACATCAACTAGTGATTCAGAGATAGTTGTCCTTATCTCTGATGAAGTTGAAATGCACACTGTCCACATTTCAGTATTGTTTCGACAATCTGAATCATGGAAGGCCTTTAACAAAGGGCCTCAGAATGTTTCTCACAAACATTCTAAGAAACAGGCTAGTGATCCTCTAGACACTACCCTCGCCTGTGGTATCCCTGAGAGTAATCCTCATGATACTTTCAAGGTAAATAACATGTCTGCTTATCACCCCTCATCTAACCCAGAGCTCTTTTTGGCTGCTCTGTCTATGTTGTCAACAGGTATCGCACCTCCTCTCTCAACCTCAACGACTACTACCACAACCAAGGCTGCTACTCCTTCCAGCAATAGCAAGGGAACATCGCTGCAATCTCGTCAACCGCAGCCCGCTGAAGTGTTACGCAAGTTGATACAGGAGAAGTTTGCTACGAAGCTTCCTTCCTTCCCTGTTGAGATACCCAAGATTGTTCTTCCCAACCCCACATTCCCTACAATTGACTTTTTAGTCAATGAATGTGCTCACATCAGGGCCAGGGTTGACAATCTTCAGATGTCAGCTGAGTACATTTTCCGCACAGTCTCTGGTGCTCCCAAAGCGAAGGCCACCGTTAATAATATCCACACTGACATCCAGTCAGTGAAGGCGGACAAGTGGGCTCATGGGCAAGCCATTTCCAAGCTGAAAAAGGCCATAGAGGCACAAGGCCAAGTGCTCGAGTCAATTCAGAAGACTCAATCCGATATGATGCAGATATTGTCAAAGATCGCTGATGCGGGCCCCTCTTTCACTGCTGCTGATCGGACCTTACTAGGCTAGGTTCTCTGGAACCAGTCTGCGCACACCGATTCTCTCAGAGATATCGGTTCAAATGTGCGTACGATGGTAGTGCACGTTCTCCCAGCTGACAACATTGAGGGGGAGAGATGTGCCTAAGAAATAGCTGATGAGATAATTGGAAAGGTGAACGAAGCAGTCCCTGGCACTCCGATATCTCCTTACATTCAGCAAGAGCTTGATCCTACTTTCGTTGCTGAAGAAGAAGAAGAAGAAAACGAAGAAGATGATGATGATGATGAGGAAATCCCTCACTATGGAGGAGATAATGACGATATCCCTCCTAGTGCAAACCAATTTTTTGTAAATAGCAGACCAGGCACCTCCTTCATGCCTGAGATTGTTTACAAGGATCCTTTGGGGGACGGACCACCTCCTTCTCAAGGACAGTCCGATCCCTCAGGGACAGGAAAATAAGTGGTGGATATTGAATCCATTCCCGCACACTCTAAGGGGGAGACCGCTATTGAGGTAACCCTTCCTCTCATACCTTTTATTCCTTCATCTGAACCTCAAACCTATCCATCTTTTTCCCCTCCTGATTTTGGCACTGATGCTCCTCTCTCTCCCTCACCCATTCTCAGTGAGTTTAGTCCCCCAAAGGACTCCACTTTTATGAGGGAACCTTCGTGTGAAGTTCAGTTCTTGTACATATCGGAGACTGACTCTGAAGAAAAAGAAGGCCTTATCCCAAGGCAGCGTGTACATAGGCTTCCAATAAGCGAGCCAGAAGAAGAGGAAAGGCGAATAAACTTCCTAAGGGAGCTGGAAGCAAAAAGAATAAAGATGCCCAACACCGTTGAACCAGAAGAACCAATACCAATCAGCGTGGTGGATGGATTCTACTTCTTGTCTAAAGAAGAGAGAGCCGAAGCCCTTGAAGCTTAGCGTATCAGGGATGAGAAAATGAAGCAAACAGAGAATGATCTTGAACTAGCTAGAAGAATACTCAGGGAGGATGCCGTAAGAGATGAAGAGACTAGGAAGCTCAACGAGAAAAGTGAAAGAGTCGCTGAAGCTCTGGCGTAAAGGGAGCTGCCTCAAGAAAATCTGAATGTGAATCCCATCCATGCTCAAGAAAGGATCCTGAGTGCGCTGACAAATGAAGACAAAAGCCACAGAGAAAATGAACTATGCTGGTGCACTGAACGATTCAATTATCGGGTGTCTGACTCTAAAATCATTCGTGCTACTATTGAAGGACGCACTTCTAAGAAAAGTGGTCTGCAGGTACATGTACGAATGTACAGGCACTCATCATGCAAAAAGGAAGAAGCTAGGTTCTTGAAGTTTTATGGATACTCTGAATGGTTGGAAATCAGAGACGTCATTCAGGGGTCCAAATCAAAATTTAAAGATGTGGTTGAAAGAGTATTGGATCAACTTTTGCAAAGGATGTCTCAGCACGTTCAAGTTCCTCCTCTCTCTGAGCCTTCAAGAAGAAAAAGATCAAGCGCTGACGAAGGCCCCTCCAACAAAAATGAATATGAAACTAAGTTCACCTATGACAATATCCTTGGGCATCTAGATATCTCTGATATCTCTAATCTTAATGTCTCTCTTCCTCAAGGCTTACAACTAGCAGAAGGCGATATCATCACACTCCCTGAAGCTGGTATGGTGTTCTTAGATAATGATGGTTTCCTTGGATTCTTCAGAAACTCAGAGATCACAAAAGCCTCCTCAAGATTTGTCAAAGTAATGTACTATCACTGCTGGGAAAATAGTAGACCTATGTTGAGACAAAAGAAGATTTATCTAAACGAGTTACGAAGAAGACAAAAGAGACTCTCTGACTAGTTGGTAGTTTCTACTCCTTTGTAACATTTTTTAGTGTCTTGTACTTTACTTACAATTGTAATTTCATTTTCAATGTAATTCTTTAGATTATCTATAATGAAATTTCAATGAAGTATTCTACTCCATCTGTGTATTGAAAAGATCCCTGAAAACAGTAAATGGGACAATGAACATAAGAGTTATAACTTCTTTAAAAACCTTTTTACTCACTGATATTCCTTTCTGGAATTTAATCAGTGAATGTACTTAAAGCTTCCAGACTTGTAAATATTGTGATTTCATATCGTTATAAATGAAGCTCTTATAAGAGTAGACTAGCTGAAAAAGATCTCACAGATTAGTACATAGAAAATTTCCCTTTATTTTTTCTTAAAGTCCCTACTAATCCTTTCAAGCACATTCCCTATGTTACTTAATCATAATAAAATAGGGGGAGATTGTTGATCATAACTCCTCTCAGTGATTTGAATATGATTTCTCTGTATACTTAGTGAAAATTGCATTCATAAAGTTAAGTTCAAATTCAGCGATAGCACACGCTGATTGTACTCAGCGATCGCTGAATCTCAGGAACCTTAACCTTATCTCTGAAGATCTGAAGAAACAACATTCACACCACAACAATATTCAGCGAAAGTCGAAGACCAAGCTGAAGATAAAGATAATCAGCTCGTGATCTGAAGCGGTTCAGTGATAGCAAAGGATTGTCTAGATAGAAGTGTGATATCTTGCAAGACCTCAACGATACTCTGAAAGTTCATCCTTGAAGTTTCAAGTTCAGCGATCAAGTGAAGTCTAAAGCAAGATCAATGTTGATCTTATCCTCGATGCACAAAAGTCAAACCTTATACTATGTCAGAGAAGGACGTACGGATTGTCTCTTATGTCCCCATCATATCTGATATGGTACTGTTCACACGCGGCCATAAGCATGGTTGTTGTTGAACAAAGGACAAACTTCAAATAAAGGCTTGATACGTGGAACATACCTTTTGTCTTGCATTAATTGCAAACGGGTATAAATAGGTGAAGATCCCTTCTTCATCTATATGCATGCTACTTTCTATTTCTTAAACCTCTGCCTCTTTTCCTTCTTAATTCCTTGTGCATCAAACTGTGTGATTTCTTAAGTTACAATAAAATATGTTTATTTACTTGTTCTAATTCCGCTTATAACTGTAAATCTGTTTATTCAATATAAACTAATTTAAAAACAAAAAATCTGTGTGTTTGTATTCAACCCCTCTTCTACAAACTGTTTCTATATCCTTGAACTCTTGTAGACTTACATTCTTCCTATTCGCTTTCTCCATTCCTTCGTTCCAACTAGTTCGAACAACTTCAACCAATTTTTGTGAACATAATGTGGACAAACACATTTGTCCCAACACGCTCAACTACCACCCTAACTATTTGTGAACACATCGTGCACATTGCACATTGTCTGCAATATGCCAATGGTGGTTGAATGACAATGTACACAAAGTGCACACCATTGTTTCTCATGAATGTCGTTCATGAGATCTGATTTCCTAATCTAAATCAATATTCTGAAAATTGCAACCTCTAAAAACCTCTTCTTCTTATTGACATTCTTACGAGATCTCCTCTAGTACTCCAAACTGAATGAGGCTGGAACGACTCCATTGTAGTAGTGGAGAGACTTACATTCTAAATAACCTCTAAAAACCTCTTCTTCTTATTACCATTCTTACCATTCTTATTACCAAACACATTCTAAATACTTCTCCATCCCGCTGCTACTAGATCTCCGACTAGTTCCAACCACTGAATGAGGCTGGAACGACTCCATTGCAGTAGTGGAGAGACTTATAAGAGCATCGTTGTTATCACCAACACTTGGATCAAAAAAGATAGAGGACACCGATGATGCTAGAAAATGAGGCGAGTATGAGTCATATGAGCGATTATTGAGACGTGTAGTGTTTAGAAACTGATTGCTTGCTACAGACTATATAAACGAAGCCAACAAAAATTGTGAAGTAGAAGAGTATGCGCATGGACTTGCTAAAGAGATTGGGGTTTCTGGGTTGAGTTTTGGGGAAAGAGATATAGAGAAAATGGGGAAGAGATATGTTTTTTTTATGGGAGACGTAGATGGGTTGAATGGTTGAGGGAGGAAAGAATTTTTAGGGTTTTCAAAATGATAAATATGAAAATAATAATAATTAAATATACATATTGAGTTGTCATACATATAACAAATCACTCAATTACCGTTTATGTTTATTTAATAAATAAAATAAACTAAATTGAATGAGCGGAGTAGAATGAATCTCAAGTTATCGCAAAAAATATGGGCTTAATATTTTGAGAAATCCAAAATTTTGTGAGATCCGATTTAAGCCATATATATAATTTTATTTATTGTATTTTCTTAATTAATTATAAAGGGTGGTTTTGTAATTTGATATATTTTTTAATATGATGAATTGATGACAACTAATCATAACTTAATCTAATTACTTTTTTTCCACAAATTAGGCCTACAATCTCATGGCCCTCAAATTTTTGACCTAAACCCATATTTCTTCTTCCTCATGAATGTGCGTCAACCACCTAAAATAAAAATCATCGCTCATTGCCCCAACCATCAAAATCATTATCCCATCACTCACCGCTCAAAATCGAACAACTTCACTGGACCAAACCCATCTGCACTACCAGGACCAATTAAATTGATGAGGAACTCGGAGAAGACAGTAAATAAATCGAAGTTAATAGCGGATCGAGAAGATGATTAGAAAACAGAAACAAATGGAGAGCTGAAACGAAATGAAGAACCTCACCTATATCGATTTCTTATACTCCTACAACGAAACAAACTGTAGAAGAACCACAATGGTTCTTGTTTTTCCAGTTTTGAATCTCAGTTTTTTGGGTAAAGATTTCTATTAAGGGTTATTTTGCATAAAGATTACACTTTTTCGAATATGGATTTGATTCCAAGTTTGTATTTCCAGTTGAATTTTCTATGATTATGGGTTTTCATAAGTTTTTTTTTTAATTTGGGTTTGATGTTGAGTTTTTTTTAATATGGGGATTTTATATATTTTCACCATAAAGTAGTAATATTTGTAATGGTTTGTTATATTCAACTATAAATGATGAACAACAAGAATTCTTCAAGCATATTTAGTTGATCCCTTTTAGTCTTCATAATCTTGGTTTCTTATTTTATAGTGGGTAAGTCATAAAGAAGATCATATGTTATATATATATATATATATATAGCATGACCTAAACTAATGATTATAAGTGTTCACAAAGTGTTCATAATCCAAACCATGTAAGATAGGTTCACAATTAATCGTATTTTAGATGGTCACAAGAGGAGAGAGATTACAAAAACCCACAATGACTTTTCTACCCCTAAAATTTAAGTATTCCTTAAAATGCGGAGGTTGTTTTGAAACATATTTTAAAAATCCAGTTAATTAAAATGAAAACTAATTAATGATTCTATGCGACTCACAGTGGATCTCACAGTTGCCATAAAATTGTAGAGATCTCAAAAGAAGGCCCCCATATATATATATATATATATACACACACACACACATATGAAAATTAAAACCCAACCCAACCCCACCATCAACCTCTACCCCATTTTTTCTCTTTTCTTTTCTGGTGACACCCCATGGCCACCACTTTGTTGATTCACCTCTCCTAGATTTTCCACCACGTCCACCAAAACCACCATTAGAAAACAATATTATAAAATGTATTAAAAATGAATAAACTAATTAACAAGCCCACCCACCTCCGTCTGTTTTCTTGCCATCTCCGACAACATCATCTCCTCCTTGCCTCGATTTCAAAAGAACATAAAATCAAGCTAAATCACTCCATTCTCAATCTTTACCTTCTAATAGGAACATAACACTGAAATCAAAATACAATACATAATATGTATGCCTATGCATGTGTATGCAGAGAAAGATTCTCAATTGTTGAAGATTTCTCAAAAAATTGGGATACGAACCCTACAATCAAAATTTATAGAATAATGATTTAAGGAATTGAAACTCATTGAACTTTTTGATCAAATGTGGAGCTAATTATCTGGTGCCAACCGTTGGAAGGATATGAGAGTTTTTGGTAGACAAATGGTGTAAGGCCACAATGGAGACACAGGCGGTACAACAGAGGGTGAGCTTGGTTCTATCCATCGATGCTAAGATTTTTCCGGTGATGAAGTTGAAGAGGATGTAACCAACATGGACTCCAAGTTGGTTTAGGGCGAAGTTGTTGGGGTAAGCAATGACGAGTTTGATGTCGATGTTAGGGAGAGGAGCTGAAGAAATAAAGGCCATGAGGGCATGAGAAGGAGGGTGGATGATGAGGATGTCTAGTGGGAATGGCGAATCTGTGATTTGATGATCAATGGTGCAATTGAAGTTGTTGATTATAGTCGCTATTGACGAGACATATGACAATGATGAGGTGTTGGTAGGAGAAAGTAGAATAAAAGGGATTTCTGATTTGAGGAGGCCGAGTGTTTTCGATATGTAAATGAGTCTTTTATAGACCCATTACATTCTATTCTACAAATCAAATATATCAAGCAAGACATACTGATAATTTCCATTTCATTTTTGTCTACAAATCAAATATATCAAGCAAGACATAGTGATAAATTCCATTTCATTTTAGTCTACAAATCCAATATATTAAGCAAGACATATTGATAAATTCCATTTCATTTTAGTCTACAAATCCAATATATCAAGCAAGACATATTAATAATTTCCCAACACCAATTCTTTGCTCAAATTAACATCCCCCGATAAACAATTATCTATCAAAGTTAGGGAATCATAAAGTTACACGACACTATAGGAATGACTAACGTACCCACGACGCATAGTCATTTAAATCGGACAATTGTTCACGAGACTCATTTTAGTCAAAACCGAGCAAAAGCTCTATAACTCAACACTAGGGTGCGTTTGGTACAGAGAATAGAATTCAGAGAAATGGTTGCAGAAAATGGAATTGCAGAGAAAGAGAATTGGTCTGGAGAAAAGGAATTGACTCTTCTGTTTGGTAGCACAGAGAGTTCAACCGAGAAATGTAATGGAAAATCATTTCTCTTGTGGTATGACAGAAAACTCAATAGAGAATTGTACCCTATTAAGCCAAAACAGATCCTATTAAGCCAAAACAACAGCTTAACAGAACAGACCAGCACAACAACATACCAAACAGACCCTATTAAGCCAAAACAGACCCTACTAAGCCAAAACAGACCCTATTAAGCCAAAATAGACCCTATTAAGCCAAAACATATCCTATTAAGCCAAAACAACAGCTAAACCAAACAGACCAATACAACATACCAAAACAGAGGCTATTAAGCCAAAACAGACCCCATTAAGCCAAAGCAGACCCTATTAAGCCAAACCAGACCCTATTAAGCCAAAACAGACCTTATTAACCCCAAACAGACCCTATTAACCCCAAACAGGCCCTATTAAGCCAAAGCAGGCCCTATTAAGCCAAAGCAGGCCCTATTAAGCCAAACAGACTCTATTAAGCCAAACAGACCCTATTAAATTAAGCCAAAACCGACCCAATTAAGCCAAAACCGACCTTATTAGACCAAAACAGACCCTATTAAGCCAAACATATCCTATTAAGCCAAAACAGATCCTATTAAGCCAAAATAGCAGCTTAACCAAACAAACCAGCACAACAACATATCAAACAGACCTATAAAGCCAAAACTGACCCTATTAAGCCAAAGCAGACCCTATTAAGCCAAACAAACCCTATTAAGCCAAAACATACCCTATTAAGCCAAAGAGACCCGATTAAGCGAAACTGACCCTATTAAGCCAAAACAGCAGCTTAACCAAACAACGAGCGTCAATTGAAATATTTCAATTCTCAAAGAGAAACCAAATTTTCAATTCTCCCCTTTTCTTTTCATGTGGGAGGGAAATGAAAATAGAGAAAAGGAATTGTTTCTTTTCTCATTCTTTCGTTTCTTTGGTGTTAACAAACAAGGGAATTGTTTCCAATTCCCTTTCTCTACTACCAACTCTCTCTACCAAACACACCCTTATGTGATTACCCCAAACGTTGGTTGAGACTAACCATTTTTCCAAATGAAATCATACTCATATATTTTCCAAAATGTCTCATGATACCATAACATGTAATTTCGATGGTTTATATATCAATATTCTCGAAGTGCTATTGACACCAAATAATCCCCACTTATAAAATAAACATCAAAACATCTAATAAAATATGTTTTAGTTATCAAAGTGACAAGAATCCAAACATAACATCTCGTAAGATTTATAAAACCATTTTTACCAAATAATTGCATATTATCAAAATACTCCCACATTTGACAAATAGCAAGTAAACATGTTAATACTTCAAAATGGACGTTTTTGGAATGTACATAGTTTTCACAAAGTAACATGAACTCACCTTGCTAGATTTAAGGTAAATCTAGGTTTTATTCCACAACTCGTGTTTCCTTTGAATAGAGCTTCAGATCCACAACGTTCATCACTAGAATCCTTCATCTCCCACTCCTATGAGCTCCAAAATCATCAAACAACCTCTATCCATATTGTTTCCATGTTGAAGAGCTTCCAAATACGAAACCACAACACTTTGAATTGCCCAAAACGGATTAGAAATAAGAGAGATATGGCCAAATGAAGAAAATCTCGATTTTAACCACTCGAGGCCGTCAGCGATTATGACACGCGATGATGCCATGTCATAATCGCATGGCATAATCGCCCATGTTCTGATTTCATTTCTAAGCCACGGTACAATCTGTGCAATTATGACAGCCTGGACCGTTTCGAGGTGTTTTTCCTACTTTTCACCCGATTTGATCCCGTTTCTCGTCTAGTAATTGATACCCAATATAATTCCCTTCAAAATACTTATTTCAATTATTCTAAGAGTGGAACACAAAGAGGATTTGGGATTTCACTTTACCAAAGACCCGGTTGATACATTGTGCCATTGTCACTAAAGCATGACACAATTGTTGGGTCCACCAACCACTTGGTACCACCGGTGCTATTGTGACAGATGTCATAACCGTATGGCATGATATTTGAGACGACCATACTCTGAGTACCATCGGTGCTATTGTGACAGATGTCACTCTCACATGGCACCACTACTCAAACTCTGAATTTATCATTTGTTTATTGAATCGCTCGGTTAAATACTTTCTTCAGCTAGGACGAGAATCAGGGTGTTACACGTTGCATCATCTCCTTGATGCTTTTATGATCCGTTCGAATGATGAACTTCCTTCCTTGTAAATATTGTCGCCATTTATACACTGCTTCTACAACTGTAAATAATTATCGATGATAAGTTGATGCCGCTTGCATCCGGGGTCCTAACTGTTTGATGAAATAACACACAAGTTATCCTCTTTGAAGTAGTAACGCCCTACACCCACAATCGATGTGTCTGTTTCCACTATAAATTGTTCCTCAAAATTTGGGAGCCTTAACAAGGATGCATTCGACAAGACTTCCTTCAATTTTCCAAATGCTTTTTTTTTCTTCTTCACCTCATTTGAATCCAATGTTTTGGAGGAGATCGGTTAAAGGTGCCGCTATGGTTGCATATCCTTTGATGAATCGTCTATAATACCCCATTAAGCCTAAGAGCCCGTGTACTTGCCTTTATGTATTCGACTTTGGCCATGATGTTAAAATTACAACTTCCACCTTCTATAAGTCCATTGCTACTCCTTGACCTGAAATTATATGCCCGAGGTACTCTGCGGTTTCAGTGTCGAAGAAACATTTTGACATTTTATATGAAAATGATTTTCTCGAAAACATTGGAACAAGTGTCTCAAATGCTCTACGTGAGATGTAACTGAGGTACTATATACTAATATGTCATCGAGGAAAATGATGACAAATTTCCGTAGATAAAGGGTGAAAATTCGGTTCATGGTTGCTTGTAACATGGATGGTGCATTGGTGAGCCTGAACGACATAAACAGGAACTTATAATGTCCCTAGTGAGTTCGAAAGGCTGTCTTATAGATGTCTTTCTCATGAACACGTATATGATGATACCCTACTCATAAGTCTAATTTGTTGAATACCTTGGCTCCCCCGAGTTCATCAAACATCTCATCTACTGTGGGGATTGGAAATTTGTCTTTAACATAATCCGTAAGTGCCATGTTTCTTTTTTACCAACAGTACCGAGGAAGAAAAAGGCTTTTACTCATTCTTAAGATTCCTTGTTCCATCATCTTCGCAACCCGTTTTTTCATCTCACCTTTTGATAGTGGGGGTACTGGTAAGGGTATACGTTGATTGGCTTAGTGTTCGGTAGTAGATGGATTTTGGGGTCGATAAGACGGTGTGGTGGTAACGTAGTGGGGGTTTGAAACAATCCTTGGTAACGATCACTAAACACACTAATGTCTGAGTGTAAGTTTGATGGTTTCCCAATTGTTGCCTCGATCGATTCATTTTCCCCCATCTTCACAGAATGTACTTCGTATACTCCATATATTTCATCGCTGTCCATCAAGGATTGCATATGGTTGAAACTCATCTTTTTTACCCTAAAAGTATTGTCTTCCTATAGTACTTCTTTCTTCTCATCCATCTCGAATTCCATGGATTGCCTTTAATAATCATGGGTTACCTTGCCAAGCTTTTGCAACCACTGTATCCCCAAAACAACCTCAGTTCCCTTTATTGGTAATACAAACAGGCTATGTCGAATTTCAGCCCCTACATAGTGATCATAATCTTCGAGCACATGTTTTCACATAGGAGGGTATTTCCACCTCCAATGTAAACCTTAAAGGCTTGGTTGGGTGGATTGGAAGTTGTAACTTTTCCACCACACTTGGTTACACGAAGTTATGGGTGATGCCATTATCTATAAGTACATGAGCCTAATTTTTGCCAATTGTACCCCGTAATTGTAACGAGCGTGGGCTCCCATGGCTGATCAATGAGTTTAAAATTGACACATCTCCACTTTCTAGTGGATCATTCATCTCCTCGGTACCTGACAGCAGATCTATTTCTTAGTATTCAACATTGTCTTCATCTATGGTCATTAGCAGTATGAACCTTATGGAACACTTATGCCCTCTCACATACTTTTAATCATAATTAAAACACAACCCTTTGTTCATTATTTATTGTCTTTCAGCCGGGTAAATCCATTTTATCGGTTACGTGGGGACGGGTTTTGTAACGGTGTTGGGTGTAGGCAACAAAGGGGACCGAGTTGGGTTTGATTTTGCAACCGTAGTTCGACTAAGAGTTAGGTTATCGACTGTCATAGTGGTCGGGAGTGCCTTATTGGGATGGTTCCATGTCGCTGACCTAGTATGGTTAGGGAGTTGTATATTCGACCTACTATCTTCAAAGCTGTCTTGAGAAATACGGGCCTATCCAAATACCTCCCCCAACGTTGTTGGTTTGGAAATCAGTAGCTCTCACCGTAGTGCTGGTTTTATGCCCGAGGAATAAAATGAAATCAACAGGGATTCGCTAAGGCCGGTTACTCGATTCACCATTCTCTCAAAATCTGCTTGATATTCTACTATGGTACCCCGTTGTAGTAACTTAGAAAGCGCTCCCTGTGGGTCTTCAAACTTGGACGGTCTAAATCTATCACAAACATTCTTCAAGAACTTTTCCCAAGTAGTAATTAGATTATTTCTACGCATCCATTGGAACCATTCTGTTGCATTACCATCCATATTAAATCTGATGATACAGAGTCGTTGGTCTGCCGGTGTTTCATGCCGGTCAAAATACTCTTCCATCGAAAAGATCCACTTTTCCAGTTCTGTTCCATCGAAAAACAGTACCTCCAACCGCATGGAACGTGGGATTGCTCCAGTCTGATTCCTCCCCCCCGGATTAATTTTGCGATGTTGTTGGTTTTAACTCCATGGCCAGAACATTGATTTTCTGGATCAAGGTGTCGATTTGTTCCTTCATAAGCAACCGGAGTTTTGCGTCCCCTGCGATGAAGATTTTGTTTATCACTCTCAACGAGAGCACCACTTGATACGATATTTCGAATATTTCACCCACACTCTTCAAGCGAGTGCAAGCTCTAGAAACGGTAAAACACCTTGAAGGAAGAAGAACATAATTTAATGTTAAAAACTTGATAACAATAGCATTAAAAGGATACCTTAAATACTAAGAATATTAGTGGCCTATGATAACTCTAAATCCTAATTATTAGCGAATAATACTTATCTCGTATCTGTTGATGGTAGTAATTAAGTAAGTAAACTCTTACCTATTCTCTAATACTCACGATGGTAATTTCTTCACTTTGACCCAACAACATAATCATTGTGCCACGTCGATGCTACCATAAGCCTATGAGAGCGCCTTGGTTGCCCGTTGTCACCTGCGTTTTTCCCGTCATTTGAGACTTTTGTTTCATGTCGAACATGTGTAACACAACCCCTCTCCTCTCCTCCCCTCCTCACTCGGTTTTCTCAAAACACTAACGCTCTGTTCTCGACTTTTAGAAGGAAAGAAAAGAAAAGAAAAGAAAGGAAAAGAAAGGAAATGAAAGGAAAGCAAAGGAAATGAATTTTTTTATTTGTGTGCTTGAGAATGAAGGGAAAGGAAAGAAAGAAAGAAATGGAAAGAAAATAAATATTAATGTTCTTGAGCAGGAGGGAAAGGAAACAAAAAGAAAGATGCTAGTTTTACAAATCCACCCTTATTTATTTTGTAGAAGAATGTAATTGATGAATAAATGTGTAATTTTATAAATATTTTTAATTGCATTAATTGTTTGGTTTTGATTTGCAAACCGTTAAATGTTGAGATGAAGAACAAGCTGCACCAAGATTTCAAACGCAAGAGACATTGAAACAGAGAAGAAGAAGAATCAATTCATATCTTCAATATGTATGCGGCTCTTCTCTAATCGTTGGTTGTTGTTGCAGTCACTATGTAAAGTATAAAATTAAACAAATCGGGTAATTAGGGTTTCATTTTTTATACAAGGATTACGAAAAAGAGAGAGCTAACTAGGAGGGTGTGCTCAAGTGGAACTAGGGATGGTGATTTGGCCCGACCCGGACGGGGCCGCGGATTCCCCGTTAAAACGGGTCCAGGGGCAGGGGCCGGAGATCCCCGGTATGCGCAAACCGGGGTCGGGGTCGAGGCCGGGTAACATACTCCCCGACCCACCCGTACCCAATATATATATTATATGTTTAAAATTATATGTATTAATATATTATATATATATTTGTTTTTTTAGAATTAGGTTTTTGACTTTTGAGACTTTTTGACTTTTGAGACTTTTTAACCACCTACTCACTTTGTCACTTCCCTAATTCCCTTCTTTTTCAGCCGCCTACTTTCTTCTCTAATTCTTTCCTTTCTCAAATCTCAAACTCCATTACTCCACTTCTCCACCTACTGTTTGTTCTCTAATTCAAAATCAAAAGGCTACTACCACCGTCCACCTGTGAGCTACTGACCAGTCGTCTGTCGAGACCACCAGCGACGACACCACCGGCGACATTCTTTTTGAGTTCCTTCCATCTCCACTCTCCACCAGCAGCGTAGGTATTTTTTTTGAGTTTTGAAACTGTGAGTTTTGATTATTGAGTTTGTATTTAGCATGTTAGGTAATGTTTGTATGAAATATTGAGTAGTTTTGCTTAATTTCAGATTTATGATTTTATTCTAAGAATCTAAGATGGATTTATAGATTATTGAGTAGTTTTGTTTAATTTCAGAATCTGAAATATTGAGTTTGTATTCTGTTGTCTGGATTAAGAATCTGAAATATTGGGTTTGTATTCTGTTTGTATAGATTATTGAGTAGTTTTGTTTAATTTCATATTTATTCTAAGAATCTAAGATGGATTTTATAGTAGTTTTGTTTAATTTTAGATTTATTGGGTTTAAATGAATTTTTAGATGTATTTTTTCTTGGGTTTAAATGAATTTTAGAGTAATTTTGTTTAATTTCAGATTAATTCTAAGATGGAAACTTCTCAAAATGAGAACATAGTAGATATCGAAGGTAAAGCTACGGTAGGAAATGAGAAAAATCAAACGACTTTTAATGGGACAAATGATTTTTTAAGCATGGCTGTCGGGACCGGGACAAATACAAACACTGGACCATCAAAAAAAAAGATTGAAATCTCTTATCTGGAACCATTTTGAAGCAATATATATTAATGGTAATCATCGATTTTCAAAATGTAATTACTATCCTCAAGCTAAATAGAAATTTTATTTTCAAGAGCAAAAATTCTTTGTAATAATGCAACTTTTTCTTCCTCATATATTTTTCTTTCTTCCAAAAAGGAATTTTCAAGCTTGATTATTTTTCTTTCCTACACAAGTGGTGGAACATAAATTTTTCGTTCAACTGGCTTAACACAAGGCTCAGTAGTTGAATAGCTTAAAAAATAATTGTTTGGAAGAAAATGAGATTCTTTTGATAAATAACTGTCATTTAACATCTCATATGATAAAGGAAGTTGCATTTTACGTTTGGTTTTCGGATTCCAGTTGCTCCGATGCTCAACCTTTTTATCTGATTTACTACATCTAGTTTTATATTGGGGATATGTAGCACCTAGATCAATAAAATCAAACTCATATAAGGTTGGAATCTCATATAGTGCTTTTGTTAAATGTTTAGGATTTTCATATCCTAATCCCCATTTAGCATTAAAAGGCATTTTTTTTGGTTTATTTAGATGGATTGTTTGCTTAGTTTGACCTTGTTTGTAAAGGTTTTCTTCAATAATTTTAACTTTTTCAATCAAATCACTGGTCTCTTAAGAGTAGAATTATAAAGTCTCGAAAACCCATCTTTCTCAATTACAAACATCTCAAGTTTAGCACTAAGATCAGATATTCGAGAGCTAAAATCAGTTATTAAAACTTGTTTTTCAATTTCAAACTGATTCTTTTCTTTTTGCAAAGAACCAATTAGATCTTCCTTTGCAATACAGTCGATTTTAAGATAATAAATTTCTTTTGAATGTTTATCAACTTGTGATTGCAAAAAAATGCGATTGATTTTTCTTTTGTCAGTTTGAAACGTAAATTAGATAGTTGAACCAACATGGAGTTCATATGATCTATGAAGTTATCATAAGAAAGATCAGGTACCTCAGCTCCAGATTCAGATGCAATTGATCCAGATTCATCTTCATCACCACTCTCTCCTCCTGTCACTTTTGTCATGAAACAATTGTTAGCAGTTTCAATATTATTAGACTCATCTTGTCCATGATTTAACCAATGATATGCTTCTGCCATTAACGCTTCACCAGCTTCTTGTTGTTCAGCAAGCATCAGTTTGTTACGAAAGTAAGCAACATTCTTAACAACCTTCATTCTGCAGTCTTGGGCAAAATGACCTTGTTTGCCACATTTGTAGCATTTGATAGCATCATATATTAGCTTTTGCACAGTCTTCTTTTGTTCAGTCTTTTGCTCACTATTGTTTCCTTCAATTTTGTCTCCATGTGCAACATTCTTTTGAATTGAAGAAGAATACCGTTGACTGTTATTGGTTGGCTGCTTATCAAACTTCTTCCGAAAAGCTTTTGTTAACAATATCATTGCTTGAACTAAGTCATCTCCATTATCAGATTAATTCTCATCCGAAGCAGGTTGAGAAGCTTTAGTGAGTTGTTCTAACTGTTCTAACAATTGTTTACTACATGATGTTTGTCTCTTGTTTGCCAGTAGTGCGAGTATATCACTCGCTTTCTTATCCTCTTCCACTTTCTTCTTTGAATTTATGTTCCTCAGAACATCAACTTCATCCTGATTAAGTATTTCAAATACTTCGTGTAAGGGGATCTCATTCAACATCTTCTATTGAGTAATTACTTTAGTGAACTTTTTTCATTCAAGCAATAGATTGTTTAAGAACTTCACATTGTTCTTTATCAACATTTTCTCTATCTTATGCTTTTCCATTTCATTTAGCAGACTAACAAATCTCATGTACACATCTTCCAATGACTCGTTCCTTCTACTTGAATTGTTCGTAATTAACGATACAGTTGGTGACTTTTAATTGAGTACCAACCTTAGTGCCTACCATCATTTTTTCTAGTTGGTCCCACATTGTTTTAGCACTAGCCTTGAACGAGTCCATGCTTATATATATATATATATCATTTAGAATGCTTTGTAATAGGAATGATTTAGCCTGTTTGTCACCCTTTGCTCTCTGCTTATCTTCTTCACTCCAAGTGACTTTATCAATCAGTTGACCATCAGGAGCAATAATTTTTGGTGTTGGCATCAAGCCATGTGTTAATGATTCCATGATATTTTCCCATTCTCATGCATTTCCACGAAATCAATAAATCCGTCTCTCCATTGATCATATTCTCCACGGTAGAGAATTGAAACTTTTGTTGATGAACCGATTGCAAGAGCATCTCTAGTGTTCATGTTCAAATGTGGATTCATTTTGAAATGCTACAAATCTAATCTCAGACTAAAAGAAGACAATCAAACTGTTAGTATGTATGAAATAAACTTTGGTAAAAGAAATCAAAAAAATATTCTAAGTATAAATTTCGGATATCAAAAGGATATTCTTTCTATTAACCTTCACACGAAGCTTATCTGAAGCTCCGGATGAAAGAAATTGACTTGTGTCCGATGTTGGAAATAAATTGGACTTTAACATTATCTGTATTAAATATTAAAGGACAATTGCTTTAAATTATTATGAATCCTATATCAGTAATAATCCGGTTACATATTTGGATATATATCTCCTAATATGAGTAGGATAATCATTAAGTTAATTACCCGATTAACATTAAGGTAAGTGCATATCTTCTCCTATTATTTAATATCAATTCTATAGATAAACTAGGACTCTTTATGGGATGAGTCTCTAGCTTTCCATGGCCTATAAATAAAGGAGATAAAGTCCCTATTGCCTACACGAATCTGCATTTAGTTCAGCCCCATTCTGAAGCAAACCGTGTAGAGCTTTAGAAGACTTCGATCTACAAGCAACGATAACCGCTTCCGCTTCAATGAACTTTGTTACGTATAACTCAAGTGTTTCAGGTTAGATCTATTAAACTTTTTACGGTATTATGTTAAATCGATTTCTGATTATGTGTTTATGTTCCTATGCCTTCATTCTTGTTATTATATGCTTAAGCATATCTCATATAAGTATAACAAATGGTATCAGAGCCTAAATCAACATAGGTTCATAAACCGTTTTTTATATTTATTCATTAAATTGATTTTAAGTTTATTATTGTCGTAACATGGCGTTATTATGATTAAGTATTCTTTATTATTAATATTAATGTTAAACGTGGGTGCTAATGGTTTTCAGTTAGCGTGACAAGAGTAAACTTCAAAATTGATTGTTAGTACTTGTCAAATAAATGAATAACAAATAAAAAGAGTTGAAGAGATTATTTATTTGAAGAGATTATATATTACGGATAACTTTTGAATTTATCTCATTCATTATTTATTTGAAAGAAATTTACAAATATACGATATCTTTTAGTTGAATAAATAAATAAAGTTGGTTTCGTTCATTCAGGAAGTCATCTCTAGCTTAAATATAGAGTATGATTATTTTTAAGTATTTTTTTATTTATTTCTATTTGGCTACGCATATTGTATTACTAACGGTAGGGAAAAGGGCTGAAGGGAAGTAAAACAAAATTCCTTTTTCTTTATATCGACCCCTCCAGTGCATAGTTTATCCTTTTTATTGGTTTTATGTTTATATATACACTCCAATTTTATAAATAAAAAAATGGTTTAAAAGATCATTGTGGGAGTTTTTATTTATTTTGAATTTCAATTGATGTATTTTAATCATACAGCCACTTGTTTGATCACGATTTTGAGAATTTTGTAAACGATTTTTTTTATTGAACGGCCTTGTAAACGATTTCTAATATCTCTAGATTTATATTAAACTATATTCATTTGTGAGTTTATTTTGAGTTACGATTGATGAATCAATTAACTTAATATAAGATATCGTAATTGATTTTATTCACTTGAGGATTTAATTTATTTAATTGGCCATATTGTTTTGTTTGGGTCAATTAGTGTTTATGTTATATCTCTAGTACAGAGGTTTATATTTTATAGAATATGTGTACATGTATATATATATATATATATTATCCATCTTAAATATTTTATTCGATAACCTTATGAATTTATTTTGTATTATATATTCCATGACATATGTTTATATAATTTATTTGTTTAATTAATTAACTTATGCTTTATACCATCATCAATTTATTTATGTGGTAAATAGAAAATTTAGTTTTTACTATATTTTGGAAATATGGAATGAGATCATTATCAATAATGATAATTTATATTTTAATTAAGCCATTTATGATATACTGAAATTTTGGTATATATCTTATGCTTATACATTGTAAATTTATTAGTTTTGACGGAGAAATAAAACAAACTGCATAATTAGGTGAAGACACTACATTTATTTACATGTCTTTATGTTCATCCATTTTTCTAAATTAATTATTTATGACCGATTAATTGTATTCAAATACGAATCAATAATCTAATTTAAATTTTGGAGCAATGACCATATTTAGAGTAAATATTAATTTATTTGGTTCAAGATCCATTATGGATTTACAGTCATATATCTATTATATAGACAAATGATTTAATTGAACTAATTAAATTGATTAAGAATTTTAACTTTTAATTCAACTAGATGGGATATGTTGATATAATTACTCAATTTCTAACAATAATGCATTCGTCTAGTGTGATTTTTATAGTATTTGGTCTTGTTAAGTTATTTCAAGTGCATTTGTTGAGCATAAGTTATTTAAAGATATGTTTAAGGCATTATATAATATATTCTTTCTATTTGTTATTGATTTAATTTAATTTTGGGTCAATAATTTAATTTGGATAACTTTGGAGCCAATTAAGTTAATTTTGGATTAATTAATTTTTAGTTAGTTGTTACTTAAAGTTAATTTTAAGATTGTGAAATTGAAAGTTTTACATTTTTCCTTCTTTTCATAAAAATGGCCTATAGAAGTTTAAAGTGATATTCGAATAAGATTTATCATATAAAAGATCTTGGGATTCACATCTCAAAATTAGGGTTCATATACCTTAACTTAAGTGATTTGATCAATAGCTTAATCAAAATATAAAAAAAAAATTGTATAAGCTTTAAAGTTCTACCTTGTTCTAAATTTTGGTGTTGTCCAATTATTGACTAAAGTATGTTTTTAAGAACAAAATTGATCAAATCTAAAGCATTAAACGCTTAAAACAATATGGTTATCAATATATATCGTATGTGGGTTTATGGATTATTCAATATATCTACATATATGTTTATAAAATCATATATATATATATATATATATCAACTATTGAATGACTATTGACACCTAATTGATAATCAAATTTTTGTGAATTTTTAAACAATCCTAATATCTCCCAACCTATATGAAAATTGGATTGTTTATCTTCATCAATTCACAAACTACATAATCTTGACTGAAAATTTTCTAAACCACAAGATCATATTGCCATAGCAATTGATCTTTTTAGAGAAAATTATACATACTAATCAGTCATAACTTGTGTATCTCAAATCACATTTACTTGAATTATATTCTTCCATAGAAGAGACATTCTGAGTAATTTTGGTTTAAGAACAACATCACATATAAACACACATGTCTATCTTGATACTTTGAAACTCTTCTTATCCATAGATTTGATTGTTTTCATTGGATAACCGATATGTGTAGTGTGTAGTGTGATGATATAGAATTTTAAATATTGAGTTTTATACTACCATAAGTATTACTTGATATTTGTATTCAGTTTTGGGGTTAAGATAATGATTAATTACGAACGACAATTAATACATACCTGTTATTAATTTTCTTGTTTTTAGGTTTGTCAACTATAATCTGATCCCTATCCTGACCGATTCCAATTATAAGCAATGGAGAGCCCAAATAGAATTTTACCTTATTGCCTGAGAGTTGAAAAACTAACAGACTAAACTGAAAATAAAACTAAAGTTGACATTAATTCCATGTTAAATGGCACTTGACAAATAGGATGGCTAAGAGTATGATAAGATTTTCCATGAGGATCCATAGAAGATCCTAAGGATGTAGTCGATTATTTGAAAAATATTACAGATTATTTTAAGGAGAGCGATGGTCGAATGTGTTAAGACTCTCTAAATGTTCAAAGAACTAAAGTTTTTTGGTGAGGAAAATGTAAGAGATCATCTATTGTCTATGATTAAGATTAACTTGAAGCTTAGAGACTTGAATAAATGGGTTAAAGATGAACATGTGGTTCATGTGGGACTACAATCTCTCCCTACAACAAACAACAACTTAAGGAGCATGCATAATGCTATCAAGATAAAAAAAATGGGATTTAAACAAACTCATTTCTATATGTTGTCTAAGAAACAAGAGAGAATTAAGAAAGAGGCCCTTGTGATGTACTTGTTAGTGAAACCTAAAGAAATGAAATAAAACAAGTACAAGCCATAGAAGCCTACCAGCATCAAAGCTTTGATGAGAAAAACTAAAGAAAAGAAAGGCTCCGAAACTGTTAAGTATAAGTGTTACTTTTGCAACAAATTTGGCACATGAAGAAGGAGTGCAGTGGCTTCAAAGCCTGAATGATTAAGAAGAGTTATGTTTTCCCAAATTCAGTATTTTCTTTAGAAGTTAATTTTATTAACAATTCTTCATTCAGTTACCGAATTGATTCAGAATCACCAATATGGCAACAAAAAAAAGGAGAGAAAACCCTAGAAGTCTAAACAACAAGTCTATGTAGCTAAAGTTGCATTTAAGGGTATTGGAACACTAGAACTAGATTTAGGACTGTAAAATCTATTTGTTTAGACAGTATTTATTTATTTTCCCTTACTTAAGAGAAAATTAATTTTTGCAGTGCTTTTAGTTAAAAATGGTTGCAAACTTATCATTCATTTTGATGGAATTAAAATATTTCTGGGTTCTGCTTATATTGGTTATGGAAATTCCGTTCACAATTATCAACAATTAAATTGTTCTCTTGTTAATCAAGAGATCTTTGCATTGAAAACTATGTAAATGTTGTTTAGAATAACACCATTATAGCAAACATAAAAAGAACCATCCTTAGAGAAAATTTTGCAAATCTTTAACATTGAAGGTTAGACCATAATTCTAAAGACAAACTAAAAGCATTTGTTAAAAACAAAATATTGTTAGATCTAGATTTTTTTTTGAAGAACCTATAAGTCAAAATCTAAGGTCAGATCCTATGCATTTGTTAAACAACACTAGCCTATGTCAAAAAGATAATAAACTGTCCAAAATTTCTAAAAATGGGGGAAAGGATTTAGCCTGTGAAATGGATTACAAGTCTTAGATACAATTAATAGGAAGTCTAATACAATTATGTATCTGGCCTGACTTAACATATGTTATAGGAATTTTGTCCAGTTTTCAACAAAACCCAAACTAAAGATCACTACAGGTAAGAAAGTACTTCGTCACTTGCAAAGAACTAAAGCTCACATGCTACACATATTTAGATTTTGCATGTAAATATCTAAACTCAAATAAATCTACTTATGGCTATATTTTTATGCTCACTCAAGGGGCTATAAAACAAAAAAATATCCCTAATTGCAACTTCACTATGTGAGATGAATTTCTAGTCATTCATGAAGGGGTTTGTGAGGGCATTTGGATCAAGAACTTCTTGATTGAAAAGAATGTCTTAAGCTCTACAATTTCAAGTCCTCTAGAAATGTTTTGTGATAATGAAGTTGCAGTTTTTTTCAGTGGATATAGTAAAAGATCAAACAATTCAAAGTACAATTGTCTTAAATATTTCAGTGTGAGTGAGACAAAGGGTTAAGAGGAAAAAAAGTTATTGTTGAATATATTGGTAACAAATCTCAACTTGTTGAGCCATTCACTAAAGCCTTTTCAGTAGTAAGTTTCAGAAAACATGTTAGGGATATGAGAATCTTACTTAAACTCGATACTTGAGATTAGTGGGAGTTGAGGTTTGTGGGAGTCGAGATTAGTCTAGCCAGTTATTTTGTAATTTTCCATTGTTCGTAGTAATTTTTTTGGCACATTTTGATAAAATGAAGAATTCAAGTATATAAGTCATGTAATTTGTTTTACAAATTAAAATAAAATTTAAATCATTATCTATAACAAACAAGTGAATCACCGCACTAAAAAAATAATTGCGGACTATATAAGCAAATTTTGGTTCACGAGTGTTAAGAACTTTTGCTTGTACGTTTTAGAAACTTTTCTAAAACATTTGGTGGACTCTGAGCTACATTTTATGCTAATTCATGTGGATATAATTATTTGCATAAATGCTCAAATACAGACACTTATGAACTTACGTGGGATATGATATTATATGTTAGTGGTTCTTAATCGAACTAGTTTGTCAAACTGGTATAGATTCTGAGTCCTACATATGGTGTTTATTCTAACCAAGTTTGAATGAATTCACAACTGTTAGAATTCTCAGCGCGCCCTTCATTTGATATGTGTAATGTTTATGGTTCTCTTGTCTTTACAGATTATGTTAAGTCCAGTGGGAGAATGTTGGAAATAAATTGGACTTTAACATTATCTGTATTAAATATTAAAGGACAATTGCTTTAAATTATTATACATATCAAGAGAATCCTATATCAGTAATAATCCGTTACATATTTGGATATATATCTCCTAATATGAGTAGGATAATCATTAAGTTAATTACCTAATTAACATTAAGGTAAGTGCATATCTTCTCCTATTATTTAATATCACTTCTATAGATAAACTAGGACTCTTTATGGGATGAATCTCTAGCTTTCCATGGCCTATAAATAAAGGAGATCAAATCCCTATTGCCTACACGAATCTGCATTTAGTTCAGCCCCATTCTGAAGCAAACCGTGTAGAGCTTTAGAAGACTTCGATCTACAAGCAACGATAACCGCTTCCGCTTCAATGAACTTCGTTGTGTATAACTCAAGTGTTTCAGGTTAGATCTATTAAACTTTTTACGGTATTATGTTAAATCGATTTCTGATTATGTGTTTATGTTCCTATGCCTTCATTCTTGTTATTATATGCTTAAGCATATCTCATATAAGTATAACATCCGAAGCTCGTATCTGAGTATATCCGAAGCTCGTACAAAACCTGACTATCTGAAGCTATCCGAGACTTGATTTCGGACAAGTTTTATCCGAGAGTAACTTGGCTTCAGATGTTGATTATCCGAAGTTCACATTATTTTCCGACTTAGAAATAAATGTTTTCGCACTAGTTATCTGTGAGGATTTACCATTCAATTTCTTTAACATGTGAAGGTTCGGATGAAAATATATCAGAAAGAGATTTATCCGAAGATGATTGATCCGAAGATGATTGATCCGGAATCTATAGATCTGAAGGTTATGAGCATACACTTATTCGAAGGCTATGAGCATACACATATTCGAAGGTTATGAACATTCATTTATCCGAAGGTCATGAACATACACTTATCCGAAGGTTATGAACACCATGAGAAACTCACGAATAGAGCAGTTTTTCTTTAAGTCCGAAAAACCCAAAATCACTCCAAAACTATTCTAATCATCTCCAAATCAATTGAAAATTGGTAGGATTCATTCTTAACACATACTCAACATTTTTCATTCAATGATCGACACCTAAAACAATCTCTAAACATAAAATCAATCTCAAAACAGTGAACTTTTTCCAAAACCCAAAAGTTTCAAAAAAATCAATCAATTCACATCCAAATGAAATCTGATATGAAAATCCTTTTAGTCGAACATTATACTAATCAAATTGAACATAATGGTACCAAACTTAATCCATAACACCCACTGATTCAATCCAAAAAGGTCAAAAAGTCCAGAAAATGTAACAATGCAAAAATACACGATTTCTTACCAATTCAGATGATTTCTTCTACCAATCTGCCTGCTTTGTTACCAATTGTTAAATTGAAATGTAGCAAATCACCACAAATAACAAGAATCACAATAAGATCAAGTCCAAGATTCACCAAATTCTCTCTGACATATATTTCTTTCAAAACTCAAATGATTACAATTAATGAGAGAAGTACTTGAAAAGAAGGTCCAACTAGGTATTTATACCTACAACTCAAAATTACAAAATCAATCCTCTACTTTCAACAAATTCAAATCTAACAGTTTGGTTCGTTTTAAGGAATGAAAATAGGAATGATTAATTTTATTTCATTCTATTATGTTAATTGTGATCCCGTCCATTACTTTTTTTTAAATCCTCATTGATGATCTCGATGAAGACAAAATAGTTGGAGAGCATCTTCATTTCATGTAACACATCTTCATCCTAGTCACGTCTCATCTTCATCTCCATCACATGAAGCTTCTCCAACACATCCTCCTTAATTTCTACCGGGTATCCATCATCTTCTACATCACGACAACTCGGAAAGCATAACCAACACACCTTTGATTTATTACATCTCCAAACCCTGAAAATCACCCTAATCTTCTATTTCATCTCGAAAAACAAAGTTAATTTCATCCCTCATCAGAACTATGTTTGGAGGTGCTAGGTTGGGATTGGGCTAGGGTTCATGAGAGAAATGAAGAGGGTGATGGTGTTGCAGAAGGGATTGTTTGTTATGGATTTGCAGAGGTGATGAAACGGAATTCGGTTGCCGGTGATGGGTTGCAGAAGTGGGGTGATGGTATTGCCATGGTGATGGGTTGCAGAAGGGGGAATAATTGGTGATATGTGAAGGGTGAGAGGTAGCAATTGAAGAAAAAGTTTCTATTACCTCTAAATTTGGGAGGAATGATTTTTACCAAAATCTATTATAATGAATGATTAGCTTTCATAAACCAAACACCACTTTTCATTCCATTTCCATTCCTAGTTTGAACCAAACATGATCAATGATAATCATTTCCATTGATTACCTTCTAATGCCTCCAACCAAAGATCCCCTTAGGTCCGATATAAAGTTAGAAACAAAAAATTCTTTGAGATTTTGGTAAATCATGTAGAAAGGGGCAAGAAATCGAGGGTCGAACAGGTGATGGTTCTTTGAATGAAAAACACGATTGAAGGTACATTTTTTCAAAACAAATTCGATGCTCTTTTAATGGTTGGATTCCTTTTTGGATTACGTTTAGAATGATACAAGTTTTAGGGCAAATGATGGTTGCACGCCGTGTATTTCGAGCAAAACATAGTTGTGGAGATAATCTCGATGGCGGGGATGTGTAAATCTCGAAATTCAAGTTGTTTATTTAACTTTTAAGGGATATAAATTCATATATAGATTGATGGTAATTAGTATAAGATTGTATGAAAAAAAATGGTGTTAAATTGGGTTAATTTGGTCGGATATATTTTGGTTTCGAAAATGCTTAAAACCGGGAGCTTGAACTCGAAATATGGATACTATAATTCATGGAAATTCATAATTCTTGTATCTTAGGATTGAGGACTATTTTGTTGGTATAATTTTGTAAAAATATCGATGAAAAAGGTTAAGAATTGAGGGAGATACGAAGAAAAGCGTAAAAATAATATACATATATATATATGTGCAACGATTTTTTGGCGACCAGACCGGCGACGAGCAGCCGACAGCCGGAGACCAACGGCTGACAGGCGGTAGTAGGTATTGGGTCAGATACGTGGACTTATTTTATATTGGGCCTACTTATTTGATTTCTTATTCGGCTTTTAATTGTTGGGTTTATATAATTAGTGGGTCTTTAGAATTCATGTATGCTAATTGGGTATTTAAGATTAATTGGGTTTTGTTAATTAACGATTTCATTATTAATTAGATTATGATTAATTAATTAGTTAATTTATTTAATGTCTAATGTAATTGGTATATTAATTTATATCCTTATTTAGTTAATATATTAATTTATTTTTAGATAATTAAACTTATTTAATTAATTATTTCCTAGAGAGGGGATTATTAAATGAGTTAATAATCATTTTGGGTGATGTCTTTTAGGATGTTCGAATGATATGAGATGTTTTTAGTTGAGACGATGATGTCTAACTATAAAGATTAATTAGACGTTATGATATATTATAGAGTTTAGTATTTTGAGGTTGATCGTAAGTTGACTTTTAGTTGACTTTTGAAAGATTAAACCATTAATTAAATATTATGGTATGGAATTGTTGGTTATCGATTGGGTGTTGACTGTAATCGACCTACACGCATAGGTGAGTCTTCATGAGATTTTAACTGGGATTCATGCTTACGTAATAATTAGTTGAGCATTATGTTATTTTATGTACATGTTTACGGGATTGATGCATATATGTGAATTATTATTACCATGGGTTGCATGTTATATGTTTACGTATTTTTAAACGTTAATTAACATGTTATAAACGGGTTGTAATATTTATTTTTGTCGAGTATGTGAACGGGTTAAAGTCGTAAGGGATGACACATCCTAGGGATGGGTGATCGGACAAAGGAGAGCCGTATAACCCGGGGAAGTGTCGATGAGAGTTAGACCTTAACCCGACGGGAACTTGAAAGATCCCATAATTATTTAAAGAGGTTTTAAAGCAACTTTGCATATTATTTGATTAGGGGTATTTGTTGTGGTTATTTGCATGATGGGAAATGTATGTTTTATGCAAGAAAACCATGAACTCACTAACCTTATAAAGCTGACTATTAGTATGCATCTTAGGGACACGAAGGTCAAGGGCAAGGCTCATGCTTAGTGAGTTATATTTTTGTTGAGTAAGTATCAATGTTTGGGATGGTTATACGTTATATTTGAACTTATTTTGTAACGTAACTCAATATGGGCGACGTTAACGTTGGGTTATTATGTACGTCTATATTTTGTAAGACTTCCACTGTAATACGACTTTATTAGCCATTATTTTTGGGTTATTTATTATTATTTAATGGGAACTACATGACACAACTCATGGTGAAAATGAGGGTGTTACAATTTGGTATCAGAGTCTTAGTTTAATCGAATTAGGTTACGATGATAGCCTACCTTAAATTGGGAGTCAGACTTTGCATCAATGTCCATATTATATAAGGACTATTTAGACTCTATATATTTTCATAAAGGGAAGCGGTGATGAGATCCGGGTGGAAAATATATAATGGGTTAACAATGAAATAAATCATTACTAATACTAATGATTAATGATTAATAATACTTAAAGTAAGTTATATATCTATAAACTTACTATGAAAATATAAATGACCTCGTAATAGTAAAAATACTGAGAATCGATCAAGATAGCTCTGGGAAGCTAAGGGGACACATATTTAGCAATGTTGCCTAATGAAACGATAGGTTGTTGTCGAGCCTAAGACTGAGAGGGAGATCAGTACAAGGGTATGAATGTAACTTAGCCTGTATGAATTTATTTTGCAGCGACTGGTAGAAGTTGCGGTTGGTCTCGTGGTGTAGACCAATGTGATAGGACAATGTCAAGGGAATTCTAGGGAAAGGGTTGCACATGTTTGAAGGATGCATTCTTTTCGATGAAAAACACAAATTTCGGGACAATACCATGTAAGATTAGGATTGATGTGGATGGGGTTAATCCATCAAAGATTTCTAAAATGGGAAGGTGACCTTCACAGGTATAGTCCAATAAATTTAAGTTAAGAGAAAATCCAATTGTCGGGTAAAATGGATGATGAAGATATGTAATGGTTTCAAGATTATGACAACAGTGATTAATAGAAAATGACATATATCGCCATATGACATTGATGGAATATGGAATGTGAAATAAGAAGGAAATAGGAGAATATGTGATTAGTTCATAGAGATATCAATATAGACCAACTGTAGGTGTTAATGCCAAAAATTGCACCGCTCATTATTTTAGCAAAAACCGTATATGCCGAAAATTGCTTAAAAAACAACTTATGGAAGGGGTGCGGACTTTCTCAACTTTAGAATGAATCTTCGAAAAAATAATAAAAATAACGGAGAAAAAAGGAAATAAGACAAATGATTTTGGTGACTCGGAAAACATTGTAGAGGGTAAAATTGCAGATGACAACGGAGGTCGTCAATTCACTAGTGACGTCAAACAGGGACGTCATCCTTTGGAGCGATGATCGTACGATTACAGAGAGAGAAATATAAAAATAGACAGTAACGTCGTATGAAATCTAGAGAGCTTTTGTGTATTCTTTGAGTCCAGAATGTTGTGATGATCACTTCGGGCTCTTTCGTTATCTTGAGCTTGGATTTTATAGTCGCTGTAGTTTGTAACGTCTGTGCGTCATTAATTGAGGCCTTGAATGTCCTTAACGATATTAGTTGTAACCGTCCAACGGTCATGTCGTTAATTGCGGCTTTGAATGCCCTTAATGATATTCGTTGTAACCGTCCTAACGATCCTGCATAAGAAGAAACACTTGTCCAACGGTTAGATCGTTAGTAAAAAATAACGTATTCACGTAAGTCGTGAGTCGTGCGAGTGTTCATTATTTATTCATCGTATCGTTCGACCATTAAGTCGGAGTTACGGTTATTATTTATAATTCGTAAAATATCTTTAGTCGCACGTTTTGGTCAATGGTCGTGAGTTCAGATATTTTTACCCAAACAAAGTGGGTATTTATCCTTGTTTGGTCAAGAGTATGACTATCGTGGATATTATCTTCGTCGCTCCAGGGCGTGATCTTTTTACCTAAACAGTTAGCCCCCCGAGATTTGGATTTCGAAGCTAATTGAATTTCAAATCTCGTTCCAAAGAAAATTCAACTGTCAGAGATGCGTGTTGTCTTTGAATCGTTGGACTAAAAATTAATTTAGTCAGTCGGAGATTAAATCGATGAGATCAAATGAGGATTAACGGATGATACAGTCGTTGAGGACTAGTGTTATAACAATCACAGTAATATGACCATTAAAGGCAATAATTTCTGGCATTTACAGCCGATTGACAACTAATGACGTGCAATTTGGCGATGATCGTATGATCATTGTTAGGATCCAAAGAATCCTATGAATTTGGATCCTATGTTTGAAATGTTTTGTAAAGTCATTGTTCAGATACTCAGACTTCAGAGGTCACAGTTCAGAAGCCTGAAGTTCAGAAAAGAAGTTCTGAAGTTCTGAAGGTAACTTCTGAAGACAAAAAAGTTCTGAAGATAACTTCTGAAGAGTAGTTTTGAATTCTGAAGACAACTTCTGAAGAAGTTCTGAAGTGAAAGTTCAGAGGTTTTTAAGACAGTTCAGAAGTTCTGAGGAACTTCTGAATAGAGTTTTTGATGACTTGGCTTAATGTAATTGGGCTGTGATTTAAATACATGTAGATTTAGCTTTTCTCTTGTAGTATAAATAGTTTGTTATGAGCTCCTAGCTCATTGAGAGAAAGAGTTATTCTATGAGAGTCGAGAGTTATTCTATGAGCGTCGATTAAGGTGTAAGTGTGTGTTTTCTGTAAGTGTTCTTATATTCAATATATTAATAAAGGATGACTTGAGCTATTCTATATCAGATATGTTGTAATATGGGAGTAACAATTGGTATCAGAACCAATTCATCTAATTTTTTATTCTACTAAGAACCTGTCAGATCTGACAAGTTCTTGAAATTCTTGATCAATCTATTCAAGATTGATTCTAATTGTTCTAAAATTCAAACTTAGGTGAATTTGTGATCACTCAAATCAAGATGTCGAAAGAAATCATCTCCATCGGATCTGAAACTAAACCACCTACTATGTTCTTGGGAGAGTATCATCAATGGCGCATAAGGATGATTCAATTCTTGGATAACATTGATGATGCATTGATGCAATCCATTATCAATGGTCCCCTTGAAGTCTACGTGGAAATTGCTGCTATTCCTAGAACAGAAACTACTCCTGAAATTCCAGCCACCCGGATCAAGAAGAGTCTAGGTATGTATAACAATGCTGGAAAGGAGCAAGCCAAAGTAGATAGAAGGGCACTTACTCTATTTCACCATGGCCATCCCAAATGAAATATTCAACAGAGTTGATAGCTTAACTTTTGCTAAGGCCATGTGGGATGAAGTTGAGGCTCAGATGCAGGGGAGTACTAAAGCTCAAGCTCAGAGACTGAACATATGTATTGGTACATACGAAAATTTCAGATACAAAGAGGGTGAATCAATCACTGAAACTTATCACAGATTCAACAATATTCTGAATGACCTAAGGAGAAATGGTGTTCAGAAATCAAATTTAGAAATCAACAATAAGTTTCTGAATAATTTGGGGAATGAATGGTCTAGCTTTTCTGACAACATGGTTACCAGAAATATGTCTAAAAAATCTATCCACGATGTTTATAGAATTTTGTTTCAACAAGAAGATAAAATCATGTTTAGACAGAATGAACAGAAAAAGACAAATGATACTGTAGCCTTGTTAAGCAAGAAGTTAAATAGTTCAATGACCATGTCATTAAAGAACAAAGTTTGTGAAATTCCAGAAACTACCCTCTGTGATGGAGATGAGTCAGATGAAGAGTTGAAAAAGATTTCTGATAATATTGCTTTTATGACAAGACAATTCCATCAAAGATTCAATCAGAAGTACAAGAACAAATCAAAGTCTGAAGATGGAGCTAAAAAGATCTTAAGTCAAGATGTTGTTCAACAAGATACAAAAGAACCAGCTAGGTGTTTCAATTGTGGAAAACCTGGTCATTTTGCAAGACAGTGCAAAATGCCAAAAGGTCAAGAATGCTGGTTACTATGAAAAGAAACATCTACTTGCAAAGAAGAAGGAAATGAATCCAGCTCTAGTAACAAAATATGAAGAAGATTGGTTGAACTGGAGTGATGGAGAATCTGATGAAAAAGTTGCTCATTATGCTTAAAACTGCTACATGTGCCAGATGGATCCAGAAAATGCTCATTATGATTCTGAGGTACAAACTTCTTCTTCTGAACTTAATTCTGAAACAAATTCATCATTAAATTCTGATAATTCTGGAAATAACATGCAAGACCAAATTCTGAACATGACTTCTGAATTTGAAAATCTCAGAAACAAAATAAAAGGTGAGAGAACTTTGGTAAATAAATTTAGAGCTGAAAGTCAAATCTATAAACAAAATTGTCAAAATGCTGAAGAAACACTTGAAAAAGTTTCTAAAGAAAAATTTTTGTTGAAAGAAAAGATGGATAGTATGCAAAAAGATATTCTTAATGAAAAATCTGAAAAAAAAGTTCTGAATGTCAAAATGAATTTTCTGAATCAATAGAGACTTGAATTATACAAAAAGATCAAGGAATTAGAAGATCTGAATTTTAAAAGAGGTAAAACTAAACAAACTCTGAATACTTTAACAAGTCTGGCTTAGAATTCAAAACTTTATAATATCAAAGCTGGTTTAGGATACAATGAAAGTCAAATTTTGAAGAAAGCACCTTCAAATTTATATGATGTTTCAAAAATGAAAATTTTCAATGAGAAAAGTAAGTGTTGTAAATAAACCTATTGATCATTCTTTGCCTGAAAAAATTCCATTTATCAAATTAGAACTTTTGTTTTTAGAAGAAAAACCTCTTGACTCAAGTGATTCAATAAAAAATTCTGAATCAGAAATAAGTTCTGAAACAGTCTCTGAAGTTTCAAATACTTCTGAATTATGTTCTGAATCAAAATCTGAAGTTATTCCAGAAACAACTTCTGAATGTACATCAAATAATACTTCTGAAGCTCAAACAAAAATATATTCTAAAGAAATTTTTGAAGACATATATGAAGAATTTTCAGAAATTGAATCTTTAAATGATAATAATGAGTCTTCAGAAATATTCTTTTATAACTGATGATGAAACTGAGAAGGTTCTTATCAATGAATCAAGTTCTGAAGATAAAGAGAAATTTTCCAACTTAATTTTTTTTGCCTTAAATATGACTCAGATTTTTTTTTCCAGATTTAATGAATGCCTCAGATTCTGATGATGATGATGATCCTAATGTTGCAATAATAGACAAAGATGGGTACATAGTTTATAAATCTAAATCTTCTATGACTAAAGGAGAGAAATTAAAATCTGAAGAACCAAAATTACCATCAGAAATGTTTAATGGTGTATTCTTGAAAAATGAATATAAACATTGTACATCTTCAGAAATAAGTTTTTCTACAGGTTCCATTTCTACTCCTTCTAGAAATACTTTAAAAGACACATCTTTCTTAACAACAGAAAAATCATCATTTTCATCTTCAGATTTTGTCAGAAGAGTCAAGATTTTTGAAAAAGGACAATCTTCCAATTCTAAATCTGAAAAACTTAATTCAAAAGTTGAAAAGGATTATTGATAAAAGTTCTTCTTATTCTAATCCTCATTTCTTATCTTTTACAGAGCTATCCACTCTAGTTAGGAATAAAAAAGGTGAAAGACTATCAAAGAAAGACAAATTAGATAGTATTTCTTCTTTTAAAAAATTTGATGTACACAAAGACAATACTATGAATAAAAGCAAGCATTCTGTTCCTAAAACAAATGTTGTTAATTCTTGCTTATGTGTTGAGATATGGAAGTTTCTTAAGAATCATATTCATTGTATGAAATGTGGACATCATAATTTTCAATTAGCTTCCAATATCAAGCAGAAAAATCCTAAGAAACTAGTCAAGAATTCTTCAGCAAACTTCTCAAAAAGAAAATATAATAAATATAAAAAGGATAAATCTGTTAAACAAAATTTTGAACAAAATTCTGAATTCACTTCTGATAAATCAAAATTCTGAATTTCTTCTGTAATAGCTAATCTGAAAGGAGCCATTCTTAAATGGGTACCTAAAACTCAATAATTGTTTTTGCAAATGTGTCATGTATGAGTTTTAGACTCTGGTTGTTCAAGACACATGACACCTTACAAAGAATTGCTAACTGATTATCATGAAAGATATGGGAGGAATAGTTAGCTTTGGAAACAATGCAAAAGGCTATGTGAGAGGATATGGAACTTTTACAAAGGGAGATGTCACTGTAATGAAAGTTTTCTATGTTGAGGGTCTCAAGCATAATCTGTTAGCATAAGTCAGTTTTGTGACAAATATTGGAAAGTTCAATTTGACATTCACTTTTGTCATGTTCTTAGTTCTGAAAATCTAAACAAATTAACAGCCTATAGAGATGGAGATATCTACACTGCTACTTTCACTATAGATGGTCAACTGAAAGGAGTATGTTATATTTCTACTACCATGAAAGAAGAAAGTTGGTTATGGAACAAAAGGTTATCTCTTATGAATTTCAAAGCAATTTTTGAATTGGAAAGACACAAATCATTAAGAGGTTTGCCAAAGATCAAGTTTGAAAGAAATTCATTATGTTCTGCATGTGAGCTTGGAAAGATAAAAAGAAGTTCACACCCTCTAAAAATGCTTTCTTCATGTCAAGCACCACTTGAAATGCTACATATGGATCTATGTGGACCAATGAAGACTCAAAGCATGGGAGGAAAGAAGTATATCCTAGTAATAGTTGATGAATATTCTAGATATACTTGGGTTGAATTTCTTAGACTTAAATCTGATACTTCTGATATACTAATTCCTTTTCTAAAGAAAATACAGGTTCTTCTTCAACTTCCTATCCAAAAGATCAGAAGTGACAATGGCACATAATTTACAAATTCTACACTTTAGAATATTTTGGATTTTGTTGGAATATCTCATAACTTTTTCGCTGCAAGAACTCCTCAACAGAATGGAGTAGTTGAAAGGAAGAACAGAACCTTAGTAGAGGCTGCACGAACTATGCTTGCCTATTCAGAATTATCTTTATCTCTTTGGGAAGAAGCAATAACAACCGCTTGCTTTACTCAGAACAGAACCATCCTCAATAGAAAACTTCTCAAAACTCCTTATGAAATTATTAAAAAGAGAAAACCCTCTATTGATTATTTTAAATTTTTTGGATGCAGGTGTTTTCCAAATATTACAACAGATCTGATATAGAATAGCTCAAGTCATCCTTTATTAATATATTGAATATAAGAACACTTACAGAAAACACACACTTACACCTTAATCGACTCTCATAGAATAACTCTTTCTTTCAATGAGCTAGGAGCTCATAACAAGCTATTTATACTACAAGAGAAGCTAAAGCTACATGTATTTAAATCACAGCCCAATTACATTAAGACAAGTCATCAAAAACTCTATTCAGAAGTTCCTCAGAACTTCTGAACTTTCAGTTCAAAACTTCTTCAGAAGTTGTCTTCAGAATTCAAAACTTCTCTTCAGAAGTTATCTTCAGAACTTTTCTATCTTTAGAAGTTATCTTCAGAACTTCAGAACTTCTATTCTGAACTTCAGACTTCTAAACTGTGACCTATGAAGTCTGAATATCTGAACAATGACTTTACTAAACATTTCAAACATAGGATCCAAATTCATAGGATTCTTTGGATCCTAATAATCTCCCCTTAATGTTTTGTAAATGAATCATAGTCTTTAATCTTCAGATCTTCTCCCCCTTGATTTCTTTGAAAAACATTAGTGTTGTTGGTCTTCAAGAACTCCTCCCGGAATAAATTAAGCTCCCCCTTGAATAAAGCTCTTATCTTTAATTTCAACTTTAACTTCAGATTCAATGTGCAATAACCCCAACTGAGTGCACTAAAATCAGCTTGAAACTGATAAAATTCAACACATCTGATAAGCTCACTAGAAAAATAATGTGTGAATTATATGTCATGACAATCCATTGTGCAACTGCAGTTTATAACAAAGAATCTGTTTGTCTTTGAACCATGAGTAGAATAAGCATTCATCTCAAGAACTTCTTCTGATAGGCTCAAGAAATGGGGGATCAACACAAAGCTTGGTTGTCCAAAACACCTTTTGACAATTAAGCTTTGGGAGAAAGATGTCATTAAGACATAGCTTCTTGATCAGCAAAGTCAAACTAGAAAGATTAGCCGATTTCCAGAATACTTCCAGAAGAATGAATAACCAAATTCAAATCCAATCTTCAAACCAGATGAATGATTATCATCACTCAAACCTCTAATACAGAATAAAGTCACTAGAATATTGATTGTAGACACTCAAACTTCTGTTTGATCAATACAGAAAGATGATTGAAGACACTCAATAGTCTAGCATCTTTGAGAAAAGAATGCAGAACAATGATTGCAAGCACTCTATAGTCTAAGTGATCAATTCAGAACACAGATTGCAAACACTCAACGGTCTTGCCTCAAGAATAAATCTTCAGAGAAATGATTGCTGAAACTCAAACTTCTAATCTTCAAACCAAATACTGAATCAATCATCCAAATTCTGAAAACTTTACAAATCTGGCTCTTTAGATAGCATATATAAAACTTTGACCAATATAGTCAAACTTTTAACAATTGCTGACAAGCTTGAAGAGATTGAGCTTGATGAAATTATAGGGCCATGATAAAATATCAATACAAACTAAGTAGCTTGAGGATGTCGTGAGCGTTGACAATTAAGCACTCTCTTATCTAACAATAAGCAATACTGAACTGTGTTGTCATATGCCTTATGCGGAAGCCTTCAATTCTTCTAAAATTCGGAATCATAACAACAAGATAATATCGTAGACAAGTGATGAAAAACAATGTAGTATTTGCATTACGTGAAATCTATTTGATGAACAATGTCCCCCTCCTGAGACTTAGCACGGGGGTCTCCCGAGAACTTTTTCGAAAATGCATACTTCTCCCCTTACCCAGATGCATCAGATCTGAACTAATTTATGAAGTTTAGTACAGGTCTAAACATAATACAAAACTTCTGAAATATAGTCTGATCATTCATTGCAGTTCAGAAGTTCGATCATACACTTCAGAAATTTGATAATATACTTCAGAAGTTTGATAATATGCTTCAGAAGTTCAATAATACAATTCAGAAGTTCGATAATCCATCTTCTGAAGTCCGATAAACCATCTTCTGAAGTCCGATAAACCATCTTCTAAAGTCCGATAAACCAATTCAATTCAGAAGTCTGATCATTTGACTTGTTCGATCCAAAAATCTCAGAAACATAGATTTGCAACAATAATTCTCTAAATTGATGATTATAACATGTTCATAAACATATATCTAGTATTCCTCTTGAACAAATTGGATTGAATTACAACAATTCAACAAAAACTCATCAAATTTGTTACGAACAGTTCGTTCGAGCAAGAACCCTAGAAACTTTGAATTTTACCAAATAAACTCAATAGTCCATGAAATTGATGACTGAAATTGATTCCATATGAATACGCAATCATAGAATCAATTTGAATGAAAGAACATCAAATTTCTCATCAATTCATCAAAATTCGACCTAAAACTTACTGTTCATCATCGAGAGAGAAAAACTTCACTGATTTCATCAATATCTTCAAATCTGCTGCAATTGATTGATCCTATCGAAGATAGATTGCTTCGATTAAGCTCTGATACCAATTGATAGATCCCAAGTATCAATATGTAGAAAGAAAGTAAAGTATTAACAAGAAAAATAGCAAGGAAGTCGGATGTAATATTAGTATTGACAAGATTACACACAGATGTATCTTTTACAGTACAAAAGATCTATGAACGTTAGTTGTAACAAGCTAACTAACCTTCTATTTATATACAATAGGAAATACTAAAGTGACAGTACATTACATGACAGACCTACAGTATCTATACGTGTGTAAGGAGTAAGTTCAGAACTACTTCTGAACATCTTCATAATACACTTCAGAAGTTCTTCAGAACTTCTTGAGAACAGCCTCAGAACCATCAGAACTTCTGAAGTAGCTACTTCAGAAGTTATGCCTTAGGCTTATCTTCACTCTATTCATTTGAAAGTCACTCTGACTTTAAACTTCTGAGCTTTCTTCTTAGAACTGGACATACTTTAGAACCCAACCTCATTTGAAACTATTTATTTGACTCTAGCAATCATACGTGAGTTTACGTTTGTCGTATGTTTGTGCGATTTTACGATGGCCATGTGATCTTGCGATGGTCGTATGATCATGCGATGACAGTTTGTTAGTACAAACTTATCGTGCGATTTAGCGTTGACGTGATTCAGCGTTCACGCGATCTAGCATTCGTGCGATCTAGCGTTCGTGCGATCTAGCATTCATTGTTACTTTGAACCTTGATAAATAGACATGTAGGAATACACATGTAACTTATGTTTGAATACAATAATCATGAAAGTCATGACATGTGAATGACTAATATTATACTGAGAATATACATGAGGAATTCTCGACGACGTAAGAATTTTCAATTTAATGAAAACATAAGTCACTATCGACAATCATGAGTCGACATAATCCTTCAATATAGAAGGTCATTCCCTTGTAGAATCGTGTGTTCCTGCAATAAGATAAAGCGAGATGTGGTTGTTGGTTTGACCAACGATCTTCCGATGCATAAGTCAGTATAGCTTATGTAATGTATGGCAATCATGAAAGTCATGACATGCAACCCATTCGATAAGGATGAACTTTGGATTATAAATCATAAGTAATGTTTGTCGTCACAGACTATTTAAAGTCTCGACAAAGGTTTTCGATAATCGTATATCAAAAAGAATTCTTTCGCTATCGATCATAAAATATCTTAAGATCGTGCGTTCCTACAGAAACCAAAGTTGGAGGTGATCGTTGGATTGACCAACGAAAAAGTTTGATGTCAGAAACAATTAAAAGTTTCGTCAGAGATTTTCTGTAATCATACATCGAAAATAATTCTTTCGATATTGATCGTAGAAGATCGTAAGATCGTGCGTCCCTGCATGCAGAAAACCAAAATTAGAGGTGATCGTTGGATTGACCAACGAAAAAGTTTGATGTCAGAAACTAATAAAAGTTTCGTCAGAGATTTTTAGTGATCATACATCGAAAATAATTCTTTCGATATTCATCATAGAAGATCGTGATTAACTTGTGAATCACCTATGCTGGCGATGATGGAACTTGCATTTTACTAATGACAAAGAAATTGGCGTCGCTTGGAACTGGCGATGACAAAACTAGCGTCGCTGGATCTGGCGATAATGGAACTTGCGACCCTTTCTTGGTGTCACCGAAACTGGTTACAACGAAACTTGCATCGCTTGGAATTGGCGATGACAAAGCTAGCGTCACTGGATCTGGCGATAATGGAACGTACGACGCTTTCCTGGTGTCACTGAAATTGGTGGCGAGGAAACTTGTGATGATGAAACTGGCGTCGATGAAACTCGCGATAACAGAACTTGCGACGACGAAACTCGCGCCACAGTTATTGGCGACTATTCACTCTAACTTGTGTTTTGCCTTAACTGGCAATCAGGCGATTCTACAAGAGATAAGTTAGGGGGTGGTTTTTGGTAGGGGTGGTTTTTGGTTGGACCAATGATTCTCCAATACTTAAAGTTAGTACTCGTTTCTTGTATATTGAATGTTAATAATAATTGAACGATGGATAAAGTTTAGAAAAATTAATTCTTTCAAGTGTACTATATTCCACTACATGGAATGTCGCGGTTGTCTACGTCTTGGTGTGGATAAACGTCTTTTCGAAGGAATTTTGGAATTTAGTTATCCGTCTTGCAATTTTTGTCGAGCGAAGCGAGGAAAATAGATCCGTTGAGAGAATACACGTGGTGGTAAGAGTAAACTTGGGATTCTCTTGTCAGAGGATTTTGTCACAGATATAAAATACCTTGTTTGTGCTTTGGAAATTTGCTCGTTTGATTGAGCAATTCTTTCGATAAGCGTCTTCAAACTTTTCTTGCATCCTTGCGTTTACGATGTAAACTCGTAGTTAACATTTTAGAAACTGAGACGTACAAGAAAGATACGTTAGTAACAATTTCTTATTTATTTCGAAGGAAATCCTTAGCTGAGTCCCATGGATGGTGCCAAACTGTTAATGCCAAAAATTGCACTGCTCATTATTTTAATAAAAACCGTATATGCCAAAAATTGCTTAAAAAACAACTTAAGGAAGGGGTGCGGACTTTCTCAACTGTAGAATGAATCTTCGAAAAAATAAGAAAAAGTAACGTAGAAAAAGGAAATAAGACAAATGATTTTGGTGACACGAAAAAACCCGTAGAAGGTAAAAACCGCGGACGACAACGGAGGTCGTCAATTCACTAGTGACGTCAAACAGGGACGTCATCCTTTGGAGCGATGATTGTACGATTACAGAGAGAGAAATATAAAAATAGACAGTAACGTCGTATGAAATCTAGAGAGCTTCTGTGTATTCTTTGACTCTAGAATGTTATGATGATCACTCCGGGCTGTTTCGTTATCTTGAGCTTGGATTTTATAGTCGGTGTAGTTTGTAATGTCTGTGCGTCATTAATTGCGGCCTTGAATGTCCTTAATGATATTAGTTGTAACCGTCCAATGGTCACGTCATTAATTGCGGCTTTGAATGCCCTTAATGATATTCGTCGTAACCGTCCTAACGATCCTGCATAAGAAGAAACACTTGTCCAACAGTTAGATCGTTAGTAAAAAATAACATATTCACGTAAGAGTCGTAGTCATGCGACTGTTCATTATTTATTCATCGTATCGTTCGACCATTAAGTCCGGAGTTACGGTTAGTATTTATAATTGGTAAAATATCTTTAGTCGCACATTTTGGTCAATAGTCGTGAGTTCAGGATATTTTTACCCAAACAGAGTGGGTATTTATCCTTGTTTGGTCAAGGGTATGACTATCGTGGGTATTATCTTCGTCTCTCGAGGGCGTGATTTTTTTACCCAAACAGTAGGTGGTCTGAAGTTAGACATCAAATAACATGTAGTCATAATTATTTTATCATCATCTATACATGTTATAAACGCATGCAAAAAAAAAAACCAACTACAAGGTTATGGAAGGGATAAAGAAGATGATAGGGACATGAGGCAATTCAAGCTAGAAAAGGCTTTGACATAGCCAATAATTTTATGACAACAAATGTTGATCCTCAAATAGAGGGGTCAAAGATTTCTACGAAGAATAAGTGAAATGATGAACACTAAAGTGAGTGCAAAACATGTTACCAATGTAGCAAGTTGTGTTATATGGCTCGGGATTACATAAGGGGTAGGAATTGCATTGGGTATGGACCAGTGGGGCATCTGTAGGATGATTGTGCCAAAGTTTAGAAGCTATGTAATACAACTAGCAAATAGACAGAGGAAATGAAGGGGATGCATATATCGTAGATTTTCCAATGCATCGATAGGTCACGGTAGGGGCTATGGCCGAGAGGGAGGCCAGTTAAGCGGCATATGTGTAGCTTAGTCTATATAAATTAGTTATATAGTGATTAATAAAGGTGAAAACGGTGTTAAATTGGGGCATAAATTTAAGTCTTGAAAATGCTAAAAGCCGGAAGCTTGTACTCGAAATAGGGAGGCTATAATGCATTATAATTCATGATTCTTATTTCGTAGAATTGAGGAATATTTTGTTGGTGTAGTTTTGTAGAAATAATCAATGACAAAGGTTAAAACTTGAGTTTGGACTCTCTTTGGCCCTAAGAAAAATGTTGAAGGTGAAACTATTGAATCTTCTGATGAAGAAAAATCTAAAGCAAATGGCAGATACATCACTAAAAATCCAAAACAATTTACTGAAGATGGCAAGCGTCTGGTGGCTTTAGATACTAAAGTTAAATTTGTCATTGTTGTCTCTCTTCCTGATGAAGTATACCACTCTTTGGTAAACCTCTCTACTGCTAAGGAAATGTGGGATACTCTCTATGTCCTCTACGAGGGAACCAAGGAAGTAAAGAAAAGCAAAAGAATTTCTTTAGTGAGAAACTATGAACTTTTCTCTCATGAAAAGGGAGAATCTCTTTCTGCTTATTATAACCGTTTTAACAGTCTTCTCAATGATCTTAAACAGGTGGATAAAGTATATGCAAATGAGGAAGTCTTATGCAAGTTCATGGACTGTCTTCCAGACTTTTGGGAGAATATTTGTACTTGCATCAACACAACTAAAGATCTTGATCATATGCCTTTAACTACCTTGTACGACACTCTACATAACTATGAGCACACAAAAACCCAATGAAAATCTCTCATAAAAGATATCAAAACTTCTTCCATTGCTTTAATAAGTGACTCTAGAAAATCTTCGTGTATTCCTAGAATTACTTATCCTACTTCTGATTCTGAACACAATGAGACCAAGGATGAATCCCCACAATTATCGGATGCTTACTACACTGCAGCCGATGATGAGAGTGAAGAATCTGTCATAGACATAGTTTCTGATAGTATGGCTATGATGGATGGGAATCTCAAAAACAGGAAATTTCCTTCAAATCGTCCTAAATTCGGAAGAAGTCTTCTTCTCATAAATCTTCTTATTTTAAAGCGAATGATGAATGTTTTAACTATGGTAAGGTCATTTTGCTTCTGAATGTAGACAACTCTCCAAATATAAATCCATCTCTGCTCCTGGCAATGACTCCTCAAAATCGGCTAGCGCTAAGCCTGATGAAAGGAGTAGCCGATCCCTAAAGAAAGATTCTGATTCTTCTAAAAATAAGGCTGGGTATAAGAAATATAAGGCTAAGTACATAAGAGAAAAGGAAAGAAACCGAGGAAAAGGAAAGGGCCTAGTTGCAGAATCCTATGATTGGCAAGATGAGCCAACCACCGAAAGTGAAGGTAAATATGTCACCAAGTGTTTCATCACCAAGATCTCAGAGATAGAAGAACAAGACAGACTAACATACCCTACTGCATTAGTCTCTAGCGAAGCATCCTCCTTAGGATCCCACTCTCAGGTACACCTTTTTTTCTCTCTCTCTCTTTGTCTCTCTTTCTTCGATGATCAAAAGAAAGATGTTTTTTATTCTTTAATTGTTGACTTCTGCAATACGAAGGAATCAAAGAAGAAGGCCGATCTTGAGATAAAATCATTAAACGATCAACTTCAAATGTGTTTCTCTAAACTCAAAGATTTTGATAAAATAAAAGCTGACTTAGAAAATTTTAGGTACATTAATGACATTCTTTTAGAAGCGAAAAATAAGATTTTCGACAAATTTCAAAAAGAACAAGCTGTTGACAAACTCTTCAAAAAAAATCTTGAAAAGATTCTTCAAAATCAAATAATAGGTGATAATAAATCTGGTTTGGGTTTTGGAAAGTCAGATCCTAAACCTTCTTTAGACTTTCTGGACTATGAGTCTGATGACTCTGCTTCCTATTTATGGATGTTCTAAAATTTGACACTTTTGTAAGAGCCAAAGACTCTGTGTCTTCAGAAACACACAAAGGACAAGATTTAAGTGAGCTGTCAAAACCATACATAATCTTCTCAACTCTTTAAAACTTAAAGAATCCAGCTCCTCTAACTCAAAATCACCTAAGATTCTTAAAAAGTACTTTCAAAATTCTTCAGAGAAACTTTCTTCAATAGAAAAGGGAAAATCTTATATTCCTTCAAGTTTCTCTTCTAAAAGAAATTGTTCACAACCAAAATTTCAAAACCAAGTTACCGATTTTATCTCAAAGGCTGTAAACATGAAAAAGATCAAAACCAAATCTCTTTCTCTCTCCTCCTCTGAAAAAGAAATTCTTGCACCAAGACCTGGAATCGGCGACTCTTCTTATCACTCGCCGATTCCATCTAAAGATGCCATCGGTTCTTCCTCCCCAAAAAAGGTCTTTATATACAGAAAGTGTTATAACTGTGGAAATACTTTTCATCTAGCAAAAGACTGTCCAAAAGATTATATTGGTCGAAAGAACAAAAAGGTCAACTCTTCTAACCCTAAAGAATCCATCTCTGAATGGGTACCAAGAAATTGATTGTTTCATGATTGCAGGTCCAAAACAAAGATTTTACATGGTATATGGACAACGGGTGCTCAAGGCACATGACAGGAAACAAATCTCTCCTCTTGAACTTCTCAAAAGAAAAAGGACCAGTTGTAACTTTTGGTGGTCAAGGCAAAGGTATATGGTACCATCACAAATGGTAGCGTCACTTTCAACAAAGTTGCCTATGTGGAAGAACTGATGTATAATCTTCTGAGCATCAGTCAACTATGTGATATTGGGTACATAGTAACCTTTCAACTATGTATTTGTCTGGTTCTCGATGTGCAAAAAATTGTGGTTCTTGTCGGCACCCGTAAGAATGCTGTTTATATAATAAACATAGAGAAGATTGCCATCGGTGATGCTATGTGTTTTCTTTCTGAAGAAATGGCCAGCCAAACTGGCTATGGCACAAACGTCTTTCTCATCTAAATTTCAAAACCTTAAAGAAACTTTCTAACAAAGATCTTGTTGTTGGCATGCCAAAAGTGAACTTTTTTAAAGAAATTTTTTTTTGTGGAGCCTATGAAAAAAGAAAACTCACCAAATCCTCTTTCAAAACCAAACGATGCTCATCTACCTCTCAACCTCTTCAAATGCTTCACATGGATCTATGTGGACCAGTCAGTAATCCAAGTCTTGGTGGTAAGAGATATATGCTGGTCGTAGTAGATGAGTTCTCTCGTTATACTTAGGTATTCTTCCTCAAGTGATTCTAATGAAGAAATAATCTGGTACATTAACTATTTACAAACCTTAAACGGTCAGCTAGTTAGATCTATTCGAAGTGGCAATGGCACTAAATTCAGAAACAATGTTCTAGAAGACTTCTTCGACGACAATGGAATTTCTCAAAGCTTCTCTTCTATCCAAACTCCTCAACAAAATGGTGTTGTCGAAAAAGAGAATCAGACTTTGTGTGAAGTTGCCCGTTCAATTTTAAATGAATCAAATCTTCCAACCGATTTTTGGGCTGAAGCTATCAACACAACATGCTTTACCCAAAATAGGCCCATCATTGTCAAAAGACAAGGCAAGAGTTCCTAGGAAGTCTTTCATGGCCGAAAACCTAATATACGCTTTTTACATGCTTTTGGCTATATATGCTATGTGCTGAATGATAGAGAAAATCTTGGAAAATTTGATCCTAAAGCCGATGAAGGAATATTTATGTGATATCTTTAGTGTCCAAAGCATACCGAGTTTTCAATCTCCGATGACAATGTATTGATGAATCTATACATGTCAAATTCGATGATCTTCAAACTTTTTATCTCACAAGTAATGAAGAGGAATTAAATCGGTGGATAGATTCTTGTGTAGGAGATCTCCCTTTTTCAACCTAACTCTCCGAAAATCGCCCATCTGAAAGTAGTTAGACTCCAACCTCTCCTCCTATAAACACTACCCTGTCATATGAACCTATTCACATTCTTCCATCCTCTCAAATTATTTCCTTAGAAGAAGAACCTCAACCCTTAAGCTCTCTCTACTCTCTTCATTCAATATCCCTTCCATATCCCTACCAAACTCATCTATTCCTTCTCCTTTACCTCCAGTCTTAAAATGGACTAAGGATCATCCAATTGATCAAATTATCGGCGACCAAAAGGCTGGTGTTAAAACTAGAAGAGGAATGAACAATCTCTGTCTCTATGTGAATTTGTTATCCATCATTGAACCAAATGTTTTGATGAAGCTCTAGCCGATCCAAGCTGGGTTTCAGCTATGCAAGATGAGCTTTCTCAATTTGAAAGGAACAAAGTGAGGAGATTAGTTCCTAGTCCCTCTCACAAACCATTGTAGGAACCAAGTGGGTTTTTAGAAACAAGATGCATGAAGAAGGCACATTTATTCGAAACAAAGCAAGGTTAGTTGCTCAAGGCTAGCGTCATAAAGAAGCAATTAATTATTACGAGACCTATGCTACTGTTTCTCGTTTGGAAGCTATCTGAATGTTTCTTGCTCATGCTGCTACAAGAACTTTCGGGTATTCCAAATGGATGTGAAAAGTGCCTTTCTAAATAGAGAGCTAGCTGAAGAAGTCTAAGTGAAACAACCTCCCGGATCTAAAGATTCAACTAATCCATACTATGTGTATTGACTAGACTAAGCTTTGTATGGACTGAAGAAAGCTCCTCGTGCCTGGTATGATACTCTCACTGATTTTCTTCTAGACAATGAATATGTCCGAGGTAAAATCGACAATACTCTCTTTTTCAGAAAATCTAAAGGTAATATCATTCTTGTTCAAATCTATGTTGATGACATTATTTTTGGAGCCACCGATGAATCTATGTGTGACGAGTTTAGCACTCTCATGAAAAGTAAATATGAAATGAGCATGATGGGTGAGCTTACTTTCTTTTTTGGTTTACAAGTACCACAATTCCAGAAATAATTTTCATAAATCAAAGTAAATACATTAAAGACCTTCTGAAAAAGTTTTAGTTTGACACATGTACCCCAATGAAAACTCCAATGGCTCCTCCTTTTAAACCTCATTCTGACCCTGATGGTGTATCAGTCAATGTTACCAACCATCGGGGTATGATAGGTTATCTTCTTTATCTTACTGCAAGTAGACCAAACATTATGTTTGCTACTTGCCTTTGTTCTCGTTATCACTCAATCCCAAGGAATTTCACTTGGTTGCTGTTAAACGAATTTTTCGATATCTAAAAGGTACCATAAATCTGGGTCTTTGGTATCCCAAAGACTCAGGTTTTGATCTCATCAGGTATTTGGATTCTGATTTCCAAGATAGACAGAAAGAGTAGTACTGGAAGTGGCCAACTACTTGGAGGAAAGCTTGTCAGTTGGTCAAGTAAGAAGCAATACCCAGTCTCAACTTCTACTACTGAAGCCGAATATGTTGCAGCTGGAAGTTGCTATCAACACAGCATGCTTTACGCAAAATAGGCCCATCATTGTCAAAAGACATGACAAGACTTCCTATGAAGTCTTTCATGGCCGAATACCTAATATACGCTTTCTACATGTTTTTGGCTATATATGCTATGTGTTGAATGATAGAGAAAATCTTGGAAAATTTGATCCCAAAGCCGATGCAGGAATATTTTATGTGATATCTTGAGTGTCCAAGGCATACCGAGTTTCCAATCTCCGAAGACAGTGTATTGATGAATCTATACATGTCAAATTCTATTATCTTCAAACTTTTTCTCTCACAAGTAATGAAGAAGAATTAAATCGGTGGATAGATTCTTGTGTAGGAGATCTACCTTTTTCAACCTAACTCTCCGAACATCGCCCATCTGAAAAAAGTGAGACTCCAACCTCTCCTCCTATAAACACTACCCTGTAATTTGAACAAATTCACATTCTTCCATCCTCTCAAATTATTTCGTTAGAAAAAGAACCTCAACCCTTAATCTCTCTCTCCTCACCATCCGATATCCCCTCCATATCCCTACCAAACTCATCTATTCCTCCTCCTTTACCTCCAGCCTTAAAATGGACTAAGGATCATCCGATTGATCAAATTATCGACGACCAAAAGGCTGGTGTTCAAACTAGAAGAGGAATCAACAATCTTTGTCTCTCTGTGAATTTGGTATCCATTGTTGAACCCAAACGGATTGATGAAACTCTAGCCGATCCAAGCTGAGTTTCAGCTATGCAAGATGAGCTTTCTCAATTTGAAAGGAACAAAGTGAGGACATTAATTCCTAGTCCCTCTCACAAAACCATTACAGGTACTAAGTGGGTTTTTAGAAACAAGATGGATGAAGAAGGCACATTTATTCGAGACAAAGCAAGGTTAGTTGCTCAAGGCTATCGTCATAAAAAAGCAATTAATTATTATGAGACCTTTACTCCTGTTGCTCGTTTGGAAGCTATCCGAATGTTTCTTGCTCCTGCTGCTACAAGAACTTTCGGGTATTCCAAATGGATGTGAAAAGTGCCTTTCTAAATAGAGAGCTAGCTGAAGAAGTCTAAGTGAAACAAGCTCCTGAAAAGTGCCTCCCGGATCTAAAGATCCAACTCATCCATACTATGTGTATTGACTAGACTAAGCTTTGTATGGACTGAAGCAAGCTCCTCGTGCCTGGTATGACACTCTCACCGATTTTCTTCTAGACAATGAATATGTCCGAGGTAAAATCGACAATACTCTCTTCTTCAGAAAATCTAAAGGTAATATCATTCTTGTTCAAATCTATGTTGATGACATTATTTTTGGAGCCACCGATGAATCTATGTGTGATGAGTTTAGCTCTCTCATGAAAAGTAAATATGAAATGAGCATGATGGGTGAGCTTACTTTCTTTCTTGGTTTACAAGTACAACAACTTCCAGAAAGGATTTTCATAAATGAAATTGAATACATTAAAGACCTTCTGAAAAAGTTTTAGTTTGACACATGTACCCTTTAATAATCTCCACCCTCCCATGAATCGCGTCAATCCTCCGTGATCGTGTCCACCATAACCGAAGATGTGTGGCTGAGATTCGTCCTCACGTTCACAACCAAAAATGAGTTCACATTTGAACCTAACCCTATACATACACATATATATATATATATATATATGTATATATATATATATATATATCGGCGATACTTCATATATGATCATTAGGCGAGTCGTCGAATCCTCTCAATTTCATAACATTCAGTGAGTCACCAAATTTTTCCAATTCCATAACACTCGGCAAGCCTCCGAATATTTTTAAGCTTTCATACTCGGCGTGTTAGATTCCAGATCCCATTAATCATTCGAAATATGTTGATAACAGTTAATAGAGTGAACAGTAAGCGGAAGCAATCTATAATCAACAATCAAACTACAATGAATAAATTGAATTAGATGAACAGATCTATATTGTACTAAATATATTTTGTATTTCACTTAGTGAGTTAAATGATTATAGTATGTACAACTACAAAATATCTCACGAATTCTCTCTAATCCAATCAACACTTAATACAAGGGACGCTTGGGTCATGCCTATCATCCTATCAGAGACTGACATGTAGGCAAAGTATCTAACAAGGTTTGTTAGAGTTAGTTACACATTCGGGTCATGCCTTGTGCCATGTCATGAGTCACGTGTAGGCCCTTGTATAAGTACCGAAAAGAAGCTTTGTCTTCTGGATCGGAAGATTATTTTCTGATATAATCTTCTGGTCGAATGCAGTCTTCTAGAGAGAGACCTTCTGGTAGCATAACACTTTGCCTTTTGGAGATGTTTTGTTCATACTTTTACATAAAATTATTCTAACAATCTCCCCCTAAATATGAAAACAGAACTAATGAAATAAACTTGAAAAGACAAAGTTGAAATTTCATTACATTATAGAAGGTGAAATTAAAGTTTTATAGAAATACAAGTGATGTTTAAAATGGAGCTTCTGGATGACCCTTGATGATTATGAAGAAAGTGCTTGTGAGATTTCTGAGGTTGAAGATGTCGTTGATGTGTAAGTCCTTATCACAAGCAGCTTTCCTAAATTTTGAGTTCAGATCTTCCATTCTATGTACAACCAATCCATGCAACACCTTCAAAACTTCTGTAGAGTACTTGAAACCCTCTTGTAATCTGAAGAACCTTCTACCTTGAGGTTTTTTGAATAAAACACCCATTTCAGGTTCATATACAATGGTACCAACTCTCATATTTTCAACCCCTGCTAACTCTTCGTTTGGAGCTGTGACACTTAGACGAATTTTATTTTGCTCCATGGCTGTTTGAAAATCCACCTTTACCCGATATTCCACGAACGCTTCTATAACACCCTTCAACCTCTGTAATGCTACAAAGTAGTATGTTTCCTTGTTTTGGTGCTCCTTCAAATACTGCTCAAGAGGCAAAAGGTCGATTGGATTCAGTGACAGGAGATCATTTTCACTTAATGTGTAGGCATATCCATCCTCTCTTTCGATAGTGTACTCCATGTACGTAATTTCTCTGTTAGCATAGAATTTGGACTTCACCTCACAAACCTTTTTTATGGCAGAATTTGAATAGACATATCTCCTTTCTTGCCTGATTTTCGTAAATTTGGCCTTGACTGATGGTCTAGCCTCTGGTTCAAAGTTAGGTGTCTGCAAAAGCACTTCTTCATCTCTCTCTACATATATCTGCATGTAGATCAATTCTCTGGCAGGGGCCCTCTCTTGTTTTGCTTTTCTTGCATCTTCAAGCAATTTTTCCCTTGCTAGATTTGTTGGTTTTTCATGAATTGGCTTGGAGAGAGGCATAGTCTTGGTAGAGACAGAGGCTTCTTTGGATGTCTGAGTAGAAGGAGCTTTGGGTATTTGAACTGTTGGAGCACTTGAAGTTGTAGTGGAGATTTTAAGATCTGATCAGCATAGACCTTGGGCAAATGAGTTGATGATTGAATAATTCCAGGAGCAGAAGGTATTGTTGAAGTTGTGGATGAAGACTTTGTTATCTTAGCAGAGGGACCCTAAGTTAGTTGAAGAGGGTTCTGAGAAAACTTCTTCAAATCAGTTGTAGGTGTTGGCTTTGATGTTTGGGTTTGGTTGGGATAGGTGGTCTTCTTTTATTTTCCAGATCTTGAATAACTTTGTCCATTTGGGGATCTTCTGGTAAAAGAGTATATGAAGTGGGGATTGCAGAGGATATTTCTCCTGGAGCAAAGTATGTTCCTGCCTTATTTACTACAGCAACTGGCTTAATAAACTTTGGAACTAGGGGAAGAGAAGATGTAACAACTTTCTATTGTTGTTTTTGCTGCTGTGGTGGTTGTTATTGTTGTGGTTGTCGTGTGTGTTGAGGTTGTTGTTGTGGTTGTGAGGGCTGAGAGGAAGCTTGGTCAGGTTCAGAGATGTCAGTGTTTTGCTTCTTGAAATTCTCCCCCTTCTAAGGATTGGGAGACTTTGGACCCTAATCATAAGAACATTTTTTCTTCAAATATGCTTGTCTACAAGCTTCCTTTTTGGCATAGTTGGTTTTCTTTTGACTGTTGCGGATTGACTGAACTAAATCCTTTCTATCCTTGAGAGTTGTTTCATAGAAATTAACTTCTAATTAAAGGGGGACTCGTTGATTGATAGCTTAATTGGTATAGGTTTAACGAGAGTAGAATTGAAGTCTTTAATCGTAGCATTCGACTTTGACACGAATTTGGCATTTATTTCTGTGAATTTGTCGAAAAGTGCTGTCTGAAAGCTGGCAAGATCTGCTTTGGATACCAGTGCAGAAGGGTTTGAACCTGTTGGTGGGTACTATAGAAGCAATCATCTTTCATAGATCTTCTGTAAACACTTTGAACTCAGCAGCAGTAATTGTTGTAGAAGATGCAGAGGTTTATGGTACAGAGGGAAGATTAGCAATCGCTTATGTGTTGCTCTTTACAGCAGAGTCAAGTTTCTGGAAGTGGTCCTTGGCAAATTTTTTGTTTCTGTCAGCAAAGGTTTTAATAGTGTTTTGGAGGGCTTTGAGCTCATCTGTTATGCTGGTCTGAGTGAAGGAATTTTTTTCCAGAGCGAAGTCAACATTGTAGATGGCTGTTGAAACATGTTATTGATGGGTATCAATTGTGCTTTTTAGATCTTCCAATGATCCCTTTGTTTGATCAAAAAAATCTTGAAACGCAACAATTGTGACAAACTCAGAGGGGGTGTAACTGCTGTAACTCCAACACATGGAGCCGCTTTGCCCTCGCGTCCAGAGAGGCCTCCATTAGCACCTTGTTCGATGTTGAGTGCTGGAGGACTTCTATCCTGTCCTTTGGGGCTTTGAGGAGCATCTCCTTCAGATGTTCTGATCTCATTAACTTGGTCTCTGTCGTCAGATGACGGAGAGTTAATATATATATATATATATATATATATATATGTGAGTACCTTGATGCATATCAATTATAGAGGTACGTGGTACAGAAAAATGCCTTAACCCCTCTGACGGGATTTCATAGGCTCTTGGAGCAGAAGTTGCCATGGACGTGACAACTTTAGTCCAATTAACATCATGGGCTACAGAGGCTTCCACGGAGTGTGAGGGGAGTGGCGAGTTATGAGGTGACTGAACCCTTATGTCTGACTCTTCTTCCTGTTGAGAGGAAGAAGATGAAGATTGGGTTTCCTCAGATGTGCTTGATCCAGAAGCAAAAAGAGGCGCTTTTGGATTTGTTTGGGTGGGTTCAGGGATCAGACTGCGCGTATGTTCTGTTTCAATAGGTCCTGGTGCTTGAACACCAGTCCTAGATGATGTGGGTGCCCTGGGTGGACTCGGTTAGATTCGCCCATTTGTGTCTCTTAGGACATCTTTTATACTCACTTTTGTAATTCCCTCTGGGTGGGCAGAAGCACTCAGGTTATCACTCAATGTCTTTTCTGACTCTAGCTCACTTGACCCTTCACTTGCTATTTTGGATTCTAATAACTCTAGGTTGCCGGTCTTTGTGCTAAGAACAGCGTAGAGTTCCTATAGAGATTAATAAGGAGAGTGGTGCTAGGGATGGAAGAGAGCATGTGCCTTGATAGTGGTATTTTCTTTGGATACCCAGCAGTATGAACAGTTGGACGGTGAGTCTTCATAACATTGAAATTGTAGAATGAAGCTTCTTTCCTTTCTCTTGGAGGGATACTTTGTTGTATACAGAAGCTTTGATTTCCCTGTATAGCATCTTAGCATAGTCTAGATTTCTATTGAAGAATGTCCCATACATGATGGTCAAAATGTTAGCCTAGGCTTGATCCATTGAGTCAATCTTGCATGTGGGTGCCTTGTTCAGGATGGAGACCAACAGATTCTACATTGGGGGTAGGAATTGGCGTTTGAATTCTGAAACCTTGGAAATGGTCTGGTTGTACCCTAGGTAGTTCAGGAAGTCAACAAGAACATCGGTGGTTGGATTTGGTACAAAATCAGCAATTTAGATTGCTTGGATAGTAGGGAGGGAAAAAAGTGATTCAATCTTGTCTCTGATTATCTTTACTTCGCAGGAATTGTTAGTGTTTGGTACATCAATGTCTCCTATTATTTTTGTACCATCACTGCTCACTTCACAGGATTGCCATATTCTTGCACAAATTGCACAGGGACATTTGTATAATGTTCTAGAGCGTGGGTCTTCAGATATTCAATCACAATTTTGAATTTAGTGGCGTAATTACTTGTAATAAGGGATACTTGAAACTTGTTCGTTTTGATGGGATGGTATACGATTAGGGCACTTTCAGCAATGGTTGAGGGTTGGAGTTGAGCATCTTCATTCACATTAGCAATGTTTGCATTTTGAGCGGCCATGGTGAGATTAGGGGTTTTGAATTATGCAGTTGCAGGTTTTAAAATGGTAAGACTTGAAGCACAAGTAATTCTCAATGGCATGGATGGTGTTAAAGTAAAATAGACGGGTAAATCGAGTTTAAATAATTGGATGTGTAAAGGTACTACTGTAGTTTTCCAAGTGATGTGAAATAGAAAATCCTTCAGTATTAGAGCCATAGAAAGTTGACGCGTGTAAAAACTATTTAGTGTTTGAGGCAATCAAATGATGACGCGTATGTTAGGAAGAAAAACCGTCACTGAAGGGATAGGAGTGAGAGACATGACAGTCACTTTGCTGACTCACCCGCGGATAAGCACGAAGGAAAACATACTAGTATAAGTCCTATTCAGAAGAGATGGTGTCAAACTCCATCTCTGGATGCACTTATCGAGGTTCTGGAACATAAAGTTCAGAAGGTAACATGAAAAATATAAAAGACATTCAAACTGGTCATTTGAAAACATTTTGAGACCAGAAGAAAGTTTTAGATTTGGAAAACAGAGAATCGTATAAGTATATCATAAGCTTCTGTATAGTATTTGAGAAGAGGGTATAACCAGAAGTAGTGATTTACTTGTATTTCAAAAAAAAAATCAGAATGGTAGATAGACAGTCCAGAAGCTTCTGTATAGTCTGTAAGAAAGAAGTATAACCAAAAGCTTTGAATGATCATCTGAAATTTTTTAAAATAATTCACAGAAGAATCGGTAGACATGTCAGAAGCTTCTGTATAGTCTTTGCGAAAAGAGTGTATACAGAGGTCGCGAGCGTCTATTTGATTTTGAATGATTTTGCTTCTACAAGAATTGTATCTTGCGATTTTTTCACAAGATAGCAAGACGTTGCTCCCACTTGAATCATACAATTGTTCTTGCTCCCCCTCAAACTATGCTTGGATCATAAACAAACGTAAGTACTACAAAGAAGAGGCTTCTATAGAGTATACAGAAGCTTCTACATACCTTAGCATTTAAGCGATAATACAGAAGACATAACTGGATTAGAGAAAATATACATGCTTAAGAATAGAGTACAGAGACTTTATTTACATAGAGAGTTTGTATTCTCATTGCATATTGAGCATGCCAAACTTGCTGATTAAGAAACAGAATCTCCTCTCATCTAAACCTTTCATGAATAAATCAGCAAGTTGGAAATCCGTCGAAACAAAGTACATTTCAATTGTACCTTTTTCAACATGATCCTTTATGAAATAATGTCTGACATCAATGTGCTTAGTTTTTGAAAATTAAACTGGATTTGTAGTGATTGCATTTGTAATTTCTGAATCACAGTGGATGGGAATTTTGTCGTACAAAAGAGCGTAGTCTTTCAGTTGAGTTTTCATCCAGATGACTTGTGAATCGCAACTTGCAGTAGCAACAAATTCTGCTTTTGCTGTAGAGGTGGACACACAGTTCAACTTCTAGGATGTTCAACTAACTAACTTGTTTCCAAGTAGTTGACAACTTCCAGATGTACTCTTTCTGTCTAATTTACATCCTGCATGTTCAGAGTCAATATATGCAATTAAATCAAAACTAGAGTGCTTAGGATACTAGAGATCCAAAAATTGAGTTCCCTTAAGGTATCGAAAGATCCTCTTGACAGCAGTCAAATGAGATTCATTAGGATTTTCTTGGTATCTTGAACAGAGACATGTAGCAAACATTATATCTGGTCTATTAGCAATTAAATACTGAAGAGATCCAATCATACCTCTTTAATTCTTGACATCAACAGTTTTTCCAGAAAGATCAGTGTCAAGTTTTGTGCTGGTAGACATTGGTGTTTTCATAGTTGTTGAGTTGTGAAGTTTGTACTTTTTGAGAATATCATGTACATACTTGCCTTAATTTATAAAAATTCCAGTGGTAGATTGCTTGATTTGGACCCCAAGGAAGAAATTTATTCTCCCATCTCAAACTCACTTGTCATCAACTTTGAAAACATATTAACCTCTTTTGGATTTGTAGAACCAAATATAATGTCATCCACATATATTTAAACTAGATTTAACTCAGTTTTGCTTCTTTTGATGAACAGAGTTGTATCAGTTTTACCTTTCTAATAGTTATGTTTATTCAGAAACTTCGAGAGTCTTTCATACCATGCTCGTGGGGCTTGTTTCAATCCATACAAAGCTTTATATAGATGATAGACATATTATGGATGAACTGAGCTCTCAAAACAAGGAGGTTGTTGGACATATACTTCTTCATTGAGTTTGCCATTCAGAAAGGAAGACTTGACGTTCACCTGATATACCTTGAATTCTTTGTATGTAGAGAAAGCCAGAAACAAACGAATTGCTTCTAGTCTTGCTACTGGAGCAAAGGTTTCTTCGTAATCAATTCCTTCTTCTTGACAATATCCCTTTGCAACCAATCTGGCCTTGTTTCTTACTACTATTTCATCTTCATCCTTCTTGTTCCAGAAAACCCACTTAGTTGCAATTGCAGTTTTATCTTTAGGAAGGGGAACGAGTTTCCAAGCCTTACTTCATTTGAATTGAAGAAGTTCTTCCTGCATGGCATCTATCCAACTTGGATCTTGAAGGGTTTCATGAACTTTTTTTGGTTCTAAAATGCTAATAAAATTCACGAAGAATGTTACATTAACAGCGTCAGATCTGGTCTTGACACCATCAGAAGGATCACCAATGATTTGGTTTGAAGGATGATCTCGTGTCCACTTATTTAAGGGTGGTTGAGAGACAAAGAGAGGGGGGGGGGGTGCTATTTCGATACCTTGATGTTGTTCATCTTCTGGTCTTCTCTGCGTTGGAGATGAACCAAGTTATTCCCCCTCAAATGAAGGCATAGAGGCATAAGGATCGAGTGTTGAGCTTTCTGCTTCTGGACCAGAAATTTGTTCCTTTGGACATGCATTTGAATTTGAAGGTGCAAACACAATGACTTCTGAAGGTTCATCATCTGTTTCGGCAGGGTCATTTGAAATAGTGGGGGAACCAGTGGGACCAAAAATATTGATACCTAAGGTGCGTAATTCCTCTGTTGATCTTATCAGAACGTCTCTGGTTGTACCTTCATAGATTGGTTCATCTCCAAAGAAGTCCTCGAATAATGAATTTAGTTCTGACTCTTTAGACTTTGAAAGGTAGTCTGAAGTAACATTGTTGAGTTTAAGTTCTGAGTTGGACTATTCAAAAGGTAATTAGGCTTGATCATCGAAGCTGACATTTATACTCTCCCTGGCCGTCTTGGTTTGTTAGGTTGAATACTCTGTATGCCTTTGAAGTTATTGAATACTCTACATGCCTTTGAAGTTATTGAATACCCAAGAAATTGAGTTTCATCCAATTTCTTATCAAACATACCAAGCTTTTCACAATCATTGAGAATAAAACATTTGCAACCAAAGACATGTAAGAACTTTATATTAGGTTTTATTTTATTAATAAGTTCATAAGCAGTTTTTAGATGTCTTCTAAACACTATAGATTAATTATGTGTGAAACACGCGGTTGCAACAACTTCTGCTCAGAAGTGACTTGAAAGACTAGAAGCAGCAAGCATTGTCCTTGCAGCCTCTACTAACATATTGTTTCTTCGTTCCATTACACCATTTTGTTAAATGGTCTGTGCAGTAGAGAAGTTTTGTGAAATTCCTTCTTTGTTCAAGTACTCGTCAAGTCTGGCATTCTTGAATTATATACCATTGTCACTTCTCAGGTTCTGGATCTTGCTTTACAGAAGTACTTGGATACCCCTCATCATATTTATTAATACTTCTGGTACGTCTAATTTATATCTTACAAAAGCAAGCCATGTATATCTAGAATATTCGTCAATTAGTACCAGAATATACTTTTTGCCAGACAGACTTTGCACAGCAATGAGACCACAGAGGTTGACATGTAACATGTGCAGAGGTCTGGGACATGCAAGATCACTCCTAATCTTATGGAAGGCTCTTTTGAGCTTTCCCATTTCACAAGCTAGACAAAAATGATTTTTCTGGAAATGAACCTCTCGGAGGCCCTCAACTAGGTTGTGTTTTACAAGCAACTCAAGATTTGAAAGATTAAGATGAGAAAACTTGTGATGCCAGAGCCAAGCTACTTCACTCTTCTTAGAAATAAGACAGAGGGTTTCTGCTCCATTCTTAGAAGTGAAGTTCATCATGTACAAGTTACCTTTTCTGTTGGCTCTTAGCAGCCCCTTACCCGACTCTGTAAGTAAGTATCAATGTTTCTTGTTGAAGAAGACGTCACTATCAGCATCACAAAGTTGGCTTACACTTAATAAATTGTGATTTAATCCAAAGACATAAGCCACCTTTGATAATGTTACGTCTCCTTCTTGTAAAGTATCGTAGTCTTTTATCTGTCCCTTGCCATCATCTCCTTCTTAATAGATTGTCCCCTCATTGTTTGTCTTTGAATGATGAAAGTAAGATTTTGGTTCCAGTCATGTCCCCAGAGTATCCAGAGTCAAGATACCATACGTGCACACGTTGTTTCTGCAATACAGATTAGAGATTTTTAGGTACCCATCGCATAATGGGTCCTCTTATTTTTAACCTTACTTTTTACCTCAGGTTTTCCAGAGACTTCTGGTTTGCCTGGTTTGGTCTTAGGTTTTTGTTTTTTCTAACTCTTGAAACTTTTGCGTTGCCTAGAGTCAGAAGGAAAATAATATGGACTAGAGAAGAGCTTTTGTAATTTTAACAGAAGGGAAAGACATTTAGAGTTCTGGGAAAGTATATATTTCATTGAAATAGCATTTGTTGAATTACAAGATTTCTTATTCATATCCATTCTAGCATCAGTTGTTCTATTGATCTACTTATCTAGTCTAGATTTATGTTCTATGAAGTTTGATGTCTTTGCTTGAGTTTTCTTTTGTGCAGTCTACTCCCTTTGAACCTCAGGGGCTTTCATTGAAACAGAAGAACTTAGATTTTCTTTGACAACCCATTTTCCTTTCTGGGTTTTCCATTTGGGAGTATACTAACTTCTGAGACAGATGGTTTTCTTTCTGTGTTGTCAACTTCTGTATGCATAACTGACTCATTGGTGAATAAATATTCAACATGCTCAGGATATGGACAGACTGTTGGAACAGAACCAGAAGATAATCTTCTCTCAAAAGAAGTAAGAAGTTGTTCTGAATATTATAAGAATTCATCATCATTCTAATTTTTTGTTTCACATGGATAAGTGTCAAATTCACCATCCTTGTCTTGGCAGTCATTTAAATTAATGAAAGTATAAGGAATTATCTCTGGATCATTTGAAATAGGTGTAGAGAAAACTAAGTTTTTGGTTTCTAGCTCTGCAGCTTCTTTTATAAAACACTCATCCAGAGTTGCAAATAAATCCTTTTCAAAATGAGATCTTATTTCATCTTCTGCATACATGGGGATGAATTCATCTGCTTCTGGATTTAAAGTTTTGTTTGTTAATGAACCAAAGTTAGAAACTTCATTTTTCTTCTGTACTAGGTTTAAATCAAGCTGATTTCTTTTGCTGGTTTTCGATCAGAAGAATATTTATGTCCTTGTATTTTAGTTTTCGAACTCAATGTACATATTCATATTTTGATCTTTTGAAAACAGATTGTTCATACAGAACAGGAAAAGCAGGGTTTTGTTCCTATCCCATGTGAAATATAGATTCCAAAGTAGATCTCTTTTTGCATGTATAAGGGTCAAGATCATCAAAATCGAGACCAACCTTATCCATTTGCATGTTTATTTTCTCGTGCACTTCTTGAGAATTTTGATATTTTTTTTAATCAAGAGCTCCTTCTTTTGAATAATTATGTGCAGAAATTCTCTTTCCTTTTGAAAATAATTTTTAAGTGCTACAGAATTCAATTTGTTAGTCTCTTTTCCTTCTATCTCTTTATCCTTTTGTTTCAGAAGTTGTTTAAGCTCATAAAGCTCCTTTTTGTAGATATTGCATGTAGAACTTTTATGTTTTAGAAGTTTTTCATTTTCCATAGAGAGTTCTAACTCTTCTTGAGTCAGATGCTCTATTTCTCTTCTGAAAATATTTTGTTCTTTTTCCAGAAGTTCAAAAGATTTTTCAAGAGTTTTTCTCTTCTTTTTTTCAGATAAGAGCTTCTGACTAAGAATTCCAAACTCTTGACTAAGATTAAAAATAGTGTATTCAGGTTCATATTGTTTAGAAGTAGAACAAACCGGTGTTTTAGAGATTTGGTCCTCTGTATCATTCTCCATGGCCATGCCGTAGAATGTGGCTTATGCATCTCTTGATTGGTCAAAACACCAGTTCTCTATATCAGCCATCTTTGCTTTTTCGTCTCTGTTGTACTTATATTTGTTCTTATAGTACATTTCACCTTTGACCATAGCTCCTTTGGAATCATTGGATTAATGACCCAGTTTGCCACATCTGAAACAAACGTCTTTCTTCTGTCTCAACTTCTCCTTCTTCTTTCTTCCTTTTCTCTTCCTCCTTGTTCTTAACCAGAGGAGCCTCTTGTCTAGGCATATAGACTTAACTTGGTTGTTCACCTCTACTGTCAGGTCTTCCTCTATTCTGAAAAGAACGATTACCAAACTTCCTGGTGAATTGTTTGGTAATTAGAGTCTATGATTCAGCAAAGGCGCTGATTTCATCATCTTTTAAACCTGAAAGACCAGCTTCTGTATCAGCTTCTGACATCAGAGCCTTGCTCTTTCCTTTCTTCTCTGTTTCTCTGGTCTTTCTACTTGACCCTTTGGATTCAGAAATGAGAGCCAAGCGACCACCAATAGTTCTTTTGCAGTGGTGCATGAATCCAATGACTGGAAAATGTCATTTGGAATTTCCATAATAAGAAGCCTTTTGGCTTTGAGATCAATCTCAACCTTTTTCTTATCATCTTCATCCCATTCCTTCCTCTCTTTGAGAATCCTTTGAGCAGGAATTTCAGTAGTGGTAGTAGTGGCAGGAATTCTTGGAACCATCACAGTAGGAATATATGGTCCATTCAGTACAGATGAGTATAAACCTAGATCTAGACCTTCATAGAAGTTAATCATTCGAATTTTCCATTGAGGATATTCCTGCTTGATGAGAGTTGGAAGTTTAGTGAGAGAACCAAAGCTATACATAGCATTCCAGTTATGATTAGCCATTTTCAGCAAACAGGGAATTTTTGAAAAAGAATTTAGAGAAATTGGAGAACTGAACTTGAAATTAATCAATTAAGTACTTGAAAACATGGTTTCAGAATTAATTGCGAAGTACCACTGATTTGCACAATTTTGAGACAAAACAGGGTAGAATGAAGAACAACAATTAATCTACTAAAAAATTATAGTTGAATGGGGGATTTGATCGACTAATCAATAGGTTGATGAGTTAGCTCTGATACCAATTGTTAGATTCCAGATCCCATTAATCACTCAAAAGATGTTAATTACAGTTTATATAGTGAATAGTAAGCGGAAGCAATCTTAAATCAACAATCAAACTAGAATGGATAAACTGAATTAGATGAACAAATCTATATTGTACTGAAGATATTTTGCATTTCACTTAGTGAGTCAAATGATTACAGTGTGAACAATTACAAAATATCTTACGAATTCTCTCTGATCCAATCGACACTTAATACAAGGGACGCTCTATCTATTTATACTATTACATAGATCAAGGTCAAAGAGCTATCCTATCACAGACTGACACGTAGGCAAAGTATCTAACAAAGTTTGTTAGAGTTATTTACACATTTGGGTCATGCCTTGTGCCACGACATGAGTCACGTGTAGGCCCTTGTGTAAGTATCCAGAAGAAGCTCTGTCTTCTGCATCGGAAGACTATCTTCAGATATAATCTTCTGGTTGAATGCAGTCTTTTGGAGAGAACTTCTGATAGCAGAACACTTTGTCGTTTGGAAATGTTTTGTTCATACTTTTACATAGAACTATATTCCAACAAGGCGAGTCATCGATACACAATTTTATTGTTTAGAACACTAGATGAGTCAACGAATCTTTTGAATCAATTCCCTTTGTGACATAACTCTCGGCGAGTGTTCGAAAAGTTATCTTAATCCTTGGTGAGGCTCCGAAAGGTTTTCAACCTTTTATCTTGGTGATCAAGATTTCTTTGTTCTTATCTAATGTGACTTGGGACACGTCATTTGAGTTAGATCATGCGTCGGTTTCAACCTTAAAACCTGTTCACCTTCTGACCCTTCAATCACCAAAATACCATCATTACATTTTATTTATTTTTTCTTTCAAACCTCTATATACCATAACCGCTCCCACCTTTTTCTTTTTACCGTTCTATTGTTTTCATTTTCTTTCTCTCGCACGAAAACCCTAAAAACCTGCAACTTCTTTTCTTCAAAAATGGCATCTACATCTACTCCTTCGAAGTCTCCAAAGACATCAGAGGTTCAATCTCTCACTCGTGAATCATAATCCTTTCCTACATGTAACCACATTACTCGTCTTGCACTCGATCCGGATCATCCCGAATAGAACGAAGTCTCGTGGTTTCTTTAATGCACTCCCCTCTAATATGCTCTCACTGTTAAACCTAAGCTGAGCAAGTTTATGGTAGGTAACTTTTGTTTAACCTATACCAAAGATGACACCACAAAGCATATCTCTGCTTCTGTTCTTTAAAATGATGAACCAGATGTTGTGTTCACGCTGAAGATCTTCGTGAAATTATTCATCATCCCACCTAGACTCTCTATGATGCATTTCCTCTTGGAAATGAGCATGAACAGGTGGTTTCTACACTCAACTACCTTCTAGATACAAAGTCAAAAGCTAAATCCAAGGGTTCTGGAACCTTGCTGAAGCTGAAGAATATGGGAAATATCTGGAGTTTCTTCTTTTCCCATATCATCCACTGTTTGAGCAAGAAGACCGGCGGTTTTGACCAATCTCCTGCCCATCTCACCGAATTGGCTCATACTTTGATCTTCTAGAGGAAGATTGATTAGGCTACATAAACCTAGATCTAGACCTTCATAGAAGTTAATCATTCGAATTTTCCATTGAGGATATTCCTGCTTGATGAGAGTTGGAAGTTTAGTGAGAGAACCAAAGCTATACATAGCATTCCAGTTATGATTAGCCATTTTCAGCAAACAGGGAATTTTTGAAAAAGAATTTAGAGAAATTGGAGAACTGAACTTGAAATTAATCAATTAAGTACTTGAAAACATGGTTTCAGAATTAATTGCGAAGTACCACTGATTTGCACAATTTTGAGACAAAACAGGGTAGAATGAAGAACAACAATTAATCTACCAAAAAATTATAGTTGAATGGGGGATTTGATCGACTAATCAATAGGTTGATGAGTTAGCTCTGATACCAATTGTTAGATTCCAGATCCCATTAATCACTCAAAAGATGTTAATTACAGTTTATATAGTGAATAGTAAGCGGAAGCAATCTTAAATCAACAATCAAACTAGAATGGATAAACTGAATTAGATGAACAAATCTATATTGTACTGAAGATATTTTGCATTTCACTTAGTGAGTCAAATGATTACAGTGTGAACAATTACAAAATATCTTACGAATTCTCTCTGATCCAATCGACACTTAATACAAGGGACGCTCTATCTATTTATACTATTACATAGATCAAGGTCAAAGAGCTATCCTATCACAGACTGACACGTAGGCAAAGTATCTAACAAAGTTTGTTAGAGTTATTTACACATTTGGGTCATGCCTTGTGCCACGACATGAGTCACGTGTAGGCCCTTGTGTAAGTATCCAGAAGAAGCTCTGTCTTCTGCATCGGAAGACTATCTTCAGATATAATCTTCTGGTTGAATGCAGTCTTTTGGAGAGAACTTCTGATAGCAGAACACTTTGTCGTTTGGAAATGTTTTGTTCATACTTTTACATAGAACTATATTCCAACAAGGCGAGTCATCGATACACAATTTTATTGTTTAGAACACTAGATGAGTCAACGAATCTTTTGAATCAATTCCCTTTGTGACATAACTCTCGGCGAGTGTTCGAAAAGTTATCTTAATCCTTGGTGAGGCTCCGAAAGGTTTTCAACCTTTTATCTTGGTGATCAAGATTTCTTTGTTCTTATCTAATGTGACTTGGGACACGTCATTTGAGTTAGATCATGCGTCGGTTTCAACCTTAAAACCTGTTCACCTTCTGACCCTTCAATCACCAAAATACCATCATTACATTTTATTTATTTTTTCTTTCAAACCTCTATATACCATAACCGCTCCCACCTTTTTCTTTTTACCGTTCTATTGTTTTCATTTTCTTTCTCTCGCACGAAAACCCTAAAAACCTGCAACTTCTTTTCTTCAAAAATGGCATCTACATCTACTCCTTCGAAGTCTCCAAAGACATCAGAGGTTCAATCTCTCACTCGTGAATCATAATCCTTTCCTACATGTAACCACATTACTCGTCTTGCACTCGATCCGGATCATCCCGAATAGAACGAAGTCTCGTGGTTTCTTTAATGCACTCCCCTCTAATATGCTCTCACTGTTAAACCTAAGCTGAGCAAGTTTATGGTAGGTAACTTTTGTTTAACCTATACCAAAGATGACACCACAAAGCATATCTCTGCTTCTGTTCTTTAAAATGATGAACCAGATGTTGTGTTCACGCTGAAGATCTTCGTGAAATTATTCATCATCCCACCTAGACTCTCTATGATGCATTTCCTCTTGGAAATGAGCATGAACAGGTGGTTTCTACACTCAACTACCTTCTAGATACAAAGTCAAAAGCTAAATCCAAGGGTTCTGGAACCTTGCTGAAGCTGAAGAATATGGGAAATATCTGGAGTTTCTTCTTTTCCCATATCATCCACTGTTTGAGCAAGAAGACCGGCGGTTTTGACCAATCTCCTGCCCATCTCACCGAATTGGCTCATACTTTGATCTTCTAGAGGAAGATTGATTAGGCTACATACTTCTTCAAAGAGATGATCTCTTCATTCACTTCAATTCACTGAAATCATGTACACTTCCAACGTTTCTTCTCTTTGAGTATCGGACAAAAATTAGAGGACAAACTTAAGGTCAATGGTGAGATTGACTACGACCTTCAAAATCACCAAATAGGCAAGCAAGTACTTATGAGGGGACATCTTGCCACCGATAACCCTCTAAGGCCAGGTATGACAGCTTTATGGTCCAGCGGTTTCACGAATTCTCTTTCACCGAGACAACAAGGGTTGACAATTAAGAATTGTTTTCCCCTACTTGATGCATCAAAAACCAAATCACAACCCTTATTTCATTTCTTTCCCTTCGGTCAGAAATGTAGGGTTGTTTTAGCTGTATAACTGGACATTGAATCCATTTCATATGATGGGAGTTGCCGGAGTATTGGAGACATATTGTCAACGAATTTACAGTCCGTCCCCATTAACCACTCGGGCATCGACCCAACGCCTAATTGATTGGATATGTAAAATACAGGATTTCCAATCCTTGCAGCTATGTCGTCTTACTCAACCAAATAAAAACGACAGTGATGGATGCAATTTCAAATTTCGCAACCCTTTTTTATTTTTTTTACTAGTTAAACGCGTGTGGCGACGAAGATGAACGGGGCTAAGCGTCTGCCGAAGCTGTGGCATGTAATTTTTGCCACAGATGCTACCCTTGCTTGGGGTGCAACTGAGGAACCCATTCGGGGACCTCAGGTTGTCTTACCAGTGGCGAACTCTTCCACCCGAGTCACCAATGTACCCAAGTCTAAGACTAAGTCTAAATCATCGGGTACATCAACCTCCGCACCTCTTTTAAGGCTCTGAAACTGAAAGAACCTTCGGTTTCCACCCAGGCCTCTAAACCTTCTAAAACCGGAGGGGCTCCAAAAACCCCCCTTAAGGTCTCCTCAAAGATACCTAAGGGTACCTTAAAGGTCAAAAACTCCCAGCCACTCACCGATTCTCAAAATTCGGTGAGTGTTGAAATTGTCCCTACCAGATCTAGGGAAACCGGTGTAAACCCTCCTGGATCCTCCATGTCTTCTCAAAAAGACATGGTTGATTATCTAGGTACCCGAACCAAACCGTCATTAACTTACTCCTTAATTGATGACGATTACTTGGACCTCTCCCCGATCCAAGGCCCCTCTTCTCCACCCCAAGAGTTTCAATATCTCTAGACAAGCCCGATTCCTAATGAGGGTACATCAAAACAAGGTGTATCCGAAGGAATCACCCATTTTGCAGACATCCTATACTCTAATACTACACCCTGGGTGCAAACTTTTCCAGCATTCACTCAAGATAAAGTACAGGAGCCCCAAGAAGAGGACTCCCCTCTCGAAAGACATGTTTATCCTCATGTCTCCCCCCCCCCCACCATCCTCGGCTACCCTGAAGTAACATCCCCCGACATTAGAAAAACGATAATATCCTCCTCCCATTTGGGACACCCCGAACCCCCCCCCCCCCCCAAAGAAACCATCTCCCTTGGTGGTTTACTATTCCTCTTCATCACCATCTCCTTCTACGAAAGATGGTGATCAACCAGCCAAGATGCCAGCTTAGGCTCCAACCGCCACCGATGCCGTCGAAATCCTTCATGAAGTGCTGGAACCCAGATCCCTTTAATTATTCTTGAAACAGTAGATTAACAAGAACAGAGATAAGCGGAAGCAATTCAATCAACTATTAAACTAGAATAGTAAGGAATTAATAGGAAGAACAGTATGAAGATTGAATGATAATTGTATTGAATATCCAACACTGATGATTACAATACGTAAGAACAATGAGCGCAATTCTTTCAATCAATCGACATTCAATACAATAAAGACTAGCTCTATTTATACTATTACATCTCAAAAGTCAATGAGCTAGCCTATAAGGAAATGACACGTCACTTGTACTTCTAACAGAATTATTTGCGCACATGAAGTATGACATGCCACGTCACCTGAAGCGTGTGTGATGCATTCGCTGAAGTTCAGAGGAAGGTCAAATCTCTAGACGCTTCTGGATGACTTTGTTCAGAAGATGATCTTCTGGATCCTATCTTCTGAAGTCTGAGACTTGGACAATTCTGATTCATACTTTCATATAATATTTTCTAACATTCTCCCCGTAAGTATGAATTCAGAAAAATGCATTACAATCCAGAAAATGAAAATTCATTTCATTACAAATACAAATGATAATCAAGAAATCAGAAAGGAGCTTGAGGATGTCCGCTGATCACTTTGTAAAATTGATCTGTAAGCTCCCTTATCTTGATCACCTCTTCAAGATTTTTCTCTATTCTTTCTGCTGCAATTCTGATCTTAGCTTCAACTTTTGTAACCTCCTTTTGTAACGAAACAAACCCTTTTATAATCTCTACAATCCCTTCTGAAATTTTAAAAGCTTCCTTGATTCTAAAAAATCTTCTTCGTCCAGGTCTTTAGAAAACCACTCCTTCCTCTGGTTTAAAAATAATGTGCCCCGTTGAAGGCATCTTCATTTGGAGCAGAGATGCTTAAGATAGTTATCTGTCTTTCAAACCCAGTCTGGAAGTCCACTTTCTTTACGTATTCTATGAAGGCTTCCATGCAAGATAGGATTCTAAAATAGGCCACTTTGTCTTGACTTTCTTTGTTTGAAGCCATCTTCTTCTTCATAAATCTCCCTAGAGGTATCAAATCAGAGGGTTTATGGATAGCAGATCATTATCGCAGAAGTAGGTGGTTTCTCTGTTTGCTCTTTTAACTTCATAGATAGAGTACATTAGATCAGTCTTTTCAAATCTAAGATGCTTAACTCTACTAATTTTTCTGATGGGGGAAAAGGAGAGAGCTTCTTTCCTTGCTTGTCTATGCACCATAAACCATGACTTGACATCTTCACTTACTTTATAATCTTTTGCAAAGTTGGGAAGAATTTAGATGAACCTTCTCTTCTGTAGCAGCATACAAGCATCTTTGAATTGTCTCTCTTGTGGAAGAAATTTGAGATGGTGCAACCTTTTTTAGTTGCTCTAGATCCATTTTTCTTTTACCCGTTGCCTTATTCAACAATCTTTCATAGCCAGTTAGATTTTTATCATGTTCATCATCTTGAGCTTCTGCCATTGGTTCATCTGGCTTGGAACGATGGATTTTTGAGCTTTGGCTTTCTGCATGATTTGGAGTTGAAGTGGGGATTGAGATTGATCTTGGTTCAGAGGTTTGAACTTTTTCAGAAGTTTGATCAGAAGGAGGAGCTCTGGGTCTTGTATTTTGTTCTTCTGGTTTCTATTATTTTGCTGAAATTCAAGTATGAACTTAGTCACTTTAGGATCTCTGGGAAACGGATCAGAGCTTCAATCTTAAGGAGTAGGATCTTGAGCTTGTTTGGTTGAGGATAATGGCGCAGACGGTTCTTGTTTGACAATTTTAGGTTGTGCATAAGATGAGGTAGGTTGAGCAGCAGCAACAAATTTTACCTTTTTACTATTCTCCCCATTCTTAGAATCAGTATCCTGATCCTCAGATCTTTTTCTTTTTAAATCGGCCTTCTTGTAAGCTCTGGCTTCCTTGGCCTTTTTCTTTGATTCAAATTCTTCTGAAATAGAGTTCACAAGAGATAAAATCAGTAGAATTATTGTTGTTGATCTTGGATACAAATTTTGCATTTATATCATTGAACTTTTCTAGTATTGCTTTCTGGAAAGTGGCCAAATCTGATCTTGTAAGAAAACCAGAAGAGAAAGAGGCTTCTGTAGGGACAACGACATCAATCAATTTCTTCATATCTGCCACAAATGAGCCATTCTCATCTACAGAGATAGTAACCTCTGTGCTGGAATATCAGAAGGAATGTTGAATATGGCTTCTGCATTGGCTTGAATTCCAATGTCTAAATGATTGAAATGATCAGCGGATAGGTTCTTCGGTGCTTCTGATGTATCTATTATCAGCTTCTTAATTTCATCCAGAGCTTGAGTGTGTTCTTTTTGAGTGGCTTGAACCTTGCATATTAAGAAGTTTTGAGTTGTGATCTCTGATCTGAGATTTGACTCGGAGGTTTGTACGATTTGTTTGAGATCCACCATAGATCCCTGAAGTTGATCAACAAATGCCTTAAACGCTGCATTTGTGACAAAATCAGGAGTGGTAATCGGTGTATCTCCAACACATAAAGCCCAATTTGTCTCGCGTTCAGAGAGGCCCTCTTGCTCACCTGTTTAGACGTTGAGTGTGGAGGGACTTCCATCCCGTCTTCGAGGGCTCATAAGAGGCACCTCTTCGGATGTTCTGACGGTATTGACTTTATCTCCAGCATCAGAGGGTGGAGAGTCAATAATCGTGTGCGTACCTTGGAACATGTCAAAGACAGAGGTACGATGTGTATCCTGACGCCATAACCCCTCTGATGGGAATTCATTGGCAACTACTCTAGGAGAAGGCATGGACGTACCTTCTTCTTCTAAGTCGTTGGTCACAAAGACATCAACGTTCTGTGTGGGAAGTGGCGAGTTCTGGGGCAATTGAACTCTTGTATTTTCATCATCCTCCTTTTGAGAGGATGATGAAGATGATGTGGTTACCCCAGTTGTGCTTGATGCAGAGGAATTTAAGATGTCCTCTGATCGGTTAGGCTCTGGGTGGTTTGGACTGAGCAGTCCTTGTTCAATGGGTGTAGATGTGTTGGCATCTACCCCAGCAGATGTGGTTTCTCTGGTTGGACTCGGTTGTATTCGCTCATTTGTGCCCATAAGGACATCTTCTGTTCCTTCTTTTAAAAGTTGGTCAGGATGGTTAGAATCACTCGGTGGGTCACTCAAATTCTTTTCAGCCTCATCCTCACCAGACCCCTCACCAACTACTCTGGCTTCTAAATGCTATGGGGTAGATATTATCTGTTCTGAGAATATCAGAGAGCTCCTATAAGAAATTAAGATAGGAGAGGTTTGAGGTAAAAGATTGAGCATGTACCTCGATAGTTCTCTCTGAACAGGATAGCCGTCTATGTCAAGTGTAGGTTTATGAGAGTTCATCGTTGAGATTTTGCAGAAAGGCTGGATAGATGGAACTTTCAGGCGTGAAATCGCTGGATAGGTAAACAAACCAAGAAATCAAGGAAACATAAGTGTTGGGAGGGCTTTGTTGTTGTTCTGGTGAGTGACCTTGGTGTTGACTACTGCATACTTCTCTTGAAAAATCAAGCTTGCCTAGTCCAATGGGCGATTGAAGAACATCCCATACATTATGGTCAATATGGTTGTGCTTGCTTGATCATGAGAGCCGATTTTACATGTTAAGCTCCAATTGAGAATTGAGACCAGAACGTTCCACATTGGTGGCAGTTTCTTTCTTTCGAAGGCTGATACTCTTGTGATTCCTTCGTTGTAACCTAGAAAGGTTAAAAACTCCAGCAATTCATCGGAGGTAGGATTTGGTACAAGAGTAGGGTTGGGAACGTTTTGGCCTTCGACTTCAATAACGGATGGTGGTAGATGAAAGTATTTGGCTATCTTCTTCCTAGTGATTGGTATTTCAGCGGCTTGCTCAGCATCATTTGGGTAACCAAAGCTTCCTGAAAGAGTATCTTCATTTTTGATGAACATTGTTTGCCAGACTTCGTGGATATACATTTCAGGGACATTTGGATTTGTGAATGTTAGGGCTCGGTTCAAGGAGTGATATTGAAGAAACTCAATCATCACATGATACTCTTTGAGGTAGGTTGTTGGATCCAATAGAACTTGTACGTTGTTTGGCTTCAAGAGTAGGCGAATAATAGGGGCACTATCTGTTGTGGAGTCGATTACTCTTTCTTCTTCATCTTGGATATTCACGTTTTCGTTCTAATTTGCCATTTGAAGATTGAGGGTTTGAAGATTTGAAGTTGCAGGTTTGCAATTGATAGTGAATATGAGGACCACAGTGATAGTCGAGAGGTTGAAGATGATGAAAAGTGAAAAGGGGAATTTTCTCGAGTTTATATAGTGAGATTTAAAATCGAACTCGAGTGTTCTGAATACGAAAGGGATATATCTGACTTGGAAAGGGGAACGGTTTCTCGATGCTGACGTAAGATTTTAATCGTGCAAACATGTAAGCCATCGATTAGTGACACGTGGAGGAAGATTCCAGTTGAGTTTTAGGATAAGCGACGCGTGTCTGACTAGATGGGTCACCCAAGGGTTTTCTCGTTGGTTTTGGATGAGATTCAGTTTCGCTTTGTTTATTTTGAATATTCCCACCAAAAATTAAAAAAATCAATTGATCAAAGAAAATTTAGATCAAAAGAATGTTTTTAAAACATTTGGGCAATATTAAAATATTTAAAAACAGTCAGTTGGTCAAATAAAACATTTTTGGGACCAAAAGAAAGTTTTATGCCTTTTGAATAATGTTTTAGAAGAACTTTTATTGATTTAGAAACTTCTGAATAACCTTGAGGGCAAGAGTTAGTTCAGAAGTAACTAATTTGCAAAAAGTTCAATGAAAAAATTAACTAGGGGACAGCTAACATTCGTTAGCCTTGGTTTGAAGAATAATGAATTCTCCCCCTTGAATAATGCATGATTCCGTGCTCCCCCTTGATTTCTGCATTTAGTGCTCCCCCTTGATTTCTGCATTTAGTGCTCCCCCTTGGCCTATGCTTGGATCATAAAATGTAAGAGTAACGAGTATCCTTATGACTGACCGAGGCATCTAGAGACCCCTGAGCGCCTCTGCAATGCTTGTGCCTGTGACAGAGATATCCAGAGACTTCTGCACTGCTCTAGTTTATTGAAAGTTCTGAAACTGACTAAGTAAAATAAAGTAAAATAAAAGACATGCTAAATAAATAGTTATACAAAAAATATAAGATACTTATAGGTTCTCTATAAGTTACATGTTTAGCATGCCCAACTTGCTGATTAGAAAACTGAATCTTTTCTCATCCAGAGCTTTGGTGAACAAATCAGCAAGTTGGTAATCAGTGGAGACAAAATACATTTCAATTGTCCCTTTCTCCACATGATCCTTTATAAAATGATACATGACATCAATGTGCTTGGTCTTAAAATGTTGAACCGTATTTCCAGTGATTGCAATTGCACTTTCTGAATCACATAGGATGGGAATTTTGTCATATACTAGACCATAATCTCTGAGTTGGGTCTTCATCCAGATTACTTGTGAATAGCAACTAGTAGCAGCAACATATTCTGCTTCTGCTGTGGAAGTTGACACATAGTTTTTCTTCTTGGATGTCCAAATGATTAGTCTATTTCCTAGAAGTTGACAGCTACCAGAGGTGCTCTTTCTGTACAACTTACATCTTGCATGATCAGAGTCAGTGTATGCAATCAAATCAAAGCCAGAATTTTTGGGATACTAGAGGCCCAATGAGGATGTCCCCTTTAATTATCTAAAAATTCTTTTCACAGCAGCCAGATGAGACTCTTTTAGATTGTCTTGATATCTTGCACAGAGACATGTGGCAAACAGTAGATTAACAAGAACAATAGAGATAAGCGGAAGCAATTCAATCTACTATTAAACTAGAACAGTAAGCAATTAATAGGAAGAACAGTATGAAGATTTAATGATAATTGTATTGAATATCCAACACTGATGATTAAAATACGTAAGAACAATGAGCGCAATTCTTTCAATCAATCGACATTCAATACCGTAAAGACTAGCTCTATTTATACTATTACATCTCAAAAGTCAATGAGCTAGCCTATAAGGAAATGACACGTCACTTGTACTTCTAACAGAATTAGTTGCCCACAAAGAAGTATGATATGCCACGTCACCTGAAGCGTGTGTGATGCATTCACTGAAGTTCAGAGGAAGGTCAAATCTCTGAACGCTTCTGGATGACTTTGTTCAGAAGATGATCTTCTGGATCCTACCTTCTGAAGTCTGAGACATGGACAATTATGATTCATACTTTCATATAATATTTTCTAACATGAAGCTTTAGGATCCTTTGTTGCCAATGTAGGGCATCGTGTCCAGCTTCTTGGAGAAAGTGAAACTCGGCAGATTCAAATCCATGAAAAAATGGATGCTCTAATTGTAGCCATTGATCACCTCTTTGGTGTTCTTAAGAAAGCAGCCGAGGAACTTTCTCTTACCAATCCCTCTTTGATTACATGCTTAGACCTCCTCCATTTTGATGTATCAAAGATCGGCAAAGGTGTCAGCCGAGACACCTCATCCCTTCATACCTCTATTTCGGAGCTCTCAACCTCCCATGAAGCTTTGAAACCTTATATGGACTCTCTCAAACAAGAGTCCACTAAACAAGCTGCCGATATCCAATCCCTTGTAAAAGGTCAAAAGGATATTATGGACTCCCTCCGATCTATCCATACAAAGATAGACAAGATTCCACTCTCCCCTTCATCGATTGAAATAGATGTTGGGGAAGCCTTCTTCGAAGGCACTGACCAAGAATCTCTCTGAAATGTCGAGAAGAAGCTCGGTGACCTCTCTTCTAACGTTGAAGGTATTAAGAAGTTTCTCACCTCATTTGGCCATCTTCATGGTTCGACCATTGAGGGGGAGAAAACTAAGGAACCAGTCGTCGAAGAGCCAAAAGCAAAGAACCAGTCGCCGAACAAATTATACCCCATGTCGGTGAACCATTAGTACCAGGTTACACTGGATCAACTATTGGCAAGGCTTTTGAAGCTACAGGTGCACCAATAATATATAAAGAGTCGATACCTTTTTTCTTGAAGGCATTATCGATGTGAATGGAAAAATAATCTATCAACTCATTCGGAACGAGCTCAACAGCCGACTTTCTCCTCATGAAAGAGATCCTTTTGAAGACGAAGAGTAGATTTTATTTTTGTATTTTAAACTTTCATTATCACGTACTTTCCTATGTGATCATTATCACGTACTTTACTTGCTGTGTACAAATGTTTGCACATATTTTTTTTCCTCACTGCACATATCTTTATATACTGTAAATATCTAATACATAAGATACAATAAAAAAATGTATCTATGTGAAAAGAACCTAAAAGAATTAGAAAGGGTCAAAAAGTACTTAAGAGTTCCTTTTACACTTTCTAACAAGATATCGGCATCATCATCAAGTAGGGGAGATTGTTGGATCACCAATGATTTGTTGATGACTCCTCAATCTCTTTTACTTAAGTTATATATCTTGTATTTTAGGTTCTTGAAGAAGTTTGGTTAAGCTTAACAAGTTCAGCAAATCGAAAACTAGTTGATACACAAGGAAACATATAAACATTGTGGAAAATGAAGATATGGTCATCGACATCATCCAGACTACAGTCGAATGCCAAGCCAATCATCCGCTAAATCTTAGACAGAAATCGGCTAGTACCCGATAGGTAGCACTAGCCGATATGTTCCTTAAACATATCATCGGCTAGTGACTACAAATGTTCAGTTTGGAGGACTTTTGTGAAGATACTCATTTACTCACAATAAATACACGAACGTGTGCATCAAGCTTTAAATCAAACATTCTTCTTAAAATCCAGAAAGGGTTGTTTGTCTTTATCTTGTAAAGTTGATGTGACAACTGAAGACGTGAAGAAAAGATAAACAAGTGTCTTGTCCTTTCTCCAGTACTTTAGGGAATGGCTTGTCCATTCTTCAGTCCTATAAGGAATAAACTATCTTTTATCCAAAGAATATACGGCTGACAAATAATATTGTGACAAGTGTTCCCATGCATTTAATGTATGAGCACTATAAAATGAGAAGAAGTGCATTCATGCAAATTACGCTTTCAACAAGAAATCTTCTAAGTGTTTAGCTTGGATTTGGCCCTCTGAAAACTTGTGTTTATCTTACTTTGTGTTTTGTTGTACTCTTGTTTTTACTAAGTATTTTAAATTGTTAGAATAGATGTATCTGTTCTTTTCCACAACAATCAGTTTTCTAAGTGTAATTTTTGATATCTTATATTAAAGAATTTAAAAAGTGAAATATTATGTGTAATTTTATTTACATAAATTACTTCGTTATTCAACTTAAATTAAGATATAATAAAAATGAATTAAATAAATTACACAAAAAATAGAACTTTTAAATAGTTAATTTGATACTAATATTGGTATATTTTTCTTAAATTTATAAAATATCTTCAAATTTATATTTTATTCAAAAATAAAAATATTATCACTTTTTTAAAACCATAAAAATCGAATTATAAAATCGACATAAAAAAATTTAATTAAATTTTGTTAGTTGTGAGAGTACCCTTCTAGTGATCTAAAATAAACTTTTAAATAATCAAGTACTAATTAACAGAGTTTCAACCATAAACAATGAAGTGAAAAGTCTAAAAACCCCAACAAACTATCTGATTTTGAATGATTAAGTCCTTAAACTATTTTTTTGAATGATAAAACCCTTATATTTTCTTAAACCGGTTAAATACATTCTTGTAACCTATAAAAACAGGTTAATGTAATAAAAAATTGGAAAAAGTCTAAAAAACTCAACAAACTATATGATTTTGAATGATTAAGTCCCTGATTTTTTTTAAATAAATCCATAATCTTTTTACCAAATAGATTTTTGAACTTTTTGGCACAAATAAGTCCCATTTTTTTTAAGAATCAAAAACATTGACTTAATTTTGAACAAACTAATCCCAAACTTTTTTTGAACAAACAAAAACATGAACTTAATTTTGAACAAATAGATCCGGAATTTTTTTGCAAAAAAAATCATGAACAAAAAAATATACACAATTCTCTCATCGACAACAAAGTACAATATACCAATTAAACTGAAAAATTTGTTAATTTTCATTACTAGTTCTGAAACATACAAAAGTTATTTTTAATGCATAAATAGATACGTACAAAAATATTTATATATGTAAAAATTAAGTTAATGAACTTAATTTGTATTTTAATCATAACATTTGTATACTTTGAACATAGTACTGAAAATGAAATAATTTTTCTCTATTTAATTAGTTAACTATATTTTGTTGTCGGTCAGAAAAATTGTATACATCTTTTGTTCAAAATTAAGTTCATATTTTGTTTCTTCAAAAAACATTTGGGATTTATTTGTTTAAAAAAGTTCAAGAAATTTATTTGGTAACAAGATTTAGAAAAAAAAAACTAGGGATTTATTTTTTATAAAAATCAGGACTTAATCAATTAAAATTAAATAGTTTGTTGTGTTTTTTAGACTTTTTCTAAACTTTTATCTTATTAACTTATTTTTACAGGTTATAATAATGTATTTAACTGATTTTAAAATGTTTAAAAAAAATTTTTCATTTCAAAAATAGTTTAAAAACTTAATCATTTAAAATCATATAATTTTTTTTTTTTAGGGTTTTCTCTTTAATAATAAAAGAAACTAAAAATAAAATAAAAAATGGTAAAGTGGCAAATGGATAGTGTTCACGGGTATTATCAATTATGGGATAAAGAGATAGAAGAAGGGTGGTTCAATGGCATCGGTTTTATCAGCCAAAGCTCATTTAGAGGTGCACATGTGATATCAAGGCTCCACTCGTCCTTTTCATTTTAAGCTTCACATGCTCTCTCATTTTTTTTAAATACTTTAAACTATATAGTTAATATTTTATAGTTCAGAAGCTATCTAACAATATATAATTTATATTATATTATAAAATATTTAAGACAGACTTTTAAAAATTATTTTTAATGCAGCAAGTATTTTTAATTTTTAATTTTTAATTTTTAATTGATGTATATTATTTGAAATTTATATAACTACAATTTATTAAATTTTTATATTTAATTTTTTTTAATTAATTGTAAATAAACATAATTAAATATAGAATACACATCTAATTTTAAATATTAAAAGTTTAAAATACAAATAGGATAAAAGAGTTATACTTAAACTAAAAATAAATTAATTCATTATTAAATTAAAATTATATTATAATAAAAATTTAAATCAAACAAATTATACAAAAAGTCGAAAGCTTTTAAATAGTTAATTTGATACTAATATCCATATATTTTTTTAAGATTTTATGATATACAAATTTATATTTTATTCAAATATGAAAACATTGACAGAGACAATAAAAAAACGAAACATTAAAATCAAGATGTATCTTGTTGTATTGCGTAAATGTTCTTTTAGCAATTTATAAAAAGATACTAATTAAAACCTATATTCAAAACTATGTACGTCTTACATATTTTAGGTTAATATTGGATAATAAAAATATATATTTTTAAATTGTGTTTTTCAAAAATGGTTTTACAAAGTAAGAACTGCAACAAAACAATGTTATTTAATTTGATTAACATCACTTAAAAATAATGAGTGTACTTAACAACTGTTTAACAACTACGATAATTAAATTAAATAATTTATATCATATTTTTATTGTCACTTCAATAAAATAAGAGTAAACTATAATTTTCGTTCCTTTAGTTTGATGTTTTCAACCAATTATGTCCCTATTCTTTAAAAGCTCTTTTTTCATCCTTGTAATTTCCAATTTCGTCCCTCGACCAACTATGTTGGAAACAATCCTTGAAATCTAATTATTCTATTTGAGAAATTACATATTTAGTTCTTGTGGTATTTAGATATATTTATCTTCAAACTTCATTTATTACTTTTTTCTTTTTTATTCTATGTTAATACTACATATATATGTATACATACGGAGGAAAATTCAAATGAGAACTCAAATTTATTGTGAACGTGAGGACAAATAAGAACGTGACACATGTCTGAATGTAGATTATTCAGACGTAATATATAGTATTTATTCACACTGAATAAGTACTATATCCAGTCTGAATATTTCTTTGATTATTCAGTTTGAATATGACATGTGTCACACTTTCATTTGTCCTCACGTTCACAACCAAATTTGGGTTCTCATTTGAACACGCCCCCTACACACATTATATGTATAATGTAACACCCTCAAAACTGCAAATAGCGACCAATTTAAAATTTCTAATATTACATCAATAAATAACTTTCGTCAAACCACAATTAGTAATAAACCTCTACAACAAACAAATCAAGTCCTATACAAGACCTACTTACGATTGGGTGTTACTAAACCAATAAGAGTCGCTATCTCCGAATGCGGAAAACGTCACCAAGAGTCTTTATCGTGCCATTACCTAGCACTCAAGTCCACACGTGTTGCTAGTACCAACCCCTACGATAACTTGATACACATGCCGACAAAGAAAAAGGGTTAGACTTAACGCCTAGTGAGCTCAAGAATTTTTAACATATTTAGGATTGATTTGAAACCAAAAGATTTGCTTGATAAAATATAATTCTCAAAGGAAATAACCTTGTTATAAAAGCAACGTCTTTCCCAAATTCAATAGTCCCATCATAAAAGCTTTAGACCAAAATGACATTAGAAGATAAAATTTTAAATAGAAATATTCTTTTAACGTAATACCAATTCCAATACTCACACGACCATGATTGAGTTTATAAACGTTAGATAGAAAACATACCTTTAACCATGTTTTATAAATCGTTAACTCACGCGGACCTTTAAAAGGGATAGAAATATCCGAAGTTCACGGGGGATTCCCGATCATACCATCTTTGGTGACGGATACAAAAGTAGGTCACTACTCGATGTTGAGCAACTATAAGAGTCAATGGCAACCGGCAACAACCGGCTATGCACCTTAGTGCATGGCCCCCGATGACTCCTACGAAAGCCCGCGCAATGGGTCAATGGCAACCGGCAACAACCGATTATGCACCTTAGTACACGGCCTACTAGACCCCTACTAGCGCATACATAGAGTCAATGGCATCCGGTAATGATCCGGAATAATACCCAACGGTACCAGGCCCTACTAGACTGCTATGCAACCAAACAGGGGCAACAATCCCGCTTTTTAAACCGACAATATGCCTATGGATCCATTACATACTAGTTCTACTACCGAATATATCAACGAGACGTATTACTAGTTTTCCAACCTTGAAAACCCCTTTCAATAAACCATTTCCTTCCAAATCCAAGTTTTACCAAAACTAGGTCAAATCATTCTGAGTTTCAAAACCAAATATTATTTCATTTTATAATCTTTCCAAGTATTTTAAACCATTAATGATGCTCAACTCATCATCTACAACAAAATACTCAAAATCCTCATTTTGACCCAAAACCTCCAAACTTACCCAAATACACAACTACCTGAAATTAAGTTTAGGAATCAGTAAAATACTACATTTACAACAAGTATTTGAGTTTACAAGTTTAGATTTGAACTCACACTCATGCATTTACACAATGACCAATAGTGCAATAACCTGTATTTTTCAACGATTTATAAATTCCAATACTCTACAGATGCAAATACAACCAAATGGTTTTCATTTAAAGACATTGAACCCAAACAACCCACACTTATACTTTATTTGCCAAAATGTCTAAAATCCAAGCATAAGCCTCTTTCATGATTTATAAATCCTTTTGATACCAAATATGCAACCTTACCCAAATACTCACACATTTGATAAATAACAAGTAAAACATGTTAATACTTCAAAATGGACGTTTTTGGCATGTACAAAGTTTTCACAAAGTATCTTGAACTCACCTTGCTAGATTTAAGCTAAATCTAGGTTTTACCCCAATACCGAGTTCCATTCGGTGAAGACTTTAGACCCTTGTGCTACACCTCTAGATCCATAGTGTAATCCTTCCAAGAACACCTACATACTTCCAAAACATACACAAAACAAACACTAGAGAGAATGAGAGTTGTTGGTGCAAAAACTCAAACCCTAGATCCAAGATTTCGGAGAGGTGATCGTACCTTTCAACTTCTAGGAACCCCAAATCATCAAGTAACTTTAATCCCCATCGTCATCATCTTGCGGAGCTCTGAAATATGAAACCCTAGCAACTTGAATCGCTCAAAACGGAGTTGAAATGAGAGAGATATGGCAAAATGAAGAAATTCCCGAATTTAACCACTAGAGACCGCCCGCGATCATGCCCCGCGATCATGACATGTCATGATAGCATGGCATGATCGCCCGTGTGCTGAATTCCATTTCTAGACCACGGTACACTTTGTGCGATCATGAGAGGCTATTATGACACTGTCATGATCGCCGGACATCATAGCTTGGACCATTCCGAGGTGTTTTTCCCACTTTTCACCCGTTTTGATCCCGTTTCTCGTCTAGCAAATGATACCCAATATAATTAACTTCAAAATACTTGTTTCATTGATTCTAAGAGTGGAACACAAGGAGGACCCAGTATTCCACTTTACCAAAGACCCGGTTGATACATTGTGTCATTGTCACTAAAGCATGGCATAATGGTTGGGACCACCAACTACTTGGTACCATCGGTGCTATTATGACGAATGTCATAACCATATGGCACAATAGTTGAGACGACCATACTCTAAGTACCATCGGTGCTATTGTGACAGATGTCACTCTCATAAGGCCCTACTGCTCAAACTCTGAAATTATCGTTCGGTTATTGAATCGTTCGGATTAACACTTCCTTCAACTGGGACGAAAATCAGGGTGTTACAATCCTCCCAACCTTTGAATGATTTCGTCCTCGAAATCTAGCACTGTCGAATACTCAACCCAGATGAGACGCATTTGACGTTTCAAGAATACCACACCATCGAGAGCACCTCCTGGTAGATGACCCGTCATTCATCCTTCTTTAATAGGATAACGACCGAGATTTCAAACCTCAAAGTTACTCCTAATTTACCATTATATTGAATCTTCCACCATTAGAGTCTTAGTTGCCTCCCAACCTTAAGTGACTCCTACTACTTGGAGTGTGACTTACGACCTGAATGGCTCGCTTCCACAATTTATGCCCAAAATGAATTTACTCTTAAATTTTATAACAACCTCTATCAAACTGGGATGTTCTTCTCTCTTACATTCTACCTTTCGATATTTTCACAAACTCATCCGCCTATAACCGAAACCATTCCCTTCAAACCAGATTACCCACTATCATGTCGACCTTACCCGAATGGTAAAGGAATTCCGGATAACCAGTTCTGAAAAGACCGCTACGGTGCACTACTTTAACTTCAAATAATACAAATCTCTTTGAATAACAGTTCCGCTTAAGGTCTACCTTAACATTCACACTAAATTTCTCCAATACTCAATACCGTGGAAGATTTACCGTCATTTCCATGACGAACGCTATTCACTAGCTTGGTCCAGATCCACACCACCATAAACCAAAAGCTAGAATAACACAAGGCATGCCAATCCCCAAAGAATTATCACACTTCCTTAACAACTCCAATGATCCTTATCAAACATCAGTATTCACTAAAATCTATTCTCCTCAAGTTCACCGCATAAAGCTTTCGAACACTTACTAAGATTCAATTTAGGTACCCCAAATACAACGATGCTTCTTTACCTCAAGAAAATCATAAGTTGACACCTAAGTTTGTAAAGGTCCGCACCACAAGTATGCATCGGCCGACGATGTCATCTCGAAGTTGACACTTAATATGAGGAGTCGAATCATGTAATTACCACACTCTAGTACTTGATCCCGTGATTCTTTCCAATCGCGCTGAAACATCAAAACTATACTTCCCAATGGACAACCCAAAAAATCGTCCCCATTCACTAGACTCACCAAGATGAAAAACATCCTTTTCACACAACCGCCAACACCAATCAGGTAACTCCTTGAAGCAATCAATCCCATAAACTTCGACCCGAAGTTTGATGAAACCAGAAGACCATCGCATAAAATAATCCGGAATGCTTCAAAGTCTAATACTTCTAAAAGCTCCTATATACACTGATCGTTCAGACCAAATTCCCAAAATTCAAAGCCATCCACAAGCCATGCAATCCTTACTTAAAATTCATAGAGACTCATCGTCCCAAGTATGCAACACTCACCACAACATGACGTTACATCCAAGGTTTCCTAATGAGTTCAAGGTTTTACAATTATATGTCTAAGAAAATATGCCAAGATTATTTATCAAAGATTTAACAAACATAAAATCTTTATAATCATTTTACCAGAATCAGGTAACTGTGAAAATTGACCAAGCGTCATTAAGTAAAACCATTTAAAGGCTATGTAGTCATTATTTAAAAGAATGCCAATAATAATGAGAATACCATTAGTAAACTTTTAAAATGGACCGATAAAATTTTGGCACACATGTATTAACGTCGTGTATGTAAGGGAAATTCATGCACTAAAATAGAGTGCTACAAAATGTTTGTGCCAAATTCTCTAAGGATTTTATTCCTTTAGTCATAAGAAAGCATGAATTAAAGTTTCTCAACAATAATAGCATGCATCAATTTACCTTTTTCAAAACTATCTAAATGTTATACGCATGCATCTTGGTCACATTATGAAATCAACTTGATTTGGATTTCAAATTTAAAGCCAGTTAACAAAGTGCTTATGCTTTTCTAAAATGTTGGCTACATAAAATAAAGATGTTACCATTAGAATGTATGAAAACTCTATGCAACAAATGGTTCCCATAGAATTAAAATGATATTGATGGGAACTTTATATTTGGACGACATCAAAAATATTTATGCTCAAGATAAAAGACGCGAAATAAAATCTTAATAAACTCTCAAACACAATACTGACGATAAAGTGAACTCATAAAATTCCAAAAATTTTTGATAATTGACTCATGAACATTACACATCCAAAATTTGAATGAAACTTGTGAACACCCATAGGAGGTACGGTAGTTCATGCATTTTAATCTTGACCCAAAACTCACGTACACCAAATGATTTCTCAAAACTCATAAAATTGATATGTGTACGTTTCTCGGAAACAACGAAACGTTTTAGGTTAGTTTCAAATTTAAACTCTCTTGAGATATAAATTTCAAAGTTTTCAATTTTAGCAAAATAGTACGAATTAAGTTCTTAGTGAATAAGTAAGCAATTTTCATGCAACTAAAACGATTTAACAAATCCCAAGATATGGCTACACTCTTGAGTGTGCCATAAAACATTTTTCAGAGTAATTGCTCCTTTGACAAATCCGAAATAATTTTGCAATTTATTTTCTAAAACAAATGTCGTGCATGCATCCAGTCGGAACCCGAAGCCTTAGAACCACAACCGCCAAGTCTACCACAAGACCGACATTGGAAAGCTTCATATCTTAAGACCATCATCCAACACTAAATCCATCAATTAACCAATTCCTCTCGGAATAAGGTTGATTCAACAAGCTTATGGTTCATAACTAACCATTAATTTTGACTCAAAATGGTCGGCTTAAGGTAATAACCATACTTATATGTCATTCGAAGTGACATTGCTACAAGCATCAATTCATTCAACGGTTATCTCATAAGAACTTATTTACTACCCCATCGATCACCACGACAATGTGTCTCAAACACACACACGTAACGGTAAATTCATATTATCACCGGTCGGATAATAATACAAATTTACTTCACATGCGGATCCTTGTTACCATCATCATGATTCTCGATTCTAGTGCATCTATTAACCTCCAAGCATCCTATCTTAAAGTGTCTAATTGTGAAATCTCATATCTGATCACTTAATCAATACACTAGTTTGAGTCTAGGCATCTAAATCAATACCTAAATCTCTGAAACTTATGCTCTGATACCAACTTGTAACACCCTCAAAACTGGAAAGAGCGACTAATTTAAATTTCTAATATTACATCAATAAATAACTTTCCTCAAACCACAATTAGTAGTAAACCTCTACAACAAACAAATCAAGTCCTATACAAGACTTACTTACGGTTGGGTGTTACTAAACCAATAAGAGTCCCTATCTCCGAATGCGGAAAACGTCACCAAGAGTCTTTATCGTGCCACTTCCTAGCACTCAAGTCCACACGTGTCGCTAGTACCAACCCCCACGATAACCTGATGCACATGCCGACAAAGAAAAAGGGTTAGGCTTAACGCCTAGTAAACTCAAGAGTTTTTAACATATTTAGGATTGATTTGAAACCAAAAGATTTGTTTGATAAAATATAATTCTCAAAGGAAATAACCTTGTTATAAAAGCAACGTCTTTCCCCACATTCAATAGTCTCATAATAAAAGCTTTAGACCAAAATGACATTAGAATAGATAACTTTAAATATAAATATTCTTTTAACGTAATACCAATTCCAATACTCACACGACCATGATTGAATTTATAAACGTGGAGATAGAAAACATACCTTTAACCATGTTTTATAAATCGTTAACTCACGCGGACCTTTAAAAGGGATAGAAATATCCGAAGTTTACGGGGGATTCCCGATCATACCATCTTTGGTGACGTATACAAAAGTAGGTCACTACTTGACGTTGAGCAACTATAAGAGTCCATGGCAACCGGCAACAACCGGCTATGCACCTTAGTACATGTCCCACGATGACTCCTATGAAAGCCCGCACAATGGGTCAATGGTAACCGGCAACAACCGATTATGCACCTTAGTACACGGCCTACTAGACCCCTACTAGCGCATACATAGAGTCAATGCCATCCGGTAATGATCTGGCATAATACCCAACGGTACCAGGCCCTACTAGACTACTATGCAACCAAAAAGGGACAACAATCGCGCTTTTTAAACCGACTATATGCCTATGGATCCATTACATACTAGTCCTACTACCGAATACATCAACGAGACGTATTACTAGTTTTCCAACCTTGAAAACCCCTTTCAATAAACCATTTCCTTCCAAATCCAAGTTTTACCAAAACTAGGTCAAATCATTATGAGTTTCAAAACCAAAGATTATTTCATTTTATAATTTTTCCAAGTATTTTTAAACCATTAATGATGCTCAACTCATCATCTACAACAAAATACTCAAAATCCTCATTTTGACCCAAAACCTCCAAACTTACCCAAATACACAACTACCTGAAATTAAGTTTAGGAATCAGTAAAATACTACATTTACAACAAGTATTTGAGTTTACTAGTTTATCTTTGAACTCACACTCATGCGTTTACACAATGACCCATAGTGCAATAACCTGTATTTTTCAACGATTTATAAATTCCAATACTCTACAGATGCAGATACAACCAAATGGTTTTCATTTAAAGACATTGAACCCAAACAACCCACACTTCTACTTTATTTGCCAAAATGTCTAAAACCCAAACATAAGCCTCTTTCATGATTTATAAATCTTTTTTATATCAAATATGCAACCTTACCCAAATACTCACAAATTTGACAAAAATAACAAGTAAAACGTTTTAATACTTTAAAATTGACGTTTTTGGCATGTACAAAGTTTTTACAAAGTATCTTGAACTCACCTTGCTAGATTTAAGCTAAATCTAGGTTTTACCCCAATACCGAGTTCCATTCATTGAAGACTTTAGATCCTTGATCTACACCTCTAGATCCATGGTGTAATCCTTCCAAGAACACCTACATACTTCCAAAACATACACAAAACAAACCCAAGAGAGAATGAGAGTTGTTGGTGCAAAAACTCAAACCCTAGATCCAAGATTTTGGAGAGGTGATCGTAACTTTCAACTTCTAGGAACCCCAAATTATCAAGTAACTTTAATCCCCATCGTTACCATCTTGGAGAGATCTGAAATATGAAACCCTAGCAACTTGAATCGCTCAAAACGGAGTTGAAATGAGAGATATATGGCCAAATGAAGAAAATCCCGAATTTAACCACTAGAGACCGCCCGCGATCATGCCCCGTGTCATGATAGCATGGCATGATCGCCCGTGTGCTGAATTCCATTTCTAGACCACGGTACACTTTGTGCGATCATGACAGGCTATTATGACACTGTCATGATCGCCGGGCATCATAGCCTGGACCATTCCGAGGTGTTTTTCCCACTTTTCATCCGTTTTGATCCCGTTTCTCGTCTAGCAAATGATACCCAATATAATTAACTTCAAAATACTAGTTTCATTGATTCTAAGAGTGGAACACAAGGAGGACCAGGTATTCCACTCTACCAAAGACTCGGTTGATACATTGTGTCATTGTCACTAAAGCATGGCATAATTACTGGGACCACTAACTACTTGGTACCATCGGTGCTATTGTGAAGGATGTCATAACCACATGGCACAATAGTCGAGACGACCATACTCTAAGTACCATCGGTGCTATTGTGACAGATGTCACTCTTTTAAGGCCCTACTGCTCAAACTCTGAAATTATCGTTCGGTTATTGAATCGTTCGGATTAACACTTCCTTCAACTAGGACGAAAATTAGGGTGTTACAATCCTCCCAACCTTAGAATGATTTCGTCCTCGAAATCTAGCACTGTCCAATACTCAACCCAGAAGAGACGCATTTGACGTTTCAAGAATACCACACCATCGAGAGCACCTCCCAGTAGATGACTCGTCATTCATCCTTCTTTAATAGGATAACGACCGAGATTTCAAACCTCAAAGTTACTCCTAATTTACCATTATATTGAATCTTCCACCATTAGAGTCTTAGTTGCCTCCCAACCTTAAGTGACTCCTACTACTTGGAGTGTGACTTACGACCTCAATGTGACAGATGTCACTCTCATAAGGCCCTACTGCTCAAACTCTGAAATTATCGTTCGGTTATTGAATCGCTCGGATTAATATATCCTTCAACTGGGACGAAAATCAGGGTGTTACATATAAGAAAGTTCAAATGCGAACTCAAATTTTGTTGTGAACGTGATAACAACTAAGAGTGTGGCACGTGTCTGAATGTAGATTATTCAGACCGAGTAATCAAAAAAATATTCAAAACGATTAAATACTATATTCAGTTTTGTTTGTTTTGAATATTTCTTTGATTATTCAGTCTGAATATAACACGTGTCGCGCTCTCATTTGTCCTCACATTCACAACCGAATTTGAGTTCTCATTTAAACCCGCTCCTATATATGTGTGTGTGTGTGTGTGTGTATGTGTTTAATTTAACTATTAAACAAATTTGATTAATTACAAAAATAAAGTTTAAATGAAAATACTGAATAGTGGTAGTAAATATATTTAATGGAATAATAACAACTGATTGGTATAAAATAAAACTAATTATATTTTCTCGAATCCTATTAAACTTATTCAGATGATAATTTAAAATAAATACAAAAATTAAGTAAATAACTAAATCGATAAAAATAAAACTATCAATTGTAAAAGATTTCAACCTAAAACTATGAAAAGGACTAAGATATCATTTACTTATGAATAATATTAAAAAATTATTTGATTTTTTATTATTTATTAATAAGATATCAATTACTGACCAATATCCCGTTTTAAAACAACCGGTTTTTAAACGAATTTATTAGAAAAGCCAATCGATTTTTGAAATAAAAAAATATTAATAAATTTATACATTTTATTAACTATATTGTATGTTTTCAAAATTACTATAACTATAGTAATAAAAAATAGAATGATTTTATTAAAATTAATGATAGGTAAAATGATATAATTTTTTCAAAGTTTTAAGTTGAAATCTCATAAAATTAATAGTTTTTTTATTTATTTTAAATTACCGTATGAAGAATTTTAATAGCATCCGAGAAAAAAAAAAGTTTAATTTGTATACCAATCAATTTTTATTTTATTAAATATACTTTACTATTATTTTATATTTTCTTTTAAACTTTATTTTTAATTAATTAATCAAATTTGTTTAAAATTTAAATTAAAAACATATATTCTTGTTGGGTCACCGATGATTTGGTGATGAACCACCTTCCTTTGTATGATTGCTTTTTTTTATAGGTTCTTTTGAAGGTCTGAAATATGCTTCAAGTATTGGAAAGTCAAATACTATTCAATCAAGGGTTGTACATCAAAAGTGGAATTTTGGATGTACCAACTAACTTCAATATTCAGATCATATTGCCAAAGTCAAGATTGGGTCACCGATGGTACACATTTAAGTCATCAAAGTATTGGGTCATCAATACAAGATGAGGTCATCAAGATAGTACCCATCCACCGACACTATGTACCTTGGTCACCGAAATTGCAGGTATATTTTCTAAGGCTGTGATATCAAGTCACAACTACAAGGGTGTACACTCTCAACACTTAGTGAGATTTGAGGATCACTAAGCAATGTGTACACTTATCAATTCTAGCCTTACAAGGTATCCACCGATGTGATACATAGGTTCATGTATCACTTAGCAATTTTCAAGAGATAAGTTCTTGACTCACAACAAATGCAAGATACGTGAGCAGCAAGAACTTGGGCATTAAACCTTAATTAAAGACATTCTCTTTTATTCTTATAAAAGGAATATTTGTCTTTTAGCTAAAAGGTTTGATGGGACTTCACAGAGCATGAAGAAAAGAAGATAAAGTTATCTGACATTACGTGCTACAAAGAATGGTTCATCCATTATTCTAGTACAAAGGGAGTGGTCTCTTCCTTTGTCCAGCAGATACACTTCCAGCTAATGAAACCTTGACAGCTGTCCACATGCATCCCATGCATGGGCACTATAAAAGGAGATGAAGTCCTTCCCAGAAATCTCACGCTTTCAACAAATCTTCAAAGTGATTATTTGTTTGACTCCGGCAATCCTGTGTGTTATAACAGTCTTGTTTTAACTTCCTTAGTGTATAAGTTAATTACTGTTATCTGTGTGTTTAGTTTGATAGAATAGTGTGTCTGTTCTTTTCCACATCAAACTTCCTGTGTGTAAATTTTTGATATTTATATTAAAAAATTTAAAAAGAGTATATTCTGTGTGTTTTATATTCAACCCCCCTTCTACAAAACCCTCACTTGGTTAGCCATCTCTCTTTGGGGACTAACAAGTGGTATCAGAGCAGTTGGTTTAATTCAATAAACCAGATCTGTGATGGCTACTACTTCAAATGTTGATGGTACCCTGCAGACCTCCTCCAGTAATACATATGATTTAGGATCCTTGGCCAATCCTCCAAAGTTCAACCCAAGTAACTTTGGGTTATGGAAAAATCGCATGTTATTATTCTTGGAAGGGATCGATTGCAGGTATCCCAACATTCTCAGTGAGAGACCTATGGTTCCTAAAATATAGGCTCGCTTTGGCCCACCAAAAGACGCTGAAGGAAAGGACATAGAGTCAGATGATGAAAGAAATGAGAGAACTGGTAGATATATCATCAAACCTTCAAACAAATTTAGTGAAGATGATAAACGCCTAGTTGCTCTAGACACTAAAGTCAAATCTGCTCTTGCTGTATCTCTTCCTGATGAAGTGTATCACTCTCTTCTTAACCTTCCCACTGCTAAAGAAATGTGGGATACTTTGAGTGTCTTATATGAAGGCACCAAAGAAGTCAAGAAATTTAACTGTCTTCTCAATGATCTCAAAGTTCTTGGACGAGTTTATGATAATGAAGAAGTTCTCTGCAAGTTCATGGATTGTCTCCCAGACTTCTGGGAAACTATTTATACTTGCATCAAGCAAACCAAGGACTTAGAAATAATGCATTTAACTGCTCTCTATGGAACTCTTCTCCACTATGAACAAACTAAGAACCAGAGAAAATCTCTTATAAAGGATATCAAATCCTCTTCTGTTGCTTTGATAGGTGATTCAAAATCTTCTTCTTGTGTTCCTAGAATCACCTATCCTTCTTCTGATTCTGAAAACGATATTAAGGAAGACTCTTCTCATCTGTCAGATGCATACTATAGTGTTGCTGATGATGAAGGAGAAGAATCAGCCATTGACATACTTTCTGATAGTATGGCAATGATTGCTGGAAACCTTAAGAATAAAAGATTTTCTTCAAATCGCTCTAAATTTAATAGAAAACCTTTTTTCTCAAAAATGCTCTTCTGATAAAGCAAGAAGAATGCTTCAATTGCGGAAAGAAAGGTCATTTTGCTTCTGAGTGCAGATCAAAAGCTTCCTCTACTCTCAAACCTTCTTCTTCTTATGGCATTGACTTCTCAAAATCAGCTTCTAGGAAGCATGAAGAGAGAAATAGCCACTCCTCTAAAGAAAATTCTGAATCAAAAGAAACCTCTAGATATAAGAAGTACAAAGCTAAATACAAGAGGGAAAAAGAAAGAAACCAAAGTAAAAGTAAAACTTTGGTTGCTGAGACTCATTGTTGGGAGGATGAGCAAACCTCTGAGAGTGAGAGTGAGTATGTCACAAAGTGCCTCATGGCTAAAATCGATGAGCTGGAAGACATGGAAAAGTCACTCTACACTACCCTTGTATCTGCTGAGGGATCTACTTTAGGAACAAAGCCCCAGGTACATCCCTTTACCTTTCTCTCTGATGATCAAAAGGTTGATGCCTTTGATTCTTTAACTATTGACTTTTGCAATTTAAAGGATCAAAAGAAAAAGGCTGACATGCACATTAAATGTTTAAATGATCAACTTCTCTCCTGTTTTTCTAAACTCAAGGACTTTGACAAAATGAAAGCTGATCTAGAAAACCTAAGGTACTTAAACGACAATCTTTCTGAGGAAAAATCAAAAATCTCTTCCACTCTTGAAAAGGAACAAGAGGTTATGTCTAAATGGACTAAATCCTCTAAGAATCTTGAAAGGATTCTTCAAGATCAAATCACTAGCAAGGATAAGTCTGGCCTTGGTTATGGAAAAGATGATCCTCAACCTTCTGACCTTCCACTTCCTTCTTCTAAGTGTCAAGGTTTTCCTGCTGGTTTCTTTTCCGATGACGATGATGATCTCTTCGGTTACTCATCTGAGGATTCTACCTCCGTTCACTCTATAGATCTACTTAACATGCTCAAAGTAGAATCTAGTTCTAAGAAGTTTGGAGTCTTTGTTAAAGCTAAAGAAACCTCTCCTGAGTCTTCAAAAGTTTCAAGTCTTCCAAGCTCTTCTTATTCTCCCAAACCTATTCAAAGACTCTTGAATTCTCTAAGTCTTCATGAGTCAAGGTACTCCCAGGAGCAGCCGTCAAATGTTGTTGAGCATCCCTCTCCAAAAAGATTTTCTCCTCAAAAGAAAAAATTTTCTAAATCAAATTTTTCATCTAAAAGGAAATCTCAAATAGTTACTGATCTTATTCCTCGGTCAGTGAACTTGAAGAAATCAAGAAATCCTGGTAAAGGTATCCTTGGACCAAGACCAGGTGTCGGTCACCCCTCCTCTTCTCAGTCATCAACTTCTGTCCAAAGTTTTGATGATATGGATTTTAAAAGGGCCTTTTCTTTAAAGAAGTGCTATAATTATGGCAATACTCTTCACCTTGCTAAAGATTGCCCAAAAGATTTGGATCTTCGTAAAAATAAAATGCCTTCTAATCCCAAAGGACCCACCTCAAAATGGGTACCAAAAGTCTAAATTTGTTTCTGGGTGCAGGTACCAAACAAAGATCACATATGGTACATGGACAGCGGGTGTTCAAGACACATGACCGAAAACAAACTTCTTCTCTCTAACTTCTCAAAAGAAAAAGGACCCACTGTTTCCTTTGGAGGAAATGGAAAAGGGATCACCAAAGGATATGGTACCATATCAAATGGAACCATCACTTTCTCAAAAGTAGCTCATGTTGAAGGGCTAATGTACAATCTTCTAAGCATCAGCCAAATATGTGATTTGGGCTATAAGGTCATGTTTTAGCTGTGTGTGTGTTTGGTCTTTGATGTGCAGAATAAGATTTTACTGGCAGGAACCCGACTGAATGATGTATACATAATCAACATGAAGGAAAGTGCAATTGGAGAAGCTGTGTGTCTCCTGTCTCAAGAACTAGCCAAACAAAGTTGGTTGTGGCATAAAAGGTTCTTTCATCTAAACTTTAAAACCTTGAACAAACTTTCCAACAAAGAGCTGGTTGTTGGAATGCCAAAAATAGTTTTTGAAAAAGAAAAGTTGTGTGGAGCATATGAAAAAGGAAAACTCACCAGAACTTCCTTTAAAACAAAACAATGCTTATCTATCTCTCAACCTCTTCAAATGCTTCACATGGATCTGTGTGGTCCAGTAAGCACACCTAGTCTGGGTGGTAAAAAGTATATGCTAGTAATCGTCGATGAATTCTCTAGATATACTTGGGTGTTCTTTCTAAAACACAAGAGTGATGTTGCTGAAGAAATCATCAGGTTTACAAGAAAAATTGAAAATATGAATGGTAAATTGGTGAAGTCCTTCAGAAGTGACAATGGCATAGAATTCAAGAATGCTGCTCTGGAAGATTTCTTTGACCTAAAAGGAATCTCTCAGAACTTCTTTGCTGTTCGTACTCCTCAACAAAATGGTGTTGTTGAAAGAAAGAACCGGACGCTGTGTGAAGCTGCAAGATCAATGCTGAGTGAATCCAAGTTGCCAACCTACTTTTGGGCAGAAGCAGTTAACATTGCATGCTTTACACAAAATAGGTCTATCATAGTCAAAAGGCATGACAAGACTCCTTATGAAGTTTTCCATGGTAGAAAATCTGCAGTTGACTTCTTCCATGTATTTGGTTGTGCGTGTCACATGCTAAATGACAGGGAACAACTTGGAAAATTTGATCCGAAGTCTGATGATGGAATTTTCATGGGCTATTCTCTCTTCTCAAGAGCCTTCAGAATCTACAACCTAAGAAGGCAATGTATAGATGAATCCATGCATGTGAAGTTTGATGAGTTTGAAACATCTTCATTATCTTGTAATGAAGAAGAACTAAACCTATGGATAAACTCATGTGTTGGTGAAATTCCATCTTCCTCTCAACCCAATCCTCCAGATCAACAAGACAGCAACCCTTCTCAGCCTCCCATAAACAACACCTTATCTTCAGAACCCTCTCTTTCTTCTCCACCTCCTGAAACTAACTCTACAGAAGACCTTACTCACCAAAACACCATATCTCCCATTAACCTACCTTCACCATCTCAAATTCCTACCTCATCCTCTTCTCTACCTCCTCCCTTGCCTCCTGCACTAAAGTGGACCATAGATCATCTAATAGATCAAATCATAGGTGATCCACAAGTTGGTGTAAAAACAAGAAGAGGCATAAGCAAATCTGTGCTTATACGTCAACTTTGTTTCTATTATTGAGCCTAAGCTAATAAATGAAGCCCTAGCTGATCCTAGCTGGGTAATTGCCATGCAAGAAGAACTCTCACAATTTGAGAGAAACAAAGTCTGGAAGTTAGTTCCTCGTCCATCCAACAAAACTATTATTGGAACAAAGTGGGTGTTTCGAAACAAGATGGATGAAGAAGGAACTGTCATAAGGAACAAAGCAAGGCTGGTTGCTCAAGGATATCGGCAAGAGGAAGGAATTGATTATGATGAAACTTTTGCTCGTGTTGCCAGATTGGAAGCTATCCGAATATTTCTTGCCCATGCAGCTTACAAGAATTTTCGGGTATTCCAAATGGATGTCAAAAGTGCCTTCCTGAATGGTGAACTAGCTGAAGAAGTGTATGTGGAGCAACCACCTGGGTTTGAAGATCCAGTCCATCCATATCATGTATATCGGCTGGATAAAGCTTTGTATGGACTGAAGCAAGCTCCTCGTGCCTGGTATGATACTCTCTCAGAATATCTACTTAGAAATAAGTATGTACGAGGCAAGGTTGACAACACCCTCTTCTTCAAGAAATCACAAGGTAATATCATTCTTGTTCAAATCTATGTTGATGATATTATTTTTGGAGCCACCGATGAATTCTTGTGTGATGAGTTTAGCTCCCTCATGCAAAACGAGTATGAAATGAGCATGATGGGGGAGTTAACCTTTTTTCTTGGTTTGCAAGTAAAACAGTCTCCAGAAGGTATTTTCATAAATCAAAGTAAATATATCAAGGATCTTCTGAAAAAGTTTCAATTTGATACTTGCTCTACCATGAAAACTCCTATGGCTCCTCCTCTTAGACTCTTTTCTGATCCTGGTGGCATTTCTGTTAATATTACAAATTATAGAGCCATGATAGGATCCCTTCTTTATCTTACTGCAAGTAGACCTAATATTATGTTTGCTACTTGTCTGTGTGCCCGATACCAAGCAAATCCTAAAGAATCACATCTGGCTGCTGTGAAAAGGATTTTTCGGTATCTGAAGGGTACCATAAATCTGGGTCTTTGGTATCCCAAAGACTCAAGTTTCGATCTCATCGGGTACTCTGATTCTAATTTTGCAGGTTCAAAAATAGACAGAAAAAGTACAACTGGAAGTTGTCAGTTACTTGGTGGAAAGCTTGTGAGCTGGTCAAGTAAGAAACAACATTCGATGTCTACTTCTACTGCTGAAGCAGAATATGTGGCTGCTGGAAGTTGTTGTGCACAAATATTGTGGATGAAAAATCAGCTGTGTGATTACAATCGGATTTTCTCAAAGATCTCAATACTTTGTGACAACTCAAGTGCAATAGCCATTGCCAACAACCCTGTGCTTCATTCAAGATCTAAGCACATTGATATCAGGTATCACTTTATAAGAGATCATGTCTCTAAAGGTGATGTGGAACTTCATTTCATTCCCACTGATTATCAATTAGCTGATCTGTTCACAAAGCCCCTTGATGAAGCAAGGTTCAGGTTCCTCATCGGCGAAATAGGTATGATAAATATAGACTAACATATACATATATATTTATATATTATGTGTATGTATATATGATATACATTTATGTATATTATATATATATGGTATATATTTATATATTTATATGTTTTATATATTTTTATATATTATATGTATATATATTATATACATTTATGTATATTATATATTTATATATATAAATATATATATATATATATATAAAGTCGGGAAGGCCACCGACGTTGGCACCCTCTCTCTCCTTATTTTAACCTAACCCTAAAAACCATACACAAACTCACAAGCCATCGATAACCACACCATCCACCGTCTCTATGCCACCAGCCACCGAGATCAATCAGTGAGCCACCGACGAGCCACCATGAAATACTCTCACCCATAGCCACCGACGACACCACAGCTATCCACCGACGGTCGCCGTTCGCCCACCGACACCGTCTATCCACCGCCATAACTCTTTCCGACGAACCCCTATTCCATCGATCGCACCCACCGACGTCACCTTCCGACGCCTACACCACCCTCAGCCACCGATGGTCCACCGTACATCGAGCCACCGACGTCACTTTACGAAGACACCCACCGTCGCCCTAGCCTCCGACGGTCACCGACGACGTCACTTTCCGACGTCACTCGCTCACCCACCGACGTTTCACTTTTCGACGCTGACATCACCACTAGCCACCGACGTTTTCCCTAAACCTTTAGCCACCGACGTTTACTCTCTCTCTCTGTGACCATCCACCGACGTTGTCCACTCACCGAGGTAACCGTTGAAACCATTCACATTCTTAACCCCTTACAGATAACTCTAGATTTACCACTCTTCGTGAGCAAGATTCTTTGTTCTTATTCCTAATGACATCATCAACGTCATTAATGTCAGAAGAGCATGCGCCGAATTCAACCCTAAAACCCTTAGAATTCTGACCTTTCAATCACCTAAAGTCATCATGATTTTTGAAAATTGAAATTCCATCTCATATATAACCACTTCCCCCATTTCCTTACCACCTTTCTCGCATCCACTCTCTCTCATCTTATAACCTTCAAAAAACCTGCAACTTCTCAATTCTCTTCAATGGCATCTCCTTCAAAATCCTCAGAAGAACAAACAATGACTTTTGGATCTCTCTCTTTTCCTGCATGCAATTACTTCGGACGTATTGGAATTGATAATGCTCATCCTGAGTACAATGACATCTGCTGGTTCCTTCAAAGGTGTCCTCTCCAGTATGCTCTTACAGCAAAACCCAAGATGAGTAAGTTTCTTCTTGGAAACTTTTGGTTATCATGCACATTTGATGCTTCTACAGATCAAATCTTGGCATCTGTTCTCAGCAATGATGAACATGATGTGGTTTTTGATGTTGAAGATGTTCGTAACATTCTGAGGTTTCCCACTTATGATTCATATGAGACATTTCCACTTGGAAATGAACACCAAGAAGTGGTGTCTGTCTTGAACTACTTGGAAGAGAAAAAGGGTCAAAAGTCAAAGGGTCCGGGTACTCTTCTGAGAAAGAATATGGGGAACATCTGGAACTTTCTGTTTGCTCATCTTATTCTGTGCCTAAGCAAAAAGACTGGAGGTCCTGATCAGTCACCATCTCAGATAACGGAACTAGCTCATGCTTTGATATTTCAAAGAAGGATAGACTTTGCAAGCTATTTCTTCAATGAAATGATCTCCTCTTTCTCTACTCTCCGACGTCCTCAAGTACCTTTCCAGCGCCTTTTCTCACTTATTATTAATGCAAAGTTGGCAGACAAACTTGAGAAAAGGGACGATATTTCGTATGATCTCCCTCTTCATCAAGTGGGAAATCAAATTATGAAAAAGGCAGTTCTAGCATCCGACAACCCTCTCCGACCTTCTATGGTTGAGTTTGCAAGAAATGCAACTCTCTCTTGGGGAGAAAATGACCTCAGGTATGTCTTCTATCTCAACTGCACCTCGAGTAATTGATGTGTCCAAATCTCGTAAGAGATCCAAAGCGTCGGGCACATCTACCTCCGCACCCACTGATGCTACGAAGCCAAAAGAACCTTTGGCTTCTACCCAAGCATCTAAAACCCAAAAGCGGAGACACTCAAAAAGCCCCAAAGACTTCCTCAAAGAAGTCTAAGGGTACCCAAAGGGTCTCAACTCACAATCCACCTACTAACTCCCAAAAGTTAGTAAGTGTTGAAAAGATTCCTACCCGACCCAAGGAGCAGTTAACCTAACCAAGCTCCTCCATGCCCTCCCAAAAGGACATGGTTGTACAAAGGGACACCCCTATTATTCCTTCATCAACTTTCTCCTTAGTTGATGAAAAAGACTTGGAGTCTCCCATCCAAGGTGCCTCTTCACCACCCCGTGAGCTCTCACAGCTCCCTTTCCACACTCCACATGAGAGTGCATCACAACCAGATGCACTTGATGGAGCATCCCATTTCACAGACTTTTTATTTTCCGATACTACACCATGGACACATACGTCTCCCGTACAGGCCAAGGGTGTTGAGGAACCCATAACTGAGGAATCCCCTCATAGACACTCTCTTAAACGTGTCTCCCCCACATCTGCTAAATCCCCCCCAAGTAAACCTACAGGTTTGGTGGATTATTCTTCTTCTAGTGATGATGATGTTGATCAACCACCAAAGCCTCAAACGTCTGCTCCTATGTCCTCTAAACAAGGAGATGATCTTCTCCAAGCTTTCACCAGTTTCACTCATGACACTGTTAGCCGGGTGAAAGTTTTGGAAGACCAAGCAGCCAAAGACATGGAAAGAATGACTTCTCTTTCCTCTACTCAACAGAACATCATGGAATCTCTTGCCACTATTATTACAAAAATTGACTTGATTCCAATCTCTTCTCCAACGGTTGAACTTGATATGGATGGTTCTTTCTTCCAAGAACAAGACAGATTTGTTCTTCAAAGGATTGAAAGAAAAGTTGATACTATGGCTTCTGATCTAGAAAGAATCAAGGCTTTTCTCTCTTTAGTGGGTTTCAAGGGTTCAACCACTGAGGGGGAGAAAAATAAGAAAGCAAATGTTACCACCTCCACAGCCGCCGACACTACTGTTCCAGCCACCGATCCAGCCACCGATCCAGCCACCACCACCATCCCAGCCACCGACGTGGCAATTACAGCCACCGATGGTGGTGTGGTCACAATGGCCACGGTCACCGACGTGACCCCTCTGGTCACCGAGGTGACTCCTTACGTGGTCACCACTATCACTGAACCTCTAGTCACCGAGTTACCCGAAGCAGCTGTTGAGGGGGAGAGTATCAGTGCTCAACCCCTTGAATCTGAAGAAGAAAAGAAGAGAAAAGAGAAGGCCAAAGGAAAGAAGCCCGTTTCTTTTGAAGAACAACAGGAAGAGAAAAAGAGAAGGAAAAGAATGAGAAGTCCTCAAGCAGATACTCTTAGACTTCAGCGTGCCTCTGCACTAACCGATCCTCTTGGGGTACTTTTGTCTGAAGCTGAAAAAGAAGAAGCCATTAGAGCACAACTTGAGTATGATCAAACAAATGTACTCAAGTTGGCTCAAGATGAAGCCACCCATGCAATGGTAAAGGATGCACTTCAAGCTCAGAAAGATGAGCTTGAAAATATAAAGAAGAAATCTGAAGCAGCAAAAATGGTTGATGAGGCCAAGAAGACCAAGGAAGTGGAGTGGTTTAAAAGAAGGCTGAAAACAAGAAAGGATGAGTCCAAGATTATCAGTGCCACCATCCAACCTCCAACCAAAAATTCTCCCAAGTTACTTGTCACCCTTAAGAGAGTTGACACTCTCTCAAAGGTTTATGAAGCTGAATGGTTGGAAGTTCTTGGGATAACTGAATGGATGGAAGTTGGCAAATGTATCTCTAAAAGCAAAAGCAAGTACAAGGAGCTGGTACTTAATATTCTCAGAAAACTTTTCATTAAGATGCTCAACATCCAAAAGGAGAATGATATTCTTGTGACTTGCCTTGAAGCACAGCAAATGTACCTTATACAACAAGGTCTTAAAGGAGAGGTTATCACAGCTCCTAAAAATAGAAAGAAGGGACATTTTGCTATGCTTCATGAAAGAGGCTTCAAGATAAATGCCTCGGGTATAGATCTTTCCACTCCTACTCCTATTGCTTACCCGTAGCAAACCATGTTGACTACTTCTGAGCTTGGGGTTTTCTTTGAGGATATCTTTGGAAACATCGGTTTCTTTAGAGCCTCTAATATCCCAAGGGCTCACAGCTCCTTCCTCTCTGCTATTCTAGGAGTACCTCTAGTTGAAGACCATGGAATCACAAGGCTTATCTTGGATGAGCTAAAAAGAAGGGAACCCACTCCTTGAATAGTCTTCATATAGTGTGAACTTTATAAATCATGTACTCTGTGTGTTGTACAAAGCTGTGTGTTGATTAATAAAAGTTCATACTCCTCTTCCTTAGAAATTCTTGTTAATATCTTTACTTTTCTTGCACGTATTTATACTTATACTGTACATACTCAGTTAAAAAAAAATCTGAGTCAAAAGAACCTAAAAGAAAAATAGAAAGGGTCAAAAGAATTCTTTTCTAACTTACAGGTATCATCATCAAATAGGGGGGGATTGTTGGGTCACCGATGATTTGGTGATGAACCACCTTCCTTTGTATGATTGATTTTTTTAGAGGTTCTTTTGAAGGTCTGAAATATGCTTCAAGTATTGAAAAGTCAAAGACTATTCAATCAAGGGTTGTACATCAAAAAGTGGAATTTTGGATGTACCAACTAACTTCAATATTCAGATCATATTGCCAAAGTCAAGATTGGGTCACCAACATAGTGGGTCACCGATGGTACACATTTAAGTCATCAAAGTATTGGGTCATCAATACAAGATTAGGTCATCAAGATAGTACCCATCTGCCGACACTATGTACCTTGGTCACCGAAATTGCATGTATATTTTCTAAGGCTGTGATATCAAGTCACAACTAGAAGGGGGTACACTCTCAACACTTAGTGAGATTTGAGGATCACTAAGCAATGTGTACACTTATCAATTCCAGCCTTACAAGGTATCCACCGATGTGATACATAGGTTCATGTATCACTTAGCAATTTTCAAGGGATAAGTTCTTGACTCACAACAAATGCAAGATACGTGAGCAGCAAGAACTTGGGCATTAAACCTTAATTAAAGACATTCTCTTTTATTCTTATAAAAGGAATATTTGTCTTTTAGCTAAAAGGTTTGATGGGACTTCACAGAGCATGAAGAAAAGAAGATAAAGTTATCTGACATTACGTGCTACAAAGAATGGTTCATCCATTATTCTAGTACAAAGGGAGTGGTCTCTTCCTTTGTCCAGCAGATACACTTCCAGCTAATGAAACCTTGACAACTGTCCACATGCATCCCATGCATGGGCATTATAAAAGGAGATGAAGTCCTTCCCAGAAATCTCACGCTTTCAACAAATCTTCAAAGTGATTATTTGTTTGACTCCGGCAATCCTGTGTGTTATAACAGTCTTGTTTTAACTTCTTTAGTGTATAAGTTAATTACTGTTATCTGTGTGTTTAGTTTGATAGAATAGTGTGTCTGTTCTTTTCCGTATCAAACTTCCTATGTGTAAATTTTTGATATTTATATTAAAAAGTTTAAAAAGAGTATATTCTGTGTGTTTTATATTCAACCCCCCATTCTACAAAACCCTCACTTGGTTAGCCATCTCTCTTTGGGGACTAACAATTCTATATACTAAATGTGTGTATATGTATATGTATATGTGGTGTAGTATTAAAATATAATAAAAAAAGACAACAATAATTTAAAACTCTATACACCATAAAGATTAAATATGTAATTTCTAAAAAACACTTTGGGTGTTTGCCTGTTTCCAATAAATGATGGAGAAAAGAAAATACAAGCAAAATGGTGACCACATATACAGAAAAAAAAAAATATTTGAAAACCAAGAACAAAAATCATTATAAACACTATAGGGACAAAAATCACAATTTACTCATAAAATAGAACTCCATAATAGAAGTTTTTATATGAACCTTATTTTTTCATTTTATGTATAAAATATAACTTTATTTATGTATGATTATTTATGTTATAAAAGTTCTTAAAAAATCAAAATATGTTTATTAATTTTAAGTTTTTTATATCAATATTAATTTGTTAATTTATGTACTTTGTTGACATCTTTGAAACAAGTAAACATAAATATAATTTTATACTTATTCTTACGAAGTGTAACATTATATAAAAAATTATTTTAATGAAAAATAGCACTAAGTAATAAATAAAAATAATAATAATAGAATTGGAGACCGAAAGCATCTTTAACACCTTTTAGAAAATGAAGGATATGGAGAAAATATGGATTTTTTTTATTCCAAAAGCTTCTCAAAACCATTTCTAAAATCGAAAAAGTAGAAGATAGAAGAAATTTTTCTTTAAATATAAAGAAGACTCCAAAAATGATTACAAATTGAAACCATCAATAAGAAAATTTAAAAATAAATGTTTATAGAGAGAAATAATATTTCAATAAATGAATTGAATATTTTAACATTATAATCAATGTTGGTTTTTTCAAATAAAAAATATAATTTTTCTTAAAGATTTCGACTTTTATTTTTTTATTTAAAATACTTTTAGGAATTTTTGAAGATACTCTCATAAGATTTGAAGATATTATATTGTATGTAGGAAATTTTTAAAAAATTTCTTGGTATCGAGGAGATATGGAAATTTTGGATGAAATTGAAAGCCTTCTTCACTCTTTTTTCAATAATTTTGAAAAACATGTGTGAGAAATCAGTTCATATGGTGCCAATTTACAGTAATACATAAAATAAAAGGAAATTTAATTATAATAACCAATTTTGAAAACTGATTTACCAAAATGACCAATTTCTTTTTGAATTTACTAAAATGACCAAATATTCCTCGAAATACACCCCGAAATACAGAATTTTCGAGGATGTTTATTTGAATTCGGGCATGTACATAAAAGACCCTCGAAAAATTGATGAACACCCTCGAAAAAAAGTGAAGCATCCTCGAAAATTGATGAAGACCCTCGAAGTGAAACACCCTCGAATGAAACATACTCGAATTGTTACTCCAATTTGATTTATTAATTTGAATTTACATGTTTTACCCCTAAAGTTAGTTAATAAATTACTTTACCCCCTTTACTTTTTAATTTTTCGTTTTACACCTTTATCACATTAACGTATATAATCGTATATCAATTAAAATACGCTTTAAAAATACGTTTTAACTTTAACAAATTACACCATGAAAACTGTCTCGTCAATACCTTCGAAATGAGCTCAATATTGAATATTTTGGATTTAATTATATACTTTCCAAAGTATATACTTTTGACCATATGATTAATTTTTAACGACAAAGTATAATATTATGGATATAACTAAGAACAAGATATAGATTATAAATAATTTGTACTATTTTTGTTTTTTTGTTAATTGTATTATAAAAATTATATAAATTAATATTACCTAAACGTTTGTGGACATTATAAATAAATACGTTTAAAGTATATACTTTCGAAATAATATAATTAAATCTAAAAATATTTAATATTGGACTCATTTCGAAGGTATTGACGAGACAGTTTTCATGGTGTAATTTGTTAAAATTAAAACGTATTTTTAAAGCGTATTTTAATTGATATACGATTATATACGTTAATGTGATAAAGGTGTAAAACGAAAAATTAAAAAGTAAAGGACGTAAAGTAATTTATTAACTAACTTTAAGGGTAAAACATGTAAATTCAAATTAATAAATCAAATTCAAGTAACAAATTTGACATTCCCCTCGACCAAAAATGAACACCCTCTACCATTTTAGAACACCCTCGACCAAAAATGAAGTCCCTCGAAATTGCTAGAAGACCCTCGAAAATGTAGAACACCCTCAAAAATTTGGAAAAGGCCCTCGATAATTATTGGAACACCCTCGATAAGTTGGTCAAAGTCCCTCGAAATTTTGGTCAGACACCCTCGAAATCAATTAAACCCCCTCGAAAACATGCTTGAAAATTCTGTATTTCGGGTGTATTTCGAGGAATTTTTGGTCATTTTAGTAAACTAAAAAAAAATTGGTCATTTTCGTAAATCAGTTTTCAAAATTGGTCAAAATAATCAAATTCCCAAAATAAAAAGTATAATTTATAATTTATTGTTTATAAACCAATTTTAATTTATATTATTTCAAAATATTTAAATATAATAATATAACAAGATAATTATATATTTTTTTATTTTGTGGGTAGTTAATAATAATATATTTGCTTATTTAATTATAAAAACTCGTATAAAAAATACAAAAACAAAATATATATGTGTTATCGTTAAACAAAACATGTTTTATAAATTTATTAAAACAAAATAAAATGGTAATAAAACAAGATTAATTTGAATAAAATCTTTGAGATTTTGTTTAAATACATGGGTTCTTATAAAAATTTGTAACCAGACAAAAACATCTTTCTCAAAATAAATATTTTACAAAAATCTCAACAAAAACTCTGTTAATATATAAAAAAAGTTGATTAAGATTATATTTATTTTTAAAATATCAATTTAGTAAAATTAAATCATGTAAATTATAATAAAATATCTACAAACTTATAATAAAATATCTACAAACTCACTTTTTAGTTAAATAATAACTTTCGTGATTATATTTAACATGTTAATTATTTATGAAATTGGAAGAAAAAAAATTACAGTCTGTTTTGATTCAATCTGTATTTATTTTTATTTTCATTCTCGAAGGAAAAAAACAAATGGAAAAAGAAATAGAAAGAATTTGGGGATTGATTGTTGTCGGTATTTGAATAATTTAGAATGCCTATAAATCCCTGCCTACAAACTCCACTTGATTGTGTGTGTGTGTGTTAAAGAGCAGAAATGGCTTCCAAAGCAAGTGTTGTGATGATTTCCTTCGCAACTATGTTGTTTCTTCTTCTTCTTCCAAACAACCATGTAAGTAACATTAGTTAAGTAGGTTTAAATGACAGGCTAAATATTTTGTAAAGAAAAATAAAATTTTAATATCATATATGATTAAATGTATAATATGTATAATGTACAAACTTAATCATATATGATTAAACACATGTTGTATTAACAACACATATATGTTAATCATATGTGATTAAACACACTCAAGTGTAATCATATATGATATTGAGTTTTCTCGTCTTCTCGTAACATGTTTAATCTCTTGAATTATCCTTCTTCTAGTCATGTATGTATATGTATTACGAACGATCGTGTGAGAATATGAGTTAAGATGAGAAGCATAAGAAAAGATCTGGACCCTTGATCACTTTTAATCTCACCTCACTCCATGAATTGTGCTTGATACGGGTAATGATCTGGTGCATTTCATTAATATTGATTTTTCAATTAGGACTAATCTAAAGGTAAAGATCTCTTTCTACACTTTTCACCATAACTTCGATTCTCATCGGAACCCAACCCATATATATATATACACACATATAGAAGCGGGTTCAAATGAGAAACTAAAATTTGGTTGTGAACGTGAGGACAAATGAGAGCGTGATACGTGTCATATTCAGACCGAATAATTTTTTGTTTATTCAGTCTGAATAATGCTTATTCAGTCTGAATAAATATTATATTCAGTCTGAATATTTCTTTGATTATTCAATTTAAATAATCTACATTTAGACACGTGTTGCGCTCTTATTTGTCCTCACATTCGCAACCAAATTTGAGTTCGCATTTGAACTTTCCTACATATATATACATCAATTATAAATTAATAAATCATGATAATTGTTTATAAATATCGTCTCTATTGTTTATCAATATAAGCATTTGTTATGGTTTATATGTTTTAATTTAATATAAGTATTTATTATGGTTTATATAGTTTGTTAAAATTGAATGTTTTATAAATAAAACATCCAAATGTGAAAAGGATATTACTTTCCAAAATCTAATAAAAACATGAACAATTATAAATCAACAAAACTAATATATCTCACCTTGGTAGGATCAAATATAAATCAACAAAACTAATATATCTTATCTTGGTAGGATTTAGAAAAATAAAATATACGCAAACATGATATCTATCTCTAAAACATAGAGATTTTGTTCTCTCATTCTATGTGAAATTGCAGAAGATATTTTAATTGAGAGGGCCGAATCTAACAAATGCATCTTATAAAAATAAAGGGAAATTGGCTTAAATGACCAATTTCGATAAATTGTTGTATTCAGTGACCATCTTTCTCCTTATTTGACAAAAATAACCAAAACCTCCGTTAAAACAATTGAAACCTCCGTTAAATTAGAGGAGATATCAAAACTACATCGTTTTGGCCACTTTTAACGGAGATTGGCATGGAAAAATTGAAACCTCCGCTAAATTTAGGAAACCTTCGTTAATTTCTCTCTCTGACACCATTTTGTTGAATAATATAACTAAATCAAAAAATATTCAATATTGGGCTCATTTCGAAGGTATCGACGAGACGATTATAATGGTGTAACTTGTTAAAATAAAAACGTATTTTTTAGACGTATTTTAATTGATATACCATAATGTATGTTAATGTAATAAGGGTGTAAAATAAAAAATTAAAAAGTAAGGGACCTAAAGTAATTTATTACATAATTATAGGGGTTAAAATTGTAAATATTTGATAAAAATTTCTACAAAATGGTGTCAGAGGGATTTTTAAGCGGAGGTTTCAATTTTAACGGCGGTTTTAATGGTAATTAACGGAGGTTTAATGGTAATTAACGGAGATTTAAGGTATTTAACGGAGGTTTAGGATATTTAACGGAGGTTTAGGGTATTTAATGGAGGTTTTGGTTATTTTTGTCAAATGAGGAGAGAGATGGTTATTATGTACAATAATTTTCTCAAATGGTCATTTCTACCAATTTCCCAAAAATAAATTCCAATCTGATCACTAGAGTATCTTATTCAATGGTGAATGTGAAAAATAAACCCATCAAACATCTACGGCTCCCTCTATAAATTTATCGGATTTAATCTGGACATAGCCTAAGATACCCTTAGAAAACATGTTGATATAAAACACATTTTTATTAGATCTATAACTTTTTTAAAACACTAGTACATTTTTAAATCTTCTATATTTTGATTTTATTCAAAGTGACAACATTGAATTTTAATCCATAAACAACAAGTCATTGAAACATATTGGAGAATGGGAAAATTTAGAACGACAAAATTCACATGTAAACTGAAAGCTCTGCGACTTTGCTTAGATGTTCTTTCCGATTACAAAGAAAATATAATAATGTGAACAAAATATGTTTTGTTTGTATGTTTCGTTAAGCACATTAATAAAAATATTTAAGTCAAATTTTATTTTAGATGAAGGTATTTTTTTTAAATAAAATGACAATATATAATATTTCCGTTTACTTTTATCATTTTTAACAATATATATGTTTTAAGTTTTATTAAATTTCGGTTCATATGGTTTAGTAAGAAGTTTGAAAGTGTGAAATAAATTTTGATAATCCTATAATTCATTTGTAATTTGTATTTTGTTCTGAAAATGGTTTCTGATTACTGACTTGTTAAAGTTGTCCGTTAATTCAAAGATGTTTTTATTTTTTTAAACTTATTTTCTTAATTTTATTTAAAAAAATGGAGAATTATAATACATAGAGGGGAACCTTTATTTGACATCCTTCCAAGATCCATCAGAGTCTACAAATCATATGTAATATAGTAAGATTATTATTTTAATAACTTTGACTAAATGATTTAAATAAGAAACATAGTGTGTATTTTGTAAATCTCTCTTTTCTCTCATTCGTCCTTTCATCAATCTTCTCAATGTAAAGGAACAAACATTAAACATACCACAATAATTGAGTATTGTGTTTTAGTTTACACAATGTGATAATAACATTGATACAATGATACATCTAGGTGTGTAAATTGTGATATATCTAGTTCACATTGTGACATCATCACAATGTACACATACATATAACAATATAAACCTTATTTTTATAGTGTATTTATAACGTGGTTTTAATATGTTCGTTATTTAAAATCTTATTATATTCATGATCTGTTCTTGTAGGTTACATAAATATTTATAATAATGCTGATTTTCTAAAACAATGATTTGATGGATCTATCGTTAATTATAAATTAGCTAAATAATTTTTTATATTTAATTAATAAATCAAATTAACTATTTTTAATTAGTAGACTAAAATGAATCTCACAAAGGTCATAGTTTTTAAATGATTAACCTTGTATATATATATATATATATAGAGAGAGAGAGAGAGAGAGAGAGAGAGAAGAGAAGGTACAATATAAAACCTCAAAAATAACTGGAAAACACCTAGGAGCTCTCCATCTGGATGGTATGCATTTGTATTTTAAGGAATCTGATAGAGTAAAAATTAGTTTAGAATCTCTATTTTCTTTATGTTGAAAATGCTCTTATATTTAAATAATCGTTTAATTGTTTTTATTTATGTTTCAGGCAAAACTAATAGAGTACTCACCGGCACCTCAGCCACAACCACCGGGCAACTTTTCTATGGTATTATCACATTTTCTTGTTATATTATAATAAAAGTTTTATTTGAATTACAGATCTATGTTATATTATAAAATTATCTCCAATAAACTTTTCAAAATTTATCCAAAACGAAGAACCAAAAATAAAATATTTAAAAAAATCTACATTCATCTCCAACAAACTCTTGATTTTGGATAATTCAATATTGATTATAATATTTAAAAAATCATTCATCTACTAAAATAAAGTAAATTACATGATTGTCCTTGTAGTTTACATGAAATCATATTGTGCGTCCTTAAATCAAAATAATTATAGAAAACGTCCATGTGGTTTACGTTTTCGGTTTTGGTCCCTCTATCCTAACACCGTTAAAAGAATATGTTAAATAAGTTGCCTTTAAGTGTATTTTAGTCTTTTTATAAAAAAAATTGTTTTCAAATAAAACTATAGGGATCAAGAATGTAATCTAACACCCACCCCTTTCTCTCTCTCTTTCTCTCTCTCTCTCTCTCTCTCTCTCTCTCTCTCTCATCTCTTTATTATTATTTACACGCAAATATTACACACATATAACACCCACCCCTTTCTCTTTCTCTCTCTCTCTCTCTCATCTCTTTATTATTATTTACACGCAAATATTACACACATATATATATATACACACACACAATATACATACATGTATATTCACACACATAGCATATATATCCATAGAGGAAAGTTCAAATGTGAACTCATTTTTGATTGTGAACGTGAGAACGAATCTCAGCCACTTATCCGGTCAATAAAGGCGGCTTTGACCTGGTTCCCCTCCTTTAATAATCTCCACCCTCCCATGAATCGCGTCAATCCTCCGTGATCGCGTCCACCATAACCGAAGATGTGTGGCTGAAATTCGTCCTCACGCTCACAACCAAAAATGAGTTCATATTTGAACCTAACCCTATACCCATATATACTGACACACACAAAAGAGTATATATATACACACACACATATATAATACACGAGATCTTCATCTCCCCCATCCCACCCCACGTCTTCATCTCCCAACATAGTCTCTGACCGTATTGGAGCATCACAATCTTCAAGTTGAATAACCCTTAGGCACAAGGGACATGTGTCGCGTTCTTCTTTGTTCTTACGTGCACAATGAAAGATGAGTTTTCATTTGAGCTCTCCCCTATATATATGTATCCTATACGTGTCACTACCAAAATGGAAGGTTTTCACCTACGGACATTTCCCAGGGAAATCTGTCGTTAAAAGGTGTTTCATCACAAAAATGTCACAAAAGTTCTTTGCTAAATTGTTGGTGGGTAAATTAAATCAGTGACAGATTACCCAGAAAATTCCTGGGTAATCCGTTGGTATTTTCTTGAAAACATCGGATTTATTCGGAACTATTAATGTTCCCTGGGTGATCTGTGATAATCACTTATAGAAATTTCCCTGGATGTTTTTTTGTAGGTGAAAGTCATTTGTTTTGTAGTGTGTGTATATATATTTTAGTAAAGATGGGGGGGGGGGAGGATGTATTAATGACACGACACGAGAGTGAATTATCTGATTGGTCTTGGGTTTTTAATAGGATGAATTACATTCTTTGTCTCTAGAATTTTTAATAGGAAATAAAAAAAATGAAATAATTAAATTGTCCTTCTAATTAACTTACTTAACGGAATAATTTAACAACGTTAGGTAGAGGGGTCAAAGACGTGTGAAAATCTAAACCATATAAACATTTTATATAATCATTTTGATTTAGGGACGAATAATGTGATTTTATGTAAACCACATGGACCAATAATGTAATTTACTAATTAAAATATTATTTCTTTTTATAAATATTTATTTTCAAAGTTTCCTATGATAAAAAAAACATTTATCTCACATGGTGATCATTTTTTAAATGTTATTTATATTTGGATAAAAAAGTTCTTCTCTCCAACTTTCTCTATTTTTGAATGGTTTTAAACATATGCATGACAATAAAATTGGTTCAAAATTTTTATTTCTCCTATTTTTATCATTTTGAAGAATTTGTCGGAATTTTTTTTATGAGTTAAGTTTTATTTTTTAAAAACCATTTACTTAAAAAAATATGTATTAAAGTATTATGTATAAATTAATAACTCAAACAAAATCTTTTGATTTTTTTATAATATTTTTATTTGACCCTTTTTGTAAATAATAAAAATCCAATCTTGAAGAATTTTAAAAATTATATTAGTATTTTCATATAAATTGATCAAGTTTTGGAAACACAAATTTCAAAAATTGAATTTGAATTTGTATTCACATGAAAATATTTATACAATAATAAACAAGATTACAACTTATTATTACATATATATATATATATAACTTATAATACGTTTAAGTTTTTAAAACTGATGAACATATTTAAATACAAGATAAATATTGAACTTTATTAAATAGGATAAATTACACAATACATTATATGTTTCTTGAAAAAACCCAAATTCATAAATTAAAAAATAAATAAATTATATTGCATCGCACACACATATGTGTGTATATATTATCTACACTTCTAATATGTAACAATAGATTCAAATTTTAATGAATATAATCAAATACTAGTTTTTCTAATTGACTGCATGTAGTATGGGTTTTTAATAGGATGAATTACATTCTTTGTCTCTAGAATTTTTAATAGGAAATAAAAAAAATGAAATAATGAAATTGTCCTTCTAATTAACTTACTTAACGGAATAATTTAACAACGTTAGGTAGAGGGGTCAAAGACGTGTGAAAATCTAAACCATATGAACATTTTATATAATCATTTTGATTTAGGGACGCATAATGTGATTTTATGTAAACCACATGAACCAATAATGTAATTTACTAATTAAAATATTATTTCTCTTTATAAATATTTATTTTCAAAGTTTCTTATGATAAAAAAAACATTTATCTCACATGGTGATCATTTTTTAAATGTTATTTATATTTGGATAAAAAAGTTCTTCTCTCCAACTTTCTCTGTTTTTGAATGGTTTTAAAAATATGCATGACAATAAAATTGGTTCAAAATTTTTATTTCTCCTATTTTTATCATTTTGAAGAATTTGTCGGAATTTTTTTTTATGAGTTAAGTTTTATTTTTTAAAAACCATTTACTTAAAAAAATATGTATTAAAGTATTATGTATAAATTAATAACTCAAACAAAATCTTTTGATTTTTTTATAATATTTTTATTTGACCCTTTTTGTAAATAATAAAAATCCAATCTTGAAGAATTTTAAAAATTATATTAGTATTTTCATATAAATTGATCAAGTTTTGGAAACACAAATTTCAAAAATTGAATTTGAATTTGTATTCACATGAAAATATTTATACAATAATAAACAAGATTACAACTTATTATTACATATATATATATATAACTTATAATACGTTTAAGTTTTTAAAACTAATGAACATATTTAAATACAAGATAAATATTGAACTTTATTAGATAGGATAAATTACACAATACATTATATGTTTCTTGAAAAAACCCAAATTCATAAATTAAAAAATAAATAAATTATATTGCATCGCACACACATGTGTGTGCATATATTATCTACACTTCTAATATGTAACAATAGATTCAAATTTTAATGAATATAATCAAATACTTGTTTTTCTAATTGACTGCATGTAGTATGGGGCCACACCAGGAAGCCTTCATCCTCAAGGTATTGTATTTAAATTTTTAAAACTTTTTCCTATTCATTTTTTTAGATTAGTCAATGTACGCACAAGCTAATATTGACACCTCGATTACAAAAAAATGTATTTCTTAACATGATGAAAAATATACACGAAGTACTTCACTCATTTCAACTTTGTTAATGAGCAATACTGAGTATGTTTGTTTCAACTGGATTTGAAGATAATTCATAAATATAACCTTTTCATCAATAATTCATGTCATTTTGGTTTACTTTGAGAGGATCAAACATGTTGGGATGTGACTTTCTACATCTCAAGCTCATTTATCCTACTTAATTTATTTTTTACGACACACTGATTGTTTCATGATGTTATTTTGTGAATTAGAGTGTGCACCAAGATGCACAAATAGGTGCTCGAAAACCGCCTTCAAGAAGCCGTGTATGTTCTTTTGCCAAAAGTGTTGTGCCACATGTTTGTGCGTACCTCCTGGAACCTATGGGAACAAACAATTATGCCCATGTTACAACAACTGGAAGACCAAGAGAGGAGGGCCCAAATGCCCTTAGATTCATGTTTCTTTCTTTTTATTATAGACCATTTACATCTAAATTCACCATGTTGTAATATATATAAACCTTGAGCTAACTCAGCTGGTAATCACTTGTGTTTGCAATGGTCACCAATTTGATTTCTCTCAAGGTTTCTAGAGGTTTGTTAGCCTATTAACTTCAGGGTTTGATGAGATTAGTTGAGGGTGTGCACAAGACGTCCCAGACACTCAATGTTATCCGATAAACTCTGGTTTGTAAACATAAAAATTGCATCTTTACATCATGTTATGTGGTTAACAATGCATGCAAGTATTATTTCATTTGTAGAAAAGTATTAGCGCTTATATTATACTACTGGAAATTATACATGATTGTCTTATCAGGTATCATATGCTATTGTAACTAGTATTAATATATTTATATTAGTAGGTGTTACCCCTTCCATCCCATGGCAACCTAGTATGAGTCATGTAAACGCATAAAAATATGTTTTGTTGCATTCTTGATGAAATGCCCATTAAAAACTTTGTGCATTAATCAAATGTTAGTGGCAAAAATTACTTGATCCTATTTTAGATTTGCTGAGTGACAAGCAAACAATAGTACACTTAGATTGATTGTTGTAATATTGGTCAAATGTAATGTGATCTGTACATCAAACGACTTACAAGTGACATCAAACTTTGATGATGTCGTTTTGTGGAAACTTAATTACAAAAGAACCGACTATTAGTTGTTGATGTTCAATAATGATAATGTTCTACAAGAGTCAAGAACATAACACTTTGTAGAAGGGGTGTGTGAATAAAACACACAAATTTCACTTTTCTAAATTTGTTTATTGATATAAGAAGAAAACTAGAATTTACAGATTGTTGCGGAGTAAGATATGGTGTGTTCCTAGTACCATTCCCGTGCAACTAAGTAGAACTCAACTTTTCACAGTGTTGTTCCCCACAGACCTAATACACATGCCGAAAAGGAAAAAATAGGTTAGGCTTGACACCTAGTGAGTTGAAGACTTTTCATCATTTATAAAACGGTAAACCGGAAAAATGCTAGTTGAATCACAATTTCCAAAAATGAAATGTATTAAATATGAAAGCAACATCTTTCCCAAAACCTACCATTTTCGTGAGGAAATATCTTTAACCAAATCACCCATTTATCGTGAGGTCAAAACTTAATACTTACACAATCAAGAATAAAGCTATAAATCATTAAAACAGAAATCATAGCCTTAATTAAATTATTTATAATGAATAACTCACGCTTACCCTTGGAAGGGCATAAACATCATAAGATGACCGGGGAGACCCGATCTACTCTTTGTTGTGGTGGAACACAAAAGTAGGTCACAAGACAAAGTTACATGGCACCCCTGAGTAGGGAAAGTATCATTAGCATCAACCCTATCTAAGTCTTTAAGCAAAACCTTGTCAAATAACATCAACTCTCACCAAGTCTTTAGCCAAACATGCCAATAATCTCAGCTTTATCTGAGTCGTTCGCTCAAGGAGTCGCAAGTTCAACCCTATCTAGATCTTTACCTTGTTCCTCCATAAATCTACATTAAACAAGGGATATATCCTATACATAAATAATATAGACCGACTTATACTGAAAGGAGGAAGACCCCCAGGCAATTTTATAAAAGAAGAAAAAATACAAGAAAGAAAACAAACTAATCAGTCCAAAGCTTGGTAAAACAAAACCAAGCTACAATAAGCCAAAATAAACACATACAAATGAGCCAACAGAAAAAACAAAAGAGATAAATAAACTCATGTTGCCTCCCGACGACCACAAACACAAACCGAAATTTCTCTTTAAGAAATATCATGACTAGTTCTTCTTTTCCTGTCCGTCTCCCACGCCATACGCATCATCACCTCTTTTTTAATTTCTGAACATACATAATCATCATTGTTATGATGATTATCAAATTACTTTCGGTTCCTTTCCAACCATATATGATAAACCGTAACCGATATTGCCACCTTTTGCAAAGTCGACCATTTTCTCCAATTCCTAATCGTCCAATGAGTAAGGATAACATCCCAATTCCCCGGGCACATGGAAAGCTCAACTTCACCTTTTATCTTATTCCAAATGGACTTTGAGTGCCTACATTCGAAGAAAAGATGATTATGGGTTTCCATAGTCATGCTACAGAAAACACATTTCAGAGTAGGGGGATCATTCTTCCAATTAGCTATTCGATCTTGAGTAGGTAGTCTTCTATAGCATGCCATCCACATACATAACGCATGTTTTGGAATAAAAGCTCTATCCCAAACCACTTAATGCCATTGCACGATAGGGACTGGATCCTCCAACGTTTTCCACCCCAGCTTAACCAAATATTCTTCTCGAATCTGACTTTGGACCCAATCATAACACACAATTCTCCTCATCACTAGAGGGCGGTATAGCAACATTCGCAAGCTGAGGATATATCTCTCTCCAACCATCCGACCATTCATTTTCAAAGTTATCCATAACATCCTTGAACGTTGAATTAGTGAACATACCATTTCCATTAATGAACCGGTAAGACACATAATTGGAAAGGGGACCATGACTATTCCACACATCTTCCCATGCATGAGTGTTATTGCCTTTCCCAACATTCGTTATAAAATGATTCCGACATTGTGGCCGAATATCCAACAGATTTCGAATAAGCCACGACCACTCCTTCCTCTTTTTAAGCACCCAAAAGTTTCTATTACGAATATAATTGGAATAAATCCAATCAACCCATAGTGTACTTCGTTTAGTAAGAATATCCAAATATGCTTGAAAAGAAGACACCTATTCATAATTCCAACCTTTTTATACCAAGACCACACTTCATAGGTTTGCATACATGCTCCCAAGAAATTCGACATTTACCTTTAGAATTCTCCCCTTGTACCCATAGAAAGTTTCGGAAGATACCTTCTAGTTCATGAATAACAGCCGAAGGGATGAGAAAAACCGACATCCAATAAGTCTGCATGGAGCTCAAAACTGAGATTATCAATTGTCTCCTTCCTCCATAAGATAGAAATTTATTTTTCCAGTTATTCACCCAGGTCTTCACTTTAGAAATAAGAGGGATAAAATCACTTAACAAAGGAACACCAAAATACCGAATCGGAAAAACCCCATGTCGGAAAGGAAGGCAGTTAAGAATCGCATTCTTCGTATCCATATCTACATTCCCAAAAAACACCTCACTTTTCTCCAAACTCGGAGCTAATCCAGATTTGTCCTTGAACATTTGGAGAGCTTTCTTAATCACATCGACAGACTGAACATCACCCCTAGAAAAAACAAACAAATCATCTGCAAAACATAAATGAGTTAGTTTACTCTCTTCATACCCCCGATGATAAAAGAATTCAGCTACCTCCTCTATACATTTCTTCAGAATCGTTGACAGTCCTTCCATAACCACTGTAAAAAGGTATGGAGAAATTGGGCCCCCTGTCTTGTACCTCTCTTCCCTCTGAAAAAATCTTCGGCTTTACCATTAACACACACCAAAAAGGAAGGAATAGTAATCAGATTACTAATCCAGTTCACCATAACTGGATGAAATCCCATACCTTCAAGCATGCCAAGGAGATAATCCCAGTTAACTGTATCACACGCCTTCCGAATATCGATTTTGAAAGCACACTGAGGCATGCCCACATCTAAATGATAACCAGCCACGAGCTCATGCGCCATCATAATATTATCCGAAATCCTTCTTCTGGGATAAATGCGGATTGAGCCCTACCAATTAAGTCATCTAAGGAGCCTTTTAGCCTATCAGCAATCACCTTGCTAATGCATTTATACAGAACATTACAACAGGCAATAGGTCTAAAATCAGTAACCCTACTTGCATTAGGAACTTTCGGAATAAGATATAATAAAGTATGATTCAATTGAAATTCCAATCTATCCATTGCATTCTAACCATAAAATTGCGAGACTCCAATTGAATGACTAATGGACTCAAAATGTGTAATATTTTACATAAATATGCTATAACTGCATATAGATCTAACCTAACATAGAGCAATTTAAATCGGGCAAGTGTCCCAACACTGATTTAAGCCAAAAACCGAGTTAAATGCTCCATGAATCAAATGACTAATAATTAAAAGTCAATGAAACCCAATAAACATATTTAATCCATGTTTATGCAACAAAGGTTCCAAAAGCAAGATTTAACCAAACTATTTATTGGTTGAGACAAACCCTTTTTCCAATAAAAAACATTTTATGCATATTTTCACATGCCTGATAATATAAAATATGCTTCCCCAACTGATTTATAAAGTTAACTAAATCAAATAATATATATATATGTGTGTGTGTGTGTGTGTGTGTATATATATATATGTATATAGGAGTGGGTTCATACAAGGACGGTAACAATTTACGAGAATGCGAGGAGCTTTTTTCATGTACAAGATCACATGTGATTTTGCACTTACTGTAGCGGGCGACTTTTGGGGCCACTTAATATTGGTGATTTTAGTGTCATCAAACATTTTGGTGTAGTTGTGGTTTACTTGAAATCGATTAAGGCAATAACGCAAACACACGTAAGTTAGGAGGTACGGAGTGTACACTTACAAATGTTGCTTCTTATCACCTTAGACTTAGAAAATTTCTGTGGAAATTTTCAGCCTTAGATGTCACTGAATGCTATCGCTGAAGCCTATTACTGAAGGCTTATTGCTGATTATTTTCAGGTTATTGCTGACAACTTATTATTGACAAATTTCAACTTTCGCGACAGTTTCCATATGTCGCTTAAAGGGCAGTTTTTCCCGATTTTAAAATCGGTTAAAACTACCTTTTGATCTTATCCATATAAAGGTTATAACTATCGTTTGACGGTTATAACCACTTAACTGCCATTGATCTTGCTTATAAATATGTAATTCGAGAATCTGGGTAGACATATCTCCATTACCACAACCTTTGGTACGTGAGAAAACTTAACATCATCCCAATACGAGATTCGTGAACCCAAGGCTTATAGGGTCGAAGTGTTGTTTCCGGAAAATGCTTTCTGACATGATTCTTAAGATTATCCGGTCACGATTTCATCAATCCAATACACAATTTCTAACAATCGAATACAACAATTTTTTGTTGGATAAACGATGGCAAGTCGAGAGGAATCCGTTCGTGATATGACGTCGAAGTTTGGCAAATTGGAGAAATTTCAAGGCAACGATTTTCGTCGGTGGCAAAAGAAGATGCACTTCCGTCTCACTTCTTTGAAGGTTGTGTATGTTCTTAGCACCCCCATTCCCGAGATCAATGAGGACTCAACTTTGGAGGTTGTCCGATGTAGAAACAAGTGGGAGAATGGCGATTACATATGTCGTGGGCATATTTATAACGGTATGTACGATGCCCTTTTTGATGTATACCAAAATGTGGAATCCTCCAAGGAATTATGGGATGTCTTGGAATCGAAATACATGGCCGAGGATGCTTCGAGTAAGAAGTTCCTCGTAAGTAATTTTAATAATTACAAGATGATCGATTCTAGGCCCGTAATGGAACAATATGATGAATTGCTCTGGATCCTTCGTCAATTTACTCAACACCATTTGAATATGGATGAATCCATATCGGTGTCGAGTATAATTGACAAGTTGCCACCATCTTGGAAAGATTTCAAACACACACTTAAACATGAAAAGGAAGAACTTTCCTTGGTACAACTTAGCAGCAACTTACGTATTGAGGAATCATTACGTGTTCAAGAAAGTGGTAAGACCAAGGATAAGGATGTCCCAAGTTCATCCAATGTCAACATGGTTGAGGAGCGTATACACACGACCAAGAAAAGGTTCGATAAGGGTAAAAAGCGCATGTTCGAGAACCCCAAAAACGGACCCAACAAAAAGTCAAAATGACTTGTTGGATTTGTGGTCGAACCGGACATTTCAATAGAGATTGTCAAATGGGCAAAGATAACAAGAATGGAGCGAGTTCAAGTGGGGCGGGACTAGGGTCGAATGACCAACCCCCAAATCAAGGTCAAAATTCGATCTTTTCTAATAATTCATGTGAGAATTAGTATGTATCGGTGGATTGACTCGGGTGCCACTTGTCATGTGTGCAAGGATCAGAGGTGGTTCAAGAAGTTCGAACTGATGGAAGATGGATCGGTCTTGCATATGGGCAACGAGTCGAGTGCTCCAATCTTGGGTCGTGATTGTGTGGATTTGAAGTTTAGCTCTGGAAATTTGTTAAATTTAAACAATGTTTTATTTGTACCGAATATCCGGAAGAATCTAGTCTCTGGAAGTGTGTTAAACAAATTAGGATTTAAACAAGTATTCGAAAGCGATAAGTATATCTTATCGCGACGTGCTGTGTTTGTGGGATTTGGATATTATTATTCTGGTATGTTTATGCTTAATTTATTAAATAATTCTTCTTGTGATAATTCTGTTTGCATGGTAGATAGTAATTTTAATTCCTATCTTTGGCATGCTAGACTTGGGCACGTGCATTATAAAAGAATGCATGAGATGTCCAAGGATGGCATGATTCCTTCTTTTAATCCTCATATTGACAAGTGTAAGACTTGCATGCTTACCAAAATCACACGTCACCTTTTCCAAAAATTAAAAGATCTTCTATGATTTTGGATTTAATCCATATTGATTTGTGTGATTTACATGAAACTCCTTCACTTGGAAATAAGAAATATTTTGCTACTTTTATAGATGACGCTTCGAGGTTTTGTTACGTTTTTCTACTTCGTTTTAAGGATGAAGTTTTAGAAAAATTTAAAATTTATAAAACCGAAGTGGAATTGCAGCAAAATATTTTAATTAAAAAGTTAAGAACCGATAGAGGCGGTGAATATTTCGTTCCTCTTTATTTCCAATCTGTTGGAATTATTCATGAAACTACGACACCATAGACACCTCAACAAAATGGTGTTGCAGAACGGAAAAATCAAGTTTTAAAAGAAATGGTTAACTCGATGCTATCCTATTCCGGTCTTAGCGACGGATTTTAGGGAGAAGCCATGTTGACGGCTTGTTATATTTTGAACCGGGTACCGAACAAGAGGAGTAAGATTTCTCCTTATGAACTTTGGTTCAAAAAGAAACCAAACTTGAATTATTTACGAGTTTGGGGATGCCGAGCCGTAGTTAGATTACCGGATCCCAAAAGGAAAACATTGGAAGAAAGAGGAATAGATTGTATATTTATCGGTTATGCCGATCACTCGAAAGCATATGGGTTCTATGTTATCGAACCCACCGATTCTATTTCGGTTAATACCGTTATAGAATCGAGAGATGGCATCTTCGATGAGAAATGATTTACTTCGATTCCGAGACCAAAAGATATGATTCCTAGTACAAGTGGAATCAAAGGTGTAGAAAAGGAAAAAGAAATTCCTTTAGAATTTCCCGAGCTTCGAAAAAGCAAACGAGGAAGAATCGAAAAATCTTTTGCTCCCGACTTTCAACTATATTTAGTTGAAGGTTCACGAGATGAAATTGGATCTCAATATGCTTACTGTTATAGCATAGAAGAAGATCCAAGAACCTATGATGAGGCTACGAAGTCTCAAGACGTTGTCTTTTGGAAAGAGGCAATTAATGATGAGATGGATTCAATCATGGGAAACAACACGTGGGTGTTGGCCGATTTACCACCGAGTTGTAAACCATTGGGTAGCAAGTGGATTTTCAAGAAGGAAATGAAAGTCGACGGTTTGATCGATAAGTTTAATGCCCGGTTGGTAATTCAAGGATTTCGGCAAAAAGAATGTATCGATTATTTCGATATGTATGCACCGGTTGCTCGAATCTCCACCATTCGATTATTAATAACTTGGTAATTCACCAAATGGATGTCAAGACGACATTTCTTAACAATGATTTAAAAGAGGAGGTTTATATGAAACAACCGGAAGGCTTCGTGATGCCTGGGAATGAACATAAAGTGTGTAAATTAATTAAATCACTTTATGGTCTAAAACAGTCCCCAAAACAATGGAATCAAAAATTTGATGAAGTTGTTTTGTCCCATGGTTTTCACTTAAATCAATCGGACAAATGTGTTTATAGCAAATTTGACGATTCCGGTAAAGGCGTCATAATTTGTTTATATGTTGATGATATGTTAATCTTTGGCACTGACCAAAGACATGTTGATTTGACAAAAGAATTTTTGTCATCCCAAACTCGATGAAGGATTTAGGGGAGGCCGAAGTGATACTTGGGATAAGGATTAAACGGGAGAACATAGGTTTGGCCATAACACAATCACACCACGTTGAGAAAGTGTTAAAGAAATTTAACATGTTAAACTGTTCACCCGTAAGTACGCCAATGGATCCTAGTGAAAAGCTTATGCCTAACGAGGGTGAAGCCGTTTCACAATTAGGATACTCTAAGGCAATTGGGTGCTTGATGTATGCTATGACAAGCACTCAATCGGATATTGCCTATGCCGTTGGTAGATTGAGTCGGTTTACTAGTCGACCAAGTGCTCATCATTGGCAAGCGGTAAGAAGAGTGTTCAAATATTTGAAGGGAACCATGAATTATGGTATATCTTATGTCGGGTTTCCTTCGGTGATCGAAGGCTACACAGATGCGAGTTGGATATCCAATATTGAAGACCACTCTTCTACTAGTGGATGGGCGTTCTTGCTCGGTGGAAATGCCATCTCTTGGGCATCCAAGAAACAAACTTGCATTACAAATTCCACCCATGGAATCTGAATTTGTAGCCTTGGCGGCCGCCGGTAAAGAGGCGGAGTGGCTTAGGAATCTAATATACGAGATTCCTTTATGGCCGAAACCAATATCACCAATTTGTATACATTGTGATAGTGCCGCAACCTTGGCTAAGGCATATAGCCAATTTTATAATGGAAAATCGAGGCACTTGGGAGTAAGACATAACATGGTTAGAGAATTAATCATGTATGGGGTGATATCCATAGAATTTTTTAGAACTCATAACAATTTAGCCGATCATTTAACAAAAGGATTGGCTAGGGACTTTGTGCACAAGTCCGTGATCGGGATGGGTTTAAAGTCCATATAGATTTTTATTATTAAGATACCCAATTCCCCTTTAATACAACGTTAAAGGTTGATTTCAATGTGGAAGGCTTATTAATAAAAAAATTGAAGCACATCAAATATTAGCATCCCAAGGTATGTGCTTAGACCTGCAAGTGTTGTAAGGTTGAAAAAATTAATTTCTTAATGATTCTTTTGAAAAATTGTATATGCAGGAGCAAGATATAAAAGAATCACCTATGTGGACGTGAAGTGTGGCCGCTTCAAGAAAGCTTTCGACTTGGCTTTTAGATACGTTCATGAATGGATAAGGATGCAAGGCCTCTATAATTGTGTCAAGTTAGTTATCTAGATTTTGTACAAACTTATATGTATATTATATTCATTTATTCAAATGGGTTGATGGGTTCAATTCTTAGAACACCCCGATTCTCGAATATTTGGAATGTGTAATATACTAAAATGAAAATTCAATCTTCGTGACATTTTCATTTATGCATTGGGTTATAACTACCGTTTGACGGTTATAACCACTTAAGCGCCATCGATCTCTGTAACACCTCAAAATTTATCATACATATTTTTATTGTTAAATAAGTTAATGGTGCAAAATATGTGCAATTCTGTAATGCTAGTGTATTTTGAGAAATTATCAAATTTGGTATTAAACCATGGTTTAGTATGAAATGGTGTTTTTAAGTATAAGGGGGTGATATTCATATTAGTATCATTTGAAATAGAATGGTGTTTATTTTAGAATTGATAAAATAAGGAAGAAAGAAAAATAAAGAAAGAGATATATAAAAGGGGTTGAGAGGAAAAAAAGGGAAAACACTTTCTTATTTCATCCTCTTCAAACAATTTTTCGGATTTTCATTCAGCACTGCATAACTTTCATCAAGCAAACGGATCGACAAGCAAACGTGGTCCGATTGAACTGATATTTTACAGGTAGCTTCCTAAGTCACAGGTCTTAAATCTGAACTGTTGGATTTGGATTTGGAAGAGATTAAGTATGAGTTTCGTATCATTTACAATGACGTTTTTTAGGTGCGAAAACAGGAAAATGCTCCTTTTTGAGTCACGATTTCTTTGGATTTAGCTTTCGACTTCTTCATAGGATTTGTTCAAAGTATGGAGGGGATCAACATACTTAAAAATCAGAGGATTTGGTGAAGGTTTCATTGTATAATTGAAGGTATGTAATGGAATCAAGAAATTTAGTCATTTATGCAATATATTTTGATTTGGATTCAAGATTGGGAATTTCAGATTTATTTTGATATATATGTATGTATATAAGCTGATATATGATTGAATGGTTCATAGGTATGTAAACCTTATGTGATACTTTAAGGTGAAAATTGTCTAAATGTTCAAAAAATGGTGAAACTAATGAGGTTACATGTTATTTTGATGAATTTAACACTAGAATCATGAGATATGTTGGAGTTTTGAAAGTTGTTTATAGAGACTTTTATTAGTCCATTGAATCAAATTAGTAATAGACTTCTATTGTGAGATTGTTTTATAGGTCGAGGACCTAAGCATTAGAGGTTAGTAAAGGGGTCGAATCATCATCCGCCCACGAGGTGAGTTCAAGTAGATTTTAAATGGATACACGTCAAACCTATGTATTTTGACATAATCGATATATGTTGCTTGTGTTAAAATGCATGATGTGGGAAAAATGCATGATTTAAATTGCAATACAAAATGCGGTTCTTAGGTTCATGGAAAGTAAATATGAATATGAAATTAGTATGCTTAATGATCATAATGATCTTTGTGAAATATACTTTGATATGTTGGAAACGTGATGTTTACTAAAGCATGCTCGAGTAATTATAATAAACGTATGTGATATGTTGGGTTTTAATGTATTTCGATAAACATACGTGGAACATGGGACGTTGACAGTTAGATGTCTAACGTTAATGGTTGATAAAAGATATGTTGGGTTGTGTTGATACATACTGATAAAATACATAGGACGTGGGACGTTCACTAAAAATGGTCTAAAGACGGAGGGGCTGGGGAACCCAGTTAGGCGTCTATTAAGCATGTGGCCCGGGGGGTCAAATACATACATAGACCTGGGAGGTCATATTTATGTACGTATAAAGACCTGGGAGGTCATACTTATGTACGTACACAGAACTGGGAGGTTATATTTATGTACGTGCACGGACCTGGGAGGTCCTATGATATGCCTAAGTTACCCAACGGTGATGATGAACTGTTTTATGCTCCTCCATCGGTCGACTATGGTAGGACTCCCCTACCTAGAGGTGAATAAGGGGATTAATGAGGATATAATTGTTATACGGAATAATATGGGTTGAATATAGCATGAAGGAGTGCTGCTAAGGGAGACATGAACCTGATGTTTAACCTTAGGAATGTTATTAGTGGAGTAGACATATATTTATGTGTGAAATTGATAATTATGCAGGTTTGGTGATTTTTCACATATATAACATGGGTAACCGCATTGCTTTATTGATTTTTCGGTGGAAAGAAATATAATGATTTGCATATTAACCGGGTTTATAAATTATGCATTGTCTTGGAAATATAAATGAGTATATGAATCAATTATATTTTGCTTGAATGGTTTATGATGAAAATTCTTGAACTCACCAGGCACGAAGCCTGACTTGTTTTATTTGTTGACGTGTATCCAGGATAAAGATCAAATGGTAGTGCTAGAGTTTGTAAAGACTAGCAAGTAAGATTGTGGGTTGATAACGACTGTTTGACTACCGTATCCTTTAAAACGTAGAATTAGTTCAAGTAGAATCAAAGGGATTTTATTGTTCAATCTTTATGTATGTTTGTAAGTATTAGTTTGTGTGTGGGGTGTAAATACTGCCTTCAGTATGAGATTTGTGTAATTTGTTCATTCATTTGTATAATTCGTAGGGTATTAAACAGGCATATGTCGATGTTACGGATAGGTCATGCCGAAATTTCGATAGAATTGATATCCCGAAAATAGGGTGTTATAAGTTGGTATCAGAGCGATGGTTTAAGAGAGTTAGGTTGGTGTAGCCTAGACTTAAATTGGAAGTTCTGTTTTAGTTTGAGTGATGACAGGGGTCAATGATAAAAGGGGTAACTACAAGCTAAGAGTTATCTTGAGATCGTCTTGGAGATAATAGTTGAAGTTTTTTTTTAATGAAAGACTTGTTGCATTTGAGGTCAAGATTAATGTTTGAAGCATAATCTTATGTATGTTTGATGGAAATGTTTTGATTACATTTATAATATTGAGATTGTTAAGTTAGTTTTCGGTCATTGTTGTTTAAGAGACCTTGTGAGGTTGGTTTTAAGGTTATGGTGTGACGTATTTAGGAAGAATGCATATTTTAAATATCATGTCTCTATGGCTCGACATGTTTAAGAGTGTAACATTTATTAAGGATGGGCTCGATGTATTATGTTATAAAGATATTATGCGAATTACGAGCCCGAATGGTGAGCCTGTTGTGGTTTATGAAAATGACGGTCAAGAGATATCGGGTTCATATCGACGGTGAAAGCTTAATAGTGTCTTGCTTAAGGAAGCTAATCTTATTTAGTATATGTGACTGATGCCAAGATAAAAATTAATAAGTTTACGGATGTCTATATAGTTTGTAAGTTTTCGGATATGTTTCTAGATGACCTACCGGGGAGGGCATAAAATTACAAAGTCGAGTGTTCTATCAGCATAGTTTTTGGGGCCATGCCCATAGTCGTACTCCTTATCGTCTAGCAATGTCCTATCTCAACTACAGGAGCCACTTGATAAAGGATTTATCTGACCTAGATCTTCGCCTTAGGGAGCTTTAGTTGTACTTGTCAAGAAGAAAAACTAGTTCATAAGAATGTTCATAATATTATCGTGAGTTAGACAAGGATACGATAAAGAACACGCAATTGTTGCCTTATATAAATGACTAATTTGATGAGTTGCAAAGAGCGTGTTTTTTACACCGATTTGATCTCATGTCAAGGTATAATCAATTGAAATTGTGAGAAGAGGACATACCACAACAAAATTTTGGAAGCACTATTGACATTATGAGTTTCTTGTGATATCATTTTCTTGATGGACATTTGAGTCGCACTCATGGATCTTATGGATTGGAGCTTGTCGTCCTATGTTGTATAAGTATGTAATAGTGTTCGTTGATGATATCTTAATTTATCCGAAGAAGAAAAATGATCACGAGGAGAACCTTCATGAATTATTGAAGATTTTAAAAGGGGCTGATATATGTAAATAAATATTTTAAGTCTAAATTCCGCTTACCACAGTTTCAATTTCTTGGGCATGTGGTCCATCTAACAAATACCAGAGTTGTTATGAATTAGGAGGCAACAAAGAACTCATCAAAGGTTTATAGTTTTTCTTAGCTTGGTAGGTTATTATAAAATATTCATTCAAGACCTCTCGAAGGTCTCATCACATTTTAGCGACTCTCACAAAAAGAACGTCAAGTGGGATTTGTTGGAGGAAAGAGCTATGGCAATCAAGACCTTGTTAGTTTATTTAATATCCTTGCCCATGAGATTTGAGGATTTTGGAGCATACAATAGTGTCTCAAGATTAGGTTTGAGATGTGTGTTAATATAAAGAGTAAGGTGATTGCGTTTGTTGTGAAGTTATGGCGTCATTATCTACATGGTACCAAATATAAAGTCTTCATTGGTCTTAAGAGTTTGAACTATGCACTGAATTTAAATGAGTTGAATATGATGCAATGATGTTGGTTGGACCCAATTAAAGACAAATATTGTTAAGTTTTTTAACCATCCTGGTAGAACAAAGGATGTAGTCGATGCCTTAATTCGAAAAGATCATTATGTCATCGTATTAGGTCGATATATTCAAACAAAACTAAGGTCAAGTGTGAAAGGTAGCTCATATAGAAGTATTACAGAAAGAACTTGAAAATGTGATCATGATGAAACATCACCTTTAAAGGAAGACGATCATAGAATGAAGTTATTTGAGGGATGAATTTAGGTGCTTAAGATCGACAAACATAAAGAGATTTTAATTGAAGATGCATACAAATCCTGATATCTTATTTCGAATACATAAAGATGTACCGAGACTTGATATACAATTGTTGGCATGTAATGAGTCTAGATGTAACTCGTTATGTTGAGAAATTTATGATATGTTCACAGATAAAGGTCGAGTACCGAAGACTATAAATTTTATGGGTCGCCTATTATCGATAGAGATTCCTGAATGGTATTGGGAGCATGGAAATGTGAATTTTGGACCAATTTGCCAATGATATTGTAAGGTTATGACACCAATTAGATAATCAAAGATAGACTGAGAGATGGCGCTCGTTTTTTAGTTAGAAAGAATCGTGGTCAATGAATATACTAACAAAGTTGAATATTGATGTGGCTGCCTCAAGGCACGGGATGCCGCTATTCATAGTATTTTGCCGAAACAACGGTTTTATTTCCGGGTTTCGAGAGGGGATTCAGAGGGAATTGGTTACGAGAATAAATTTGAGTACTACCACATCATCACATACAATTGGTCAGGGTGAGTACACTATATAGTTAAATAAGTTAATGGTGCAAAATATGTGCAATTCTGTAATGCTAGTGTATTTTGAGAAATTATCAAATTTGGTATTAAACCATGGTTTAGTATGAAATGGTGTTTTTAAGTATAAGAGGGTGATATCCATATTAGTATCATTTGAAATAGAATGGTGTTTATTTTAGAATTGATAAAATAAGGAAGAAAGAAACATAAAGGAAGAGATATATAAAAGGGGTTGAGAGGAAAAAAAGGGAAAACACTTTCTTATTTCATCCTCTTCAAACAATTTTTCGGAATTTCGTCCAACACTGCACAACTTTCATCAGGCAAACGGATCGACAAGTAAACGTGGTCCGACTGAGCTGACATTTTACAGGTAGCTTTTTAAGTCATAGGTCTTAAATCTAAATGGTTGGATTTGGATTTGGAAGAGCTTAAGTATGAGTTTCGTATCATTTACAGTGACGTTTTTTTAGGTGCGAAAACAGGAAAAAGCTCCTTTTTGAGTCATGATTTCTTTGGATTTAGCTTTCGACTCCTTCATAGGATTTGTTCAAAGTATGGAAGGGATCAACATACTTAAAAATCAGAAGATTTGGTGAAGGTTTCATTGTATAATTGAAGGTATGTATTTGAATCAAGAAATTTAGTCATTTATGCAATATCTTTTGATTTTGGATTCAAGATTGGGAATTTCAGATTTATTTTGATATATATGTATGTATATAAGCCGAGATATGATTGAATGGTTCATAGGTATGTAAACCTTATGTGATACTTTAAGGTGAAAATTGTCTAAATGTTCAAAAAATGGTGAAACTAATGAGGTTACATGTTATTTTGATGAATTTAATACTAGAATCATCAGATATGTTGAAGTTTTTAAAGTTGTTTATAGATACTTTTATTAGTCTATTGAATCAAATTAGTAATAGACTTCTATTGTGAGATTGTTTTATAGGTCGAGGACCTAAGCATTAGAAGTTGGTAAAGTGGTCGAATCATCATCCGCCCACGAGGTGAGTTCAAGTAGATTTTAAATGGATACACGTCAAACCTATGTATTTTAACATAATCGATTTATGTTGCTTGTGTTCAAATGCATGATGTGGGAAAAATGAAGGATTTAAATTGCAATACAAAATGCGGTTATTATATGTTTTTATGGAAAGTAAATTTGAATATGAAATTAGTATGCTTAATGATCATAATGATCTTTGTGAAATATACTTTGATATGTTGGAAACGTGATGTTTACTAAAGCATGCTCGAGTAATTATAATAAACGTATGTGATATGTTGGGTTTTAATGTATTTCGATAAACATACTTGGGATGTGGGACGTTGACAGTTAGATGTCTAAAAGTCATTGGTTGATAAAAGATATGTTGGATTGTATTGATACATATTGATAAAATACATATGACGTGGGACGTTCACTAAAAATGGTCTAAAGACGGAGGGGCTGGGGAACCCAGTTAGGCGGCTATTAGGCATGTGGCCCGGGGGGTCAAATACATACATAGACCTGGGAGGTCATATTTATGTATGTATAAAGACCTGGGATGTTATACTTATGTACGTACACAAACCTGAGAGGTTATATTTATGTACGTGCACGGACCTGGGCGGTCCTATGATATGTCTAAGTTAGCCAACGGTGATGATGAACTGTTTTATGCTCCTTCATCGATCGATTATGGTAGGACTCCCTTACCTAGAGGTGAATAAGGGGATTAATGAGGATATAATTGGTATACGGAATAATATGGGTTGAATATAGCATGAAGGAGTGTTGCTAAGGGAGACATGAACCTGATGTTTAACCTTAGGAATGTTATTAGTGGAGTAGGCATATATTTATGTGTGAAATTGATAATTATGCAGGTTTGGTTATTTTTCACATATATAACATGGGTAAGCGCATTGCTTTATTGATTTTTCGGTGGAAAGAAATATAATGATTTGCATATTAACCGGGTTTATAAATTATGCATTGTCTTGGAAATATAAATGAGTATATGAATCAATTATATTTTGATTGAATGGTTTATGATGAAAATTCTTGATCTCACCAGGCACGAAGCTTGACTTGTTTTATTTGTTGACATGTATCCCGGATAAAAATCAAATGGTAGTGCTAGAGTTTGTAAAGACTAGCAGGTAAGATTGTGGGTTGATAACGACTATTTGACTACTAACGACTGTTCAATCTTTATGTATATTTGTAAGTATTAGTTAGTGTATGGGGGTGTAAATACCGCCTTCAGTATGAGATTTGTGTAATTTGTTCATTCATTTGTATAATTCACAGGGTATTACATACCCCGAAAATAGGGTGTTATAATCTCGCTTATGAATATGTAATTTGAGAATCTGGGTAGACATATATAATATCCGTGTTCCGTTAAACTGTCCAAATCGTGCATAATGTGTTTGTACCTTTTGCTTACCCGACTTGTACCTTGGACTAAATTGTAAGTTAATATTATACAAGGGGTCATACACGTACAAAGCGGAACTTAACCTAAATTGTTAAGTTTATGCCTACTAGGGCATAAAGTTGATGGTTTAGACTTGAATGGTTAAAACCGCCAAATGCCTAAACTCTAAATAAATATAAAAGGAGAAAATATGGAGAATTAGATAAATTGTATTAATCATCATCTTCTTCTCTCTGCATATGACCGACTTATGCAACTACACCTTCAAAGTTCTTATTCTTTAAAATTCTCTCAAATTACCAAGAGAATCAAATAACTAATTACAAATTTGGAATCATCTCTTCAAATCCTTCTTAGAGATATAATTTTCTTTCATTTTTATTATGTTTAAGTATGTTAGGATTATTATGGTTATCTTGCATTTATGTTATGTTTAAGCTCTGAGTTAGTATTGCTAAGTTGTGCAAGTATATAGATGTAGAAGCTTAGAATGGTGTTAGAAATTAAAGTATGAAGAAGAGATGTCTACAAAAGCCAACACACTCTTTCTTGTTATAACTAATTGTTGTTAGAGGCTCCCTTTTAGACACATGGCACTTTGTAATTGGCTAGCTTTTTGACTTTCTGTTTTTGTATCTGTATAAATAGCATTGTATTGTGTTTGTAAAAAGAAAAAGTCGATTAATACATTTATATTTTGAAGAATACTGTGCGTAATTCATTTCATAATCTTTGTTCTTCATTCTGTTTACTGTTCTATTGACTCAAATTGTTAATTGATCTGTTTCCGCATGTCACTTTGATTCAATACTCTCAATTAACAATCGGTTTATAGGAATCTGGAACCAACAATTGGTATCAGAGCCTTCTAATCAATCTATTGATTATTAGATCTCTTCCATTGAAGAAATTCCTTTCGATCGAACAGTATTTTCTCAGATTCAAAATTTGCTTATTAATCTACTCTGTTTTACGAGACTTTGTTAAATCGTTAACAATCTTCTCTTAAATTGAGTCATTCATTTTGTAATCTGAAGAAACAGTGATATAATCGACCTGTTCTTCTTTCAAATTGAGATTTAATTGTTCTAAATTTCTTTCAAATCTTCAAATTTTCTCTTCTATCCTACTCAAATGGCAAATTCGAGCCTGAATGCTGTTTATACGTCTGGGTCCCTGACTAAACCTCCAACTCTTGTACGTGATGAATACCCACAATGGAAGATTCGAATGGTTAACTTCTATGAGGGATTGGATGCTGAGTTATATCCAATTATTCAAAACGGTCCGTTTGTTCCCACCACTACTATTCCCAGAATTCCAGCCACTGCAAATACAGATGAGGTACCAGCAAGACTGGTTCAGAAGTCAAGGAATAACTAGACTGATGAAGAAAAGGCGAAGGTGGAATTAGCTAAGAAAGCTAAGTCTCTGTTGATAATGGCCATTCCAAATGAGATTTTTCAATCTCTGGACTCATGTGACACAGCAAAAGATTTATGGGATCAACTGGAGAATCTCTTAGAAGGTGGTGCGAAAATGAAAAAGAACAGAAGAGCCCAAGCTCTAAATGAATATAATAGTTTTCAAGCGCTGACTGATGAATCTCTGGAACAAACATTTCATCGATTCAACAATCTGATTAATCTCTGCAAGAGATGTGACATTGTTAGATCAAAGGAAGACAACAATGTTCTATTTCTCAAAAGGTTAAACCCTGAATGGTCAAATCTATCCATGTCATTACAAGCCAATCAGGACCTTGAACAATGGTCGCTGCATGATGTATTCGGCACACTGCAAGCTCATGAAAAAGAAGTTGTTCAGAAAAGAACAAACATCGGAGGTCCTCTGGATTTGATCTCAGAAACAAAAGGAATCAGAAGACGAAGTGATGACAGGAAGAAATTGAAGGCCTTCATATCAGAGACTGCTCCAGAAGATGACTCTGAGTCAGATGATGAAATTAAAGCGTTTGCTGACTCTCTGGCTTTAATAACCAAGCAATTTACTAATCGTTTTGGAAATAAGTCTTTGAAAGGAAATAAACGATTTGATCGTCCCTATGTTCCTAAACAAGAAGTGTAGAGAGTAGAGAAAACAGAAGAAGAGAAGAAAGAAGAAGAATTAAAAAGGAAGAAAGATGTCTGCTACAGATGTTGCAAGCCCGGACATTACTCGAGAGATTGCAGAGGAGCTCTGGAAAAGGATAAGACTTATTACAAAAACATATATAAGTACAATGTCACTGAAAGAGCACACTTTGCAGAAAAAGAAAACTGGGTGCAAGACGAATCTAGCGGTGATGAAGCCATGTTCTGTGGAATGGCAAACACAAACGAATCAGAGGATCAACCCTCTGAGTCACCGGTTAGTAATTTCTCTGGATCATCTGAGCTTGAACAAACGATTGTGATGTTATCAAACAATTTTGAGGAACTAAAACTGAAACTCACAATCGAAAAGAAATTACGAAAAAGTACTGAAAAAACTCTTTCTACAATCAAAAGGGAAAGAGATATTTTCAAAAGAGAAATAGATTTACTTACGAAGAAAAACTCGAATTAAATACTGCAAAGGAAACGATTTCAATGAGTTTAAAATTTTCTGAAGAAAAACTTAAAAAGGAAATTTTGAATCTCAATAAACTTCTGGAAGGAAAAGAGAAAGAAATCAGAGACAAAGAGAGTGATAGACTCAACTCTGTAGCACTTAAAAACTATTTTCAGAAAGAGAGAGAATTTTTACACGTTGAACTTCAACAGAAAAAGCTACAGATTATAACATATCCGGGATGCACAAGGTTCCTGACAAAATTAACACACAAGTAGGAAGATCTGGACTTGGTTTCCAGGACCTAGATCCCTACACGTGTAAGAAAAGGTCAGATCTGAAATCTGTTTTTTGTGTGGGACAAATACAGAAGCCAAAGTTTCCAATTTTGTATGAAAAATCTATTTTTAAAAAATCTAGATATGAAAATCATCATACAAAAAGCAAACTTAAATTCGAAAATATTGAATATTGTTGTAAAACAAATGTTGATCTAAATAAAGTTCAGAAGAAAGATGATATTTTCAATTTTGGTTCAAATAAACATACAATTTTGAATCCAGAGGCAGATATTTTTGTTCCAAGTCAGGCAGAGGAAGATCTACGACTTATGTTTGAAAACGATATTCTCTCTAATCTGGATAAGTGTTTTAGAAATGAAACTCTTTGTGAGAATCATCCAGAGATCTCTCCCTGTTCATTTGAAGATTTACATCTTTCTGAAACTCAAGAAAGTTTGGCTGAGATTACGTATCCATGGGAGAATGACAATAATGATGAAGAATTTTTTGATAACTCTGAAAATTACCTTTCAAATTTAGAAATAAATTCTTTTAAATCATCAAAAGTTATCACAAATAATTCAGAAATTATTGATAAAAAGGATGATTATTTGTATACTGATAAATCTCAAGAAATCAGAGCTTCTGATAGAGATTGTGCTAAACTTTCAAGTGGTATACCTAGTCTTCCTGTTTCTGTTCCAGAACCGAGAAATTCAGTATCTATACATCCAGACTTCTTAGATATGTGTCTCAAAGCCAAAACATGTCTTGAACTTGAGAAAGAGGCAGAACTCAAAAACAAAGTGCAAAATCAAAAGATTTTAAACTCTACTCTTCCGAAGTTTACTAATATTCAAAAAGGCAAATGGAAATCCTCTAATTCTTATGTTCCTTTTTCAGTAAATAACAGAGCTTCTGCAAAAGTAGATCAGAGAAAGAACACAGAGAAGAAAAAGCCAGAACTAAAACAAAAGTCTAGTCTAGATAGGTTCTCTAGAACAACTGATACTAGAAAAGACTTTAGAAAGAATAATTGTAATTACCATTCTCGTAATGAAAATTCATTCAATCTTCTATGTTTCAGTCTTCTGAATGTTTTTCACTGTTCTTAAAGTTAAAACAACTTTTCTCGCAAACCTCTGATCATTCCAATTCACAGTATGTTTGTCACAAAAAGAATAAAACTCAAAAAAATCAAAAACCAAAAATAAAGTCTTTATCTTCTGTTAAATCAAAAAACGAGCATACTCCAAAAGCTAACATAAAAGGACCCATTATGCGATGGGTACCTAAGAAATTCTAATTTTTGATTGCAGAAACAGCGTGTGCATATCTGGTATCTTGACTCTGGATGCTCGAGGCACATGACTGGATCCCAAAATTTACTATCCCAATTTAAGGACAAATCAGGTGGAGTAGTAACTTTTGGTGATAATGGTAAGGGTCAAATAAAAGGCTACGGTACTCTACAAGAAGGTAATATCACCTTATCAAAGGTAGCTCATGTTTCTGGCTTGAAACATAACCTCCTCAGTGTAAGTCAACTTTGTGATTCTAAAATACTAGTAGTATTTGATGAAAAACATTGTTATTTATTCTCTAAGGCGAGGTGAAGAACTTTGGAGAGCGAACGGAAAGGTAACTTGTATATGATGAATTTTACCTCTAAGGATGGTAAGGAAACTTTATGTCTCATCTCCAAAAAGAGTGAAGTTGCGTGGCTCTGGCATCATAAAATGTCTCACTTAAATTTTAATAATCTTGAGATGCTTGTTAAAAACAAACCGGTATCTGGACTTCCGGATATTCATTTTCAAAAAGATCACCTCTCGCCCCCGCATGTGAAATGGGCAAAATTAAACGAGCATCTCATAAAACAAAAAGTGATCATTCTTGTACTAGACCTCCGCAATTATTACATGTGGATCTCTCGTGGTCCAATTGCAATTCGTAGTCTATACGGTAAAAAGTATATTACGGTACTAATTGATGAATTTTCCGGATATACTTGGCTTGCTTTCGTTCGTCAAAAGTCGAAGTCCCGGTGGTACTACAAAATATGATGACCGAATTCAAGTTCTTCTACATCAGAAGATTCAGCAGCTTCGAAGTGATAATGGTACAGAATTCAAGAACGCCAAGCTTGAATCGTATCTTGTTGAACAAGGAATTACTCAAAACTTCTCTGCTGTTCGCACTCCACAACAAAACGGTGTAGTTGAACGTCGCAACGAACCTTGGTTGAAGCGACGAACGATGCTCGCAGCTTCTGGTCTCCCAATTCACTTCTGGGCCGAAGCTGTTGCTACTGCTTGTTTCACTCAAAACGTTCAATTATTGTCAAGAGGCATCTCAAAACCTCTTATGAGCTGATTAATAAAAGAAAACCATCTGTAAAAAAAATTTCATATCTTTGCTGCAGATGTTTTATCTTAAACGACAGAGATAATCTTGGCAAATTTGATCCGAAGTCCGATGAAGCTAAATTTTTAGGCTACTCGTTAAATTCAAGAGCTTTCCGAGTTTTTAACTTACGAACAAAAACTGTTATGGAAAGCATCAACATTGACTTCGATGATAACACCCAACTAACTTCTGAACACTCTACTTCAGAACTCAAGCTTAATACTGTTACTTCTGACTATCTTTCAGGTTCCAGAGAATCCGAGATTGATGCTATTTTTCAAGATTTTCTGGGCGACGAAGTTGTGTCAGAAGCAATGTCACCTCCACATTTGCCGATACCAGATATTCTCCAAGCCTCAGGCATTACTCTCTCTGGTCCTGCTTCTTCTGTTTCATCTGTCACGACTATTTGTCCAGAAGTTCCCACTACTACATCTGCCAGTCAAGAAGCTACTTCTGTTCCATCATCTGAGGGGGAGACACAAGGACAGGTGACAGAACAGATACCAGAAGGACATACAGAAGAAAATAAAGACGATTTTGTGTTTCCAGATGAAATCATTTCGTCAAATGAAACAACCCATTCAATTTCTCAACCCAGAATGACGAAATGGACTAAATCTCACACACCGCATCTTATAATTGGTAGTCCTTCTAAGGGGTCGAACACGATGCCATCGCAAATGAAGTATTCTTTGTTATATTTCTTAGTATGATCGAACCTAAACGTGTACATGAAGCCTTAGTTGAACCAAGCTGGGTGGATGCTATGCAGGAAGAACTACTTCAATTCGAAAGAAATAAAGTTTGGCGTCTTGTTCCTTTACCAAAAGGCAAAGTTGCTATTGGAACAAAATGGGTATTTAGGAACAAAAAGGATGAAGATGGAATTGTTGTCAGAAATAAAGCTCGTTTGGTGGCTAAAGGTTACTGTCAAGAGGAAGGTATCGATTATGATGAAACATTTGCTCCTGTTGCAAGACTAGAAGCAATAAGATTATTCTTGGCTTTCTCTGCATACAAAAACTTCAAAGTCTACCAAATGGATGTTAAATGTGCATTTCTTAATGGATGTCTAAAAGAAGAAGTGTATGTTGAACAACCTGATGGTTTCAAAGATGCAAGATATCCATAATATGTTTATCTTCTTGACAAAGCTTTGTATGGTCTAAAGCAAGCCCCAAGAGCCCGGTATGAACGACTATCGACATTTCGATCAAAGAAAGGATATGAAAAAGGTAAAATCGATACAACTCGTTCATCAAAAGAGGCAAAGGTATGTTAACTATAGTTCAAATTTACGTGGATGACATAATATTTGGTTCTACTCATCAAACAGAAGTTGATTTGTTTTCTAAGTTGATGGAAACTGAATTTGAAATGAGTATGATGGGAGAATTAACTTTCTTCCTAGGACTTCAAGTTAAACAAAGCACCTGGTATCTTTATAAATCGTGCAAAATATGTTTCTGACATACTTAAAAAGTTTCATCTTCAAAACTCATCATCCATGAAAACACCTATCTCTCCTGGTATGAAATTAGGACCTGACTCCTCTGGTAAATCTGTTGATATTACCAGCTACAGAGGAATGATTGGTTCTCTTTTATATTTAACAGCAAGTAGACCTGCTATTATGTTTGCCACTTGTCTTTGTGCTCGTTATCAAGCCAATCCTAAAGAGTCTCATTTGGGCTGTAAAAAGAATTTTTAGGTACTTAAAAGGTTCACCATCGTTGGGCCTTTGGTATCCTAAAAATTCTGGATTTGATTTAATGGCGTATACAGATTCTGATCATGCAGGTTGTAAGCTTGACAGAAAAAGTACATCAGGTAGTCACAACTTCGGGAAATCGACTTATAAGTTGGACATCCAAGAAACAAAGCTGCGTATCCACATCTACGGCGAGGCGAATATGTTGCCTTTGCTAGTTGTTGTTCACAAGTTATTTGGATGAACACCCAACTCAGAGATTATGGTCTGATATACGATAAGATTCCCATCCTATGTGATTCTAAAAGTGCTATCGCCATTACAGAAAATCCAGTTCAGCATTCCAAAACAAAGCATATCGATGTCAGGTATCATTTCATCAAGGATCATGTTGAAAAGGGTACAATCGAAATGTATTTTGTTTCTACTGATTATCAACTTGCTGATATTTTCACAAAAGCTCTTGATGAGAGTCGTTTTAACTTCTTAATTAGCAAGTTGGGAATGCTTAATATGTAACAATGATTTCTTCAGAAGCATCCAGAAACCTCTGAACTATTCTGACGATACTTCAGAAGTCATCAGAAGTCTCTGACGCTGTCTGAACTCTTCAGAACACTTCAGAAGCCTCTGAATTACTCTGATTTTCTGTTTCTTAATAATATTTTTCTTTCAAGATAAATCATAAAGTACAGATTGAGAAACAAGGTAAAGAAGCTACTACAGGGGGAGTTTACCATTCAAGGGGGAGTTCACCATTCAAGGGGGAGTTTACCATTCAAGAGGGAGTTTACCATTCAAGGGGGAGTTTCACAATGCAGAAGATATTCGTCTAAGTCTAACTCTGGTTAGTACTTCGATTTACTATTTCACTTAAATTTTATTTGAATCTATCTGCTCTGAGTTTCTCTTGCCGCCAAGGTCTCTTAGACTTTTGATTCATTTCAAATTTTTTTTAAAATATAAATCAAGTCGACATGTTCTTCAACTAAATTTTCTATAAATTGATATTTCTTATAATTTCCATTAAATATATAAATTCAATCAACTCTTGCCTCCAAGGTTGTTTAAATCTATATGTTTAATGCAAATTCTTCTTTATTATTCTTTTATAGAAACTAAACTCTCATGTGATTTTTGTTTTCACTTGACTGATTTTTAAACTTAAATAAATAAAATTAAGATTAAAATCTGTGTTTATTCAATTAATTCAAAATTAATTGATTAATTAAACAAATTTTTTTTATTACTTTTGTTTATTTCTGCTTTTAAGAAAAATAGCATCTGCTACTAAATCATCATCATACATGTGTCTCGTCGTACACGTGTCCCCAATCGAAACACTGCATGTGTATACCCGCGTGCTTACATCAGCTCAAATGAACCGTTTTTTGTTTTTCCCCAAACTTAATAACCCCTTCCCATTCTACAGTTTCTCTCTCACATAAAACCCCCAATTTCAACCTTCATCTTCTTCCTCGCAGAAATTCCCTAAATCAGTGTTCCTTCTCATTGCAAAGACAAAGTGTTCTACTGTCAAGCATTTAAAATTTCAAAATGGCTTCCAACTGTGCCCGTCCTTCCAACAATGATGAAGAAAGAATCATCGATTCCACTGCTGATAGTACTCCCATTGTGAAACTGCCATTGAAGGCGAACAATGTGCAGGTACTGCTCAACCCTAACACTTATCAACCGGAATTTCGCATCATGATCGAGTTTCTACAACAACACCAGTTGAATCGAGCCCTAACCCTAACCAACCCAAACATCCCTGAAATCTATGTCCAAGAACTGTGGCAAACAATGATCATCAACACTGATGAAACACTCGCCGGTTCTATCACCCATCCTGAACAAGTGGAAATTGTTGTTCAAATCCCCATCACCAAAAGAAAACTTGCCAAATATTTCCATCTTCCCCTTTCAGTGATCGAAGTGGATGGGCAAACCATTCCCAATCCTGCCCTAGAAGAAAACCCTTCCACAGAAGCCCTCCTAGCCTTCATCAATCTTCTGGGTTAAAATGAACCTCTTACAAGGCTGTCCGAATTCAAGAGGAAGAAGTTGCCCCCAATGTGGAATCTACTCGTCTCCATTCTCAACAAGAGCCTAACCTGCAAAATAGGTTCTCTGGATCAGGCTAGCCGCAACATTCTGACTATACTGTATGGGATGTTCTTCAATCGACCCTTGGACTATGCAAGTCTCATCTTCCAAGAGATTAAAGCAGCTGTGCACACTAAGGTGATCCATCAGAGTCAGGGAAAGCCACTACCAGCACTCATGTTCCCAAGATTTCTATCTCTCATCACTCATCCTGCAATTGGGGCAATCGAAGCTCCCCTGATTCAGCCATTCTGCAAAATTGCGTCAATGAGCTCCCATCGATCAACCATCGACAGCATCGGCTACTCTTCACCCAGAGAATTATCCAGGTACATGCTAAACCTAATCCCATCTAGCTCTTCTAATCTCCAAATCTATAGAAGCTCTATGGTTTTCTCGTAACGAGAGAATTCCTACCCCAGAGCACTTAGAGCCAGGTGTAGGTGGTCAGGGGTCTGGTGAGCATGAGCTTGAAAAAACTAGGAGTGAACATCCGAGTGCTTCTACCCATGCCGACCTTCTATTAAATGAAGGTACAGAAGATGTCCTCAGAGACACATATGAGTGTTCCTCTCCTATTCCCCAAAGGGCACCCACAACTTCTGAGGTTGACGTCACCACGTCTCCACTCATTGACTTAGAACAGCCCAGTTCAAACCACCCAGAAACCAGCCGTTCAGAGGATACTTCTTCTTCTTCTGAATCAAATTCATCCGGGGAAAGCACCTCCACTTCATCATCCTCCCAAAAGGATGATGATGATAATATAAGAGTTCATTCGCCCCAGAACTCGCCACTTCCTTCACCACATGTTCATGTCTCCGTGACTGACATACCAATACGCACAGAGGATGAGTCCACATCCTCTCCTAGGATAGATGCTAATGAATTCCCATCAGAGGGGTTACAGCCTAGGAATGCACCTCTTACCGGAGTGTTTACACTTCATCAAGGTAAGCATACTGTCTTCAGCACCTCATCCTCTGATGATGAGGATAATGTTGAAACGATCGAACAACCGAAGAGGAGCTCGTGAATAACGACCCTCAAGGATCGGGTTGGAAGTCCTTCTACACTCAACGTCAAAACAGGTGTAGAAGGCCCCTCTGAACGCGAGGGTAAAGGGGCTCCATGTGTTGGAGATGCACCGGTTACATCTTCTGATTTCGTCACAAATGCAGCGTTCTTGGCATTTGCTGATCAAATTCAGAGATCCGTGGAAGATCTAAAATTATCCGTAACAACTAATAATTCTCTTCTTCTGAGCCTTCAATTTAAAATTGAAAGTCAGAACTATCTCTTAACAGATCTTCAGCGCCAAATGAGTACATCTCAAGAAGATCAGAAGGCCTATTTTGCTGAACAATTTTTGCTCTTGAACAATGGTCTTCAAGCAAATACAGAGGCAATCTCTCAACTTCCTGACTCTCTACGTGCCTCTGTAGACTACAGCACTCTGGTGGCCGATATACAGAAGCTTGTCAAGACCATCATTACTTCTGATGATCCCTCTGGGTCTACGCTCGTCAAGAAATCTGACCTCGCCTCTTTCCAGAAGATTATTCTTAAGCGAATGTCTACCATCGCTTCAAAGTACTCTTCCAAGCCCTCCACATCCTCAACAGACCAGAAACTTGCTGCAATAGAATCTACTCTATCTCAACTTGTGCCTCTGGTTTCTTCTATTGCTGAGGCGTTTAATGCCAAGAAGAAAGCCAAGGAAGAAAGGGCTTGCAAAAAGGCAGAGCTGAAAAGAAAACGTTCTGAGGATCAGGATCCTGATTCTCAGAAGGGGGAGAAAGGTCCTGAGCCTAAGCAAGCAAAACAAACACCACCAGAACCAAACACGACCACTGCTGACTCTTCACCTCCAAAACCATCACAACAACCTTCTTCTTCAAAACAAGTGCCACTCACTCCAACACCTCTGGCTATGCATTCTGGGCCTCTACCCAGAGATCCAGAGCTAGCTAAGTTCATTCTGGATCTTATGGGAAAAAGCAGAATCCCGAGCTCTCCTACCGAAAGGGTCGAAATAGTCAGAGCTCACGAAGAACGAGAACGAGCTAAAGCTGCAAAGGAAAGAGCTAAAAGGGCCAGAGAGGAGGATGAGGAAGTGTTCAGAGCTGAAAAAGAGAAAGAAGAAGAGATAATACGCCAGAGGCTAATAGTTGAAGAACAAATAGAGATAGAGAGGGCTGAAAGAGAGAATCTGGAAAGAGAGAAGGCTAGACTTAAAGAAGAACTACGAGAGACGAATTCAAGTGAAGAAAGAGCAAGAGTCGGAAGCGAGAGGCCGCTCAGAAGCAGAAAGAGATCAGAAGAGGAGAATTTGAAGAAAAATTAAATAAAGTTGGAAACATTGTTGGAAACATTGAACTTCCAACACTTGAAGTTGAGAAAAGGCACATGTATGCTCCAACAGATCAGAAGATTTATCTCATGATGCCTAACTTCGCCAACCAATACAATGTAAGCAATGAAGTTAAAGATAACTTCATGGCTCATAAACAAGACGAAAGACGGTTTTCACTATCGCTCCAATTACAAAGATCACGGCCATGAAACATAAGCGCTTCAAGATACACCCATTTGGTACACAATCTACGAGATAGTCGGATCAAACAACAAGAGTTATTACATATGTGATAATGATCTGTTGTCCATCCATCCACCGATCTCATTTTTCCGGAAGAATTTATGAAGACTCGGCTTTTCTCGAACGCAAAGATCCACAAGACCATGTTGCCTACACTAGAATTATTCTATGTATGAAATCATACATTAGATACAAAAGGCGTGTCGATTTCCGGATTGGCTTAAATTTCAAAATGGATAATCCGGCTATCTCTCGCACCAAATGAGGAACTTGAAGGGATAAGCAAATTCGAGTGGGTAGACTCGCATCGAACCGTAAGAGGGAATCATCTTCAAAAGACCAAATGGAAAGAGCTTCTTTCGCATCAAAGAAGCTCACAAATACTCTTCTGAGGTAGTCTACATCATCAAGTGCTATGCTGGCTTAGACACGACAAATCCAGAAGTTGCAAAGAAAGTAGAGAAAAGACTGGATGGACTTCAGAAGAACAGAGAGCTTATCAATAATATTTCTAGTATCATTGCTGCTGTGGATCCTCTCTGAAGAAAGTTTTCTTTTCTCTGACTTCATACTTAGGGGGAGAATGTTAGAAATTAAAGTATGAAGAAAAGATGTCTACAAAAGCCAACACACTCTTTCTTGTTATAACTAATTGTTGTTAGAGGCTCCCTTTTAGACACATGGCACTTTGTAATTGGCTAGCTTTTTGACTTTCTGTTTTTGTATCTGTATAAATAGCATTGTATTGTGTTTGTAAAAAGAAAAAGTCGATTAATACATTTATATTTTGAAGAATACTGTGCGTAATTCATTTCATAATCTTTGTTCTTCATTCTGTTTACTGTTCTATTGATTCAAATTGTTAATTGATCTGCTTCCGCATGTCACTTTGATTCAATACTCTCAATTAACAATCGGTTTATAGGAATCTGGAACCAACAAATGGTTAAAATTGGAGAAGTTATAAAAAGGGTTAAATTATGTTTTTAATAAAGGTTAATCATGGGTTCAATATGATTATGCATGCTAAGTGTTTGGTTTTATGTCTAAAAGGAGCAAAATGGTGTGATTAAGCTTAAGGTCTTAACCATTAAGCTCCTTTGTAGTTTTTAGTATGTTAGGTATGTTTTGGAGCTTTTGAATGTTGCAAATTATGAGGTTTTAATCATTAAAGTGAATTGGTGAAAAATGTGGAAATTGGTAATTTGGACAGACCCAAGTCCAGTACTTTGGCGATGCATAACTCTCAAACCGCATGTCCAAATAAGCTCATATTTTCCAGATTTAAAGGTCTTGCTATAGACTACAACTGTTATGAAGAGTCGAGAACCCAATTGCGACTCTAAGTGGCTCAAAACAGTCGGTTTACAGGGCTGTTTGGACTGTTTGTGTACATACGGCTTAATAGTTGTTGTTTTGGTTAAGCCGTATTTCATAGATGGAGCATCCAAATGGGTTGATTCCAAATCCATTAGACTCATAAGAGTTCATTCTACAACTTTTGTTAAGATTGTAAAACCTGGATGGACATCTAGATTGGGTGGAAATGGTCAACAAGTAGGGGGCGGAAAGGCATCGGAAAGGAACCTTATAAGGCTGAAAATTATGTTTAAGTTTTTGATGTGTATAGGGCTGTCTTTCTAAAGTATAAGTTGTTTAGGGTTGTTAAGACTTACGTAATTTGATTAAGAACATGTATTTTATGGTTTTTATGTTTTGCAAATAATGACCCGTTTATGTATTCGTTAGGCACACGGGCGAGGCAAAATTGATCGTGAATATTTATAATCGTGTGTTAATTGTCGAAATTGATCAAGATACGGATATCATACTTTACTTGACACGGGGATAGCCATTTGTAAAAGGCTTCCTAATCCGAATACGTTGATTCCAAATTTTCTTTATGTTTGTTGATATTATGGAACTTTGGTTTCTTTCGAAATATGACTTGCATTCGTATTTGGAATATTGATCATTTGACTTGTTAAATACTATATATTGTGAACTTCTACTATAGACTCAATATTGGGAGCACCGGTATTGAGATGCTTCCATGGTGGCTAAAACTATCATGGCGTCCTCAATGGTATATTGACTTGACTTGGTACCGGTCAATTAGAGGGCGTATGGATCGATCCTAGGAACTTTATTGGATAATAATTATGGTTGTGGTTAAATCCATGGAGAGGATTGCTAGTGTTGTGCTCACACCCCTTTCCTCACTGACGCCCGAATGGACTGATCATCCTTTGGGAACAACGTATCCTCGTGATATGGTTTGGTCTTCGGACCTTTGATATGCCTTCAGGCTATTGTTGTCTAACTTTCTTTGTTACTTAACGTTATGAATTCCCTTTTGAAATTGTTATCTCATTTTAATTAATGAATTACTATTATCCGTTCAGTGAGCGTTAAGCTCAACCGAGTTTTCTTTTCCTCGGCAGGTACTTGACTTAGCAGGGATTTTGGGATGAGGGATACGGAGATGACATGACTGAAGATTAACCATGATCTACTTTTGTTAAACTTTTAAGGGGTAATGTAAACTTTATATACTTGTATTTTGGGGGCCGTATTATGTTACTCGTTATCTCCGGTTATGGTTATGTAACTATTATGTTAGTTGCTCTGCCTTAGTCAGCTATTGTTTATAATTGTCCTAAAACCAATTGTGGCATTTTCCGTCCTTGAAACACGCGTGACGGGGGTGTTACAAGTTTTGGTATCAGAGCTATAGGTTATGATTCTGTAATACAAAGTAAGTTTGATCTGTGAAGAATGGGTAGAACTAAGATATGATTATCTTAGATCTTTTATATGTTAATTATTTGTAATCTTGTATGCTTCGTTTCTTATTGAATCTAACCGAGCAAATGGTTTCCATGTTGTTTGTGTTAGTTCTAAATGCCGCCAAGAAGAATACCGGCAATAACAGGTGGACCCGGAAGAAATCAAACAGGGTCTGAAAATGAAGCAAATGTTCCGCCAACAACTCAAATTGATCCTAATTTGATGGAAGCTGTGTACCAAACAGTTAATGGGATGTTACCGGGGATTATAGCTCAGACGGTGGAAGCATTACATCAGACTGGGAAAAACCCGACTCCCAATGCCGGTAATTATGGCCAGAAAGAAGGGATCAGGAAACTAACACCGGTAATCAACTAGCTGATATCCACCAATGGTTAGAGAGATTTCACAAACAAAAGCCTCGTACTTTTATTTCAGCGACCACTCTGGTTGAAGCCGAAGATTGGATATCACATCTTGAAAAGATATTTCGAGTCTTGGGTTGTTTTGATAGAATACGAGTGGAGTTGGCTACTTATAAACTTGAAGGTGATGCGAATCGTTGGTGGCAATCTTGGAAACAATCTTACGGAGGGGAGATAGTTGTTGAAAGTTTAACATGGTCGGGGTTCAAAGATGTTTTCTATCAGCAATACTTTACTGCAGCCGACAAAGAGGCGTATGTCCAAGAGTATTCCAATCTGAGACAAAAAGAAGATGAATCCATATCCGAATATGTAGCCAGATTTCTACGATTGGCTAGTTTTGCAGGTGTTATGGCGGGTACGATGGAAAACCAAGTTAGCAAGTTCAAGTGGACCCTCAATAGCAAATTCAGACCTGAACTTATCAATCAACACTTTACAAGCGTTGCTCAAGTTGCTGATGCTGCAAGAAACATTGAAAGGGAGCGACTAGATTCTATACTTTTCCGAGGTGATAGTGGTACTAAACGGAACAGAGATGTGTTTCAAGGGAGTTCTATTGGGCGAGGATCCAGTCGTACAGTTCAGTCTAAACAAGCGAGTTACAAACCACCAGTTTCATGTCAGGGAACTTCTAACAAAAGTTTTTCTAAGGCAACTTCTCATATACGGTGCAAAGATTGTGGTTTTAGACATCGCCCTGGTCCATGATCTCAAATGACCGGTGCCTGTTTTAAGTGCGGTCAACGAGGTCATTTTCAACGTGATTGTAACAAAGAGAAGCAATCTACTGCTGGTGGTCGAGTGTTTAGCCTATCTGCTGACAAATCTACTGCGGGTATGGTTTCTGGTACTCTTTCTATTGACAGTAGAGATGTATATGCTTATTTGATACAGGTGTTGCTCACTCGATTGTTTCTGAAAGTTTTGAAAATAATCTTAAATTATATGAACAATCCATCGAGTTTCCGTTACATATTACTACTCCTATGGGTAATTCAGTGTGCATACTTGCTGAATTTCTAAACTGTCCTTTATTCATTGGCGATCGAATTTGGGAGGTTACTTTACTTCCGATGAAAATGAATCACTTCGATGTCATCCTTGGAATGGATTGGTTGTCTAAACATCGAGTGACCATCGATTGCAAATCCAAACAAATCATCTTCGGTGACGTCAATGAACCCGAATATGTATTCCAAGGTGTTTCACCTGAGAAAGGGACCCGGGTTATCTCGTCATTGAAAGTTAAGGCGATGATCTGGCAAAGATGTGAGGGATTCCTAGCTGCACTAAAAGATCCAGGAGAGGTAAGCCTTAAACTTGAAAATATTCCTGTTGTTAATCAGTTTCAGGATGTTTTTCTGGATGAACTTCCCGGAGTTCCTCCAAAAAGGGAAGTTGAATTTACAATTGATCTTGTTCCGGGGGCTGCCTCAATCTCAAACGCTCCGTATCGTATGGCTCCAACCGAGATGAAAGAACTTAAGGAGCAACTTGAAGACCTTTCTAATCGGGGTTTTATTCGACCCAGTGTATCTCCATGGGGTGCACCGGTTTTATTCGTTAAAAAGAAAGACGAATCGATGCGGTTGTGTATTGACTATCGTGAGCTAAACCGGGTCACGGTGCATAATAAATACCCTTTACCCCGTATTGACGATCTCTTCGATCAACTCCAGGGAGCGAAGTATTTTTCTAAGATCGACTTAAGATCTGGGTATCATCAACTCCGGATCAGAGATCAAGACATTCCTAAGACTGCATTCCGTACTCGGTATGGTCATTACGAGTTTATTGTTATGCCATTCGGTCTTACTAATGCTCCAGCGGTCTTTATGGATCTTATGAACCGAGCTTTCAAAGATTATTTGGATGACTTTATCATCGTTTTTATTGACGATATGCTCATATATTCAAAGTCGAAGAAAGATCACGAAGCTCACTTGCGTATTACTTTAGAAACTCTCCGAAATAAGAAGTTATACGCAAAGTTTTCTAAATGTGAGTTTTGGTTGGAACAAGTGGCATTTCTAGGTCACATTATCTCTGCTGAAGGCATTAAAGTCGATCCTTCAAAGGTTGAAGCCATCACTAATTGGACAAAACCTACAAATGTCTCTGAAGTCCAAAGTTTCTTAGGCTTGGCAAGTTACTACCGAAGGTTTGTCGAAAACTTTTCCCGAATCGCGCTCCCTATGACTAAACTTCTTCGAAAAGGGGTTAAATTTTTTTGGGGTACAGAACAAGAAAAGAGTTTTGAAGAACTGAGAAAGAGATTGACTACAGCGCCCATTCTTACATTGCCATCTGGATCAGGAGGTTTCCAAGTATACAGTGATGCTTCTAAAAATGGTCTTGGTTGTGTTCTAATGCAACATGGCAAAGTGATTGCTTATGCCTCTCGCCAGCTCAAACCTTATGAAATAAACTACCCTACTCATGATTTGGAGTTGGCAGCAGTCATCTTTGCTCTCAAAATATGGCGTCACTACTTGTACGGAGAGACTTGTGATATCTTTATAGATCACAAGAGCTTAAAGTACATCTTCACACAGAAAGAGTTGAATATGCGGCAACGACGTTGGCTTGAACTTCTTAAGGATTACGACGTTCGAATTCAGTATCATCCAGGCAAAGCAAATGTAGTTGCCGATGCCCTTAGCCGTAAAAGCATTGGTAATGTATCGTCTTTAATCATTCAGCCCCATATTGCTTCAGATCTGGAACATATGGGTATCTCTTTGTGTTGTCGTGGTGGTGATGAAGTTCTTGCCAGTCTCACAGTTGAATTAACTCTCGTATCTCGAATCAAAGAGGCTCAACAAGAAGATGGAGAACTTTGGGCTATCTTACAAAAGGCTGAAGATGATCCACAGTCAGATTTTCGAGTTGACGATAAACGTATCATCTGGTTCGGTAATCGACTTTGTGTACCTAACAATTCTGAACTCAAGGAAGCAGTTTTGAATGAAGGTCATAATTCACCATTCTCAATTCATCCTGGATCCACTAAAATGTACCGAGACTTAAAACAATATTATTGGTGGCATGGTATGAAACGAGATATAGCTGAATATGTGGCAAAGTGTCTTACTTGCCAGAAAATGAAGATTGAACATCAGCTAGCTAGCGGATTGTTACAACTGTTAGAGATTCCTGTTTGGAAATGGGAGCATATTTCTATGGATTTTGTGACAGGGTTGCCGAAAACTCAGAGACGACACGATGCTATCTGGGTAGTAGTTGACCGTTTGACAAAGTCGGCTCATTTCCTACCTATACATGAGCCGTACCCAGTTAGTAAGTTGTCTGATCTATTTCAACGGGAAATCGTGAGGTTGCATGGTACGCCAGTTTCTATCACATCAGACCGAGATCCGCGATTCACTTCTCATTTTTGGAAAAGTCTTCTTCAGCCATGGGGTACGAGATTGACTATGAGTTCAACTTTTCATCCACAGACAGATGGTCAGACTGAACGAACTATTCAAACCCTGGAGGATATGTTACGGGCTTGTGCTCTTGAATGGTCTGGTAGTTGGGACGAATCTCTATGCCTCGTAGAGTTCGCATATAACAATAGTTGGCAAGCTAGTATCAGTATGGCTCCGTCCGAAGCTTTATACGGTCGAAAATGTAGAACACCAATATGTTGGAATGAGGTTGGGGAACGAGCTATTGAAGGACCCGAACTTGTCAGAATTGCTACTGAACAAGTTGAGATCGCAAGACAGAAAATGAAGGAGGCTCAATCCCGACAGAAAAGTTACTTGGATAAGCCTCGAAAAGATGTAGAATTTCAACCGGGTGATCATGTCTTTCTCAAAGTTTCACCGTGGCGAGGTATTCGCAGATTCGGTATTAAAGGTAAACTCAGTCCAAGATATATTGGATCCTTCGAAATACTTGAACGAGTTGGAGAGGTGGCGCATCGCCTAGCATTACCTCCTCAACTATCCCACATCCACAATGTTTTTCATGTCTCGTTGCTCCGCGGATATCATTATCACCCTCTTCATGTGATTGATTATCTGTTAGACAAGGTTGAAAAGGATCTCTCTTATGTTGAAGAACCGGAGACGATAATTAGTCGAGAAGAGAGACAAATGCGACGAAGAACAATACCGTTCGTGAAAGTTTTATGGAGAAATCATTCCGAGCAAGAAGCTACATTGGAGACGGAGGAATCTATGAGAAAGGAGTACCCGTACCTCTTCGATTAATGTAAGTCTTCTAACTTATCTTCATTTCGAGGACGAAATGTTCTTTTTAGGAGGGGAGGATTATAATATCCGTGTTCCGTTAAATTGTCCAAATCGTGCGTAATGTGTTTGTACCTTATGCTTACCCGACTTGTACCTCAGACTAAATTGTAAGTTAATATTGTACAAGGGGTCATACACGTACAAAGCGGAACTTAACTTAACCTAAATTGTTAAGTTTATGCCTACCAGGGCATAAAGTTGATGGTTTAGACTTGAAGGGTTAAAACCGCCAAATGCCAAAACTCTAAATAAATATAAAAGGAAAAAATATGGAGAATTAGATAAATTGTATTAATCATCATCTTCTTCTCTCTGCATATGACCGACTTATGCAACTACACCTTCAAAGTTCCTATTCTTTAAAATTCTCTCAAATTACTAACAGAATCAAAGAACTAATTACAAATTTGGAATCATCTCTTCAAATCCTTCTTAGAGGTATAATTTTCTTTCATTTTTATTATGTTTGAGTATGTTAGGATTATTATGGTTATCTTCCATTTATGTTATGTTTAAGCTATGAGTTAGTATTGCTAAGTTGTGCAAGTATATAGATGTAGAAGCTTAGAATGGTTAAAATTGGTGACGTTATAAAAAGGGTTAAATTATGTTTTCAATAAAGGTTAAGCATGGGTTCAATATGATTATGCATGCTAAGTGTTTGGTTTTATGTCTAAAAGGAGCAAAATGGTGTGATTAAGCTTAAGGTCTTAACCATTAAGCTCCTTTGTAGTTTTTAGTATGTTAGGTATGTTTTGGAGCTTTTGAATATTGCAAATTATGAGGTTTGAATCATTAAAGTGAATTGGTGAAAAATGTGGAAATTGGTAATTTGGACAGCCCCAAGTCCAGTACTTTGGCGTCCAAATAAGCTCATATTTTCCAGATTTAAAGGTCTTGCCATAGACTACAACTGTTATGAAGAGTCGAGAACCCAATTGCGACTCTAAGTGTCTCAAAACAATAGGTTTACAGGGCTGTTTGGACTGTTTGTGTACATACGGCTTAATAGTTGCTGTTTTGGTTAAGCCGTATCTCATAGATGGAGCATCCAAATGGGTTGATTCCAAATCCATTAGACTCATAAGAGTTCATTCTACAACTTTTGTTAAGATTGTAAAACCTGGATGGACATCTAGATTGGGTGGAAATGGTCAACAAGTAGGGGGACAGAAGCTGTCGGAAAGGAACCTTATAAGGCTGAAAATTATGTTTAAGTTTTTGATGTGTATAGGGCTGTCTTTCTAAAGTATAAGTTGTTTAGGATTGTTAAGACTTACGTAATTTGATTAAGAACATGTGATGGGGTTTTTACGGTTAGCTCCAGAAATGTAGGATTGGATATTTTTATGGTGATTATGTGTTGAGTGTTATCCAGACCTTTGAGATATTATGTTTGAATAAGATCTGAGTTAAACTTATGGAACTTGTTTCTCTATTGTGATTGTGTTTGTGGTACGTTTGTCAGTGCCTATATGAATATTGATTTCAATGGTTGAATCAGTTATAGCCTTCAAAAGATGCTACATATTATATGGTGGTTTAGAAAAAAATCAATTATGGACTTTTAGTTTGTAGACAAGTTATTATGGTTTTGAGAATAACATGTGATATAGAAGATAAACTAATTGTGAACTTCAAAATTCTGATCTAAAAATCAAAACCATGGTGGACTTAGTTTAGGGTCTGTTTCTAAAAATCAAAACCAAGGTGTAATGTAGGAACATATAATGGAACATCCTGTTTCTAATCAAATTTGTTTAATGCTTACAATTTTTGCTATAATGAAGGTGTATGATTTAAAACTTGTTTATTCGTTAAGCGTACTTTTGTGGGGATTTTATAATTACACCATATTGTTGTTTGTTTTGGTTGATTTTGTGTATTTAGTAACATATGAATGGTGTTAATTTAGCAGCCATGATACATGCACAAGCTTCTTCCTGATTCTGCACCAATGTCGCCTTAATCCTTTCAAGGTGATGTGTTTTGCTATCTTATAATAAGATATATATATATATATATAAGGGAGATTTCAAATACAAACCACGTCAATTCGTACAAACCGTACAAACCGCGTGTTTCATTTTTTTTGAATAATTTTTTTTCATGAAAGTGTTTAATATGATGAATTTGTTTCATATAATTCTTTTCTTCATGAAATTATTTTTCTTTCTACATGAAAATGAATTGATTCATGAAACTCTCAATTTGATGAATCTTGTTTCACGTATTCTTGATTCACCAACCTTCATGTATTCTTGACGAAATTTTTTCATATATTATTGACTAATCAACTCTAATAGTTAAGAAAAAGTGAAAAATTTAAAAAAAAAATATTGGTTGCATGCGATTTGTACGAGTTGACGTGGTTTGTAACGGGTCCGGAATGTAGTAGTTGACAGGCCCATTTTTGCACAGTTGAAGGCTGGGGGGCTGTTTAATTTGATGACAGTCAAAGGATCGTTCTATGCTCGTGGTGATGATGGTTTTTACTCAGAAAATTCAGGCTATGTTTGATCAAGTGGACTTTTCTGTTTTGCTGTTTTCTTTATGGCTGCAGTGTTGTATTGTTTGCTCCTTGCTGCTCATCAGATTGTGTCTTTAGAAGTCTATGGTTGGTGGGGTTTGTTGGTTTGCTACTTGCAAGCCTATCTCATGGTTCTTTTGTTTTGTATTTGTTTGGACACTTGTAATGGTTGGGTTGTTTGGTATAAATTGATTGCTTTTCAAATATATATATATATATATATACATACACACATTCGTTGTTAGTTGTATAATATATTGATGTATTTTTATTTTTATTTCGGATTGTCTATTTTCCCTTCCAAAATTGATCATTGGTAGATAAATCACTCATACAAAAATACAAAAATGCTTATGCAATACCACAAAATATTAATACCCAATAGATGATTCTGGTAATGCTATATTACCCTTTTTTGTATATAAACACCAACTGACCTATAGAATTTGTTAAAACCTTTCCTCTCTTTTTAGGGAAACACATGTCGGTAGGAAACTTTTTGATATTGATATTGAAATTGAAATTGAATTACAAGTACTTGAAGTTATAAAGTCATTTGAATGATAGCTGATAATGCTAATTTGGTCTTATTTAAGTGGTTTCTTCTATATTTGAGTTTTCCTCATAAAATAAAGTTCACGCTTCCATTTGAAAACATGAAGAGCCAACATTAGAATTAATTTTGTTTTCGTAATCATCTTCCATGTAAATATATATCTAGAGGACACATTATCAGTTTTTTCTTTGTGTTGAATGATTAGAATTCCTTTTTTATATGCTCCAAGCACAAATTTCTTTTGCAAATAATATTTTATTTCATTTGTACTATTACTTGATTACATATAAATTTTATCTGTATATATTATCTTCTTGAAACTTGCAGCAACCTCAATTCTCTTCGATTTTAAAGCAACTTGTAAAGACACATTGTTTTTTACCAAAATTTTACAGGGGTGAAGAAAAGTCGTTGATGCCATAACTTAATCTATCTGGTAACTGAAGTCATAGGTGCATGGTCCCCAGTTAGATTAGTTGGAGATATATACACGTTGGTTCGACAAATCCACAGTTAAAAAAACCAAACTCAACTTTTCTTTTAGCCGGACCACATGAGAGATAATCAATTAATCATTTTATCATACATCCGGTTACATTGTGAAGAACTCTTAATACAACATGTGAACCACCAAATATTTTAAAGACATCTTGCAAAGATTTGATATCTAAAAATTAAATGTATCTTGATAGAACTTTTACATCCCACCGCATTGCGCGGGTACACAACTAGTATATATATAAATGTAATATTTATAATTAAATAATAGGTGGTTGTGGATTAATGGGGGATAGTGGGTGGGACCACCAAATATGGCGTCCAAAACCCCACACGGCAATATGCCGTTCAATTTAGTTGGCCGGCAAAAAATTCAGAAAATGACGGCCGATTGGAATGGGGTAAAACGGCAAATATGTGTTATTTTGGTGTTATAGCGGACGATTGGAGATGCTCTTATACATCTATGATAATACTACAAACATATACTAAATTGCAATTTTGGTCCCTACGGTTTGTTGTTTTTTGTGGTTTTGGTCCCTAGAAAATTTTTATTGCACCAAAACCACTGTGGTATGCATTTCGTTGTGGATTTGGTCCTTGACACTAACTTCGTCAGCTTTCCTTCCGTTAAACCCCCCCCCCCCCATGTGACTTGGACATGAGGGTATTATGGTTTTTTTACTTTTTTTTGTTTTTCACTCAAAACAAAAATCACAGGGACCAAACATGTAAATTAATCTTTAATATTAAATAATTTTATTATTATTATATTATTTAACACACCCTAATATCTAAGTCCTCATAACTTCCCTCCACCCCAAGTGTTCTTCTCCGACGAGCTTCCCCCCATCCCCCACAGTACCACATATAATCCCATTTCTTTAAACCCATCTCTGGTAAACCTCCATCTCCGACGAGCCTCCTCCTTTTTTCGATCAACCCCTCATTATTTCCAGTAAGTTACCTTTATGTCATTTCACCACTAAAATCAAAATCAAAGTGTTGATCATAACTCCTCTTGATGATTTGAATATGATTTCTTTTGTATACTTAGTGAAATTCCATTGCATAAACTTTTGTTAATATTCAGCGATAGCACACGCTGATTACCATCAGCGATCGCTGAATATCAAGGAACAACAAGCTTATCTTTGAAGTCCTGAAGATCAGCTATCACACCAGAAAACCATTCAGTGAAAGTCGAAGATCTTAGCTGAAGAGAGAGATAATCAACTAAGTGAACTGAAGCGGTTCAGCGATAGCAGCGATTATCTAATCAAAGTGTGATGTCTTGTGAAGTCTCAGCGATACTGAAGATTTCTCCTTGAAGATTCAGAATCAGCGATCAAATGAAGCTTCCTTAACAAGACAAAAGATTGATCTTATCCTCGATGCACAAAAGTCAAACCTAATACCTTGTCAGAAAAGGACGTACGAATTGTCTCTTATGTCCCCATCATATCTGAAACGATACTGTTCATATTCGGCTAAAAATACGGTTGTCTTATTAGCAAGGACAAGCTTCCTATCCAAGCTTGACACGTGTCATATACCTTTTGTCTTGCATTAAATGCAAACGGGTATAAATAAGATGGAGATATCTTCTTCATCTTAATGCATGTTTCTTTCTAGCCTAAACCCTCTCGATTTCTTTTTTCCTTCTTCTTGCGCATCAAACTTAGTGTTTCTTAGTTACAATAGAATAGGTTTTAAACTTGTTCTTATTCCGCTTGTAATTGTAAATTTGTTTATGTTATATAAACTCATTTAAAAACCAAAATCTGTGTGTTTTTATTCAACCCCCCCCCCCTTCTACAAACTGTTTACTATTTATTGAACTCTTGTAGACCCTTATTGGGACCAACAAGTGGTATCAGAGCAGTGTTTGCTTCTTTAATCATTAAAATATTTTTTCTTAAAACTATTTGAAAATGTCAAACCCTAATACGAACTACAATGATAATGGATCTTTAGCTAAACCTCCAAGATTTAGCCATGATAACTTTCCATTATGGAAGGAAAGAATGTCTCTATTTCTAGAAGGATCTGACTCTAAGATCCCCTACTATCTAGAAAATGGGCCATTTGTTCCTACAACTATTGTAGCTGGTGTTCCTGCCACCACTACTACTCCGGCCATCCCTGAAAGGAGTATTGTTAAAACTCCTAACAGATGGACTGAGGAAGACAAGAAAGAAATTGATATTGACTCTAAAGCTAGATCTATAATAGCAATGTCTTTACCTGATGAAGTCTATCATTCTGTTATAAAAATGAGGACTTCTAAAGCCATGTGGGATACTCTATGTATCCAATATGAAGGAACTTCTGAAGTACAAGTCACTAGGTGCATAAACCTTGTAAGACAATACGAGAGTTTTATGCATCATAAAGGTGAATCTCTTACTCAAATTCACCAGCGGTTCAACTGTTTGCTGATTGATCTCAAATCAGTGAACAGAGTGTACTCAAACGCTGAAATTCTGACCAAATTCATGGAGGCACTACCCGATGAATGGGCAGTGTACACTACATGTCTGAAGCTGTCAAAGAATCTTGAAACCTTATCTTTAAGTGCTTTATATGGAATGCTCTTAAATGAGGAACAATCTCAACTTCTGAGGAAGAACCTCATAAATGAACTCAAAGGTGCCAAAAGTACTTCTTTGACACTTGTGACTTCAGAGGCAACTCCTCCTAAAAATGTCTCTTCTTCCACTATCACCTCCATCACTGAATTAGGTCAAACTGATTCAGAAGACCAACTCACTAATGCTGACATCTCTGAGTTTAATAACTCTCTAGCTCTCTTAACTAATAATTATAAAAGATTCGCTAGAAAGAGCAACTTTTGAAAACCTTCTAACCTCTCTGACTCTGAAAAGAAAAAAACATTGCCCGCTGAGAAAGCCTCAGCGATATGCTTCAACTGTCAGCGAAAGGGCCACTTTGCTAGTGAATGCAGGTCAAAGAAAGTTGCAGCTCCCACCTCCTCCCAGACCTCTGATAAAAAGGAGAAGTATTTGAAATTGAAAAACAAATACAAGGATCTGAAGAAACACCAGCAAAAAGGCAAAGGCCTGATCGCTGAAGAAGTTGATTGGGACGCAGAAGATGACTGGGCCAAGACCTCTGAAGAGTCTGGTTCAGATGAAGAAGATCTTGCCTTCCTCTGTCTAATGGCAAGAATAGAGGACGCTGAAGAAGCAACTGAAACTTCTTCCTCTGAGTCCCCTTCTACTCAGGTAACAACTTTTTCTATCTCTTTACCTTCTGAAAGTGATAACTTGTCAGCTCTCGATGCTATGACTGTTGATTTTTATAATGCTTTAAATGGAAAGATTAAGGCTGAGAAAATTAACACTGATCTATCTGAGCAATTAAAAAATTGCCATATAAGAATCAAAGAACTTTCTAAAATAGAGGAAACTCTTAAGGACCAAGTCTTTGCAAATCAAACCATAAGCATTGAGAAGCAGCAAGCTATCGCTGATAGGGAAAAGGCTATCGCTGATCTCAAGTCTGAAAAGGCAACCATCGAAGGATGGTGTAAGGCTTCTGATAAAGTCAATGAGATCATCAATGCCCAAATACCTATGAAAACTAAAAGTGGGTTAGGCTATAACCCTGAAAAGGAAGAATCAGAGAATGATCGTTCCATGCTCAAATTTGGAATGTTTGTCTCTTCTATCCCTGATCCTTCTTCTTCAACTTCTTCCTCTTCTTCTAAAGAAAAGTTGCCTGTGATAAATTCTAAGAAGTTGATCAAGAACGAGTTTCTTGACCAAGTTCCTAAGAATAAGATCACTCAGAACAGGAACAAGAAATCCTCAGAGAAAAATCCTAAATCTGGGAAGAAGGTCTCTGACTTTTCTCAGAGACCAACCCCCAGAATTAAGGTCGATCTCACTCCTACCCCTGAAAAGGTTGTCATACCTCCAAGGACTATGGATAAAGGAATTCTTGGTCCTGTCCCTGAAAAGGTTCATATTTTCTCTCTGAATTCCAAATCCTTTAAATATAGGAAGTGCTATCACTGTGGTGAAACTACCCACATTGCAAGCAAATGTCCTAACGCTACTAGAAATGATAAACTAGCTCATGGAAAGAAAGTAGCTCAATCTGACAAGTCAGCGAGAGTGAAACCCACCAAGGTTGCAAAACCACCAAAGGTGAAGATATCCACTGAAGAGAATTCTTCAGCTAGTAGCTCCTCCGCCAATCCTCTTTCTAACCAAGTAGGACCCATAGTAGTATGGGTACCTTTAAACAATTAATCTTTTGTTGTATGCAGAGTGCCAAAGGTATCTGGTATCTTGATAGCGGATGCTCAAGGCATATGACTGGCAGAAAATCTCTGCACTCTGATTACAAAGAAGAAGCTGGTCCATCAGTGACCTTTGGTGGAAATGGCAAAGGATACACTAAAGGTTATGGAATTCTATCCAACGGAGCCACATCGTTTTCTCGTGTTGCCTACGTTGAGGGACTAAAGCACAATCTCTTGAGCGTTAGTCAGTTATGTGACAAAGACTTCAAAGTTCTATTCTTAAAGAACAGATGTGCTGTCACTGACGAAAATGATAAGCTTGCCTTAACAGGCAAAAGAGTGGAAAATGTGTATGTCATAAACATGAATAGTTCTCACTCTGAGAACATGTGCTTTATCTCTAAAGCATCCACTGACATAAACTGGTTATGGCATAAAAGACTCTCTCATCTCAACTTTAAGACGATAAATGAATTGTCTCAAAAAGATCTAGTCAGAGACCTCCCAAATCATAAATTTACAAAGGAATCTCTTTGTTCAACGTGTGAAAAGAGAAAGCTGACAAAAGCCTCCTTCAGGTCGAAGCAAATTTCTTCAGTGACCGCTCCTCTTCAGCTACTCCATATGGATCTATTTGGACCTGTCAATGTCCAATCTATTTCTGGAAAGAAATATACTTTAGTGATTGTTGATGAATATTCTAGATACACATGGGTGTTCTTCCTTCGATCCAAAAGTGATACCCCTGAAATGATAATTTCTTTTATCAAAAGAATGGAAGTTTTGAACAATCTAATTGTTCGATCTATAATAAGTGATCATGGTACTGAATTCAAAAACAATACTCTGGTAAACTTCTTTGAAGAAAAAGGCATTTGTCACAACTTTTCCTCAGTGAGAACTCCTCAGCAAAACGGTGTTGCTGAAAGAAGAAATCGAACTATCATTGAAGCGGCTCGCTCAATGCTCAGTGAATAGCATCTACCGACTCAGTTCTGGGTTGAAGCAGTCAACACAACATGCTTCACTCAAAATCGATCCCTGATAGTTAAGAGATTTAAGAAGACCCCCTATGAATTGTTTCATGGGAGAAGACCTACTCTGAAATTTATTTCCATATTTTTGGATGTAGATGTTACATTCTGAATGACAGAGATCATTTTGGTAAATTTGATCCAAAAGCTGACGATGGTATATTTCTTGGATACTCCTCTGTATCTAAGTCCTTCAGAGTCTCCAACAAAAGAATACAACATGTTGAAGAATTCATGCACGTTAACTTTGATGAATCTCGTCCCATTCATACTTCTCATACTCATGATGATGATGAAGAATTGAATGCCTGGATGAGATCTCATTATGGGGAACCTGAAACATATTTCAGCAATCCACCTCCTGCTGAAGAATGTGATGATGAAATCCCTGTAAATCCTCAAGTGACAATCATCCATCTTCAGGGATGAATGTTACTCCTCTAAATCAGATTCCTGTTGCTGACTCCTCTCTTGGAAATTCCTCTGTGAACAATCAAACTATATCTGAAAATCAATTCCCTGAATTGATTCTAAATGAAGTACCTGTTGCTGAAACAACAAGTCTTTTCCAGAAACTGAAGAACAAGTCGCTGAATCTGCTGTTGATCTTGATCTCTCTCCTCAACCTCCAGCTCAGCGATGGACTGCAAATAACCCAATAAATCAAATTATAGGTGATCCCAATGCAGGTATCAAAACACGTAGAGGTACAGGTAATATCTGTCTTTATGTTAACTTCATTTCTTTCTCTGAACCTAAAAAGATAGATCAAGCTATCTCTGATCCTATCTGGGTTTCAGCTATGCAAGAAGAACTCACTGAATTTCGTAGAAATAAAGTTTGGAATCTTGTTCCTAGACTCTCTGATAAAACTGTCATAGGAACCAAATGGGTTTTCAGAAATAAGCTAGATGAAAACGGGACTATAATTCGCAATAAGGCTAGACTTGTTGCTCAAGGTTATAGACAAGAAGAAGGAATTGACTATGATGAGACCTTTACAACTGTTGCTCGTTTAGAAGCCATAAGACTCTTTTTAGCTTATCCTGCCCATAAAGACTTCAAAGTTTTTCAAATGGATGTTAAAAGTGCTTTTCTAAATGGAAAACTCAGCGAGGAAGTTTATGTTGAACAACCCCCTGGTTTCTCAGACCCTAACCATCCTGGTTATGTTTTTAAACTTGAAAAAGCTCTTTACGGGTTAAAACAAGCTCCTAGAGCTTGGTATGACACCCTTTCTAAATTTCTTCTTAAAGAAAAATTTGTTCGTGGAAAAATTGACCAAACCCTGTTTTTAAGAAAATATAAAGGTCATACTATACTCGCTCAGATATATGTTGATGACATTATCTTTGGTTCCACAAGACCCAAACTGTGTACTCGTTTCGCTGCAAGAATGCAAAAACAATATAAAATGAGTATGATGGGTGAACTAACATATATTCTAGGTTTGCAGATTAAGCAATCTGACAAAGGAATATTTATTTTTCAAAGCAAATATGTTAAGGACATGTTGAATAAATTCGACATGAATCAATGCTCAGCGATGAAGACCCCTATGGCGCCTCCTCTGACTTTGAACAAGGATCCCAATGGGAAACCAGTAAATGTCACTGCCTATCGAGGGATGATTGGATCTCTGCTGTATCTTACAGCGAGTAGACCAGACATCATGTATTCTACATGTCTCTGTGCTCGGTATCAAGCTGAACCGAAGGAATTCTATCTAATCGCTGTAAAGAGAATCTTCAGATATCTGAAAGGAACTCCAAATCTAGGTCTTTGGTATCCCAAAGGCTCTGGATTTGATCTAATAGGTTATTTATGACAGTGATTTTGCAGGCTGTAAGATAGATAGAAAGAGTACCACTGGTGGGTGTCAGCTTCTAGGTGGAAAATTAATTAGTTGGACAAGTAAAAAGCAAAACTCAGTGTGCACCTCCACCGCTGAAGCTGAGTATGTAGCCGCTGGTAGTTGTTGTGCTCAAATCCTTTGGATGAGAAATCAACTCAGAGACTATGATCTCATGCTCTCTAAAATTCCTATCTATTGTGATAGTACTAGTGCTATTGCAATTGCTAACAACCCTATTCATTTTGTACCACTGAATATCAGCTCGCTGATCTTTTCACCAAGCCTCTTGATGAAACTAGATTCAATCTACTTATCAGCGAACTTGGTATGTTGAACGCTGAATAATTTCTTATTCAGTGACTAACAACAAGGGATACAAATAAAGCCTTCAAACTCTCCATTCACTGAACTTTGATTCAGCAATATCTGTGTTATCTCCTCAGGTATTAACTTCTAATCCTTATCACTCTTTGATAACTTTTCTCATCAAAGAATGAATCTCTAAAAACTAAAACCCTTCACTGACAATCCTTTATAATCAGTGATGAAGATTTTTTAAATTAGTAATGATTAACCTTCCTTATGGATAATTATCATTATAATCTTTTAAAAATAATAAAAGGACACGTCAGACCTTTTTCTGACACACGACGGACCGCGACGTTTCCATTCCAACTCCTTTCTTGGAACGTGCGCCAGGTCATCATTTCTTTTTCAAAAAGCTAAAACCGTCGTTTAGCACTCCTTTCTTTCTCTCTCCTCTTGCTATTTAAGAAATTCTTTTGCCTTACTTGATTCCTTCCGCTTTCATAACTCTCCAAAATGGCAAAAGAAGCTTCGATATAAAAATTGTTTTAGAAAGAAAATAAAACTAATCTGGATTAAACTTACAAGGTTTTCTATCATCAAAACCCTGTTCTAAGTTCTTTCCTTAGAACAGAAGACTTTATTCTTAAAAGTTTTATCCATTTTTATTTATCTTCTCATTTTTTTAAATCTTCTATTTTTATTATTGCTTTTATAACAAGCATTTTGATCTTATTCATCAAAATACTCGTTTCTTTGAATCTTTCATTTCGTACTCTTTATACCAAACTCTGGTTTATACATTCATATATATAACCATGATTTATCTCTTTGGTGTTCCTATTTTACCTACAGAAATGGCCTCTGCAAGTAAGACCGCTGCCACCTCTACTGCTGAAGACAACACCCTTGTTGCTGCACCAACCTGCCACTTCCCCTTGGAGAAAGCTGTTTTTAAGTCCTGCAATTACATTGCATTGGTAGACATTGCAGCTGATCGTTCTAGATTCGCTGAAGGAGCTACCTTCATCAAAGCGTGCCCGCTGATATACGCTTTCGTCCACTACCCAGTGGGCATCTCCTCTCATCTCCAAGCTCTCTGGTACACGGCTTACTATACCACGCTCACAACGGAGAAGGGCAACGTGCTCTCTGCAATAGGCTTCAAGATTCCAGATCTTGGCTATTTCTCATTCACCGTTGGGTTCGTGAGTAAAGCCCTTCGTCTCCCTGTCCGCGGCAAGAATGAACAATGGGGCGCTGAGCCAACCAAGCTGCAGATAGACACCTTCTTGGACTCAATCAGTTACGCCTGGGAGAATCCATCACTGAAGACGGTGGGTTCCAAAGTTGAAAAGAAGAGATTGCCTGCTCGCTGACAATATATCTTTACCCAAGTAATCCAATGCCTTGGGTCAAAGATTGGTTCGCATGACCAGGCGAGCAAGCACTTTCAAGACCTTGCTTACTCTCTCTGCACTGGCCATAAGCTCAACTACGCTGACTATATCTTCAGCGATATGGTCAGTCGCATCAACGCTGCCACCAGACACCCTGTCATCCCCTACCCTCGCTTCTTCGCAACCATTATGGAGGTTGCCTTCGGGGAAGAATACCCGAAGGTCGGCGATCACTCCTTCTCCGTAGTGGGGAAGAAGTCCTTGGACATTGAGGAACGTCCAGCTGATGCTCCTTTCACGCCCTACATGCTGAAAGTGATTGGAACTCCTCTCTCAGTGTCTACCTCGCTGCACAACCCAACAGTGAGCATCCCGGACACTGCTACCACTGCTGCTGCTGCCAAGAGGAAACAACCTTCTGATGGTCATAAAAAGACCATCGCATCCAAGAAGCCAAAGAAGTTGGTCTCTCAAAAGACCACCCTCTCTGATTTTGGTGTACTACCAACACCAACTGCAGCCACAACCACTTCAACGGTCTTTACATCCGTTGTTGCTTCATCAGCACTACCTCCATCTTTAGGGACTCCGGTCACTGAGGATGTTATAGCCAGCTCTGCTGAAGCTGGATCAGGTACTACTTTCACAGCCTTGTTATCTTCTTCTATCTCCTCTTCCTTGGTCCTCACCTCAGCACATGACTCAGCGATAGTTGTCCCTATCCCTGACAATGCTGAAATGCACGCAGTCCAAACCTCAATATTGTTTAGGCAATTTGAGTTTTGAAATGTTGAAATGCACGCAGATTCTCTAAGACACTGGTCAGTGATCCTCAAGACACTACCTCTGCAAATGTAGTCCCTGAGAGTGATCCTCGTGACACTCTCAAGGAGAAAAATAAATTTTTTCATCCATCATCTAACCCAGATGTGTTTTTGGCTACTTTGTCTATGTCATCATCAGGTGTCGCTCCTCTCTTCTCCTCAGCGACAGCGACAACCAGCACCACCAGTGCTCCTCCCATCAGCAAGGACATGGGAAAGTCTCCTCAGGGCCATCCCAGTGCTGCCAAGCTTAGAAAGGTCAAGACAGAGATGGCGGCTCCCAAGCTTCCAACTCCCATCACTGATCTTCCTCCAATTGTCCTTCCCAACCCTACATTCCATGCTGTTGACTATTTGGTCAGGGAACGTGCTCTCACTAGGGCTAGGGTAGACAATCTTCAGACGTCCGCTGAACTCATCTTCAAACGCATCGTTGGGACACCAACGATCATGACCAACGTCAGCAACCTTATCACTGACGTTTTCTCTCTGAAGGAAGACAACAGGGCCCTTCATCAGACCCTTCCAGCTTGGAGCAGAAGGTTACTGCTCAGGCGAACGTCCTTGAGTATATTCAAAAGACTCAATCCGACATGATGCATATGCTCACCAAGCTCTCTAAGGATAGTTCCTCCTTCACTGCTGCTGATCGGACTACGCTTCAGGACAATGAAACGAAGCTCAAGGACGTTCAGACCAATGTTCGCACTCTGATGGTGCATTGTCTACCTCCTGATAACATCGAGGGGTAAGATGTGCCAAAGAGTTTGCAGATGAACTCATCTCGGAGCATAACCAGAGGTTCCCTGGATAGAAGATTTCTCCTTACATCCAGCTGACGGGATCACCCCTCCCTGAAGGGATGACTGCTGAAGATGAAGGTGATGAAGAAGAAGAAGAAGAAGACGACGAAGAAGAAGAAGATCCTATCCCTCATTATGGGGGAATGGACGATGATGAAGAGGACGATGACATTGGAAGAGCCTTAGAGCACTTCAGAATGTCTAGCCTTGAAGTCGCTCATCAAGAGCCCTTGTGGGACGAACAACATCCCTCTCAGGGACAATCCGGTTTCTCAGGCAAAGGAAAAGAAGTGGTAGATCTGGATGCCACTATCCCAATATCTGAGGGGGAGACCACTCATGAGGTATCTCTTCCTCTTATCCCTTATATAACACCTCTCTCTGAAACCCCCACACCTCCTTCACCAAAGGACTCTACTTCATGGAAGGAACCTTCCTCTGAAGAGCAGTTTATGTACATAATAGAAACTGACTCTGAAAAAGAAGAGGGCCTCATTCCCAGGCGTCACGTTTAAAAGCCAATAATAAGCGAGCCTGAAGAAGAATAAAGGCGAATAAAATTCCTTAGGGAATTCGAAGCAAGAAGAATAAGGGTGCCTCAAGTTAAACCCATTGACGCTGTACCAATAAAGATGGTAGATGAATTCTACTTTCTGTCAAGAGAAGAGAGAGAACAAGCATTGGAAGCACAACAAATCAGGGATGAGGAAATAAAGCAAACTGAGAATGATCTTGCTTTAGCAAGGAAATTGTTCAGGGAAGACTCTGCAAAAGACAAGGCGGCCAAGGAACAACTAAAAAAGAGTGAAAGGGTCGCTGAAGCTCTTGTACAGAGAGAACTTGCACAAATTCCATTGTATAAACTTCAGAAATTTTACTTTAAATATTTCCTAAGTCCTTACTAGTCTCTTAAAGCAATTTTCCTATGTTGCTTAATGATAATCAAATAGGGGGAGATTGTTGATCATAACTCCTCTCGATGATTTGAATATGATTCCTTTTGTATACTTAGTGAAATTCCATTGTATAAACTTCAGTTAATATTCAGCGATAGCACACGCTGATTACCATCAGCGATCGCTGAAGATCAAGGAACAGCAAGCTTATCTCTGAAGTCCTGAAGATCAGCTATCACACCAGAAGACCATTCAGCGAAAGTCGAAGACCTTAGCTGAAGAGAGAGATAATCAGCTAAGTGAACTGAAGCGGTTCAGCGATAGCAGCGATTACCTAATCAAAGTATGATGTCTTGTGAAGCCTCAACGATACTGAAGATTCCTCCTTGAAGATTCAGAATCAGCGATCAAATGAAGCTTTCTTAACAAGACAAAAGATTGATCTTATCCTCGATGCACAAAATTCAAACCTAATACCTTGTCAGAAAAGGACGTACGAATTGTCTCTTATGTCCCCATCATATCTGATATGGTACTGTTCATATTCGGCTAAAAACATGGCTGTCTTATTAGCAAGGACAAGCTTCCTGTCCAAGCTTGACACGTGGCATATACCTTTTGTCTTGCATTAAATGCAAACGGGTATAAATAAGATGGAGATATCTTCTTCATCTTAATGCATGCTTCTTTCTAGCCTAAACCCTCTCGATTTCTTTCTTCCTTCTTCTTGTGCATCAAACTTAGTGTTTCTTAGTTACAATAGAATAGGTTTTAAACTTATTCTTATTCCGCTTGTAACTGTAAGTTTGTTTATGTTATATAAACTCATTTAAAAACCAAAATCTGTGTGTTTGTATTCAACCCCCCCCCCTTCTACAAATTGTTTACTATTTACTGAACTCTTGTAGACCCTTACTGGGACCAACACAAAGTCAAAATCAAAATCAATTTGAGGACTAAAACAAAACCTAAAATCGATAACACAAACCCAAAATAACTTCGACAAACGGTCTCATATCCAAACACATTTTGAAACGAAAACCCATTTTGAGAACCCATGTCGGAGAAGTAAAAGGCCGATCCCTGTTTTATAGTTGATCACGGGGTGGTTTCGGTATGAGGCGAGGAGCAGATCTGGGTTCATATCGATGGTTTGTTCATATATATCGATGGTTTTTTTTCTGGGTTCATATTGATGGGTTCATCCAGATTTGGTTCAATAGATTTGATCTTGATGGTGGTTATTGCCGAGATTTGGAAAAAGGTATAGGGATGGTGATGGAGGTTTACGCCGGTGCTGGAGGTTACGCCGGCGATGGAGGTTTACGCCGGTTGCCTCTACGCATATGTATATATTAATAACACACACACACACAGACATATATATATATATATATATATACATCATTATTAATATTTTTTTTTGATTCATCATTATTAGTATTATATAATATAATAATAATAATAAAATTATTTAATATTAAAGATTAATTTACAAGTTTGGTCCCTGTGATTTTTGGTTTGAGTGAAAACCAAAAAAGAAGTGAAAAGACCATAATACCCTCATGTGCAAGTCACATGGGCGGTTTAACGGAAGGAAAGCTAATGGAGCTAGTGTCAGGGACCAAATTCACAACGAAATGCATACCACAGTGGTTTTGGTGCAATAAAAATTTTCTGGGAACCAAAACCACAAAAATCCACAAACCATAGGGACCAAATTTGCAATTTACTCAATTATAATTGAATTTTGTTTCACACTTTGAACTTCCAGTGTTGCACACGACTTTTTAGGCAACTTAACTTAAGTTATGCTCTGTTTCTAGGTGTGATTCCAGTGTTGCAGTTGCACGCGACTTTTCAGGCGAGTTAACTTATGTGAGAACTCACAATAATCTCTGTTTCCTAAAAGTTCAGTTTGTTTCATCTAGTGTGCTAGGAAAGGTTTTGTGAGACTTTGATCGCATGTACACTCACGTGGACCACTTTTTTTTATCTGCATATTATCATCTCTCAATAAAAATTTCTCATATCCTAAGTCAAGTTCCAACAATATTAAATCCAAAACGTTACATTTAAAAAAGCCATGGTATATCATGGGCAAAACGGTAAATTCATATTGGGGGGGGAGGGGGGGGGTGTGGGTGGGAGGGGGTCATGGAAAGAATGTGATTTGGAGGAGGTAAAAGTGAAGGAGTACGCGTAAGGGAGCATCATTGATTAGAAGCATGTGGAGGGGTTCTCCACCAACCGCATTTTGCTTTCCAATATTTATTTATGTTTTTTAAGCCCCCATTTTCCCTCTTGGGGGAGCCCTCCCCCTTTTAAGCACCAAAATATGATCATGTGAAATTACACATTTCTTACCTATCACATTCATTAGCTAACAATCAGTTCCTTCGAATCCTTTCAAACTCACTCAGTGTTCCTATGTATTTAATTATTGTAATTTTTTTACCTTTTAAAATCATCCACATCACCGGTTGTTTTAATTTTTTATTATAGAGAAAATAAAGATTTTAAGCCGAAATTTTGTTACAACGGTACCTCAAAAAACTAATAATGAAAAAATATGAGAGAAAAAAGTTTTTTCTCCGAATATAAAGAACACCTAAAAAATGATTGCAACATGAAAGAAATATAATTTAATATATTTCTAGCAATAGGAAACTTTGAAAATATGTATTTAAAGAAATAATAATAATTTAATAGATGAATGAACTATTTTAATATTATGTTGGATTCTCCAAAATGGGAATCTATTGGAGATAAATGTAATTGTTTTTAAAGATTTCAACTCTTAGTTCTGTTGGTCCCTAAAGGGTCTACAAGAGTTCAATCAAGAGAGAACAGTTTGTAGAAGGGGGGGGGGGGGGGTTGAATACAAACACACACAGATTTTGGTTTTTAAATGAGTTTATTAAAAATAAACAAATTAATAGTTACAAGCGGAATTAGAACAAGTTTAAAACCTATTCTATTGTAACTAAGAAACACGAAGTATGATGCACAAGAAGATGAAAGAAAGAATAAAGAGGGTATAGGTTAGATAGAAGCATGCATTGAGATGAAGAAAATATCTCCATCTTATTTATACTCGTTTGCCTTTAATGCAAGACAAAAGGTACATGCCACGTGTCAAGCTTGGATAGGAAGCTTGTCCTTGTTAATAAGACAACCATGCTTTTGGCCAGATATGAACAGTACCATATCAGATATGATGGGAACATAAGAGACAAGTCGTACGTCCTTTTCTGACGTGGTTCTAGGTTTGACTTTTGTGCATCGAGGATAAGATCAATCTTTAATCTTGCAAGGGAAGCTTCATTTGATCGCCGATACTGAATCTTCAAGGATGAACTTCAGTATCGCTGAGGCTTCATTAGACTTCACACTTTGAGTAGACAATCGCTGTTATCGATGAACCGCTTCAGTTCACTTAGCTGATTATCTCTTTTTTCAGATAGAGTCTTCGACTTTCGCTGAATGGTCTTCTGGTGTGATAACTGATCTTCAGGTCTGCAGAGATAAGCTTGTAGTTCCTTGACCTTCAGCGATCGCTGATAGCAATCAGCGTGTGCTATCGCTGAACTTGAACAGAAGCTTAACTACGGAATTTCACTAAGTATACTAAAGGAATCATATTCAAATCACTGAGAGGAGTTATGATCAACAATCTCCCCCTATTTGATTATGATTAAGCAACATAGGAAAATTGCTTTAAGAGACTAGTAGAGGACTTAGGAAACATTTAAAGAAGTAGATAAGCTTAAAGTACACTATCTGAATTGAGTTTCATTTATAAGGATATGAAAGCACAATTTTTTACAAGTAGATAAGCTTAAAGTACATTCACTAGTTAAATTTTCAGAGTGAAAGATCAGTGAGTTAAGATAGTTGTAACGAAAATAGAACTCTTATGTTCATTGTCCCTTTTACTATTTTCGGGGATCTTTTTAGTACTAGGATGGAGTAAAGTACTTTGAATTTCATTAATTATAATCTGAAGAAATTACAGCGAAAATGAAATTACAATGATAAAGGTAAAGTACTTGTACACTGAAGAAATATTACAAAGGAAATAGAAAACTATGACTAGTCAGAGATATTCTCGTTTCTTCTTTGTAGCTCATTCTCATAAAGCGTATTCTGTCGATTCATCAGAGGAGTATCTGACCAGCAGTGTCAAAGCATAATCTTTATGAGAGAGGATGGGGCCTTGTGAATCTCTTGGATTCTGAAGAGTCCTAAGAATCCTTCATTATCCAAGAATACCATACCAGGTTCAGGCAGTGAGATGATTTCATCTTCTTCATATCTTCGGTCTTGAGGGAGAGAGGTACAAAGCATTGATATATCAGGGAGCTCAAGATGACCAAGAATGCTTTGATAATCAAACTTAGTTTCATGCTCATTCTTAGCACTTGAACTTTCTTCAGTGGTTGATCTTTTCTTTTTAGATGATTCAGGGAGAGGGGGAACTTGCACATGTTGTGACATTCTTTGCAGAAACTGATCCAGCATATTGTCCACCGCGTCCTTGAATTTGGATTTGGAACCCTGAGTGGTGTCTCTGATTTCTACCCATTCAGTGTATCCATAAATTCCTAAGAATTTGGCTTCTTCTCTCTCTGTTCTGTTCGTCCTTGTCATTCTTACATATACCTTTCGACCACCTCTGTTGGAGTGTCGCCCTTGGATAGTTGCATGAATGATTTTGGCTTCAGATCTTCGAAATTTCAGTCTGTCAATGCACCAATCAAGCTCTTTGTCTTTCTTCATAGTGGCTTCAGCGGATAGTGCACTTAGAATCTTCTGTTGAGCAAGAATTGGATCTACGTTCAAATTCTCTTGTGCAAGCTCTTTTTGTACAAGTGCTTCAGCGACCCTTTCACTCTCTTTCAGTTGATCTCTGGCCGCCTTATCTCTTGCAGAGTCTTCTCTGAGTAATTTCCTTGCTAAAGCAAGATCATTCTCAGTTTGCTTTATTTCCTCATCCCTGATCCTTTGTGCTTCCAATGCTTGTTCTCTCTCTTCTCTGGACAAAAAGTAGAATTCATCTACCATCCTTATTGGTACGGCTTCAATGGGTTCAGCTTCAGGCACCCTTATTCTTCTTGCTTCGAATTCCCTAAGGAATTTTATTCTCCTTTCTTCTTCTTCAGGCTCGCTTATGATCGGCTTTTGAACGCGACGCCTGGGAATAAGGCCTTCTTCTTCTTCAGAGTCAGTTTCAATTATGTACATAAACTGCTCTTCAGAGGAAGGTTCCTTCCATGAAGTTGAGTCCTTTGGGGGACGGGGATCACTGAGGGAAGGAGAGGAGGAAATAGTATTGTCAGAGGGAGTTTTTGTAGGTGAAGGAGGTGTGGGAGTTTCAGAGAGAGGAGTTATGAAAGGGATAAGAGGAAGAGATACCTCGAGAGTGGTCTCCCCCTCAGATATAGGGAGTGTGGTATCCAGATCTACCACTTCTTTTCCTTTGCCTGAGGGACCGGATTGTCCCTAAGAGGGTTGTGGTCCGTCCCCCAAGGGCTCTTGATGAGCGACACCAGGTCTTGATAATCTGAAGTGCTCTAAGGCACTTCCAATGTCGTCGTCATCTTCATGATCATCCATCCCCCCATAGTGAGGGACAGGTTCTTCATCATCTTCTTCATCGTCATCTTCTTCTTCTTCTTCTTCGTCATCAGCTTCAGCTTCAGGGACTACATTTGCAAAGGTAGTGTCTAAAGGATCACTGACCAGTGTCTTAGAGTATCTGAGAGAGATACTCTGAGGTCCTTTTAATTTGGCCTTCCAAAACTCAGATTGCCTGAACAATAATGAGGTTTGGATCACGCGTATTTCAAAGATTATCGCAGAGATAGGGACAACTATCGCTGAGTCATTTGCTGAGGTGAGGACCAAAGAAGAGGAGATAGAAATAGAAGAGAAGGCTGTGGAAGTAGTACCTGATCCAGCTTCAGCAGAGCTGGCTAAGACACCCTCAGTGACCATAGTCGCTGTTGATGTAGGTAGTGCTGAAGAAGCAACAACGGATGTAAAGACCGTTGAAGTGGTTGTGGCTGCAGTTGGTGTTGGTAGAACACCGAAATTAGAGAGGGTGGTCTTTTGAGAGACCAACTTCTTTGGCTTCTTTGTTTTGGTTGCAATGGTCTTTTTATGACCATCAGTTGGTTGTTTCCTCTTAATACCAGCAGTGTCTGGGTTGCTCGCTGTTGGGTTAGACAGCGAGGTGGACACTGGAAGAGGTGCTCCAATCACCTGCAGCATGTAGGGTGTGAAAGGAGCATCACCTGGACGTTCCTCAATGTCCAGAGACTTCTTCCCTACTACAGAGAAGGAGTGATCGCCGACCTTCGGGTATTCTTCCCCGAAGGCAACTTCCATTATGGTCGCGAAAATGCGAGGATAAGGAATAACAGGATGTCTGGTGGCGGCGTTGATGCGACTGACCATGTCGGTGAAGATGTAGTCAGCGTAATTCAGGTTGTGGCCGGTGCAGAGCGAGTAAGCGAGGTCTTGCTCGCTTGGTCGTGCGAGCCGATCTTCGACCCAAGGCATTGGATCACTGGGTGAAGATGTATTGCCAGCGAGCAGGGAGCCTTTTCTTCTCTAACTTAGAGCCCACCGTCTTCAGAGGGGGATTCTCCCAAGAGTATCCAATAGAGTCCAAGAATGCATCGATTTGCATCTTGGTGGGTTCAGCGCCCCACTGTTGATTCTTAGCACGTACAGGGTGACGCAGAGCCTTCCTGAGAAATCCAGCAGTGAAGGAGAAGAAACCTAGTTCTGGAATCTTGAACCCAATAGCAGGGAGTTGAGTTCCCTTGTCAGTTGTCAGCATGGTACAGTGAGCCGTGAACCATAAGGCTTGGAAATGAGAAGAGATGCCCACCGGGTTGTGAACAAACGCATACATCAGAGGTCATGCCTTGATGAAGGTAGCTCCTTCAATGAACTGAGGGCGGTCTGTAGGGATTTCCACCAAAGCGAGGTAGTCGCAGGACTTGAAGACGACTCTTCCCAAAGGGAAATGACAGGTTGGTGCAGCGAGCAGAGTCGTGTCTTCAGCAGCAGAGGAGGTTGCAGCAGTCTTACTTGCAGATGCCATTGCTGTGGGAAAGATAGGAACACCAAAGAGGTAAATCATGGTTTTATACATAAATGTATAAACCAGAGTTTGGTATAAAGAATACCAAATTTAAGATCAAAGAGAACAAATATTTTGATGAACAATATCAAAATGCTTGTTATAAATAATAATAAAAAAGCTTAGGTAAATGGATTAAAGTTAAAAAAAATAGTCTTCTGTTCTAAGGAAAGAACTTAGAACAGGGTTTTTATAAAGGAAAAACTTTTTAATTTTGATCCAGATTATCTTTATTTTTATTTTTAGAGTTCTAGGAGAAGAAGAGGTGAAATAAGATGTTTCCAGTCATAATACAAGGTTTAGATCAAACCTTAGTTGAGTTCGAGAAGAAAAACACACACAAGCGTGTTCTTGGTGTTCTTGAGAAAACCTTGCAGATTCGAAGATTTCTTTTGCCTTGATGATTGATATGAAAGTGGAAGGAATAAAGTAAGGCAAAAAGAATGCTTAAATAGCAACAGGAGAGAGAGAAAGAAAGGAGTGCTAAACGACGGTTTTAGCTTTTTGAAAAAGAAATGATGACCTGGCGCACGTTCCAAGAAAGGAGTTGGAATGGAAACGTCGCGGTCCGTCGTGTGTCAGAAAAAGGTCTGACCTGTCATTTTCTTTATTTTAAAAGATTATAATGATAATTATCCATAAGGAAGGTTTATCATTATTAATTTTAGAAAAATCTTCATCACTAATAATAAAGGATTGTCAGTGAGGAGTTTTAATTTTAAGAGAGACATTCTTTGATAAGGAAAGATATCAAAGAGTGTTAAAGATTAGTAGATAATACCTGAGGAGATGGCCCAGATATCGCTGAATCAGAGTTAAATGAATGGAAAGTTTGAAGGTTTTATTTGTATCCCTTGTTGGTCACTGATTAATAAATTATTCAGCGTTCAACATACCAAGTTCGCTGATGAGTAGGTTGAATCTAGTTTCATCAAGAGGCTTGCTGAAAAGATCAGCGAGCTGATATTCAATAGGTACAAAATGAAGCTCAACTTCACCATTCATCACCTGATCTCTGATAAAGTGATATCGGATCTCAATGTGCTTGGTTTTGGAGTGAAGTACAGGATAGTTGGCAATTGCAATAGCACTAGTACTATCACAATAGATAGGAATTATTGAGAGCTTGAGATTGTAATCTCTTAGTTGATTTCTCATGCAAAGGATTTGAGCACAACAACTATCAACGACTACATACTCAGTTTCAGCGGTGGAAGTGGACACTGAGTTTTGCTTTTTACTTGTCCAACTTATTAACTTTCCACCTAGTAGCTGACACCCTCCAGTGGTGCTCTTTCTGTCTATCTTACAACCTGCAAAGTCACTGTCAGAGTAACCAATAAGATCAAATCCTGAGCCTTTGGGATACCAGAGACCAAGATTTGGAGTTCCTTTCAGGTATCTGAAGATTGGCTTTACAGCGATTAGATGGTATTCCTTTGGTTCAGCTTGATACCGAGCACAGAGACAGGTAGCGTACATGATGTCTGGTCTACTCGCTGTAAGATACAGAGACCCAATCATTCCTCGATAGGCAGTGACATTGACTGGTTTCCTATTGGGATCCTTGTTCAACGTTAGAGGAGGCGCCATAGGAGTCTTCATCGCTGAGCATTGATTCATGTCGAATTTATTCAGCATGTCTTTAACATATTTGCTTTGACAAATAAAAATTCCTTTGTCAGATTGCTTTATCTGCAATCCTAGAAAATATGCTAGTTCACCCATCATACTCATTTTATATTGTTTTTGCATTCTTGCAGCGAAACGAGTGCAAAGTTTGGGTTTTGTGGAACCAAAGATAATGTCATCAACATATATCTGAGCGAGAATAGTATGATCTTTATATTTTCTTAAAAACAGAGTTTGGTCAATTTTTCCACGAACAAATTTTTCTTTAAGAAGAAATTTAGAAAGGGTATCATACCAAGCTCTAGGAGCTTGTTTTAACCCGTAAAGAGCTTTTTCATGTTTAAAAACATAACCATGATGGTTAGGGTCTGAGAAACCAGGGGGTTGTTCATCATAAACTTCCTCGCTGAGTTTTCCATTTAGAGAAGCACTTTTAACATCGATTTGAAAAACTTTGAAGTCTTTATGGGCAGTGATAGAGATATCATAATAGCTTCAAAAGGCACTGGGTTCTTAAGAGAAAAAGATCTGAAGAAGTTCTGAAGACACTTCTGAAGAAGTTCTGAAGACACTTTTGAAGAAGATCTGAAGGAGTTCAGAACCTATTCTGAACTTGTCTGTTATGAATGCTATGTTACTTTAGTCTTTCTATTGTATGTATAAATAGATGGTTAGTTAGATTGTTAGAACTAACGTTTTTCATAAGCCTTGTAAAGACATATTCTGTAATACTGTACATTCAATCAATACATATTACATTTGGCTATTATCATTCCTGTCAAAATCTTTTCATATATTGATATCTTGATTGTTTGGGTCCTAACAATTGGTATCAGAGCCAATTCATCTGTTCTTGAAGATTTGGGAAAGAACTTGTCAGATCTGACAGTTCTTGGTGTTCTTGATCTACAAAATTCAAATTCAACTCAGGTGAATTCTCGATCTTCTAACAATCAAAGATGTCTAAAGAAATAGTCTCAATCGGATCTGAAACGAAACCATCAACTCTCTTCTTGGGAGAATATCATCAATGGAGAATTAGAATGATTCAATTCTTGGATAACATAGATGAAGCCTTAATGCAATCTATCACAAATGGCCCACTAGAGGTATTTATTGAGATTCCAGCAGTTCCCAGAACTGAATCCACCCCTGAAATTCCTGCATCAAGAATCAAGAAAAGTCCTGGAATGTACAATTCAGCTGAAAAGGCTCAAATGAAAGTTGATAGAAGAGCATTAAATTTACTCACCATGGCAATTCCCAATGAGATATTCAATAGGGTTGATAGTTTAACTTCAGCAAAAGCCATGTGGGATGAAGTAGAAGCTTAGATGCAAGGAAGTACAAAGGCTCAAGCACAAAGATTAAATATCTGTGTAGGAACATATGAAAATTTCAGATAAAAAGAAAATGAATCTATCACTGATACATATCATAGATTCAATAACATTCTGAATGATCTAAGAAGAAATGGTGTTCAGAAATGAAATTCTGAGATAAATAACAAATTTCTGAACAATCTAGGAAATGAATGGTCAAGTTTTTCAGATAATATGGTAACTAGGAACTTGTCTAGAAAGACAATTCATGATGTTTATGGCATCTTGTTCCAACAAGAGGACAAGATCAAAGTTAGACAATATGAACAAAAGAAGACACAAGAAACAGTTGCCCTTCTGAGCAAGAACTACAATAATTCTTTGACCATAGCTGCCAAGAAAGTTTGTGAGATCCCAGAGACAACAGTTTGTGATGGGGATGAATCAGATGAGGAGCTTAAAAGGATTTCTGATAATATTGCTTGCATGACAAGGCAATTCAAACAAAGATACAATCAAAAATATCAGAATAAACCTAGATCTGAAGTTGGACCTAAGAAAGGTCAAGAGGCTGGTCAATCTGAAACATCTGAACCAGCAAGATGCTTCAACTGTGGAAAGCCTGGACATTATGCAAGACAATGCAAGATGCCAAAAGTCAAGAATTCAGGTTAATATGAGAAGAAGCATCTATTAGCAAAGAAAAAGGAGCTTAATCCTGCTCTAGTGACCAAGTATGAAGAAGACTGGTTAAAATGGAGTGATGGAGATGATGATGAAGAAGTTGCTCACTATGCAACCAATTGCTACATGTGTCAAATGGATCCAGAAAAGAATAAACAAGACACGTAGGTATCTTCTTCATCTTCTGAACAAAATTCTGAACATAATTCTGAAATTAATACTAAAGATTCAGAAATGACAAATCAATTTCAAAACATGTTTTCTGAATTTGAAACACTCAGAAACAAAATTAAAGGTGAAAGAATTTTAGTCAATCAATTCAGAGCTGAAAGTCAAATATATAAAGAAAATTGTCAAGCAGCTGAACAGATTCTTGAAAACGTTTATGAAGAAAAACTTGTTTTAAAAGAAAAAATGGATAGTTTACAAAAAGAAGTTATAAATGAAAAATCTGAAAAGGAAATTCTAAATGTTAAGATGAATTTTCTGAATCAAGAGAGACTTGATCTTTATAAAAAGATTAAGGAATTAGAAGATTTAAACTTTAAAAGAGGACAAACTGAACAAACTCTGAATATTTTAACTAGTCAGGCTCAGAACTCAAAATTTTACAATATAAAAGCAGGTTTAGGATATAATGACAGTCAAATTTTAAAAAAGGCACCTGCAAACTTGTATTATTATTCTAAAATGAAAATTTTCAATGAATCAAAAACAGGTGTTATTTCCAAACCTGTAAAGTATTCTTTGCCTGAAAGAATTCCTTTTGTAAAATCAGAGACTTTGTTTTCAGAAGAAACACCTTTTAAAACTGGTGAATCAGAAATAATTTCTGAAATAGAAGAAATGAATATAATTTCAAATATGTGTAAATCTTCTGAATCAAATATTATTTCTGAAGAAAAATCAGAAGTAATTGTTAAGTCTGAAATTGTTTCTGAAGTTACTTCTGTAATAACTTATGAATTCAATTCTGAAGTCATTTCAAAAGATACTTCTGATAATAAATCAGAACATGAAGAAAAATATGATGAATTCTCAGATATTGAATCTTTAGAAGATATTGATGAGAATCCCAAAATATTTTTTGATAATTCTGATAATGAGTCTACAACAACAAAAAATTCAAATAATTTTGCAACAAGTATGACTCAAAATAAATTTTCAAATCTAATAAATGCTTCTGATTCAGAAGATGATGATGATCAAATGATGCAACTCATTGATAAAAATGGCTATTTGGTTTATAAATCTCAATCAAGTATGACTGAAGGAAAAAAATTAAAATCTGAAGTTTCAAAGATACCTTCAGAATTGTTTGATTCTGTGTTTTTAAAACCAGAATATCAGAATTCAGATTTTCCTCCAACTAATACAAACATTTCATTAAGTTCAACACCATGTTCAGTAACATCTTCTGACTTCAACACCAGAGTTAAAATTTTTGAACAAGGAGCCAATCCTCAAATTCTCTCTCTGAAGTTCAGAAAATTAACTCCAATTCTAAAGATAAACCTAAAGTGAACAAAAGAATTTTCTTATACTAATCCTCATTTCTTATCTTTTACAGAGCTATCCACTTTAGTATGGAGAAAGAAAGATGAAAGACTGTCAAAGAATGACAAATTAGAGAGTTTTTCATTTTTAAAGAAGAATGATGTACCTAAATCAAAGAAAGTGAATAAAAGAATTTTTGTTGAAAAATCAAATGTTATTGATTCTTATATGTCTAATATTGTTGTAAATACATTAAAGAATCATATTCACTATATTAATTGTGGTCATCATAATTTTCATCTTAACTCCAAAACAATCAAATTTTTTTTGATGAAATCTATTCAGAAATGTTCAGCTATATTGACAAATTCAATTAAACGAAAAAATAGAAATAAAAATAAAACTAAGAAAGATAAATCTCAAAGTTCTGAACAAACTTCTGAATTGAAACATCTGAAGAAAAAGTTCAGAACTTCAAATTTTATTACTAATCACAAAGGACCCATTCTGAAATGGGTACCTAAAACTCAATAATCTCTTTTGCAGATATGTCATGTGTGGGTCTTAGATTCTGGATGTTCAAGACACATGACACCTTTCAAAGAACTACTAACTGATTATCATGAAAGATATGGAGGAACAGTTAGCTTTGGAAACAATGCAAAGGGATATGTAAGAGGATATGGCACTTTCATTAAAGGAGATGTGAAAGTAATGAAAGTTTTCTATGTTGAGGGACTAAGACATAATCTTTTCAGTATTAGTCAATTCTGTGACAAATACTGGAAGGTTAATTTTGACATAGATTACTGTCATGTTCTGAGTACAACAAACAAAATTGAATTAACTGCTTATAGAGATGGAGATATCTACACAGCAACATTCACTGCAACTGGTCAACTACAAGGTGTATGTTATATGTCTACATCAATGAAAAATGATAGTTGGCTTTGGCACAGAAGAATGTCACATCTGAACTTCAAAGCCATTTCTGAACTAGGCAAACATCAATCTGCAAGGGGACTACCAAAGATCAGATTTGAAAAGAACTCCCTTTGTTGTGCATGTGAACTAGGGAAGATCAAAAGAAGTTTTCATCCTCTGAAAATGCTATCTTAATGCAAAGCTCCACTTGAAATGCTACATATGGATTTATGTGGCCCAATGAAAACTCAAAGCATGGGGGGGAAGAAATACATTCTTGTCATAGTAGAAGAATATACACGATATACATGGATTGAATTTCTGAGTCTCAAGTCTGATACTTCTGAAAGACTGATACCCATTCTGAAGAAAATTCAAGTTCTTCTTCAACTCCCAATTCAAAAGATCAGAAGTGACAATGGAACAGAATTTACTAATTCTACACTGCAAATTTTTTTGGAATCTGTTGGTATTTCACATAATATTTCCGCTGCAAGAACTCCTTAACAAAATGGGGTAGTTGAAAGAAAGAATAGAACTTTGGTAGAGGCTGCAAGAACCATGCTTGCATATTCAGAACTTCCTCTCTCTCTTTGGGCAGAAGCAATTGCTACTGCATGTTTTACTCAGAACAGAACCATCCTAAACATAAAATTTCTTAAAACTCTTTATGAATTGTTAAAACAAAGAAAACCCTCTATTGATTATTTTAAAATCTTTGGTTGCAGGTGTTTTCTAAAGAATGATACTCCACATCTTGACAAATTTGCACCAAAAGGTGTAGCTGGTATCTTTGTTGGCTATTCTCAAAGATCCAAAGCTTATAGAGTACTCATTAAAGGAACTCAAAGAATCATTGAGACTACAAATGTCAGATTTCATGAGCCAACAATGACTTCTGAACAAAACAGTTCAGAACTCGCACATAAACCAACCTCTGAAAGTTTGGACTTAGAACATAATCAGACAAACTCTACTTCTGCATCTCAAACTTTACTTAAATCCAATATAGACAGTTTATGTCAAGACTTATTTGATATTTCTATAAATGTTTCTGCAGATTATCAAAATCCTTCTCTTCTCAAAACCACAAATGATCAAGACATTTCAGAAATACAAATTTCAAATACATCAGCACCACAACTCTCTACCTCAAATTAGAACTTCCAATTTCTGAAAATGCCACTTCTGAAGTTGTTTCTGAACCGGTTCAAAATATTTCTGACCATGAACCTCAAAGTTCTGAACCAATTCAGATTTCTCCATTTGAGGGGGAGTCTTCAGATTTACATTCAGCTATCAATCATGATACTGAAACTCAAGCAATTATTGATGATTATGATTCTCTGAATAATGTTTCATCTGTTCAACCATTACCAAATGTGAACAAATGGACATCTAGTCATCAAGTTCATAAAATAATTGGAGATGCTTCAAAAGGTGTTCAAACAAGATTTGCAACATCAAATGAATGTCTGTATGTAAATTATTTAAGTAGCATGGAACCCAAAAAGCCATATTAAGCACTTCAAGATCCAGACTGGATTTTAGCCATGCAGGATGAGATAAATCAATTTGAAAGAAACAAAGTCTGGAGATTGATACCAAAGCCAAAAGGTAAATCTGTCATTGGCACAAAATGGATGTTCAGAAATAAAAAGGATGAAAATGGAATTGTTGTGAGAAACAAGGCAAGACTTGTAGCTAAGGGGTATTGTCAGCAAGAAGGAATTGATTATGATGAAACCTTTGCCCCTGTTGCTAGATTAGAGGCCATTAGAATTTTTCTTGCCTATGCTGCTCATAAAAACATGAAGGTATTTCAAATGGATGTGAAATGTGCATTTCTGAATGGTATTTTACATGAAGAAGTGTATGTTGAACAACCAGAAGGCTTTGTAAGCAAAGAATTCCTAGATCATGTCTACATCTTAGACAAAGCCTTATATGGACTTAAACAAGCACCAAGAGCATGGTATGATACTATTACAACTTTTCTTCTGAATTCTAAATTCAAAAGAGGTACTGTTGATACAACTTTATTTCTGAAAAAGGAGGGTGATGATATGATTTTGATATAAATCTATGTAGATGATATTATATTTGCTTCTACTAATCCAAAATTTTGTAGAAATTTTGAGAAAATCATGCAAACAGAATTTGAAATTAGTATGATGGGAGAGTTGACATTTTTCCTTGGTCTTCAAGTTAAACAACTTCCCACTTGCATCTTCATTAATCAATCTAAGTATTTCTCAGACTTACTTAAGAAGTTTGACATGACTGATTGTTCAAGTATTCAAACTCCAATGGCCACTGCAACTAAGTTAGACCCTGATCTGAATGGAAAATCTGTTGATCAGAAAAAGTACAGAGGCATAATTGGATCTTTGCTTTACTTAACTGCTAGTAGACCAGATATAATGTTTGCTACATGTATTTGTGCCAGATATCAAGCTAATCCTAAGGAATCACACCTTCTCGCTGCAAAAAGAATACTTAGATACCTAAAAGGTTCTCCTTCATTGGGACTTTGGTATTCTAAGGATTTTAGTTTTGAACTAACAGCATTTACAGATGCAGATCATGGTGGTTGCAAATTAGACAGGAAAAGCACTTCTGGATCATGTCAGTTTCTGGGTGATAGACTGGTTAGCTGGTCTTCAAAGAAACAAAATTGTGTTTCTACCTCTACAGTAGAACCTGAGTATGTAGCAGCTGCAATATGTTGCTCACAAGTGATCTGGATGCAAATTCAACTAAAAGACTATGGTTACACTTTCAAAAAGATTCCTTTGTATTGTGATTCAAAGAGTGCCATAGCCATCACTGCCAATCCTGTTCAGCATTCAAAAACCAAGCATATTGATGTAAGATATCATTTTATCAAAGATCATGTGGAAAAAGGTAATATTGAAATGTTTTTTGTTCAGACAGATTATCAGTTAGCTGATTTATTTACCAAAGCACTTGATGAAAAACGATTTAACTTCTTGGTAAGTAAATTGGGCATGATGAACATGTCTATGTAAGTATTACACATCACCTATACTCTAGAAGTTACATTCTGAGGTTTTTATATCAAATTCTGAATACTTTGCTCTTCAGAATTACTTTGCATATTCTGAAGTTCAACATTCAGATGTTTGCTTCTTTTCAAACTCAGAAGTATATTTCTTTTGTATCTAGGTTGATTGTATTTTAATACTTTTCATATTTTTTTCTCATTTCTCTAATATTTGCTTGTTTCTTTGATAAAGTTGCAATGATTAAGGGGGAGAATCATAATCGCTAGTGATTCAAGGGGGAGTGGTATTAATTTCAAATTTCTACACTACTCTTTCCTACATAACAAATCTGCATTGGTGAAATAAAGTCTTGCACTTTATATCTAAGAAGTATGAACAAGCTTCCTTAGATAAAATCAGTTTTCTATTTGTTCAAATCTACTTCTAAATTCTCAAAATGTTTTATATTTTTCAGAAGTTTATATTTTTAAATGATTTATGGTCTTCTAAGATGATCCAAGTTTAGTTCTGAACTCCACTTAAAAATTCTGCGGTTCTTCTGAATTCTTTGTTTCAGACGTCTGAACTTTTTCTCAGAAGTTCTGAAGAAATTCTGAAGTTTTTGAACTTGTTCTCAGAACTTAACTTCCCGTTGATTTTTCACTTAAGCGTGTGCCACGTGTTTTAATTTCATTGGATCACTCTTAAACACGACCATTAAACGGTTCATTTCTCCTAATAAATGATGATTACTACTCTAATCACATTTACTTTTTGGCCACGTGTCCTTCAGCGCTTATCCAGTCATATAAATCAATGGATTCCTCATCATCTTCATTTTTTAGCAACTTTTCTCTGAGAAATCTTTCTGTGTTTATTGATCCTCTTTCTATTACCAATCAGTGTTCTTCCAACATCATGTCTACTTCAAATGCCATGATTTCTACTTCCTCGAGTTTCAATGATAACAATGGATCATCAAGTGATGGTTCATTCAAGATTGTGCCTCAAAATTTGATGGTTGGATCACTGGAAATCCCACTAAATGATGATCAAATGCTTCAAGACACTGCCACAACTGCAACTCATCAAGCCGGACCTTCAAACCCTATTTTTAACCCTAACCCTAACCCGACAACGGCTAAAATTGGGGAAACACAAGGTACACCCATTGATGTTGTTTCTGAATCAAATGTTGCTGAAAGTGAATCCCAGACTCATGATGAAAGTGGTGACCTGTCCAAACTCTATGTACCTGCTGAGAAATTACTTGACATCAAAAGAAATAACTGTGCTCTGAACTTCAAATCCAAAGACTTCATTGATGATCAAGTAATGTTGATTAAAATTCTGAAGAAACATCCCCTGCGCACTCTACTTTCAAGGAAATTCTCTGTTCCTGCTTCTTATCTTCAACAATTTTGGTATTATCCTGAGGTAGATGAAACTGATGATGAAATTGTCTCCTATGTTCATGCCTACAAGGTATGCATATCTGTAGATGATATTAGGAGCTTTCACTATTTGCCAAAACCAAATGAGGTTCTTGGAAAAACCTGTTATGATTCAATTCCATCTTCATCAGAAATGATCTCAGATTTTATGAGCTTGGGTTACTCTGAAAACCTTAGTGCTTTGAGCTCTTTTAGAAGAAAATGTTTACCTCGAATTTGGTATTGCTTATTTTCCATTCTGAATACCTGCTTATCTGGGAAGAGCTCAAGTTTGGATCAAGCTTCAGCAAATGGGAGGATTATCTTTCATGGAGTTGCCTTCAACAAACACTATGATTATGCTAGTCTCATTTTTGATGAACTCAAATCTGCAATTTTGAAGAAGTCCACATTCAACTACATACCATTTCAGAGATTTTTTCAAACACTCATCAAAGGAGCAATGAAGGCTGTCTCAAAAATTCCTGTTCTAGCTCATGAGGTACATGTTCCTATCTTCACTATGGACAGTTTAAGACCACCAAATGAAAAACTTCAATTTCCAAATGCACTTCCCCTACCTTCTCATTTAATTAATCTTGTAAGTACATCATCTAGGATTGGGATTGAGCATTTAGAATCTATGGGATTACCTCAACCAGTAATCCCTTCCCCTGATTCAAACCCGAGTAGTGATCATGCAAGAAAGTCTAGATTTACTAGAAAGAGAGAGGAGACTGTTCATGGGGGAGAACAACCTCAACAAGTGAAGAGGAAAAATGAAACTGAGAGACTGGGTAGAAGGGTAAGACAAAAAGTTGATGAGGGGAGAACACAGGTAAAAGAAAAACAAACCTGTGAACCACCTGTTACAAGCTGGGCACCCACATCTACTATTATTCCACATTCTTTGGTGGATAATATTGAAACAGCCAGTGAGCCCATGGCAACCTTGGTTAACCCCCCCCAGCCACTCACCCATATCTCAACAGAAGGGTGTTTCAACAATACAAATGGGGCAAGCAGCTTATAATCCATTAGGACCCAATTGGAGGTTCCTTTTGTTGAAAATGAAGGATATATGTCCCCCCTTCATAGTTTTGAGCACATTGAGTCTGAGTGTCCACTCAACTTTGAGCCTTCTGAACCACTTAATGTGGCATCCATTCACACAAGCACACATCTTTCAGATGTTCCTAAGCAAAGTGTTTGTCACATTGCATCAACAACTATAGATATTTCTATCTTTGGATATCAAGGATTAGTTGGAAGCCCTGGTGGGGTGAACATCACAAAAGCTCCATTCACAGAATCACATGTGGTTCATGATGCCTTTGTGGCTCATACAGGCCAACCTTCTTCTGAAGGTCTGAAAACAAGTTCATCTGTTGATCTTGGCAACTTACCCACATCTTCTGAATTCACAGAATTCAAAGATTTATGTACTTCTGAATTTGCAAGGATTCAGAAGGATATCAAGGAATTGACGGATACTACCAAAAAGGTGTTGGAGGATAGGTTGGATCAACATGGGGAAAGTATGGTGAACAGGCTGAATGATTTTCATCTCCAATCTTCTAATGATCTGAATATGCTTAAACAAGCACTTCTGTCAGCCTTTTCTGAAGTGGCTTCATCTGTTTCTTCCCTGAAAGCTTCTCAGCCTTCTTCTTCTTCATCAGTTTCTCCACCAGTTTATGCAACAAAAGATGATATTTCTCAGATTCTCAATCAACTATCATCCATTCAAAGTTCTCAGACAGAGTTCAACACAAGGTTAGCTGCTCTAGAATGCAGATCTCAATCAGAAACTTTTAAAAGAAGCCTTGATGATCAGGATCCTGATAATCAAGAGGGGGAGAAAAGACAGAAAGTATTTGAAACAGAGGATGTTGAAAATGTTCAGAAACAAAGCTTGGAGAAAACTTCTGAAGATGCTCAGAATATTGGTGAAGCATCAAATAGAGTTTCTGAAGCAATAGAAGACATTTTACTTGCAGAACATGAAGGTCAAGAGGCAATTGTTCATTCTTCTGAAGATACAGTAGAGGAAGGGTATGAAACATAAAAGATATATTTTGATTCTGAAGGAAACCTAAGCTCAGGTAACACAGATATAATTCCAGACTCTAATGAAGAAATGCTAAGGGAATACCTTGCTTTTGAAGATGTAATTGGAGAACCAAGTGATTATTCTGATGTGATCATGTTTGAAGAGGATGTTATTGATGTAAATATGGGAGAAAGCTCAGAAGAAACAAAAGCTTTATTAATTTGGAAGCCTCAACAACTTCTGAGTGAAGAATTCAGAAGTGCTTCTGAAAGATTATGGAATATTCTGAATCAGTTCTGTTGGGTACATATATTTTTTAATAAACCAAGAAGTCTGGAGTGTAGACTTTTGGATAACAGATTTTGTATATTCAGAGATTTTCTTTATCAACCAGATGAAGTTGTTGAACTTGAAGTTGATCTAGAACATATGGAAGGAACTGAGCTTGCGGATGAAATTTTAATGATCTACTCTGGAAGATTTGAAGTAAGAGTCAGACCTTGCATTTTGATTCCAAAGATTGATATTCCTCTTCTTGATGAGCCCATTTTAGATCAAATATATGAAAAAGAAGATATATTCGGTTTTGGAGAAACAAGTTTGGAATTTCCTGAAGAAACTTATCTCTACATGTACAAAAAAAGTATGAAGTTTGTAACTCTGGAAGACTTTATTAATGATGAATGGTCTGAAGATAAAATACTTCAAGTCAGAAATTTTATTCAGAAGTATGGAGTTCAGAATCTAAATGATTCAACTCTCATAAAGAAGATCAGATGCTTTCCTAAATCTGTTGTAGATGATTTGTTAATATATAGATTTGGAGCTGAAAGGAGAAATGGATCCTTATGTGAGTTTACTCAATATGACATATAGAAGTTAAGACTGCAAGACAAATTGACAGTTCTTTCTTTCTGTGTTGCAAAGAATGAAGCAGAACTTGTTTATGAAGTCAGAAGAGTTCTGGGAATCTATATAAGAAACATTATAAAGCATGACTTTCAACTAGCTCTGGAATTTGGTTTATCAAAGGTGAATTTGTTGGAACCTGTAAACCTTGAAAATTCAGCAATAGCTAGAGTGTTCACTTGTCCAGACATTGGATTCAGATATACAGTGAATGGAAATAAAACCTTTCTGGCCTCAAATATTCCAAAATACTCCAATTCAACTCTGAATTGGTTTCTTGAATATTCAAATGATTATGTTGGAGAATCAGACATTAAAGAAGAAATTGGTTATCTGATAAAAGAAAGAATTCACTTCAGAGAGAATGTAAAAAGAAGTTATCTTGCTGGTCATAAAAGAGAAAACAAGATCAGAGGAGCTGATTATCTACTAAGTGATGCTTATAATTTTCAAATTCACTCAAAGAAGCAAGACATGGAGGAAATTCTGAAGTTTTCTCTGAATATGGAATCTTCTGAACTCAGTCAAAAAGAAAAAGAGAAAGGTAAAGAAATTATTTCTGAAGCTATATCTGAAGAGCTGGTTCCTGCAAAACAAGTATCTGAAAAGGAACATCTTCAAGAACAAAGGATTGAAGAAAATGCCTTAACCATGTTCCTTGAATATTTTCATCCAGAAATATTTATGGAGTATGAACAAAAATTCAACTATATTGATTGCTGGATTCATAAATCTTTTAGTTGGAAACAATGGTACTCAGATATCATTAGAAAGTTAAGGATTCCAATCAATGAAGCCAGAAAGGAGAGCCCAATGATCAAAGTAATTAATGCTGACTTGAAAACAAGGCAAAATTACAAGTATGCATTCTTTACTGTTGAAAGACAAAATGGTGAAGTTTCTACCTTCTCTAAAGCTGATTCTCAGAATGTATATCTCAGAGATCTAGTCAGAGTTTACAGAAGTCTTTATCCCTTCCATGACTCAATCACCAAGTTCAGAAAATCATTTCCAGTGCTTAGAGATGGATTATACAGAGAATTTATATGGGCTGCAAAGACTGATTTCCAAGTTGCTTATGTTCTAAACAAGAAACAAGTACACTTGAGAAAACCAAATCTGAGTCTACCAGATATTCAGAATTTGAAGAAAAGAACTTTAGTAATTCATCCTCCTGGCTTCGTTTGTAAATGCTTTCAGGAACTATTATTTGTGAGATTTGAAGAACTCCACAAATGTTGCAATGGAACTCTCATGGAAATCAGAGATCATTTGGTGAAAAGACAGAATAGAAGACCAAAGAATCTGCGCAATGAAGATTGGGAGAAGCACAAGAAACTTGCAAAAGAAATGGTTAGAGTTGCTGAATCCTTACTTGAATACAGAAGACTAATTCTGAAGGATGTAAGAGAAATTCTGAATTTCTGGAAGTATGATCTGAACTTTGAAGCTAAGGGGGAGATTGATAGAGATATCGTAATAGCTTCAAAAGGCACTGGGTTCTTAAGAGAAAAAGATCTGAAGAAGTTCTGAAGACACTTCTGAAGAGGTTCTGAAGAAGTTCTTAAGACACTTTTGAAGAAGATCTGAAGGAGTTCAGAACCTATTCTGAACTTGTCTGTTACGAATGCTATGTTACTTTAGTCTTTCTATTGTATGTATAAATAGACGGTTAGTTAGATTGTTAGAACTAACGTTTTTCATAAGCCTTGTAAAGACATATTCTGTAATACTGTACATTCAATCAATACATATTACATTCGGCTATTATCATTCCTGTCAAAACCTTTTCATATATTGATATCTTGATTGTTTGGGTCCTAACAGGAAGCATAAGCTAAAAAGAGTTTTATGGATTCTAAAGAGCAACAGGTGCAAAGGTTTCATCATAGTCAATTCCTTCTTCCTGTCTATAACCTTGAGCAACAAGTCTAGCCTTATTGCGAATTATAGTCCCGTTTTCATCTAGCTTATTTCTGAAAACCCATTTGGTGCCTATGACAGTTTTATCAGAGGGTCTTGGAACAAGATTCCAAACTTTATTTCTACGAAATTCAGTTAGTTCTTCTTGCATAGCTGAAACCCAGCTAGGATCAGAGATAGCTTGATCTATCTTCTTAGGTTCAGAGAGGGAAATAAAGTTAACATAAAGAAAAATATTACCTGTTCCTCTACGTGTTTTGATACCTGCAGTGGGATCACCAATAATTTGATTTATTGGATGATTTGTTGTCCATCGCTGAGCTGGTGGTTGAGGAGAGAGATCAACAGCAGATTCAGCGACCTATTCTTCAGGGAATTGATTTTCAGATATAGTTTGGTTATTCACTGAGGAATTTCCAAGAGAGGAATCAGCGAAATGAATCAGATTAAGAGGAGTAACATTCATCCCTGAAGATGGATGATCATTACTTGTTGGGTTTACAGGGATTTCATCATCACTTGCTTCAGCTGGAGTTTGATTGATGAAGTATGTTTCAGGTTCCCCATAATGAGATCTCATCCAGGCATTCAATTCTTCATCATCATCATAAGAGTGAGAAGCATGAATGGGGCGAGATTCATCCAAGTTAACGTGCATGGATTCTTCAACATGTTGTCTTCTTTTGTTGAAGACTCTGAAGGATTTAGATATAGAGGAGTATCCAAGAAATATACCATCGCCAGCTTTTGGATCAATTTAACTAAATGATCTCTGTCATTCAGAATGTAACATCTACATCCAAAAATGTGGAAATATTTCAGAGTAGGTCTTCTCCCATGAAATAATTCATAAGGGGTCTTCTTAAATCGTATAACTATCAGGGATCGATTTTGAGTGAAGCATGCTGTATTAACTGCTTCAGCCCAGAACTGAGTTGGAAGATGCGATTCGCTGAGCATTGAGCGAGCCGCTTCAATGATAGTACGATTTCTTCTTTCAGCAACACCATTTTGCTGAGGGGTTCTTACTGAGGAGAAGTTGTGAGAGATGCCTCTTTCTTCAAAGAAGTTCACCAGAGTACTGTTTTTGAATTCAGTGCCATGATCACTTCTTATGGAACGAACAATTAGATTGTTCAAAACTTCCATCTTTTTTGATAAAAGAAATTATCATTTCAGGGGTATCACTTTTGGATCGAAGGAAGAACACCCATGTGGAGTATTCATCAACAATCACTAAAGTGTATTTCTTCCCAGAGATCGATTGGACATTGACAGGTCCAAATAGATCCATGTTGAGTTGTTGAAGAGGAGTGGTCACTGAAGAAACTTGCTTTGACCTGAAAGAGGCTTTTGTCAGCTTTCCCTTCTCACACGCTAAACAAAGAGATTCCTTTGTAAAGGTATGATTTGGGAGGTCTCTGACTAAGTCTTTTTGTGACAATTCATTTATTGTCTTAAAATTGAGATGAGAGAGTCTTTTATGCCATAACCAGTTTATGTCAGTGGATGCTTTAGAGATAAAGCACATATTCTCAGAGTGAGAACTATTCATATTTATGACATATACATTTTCCACTCTTTTGCCTGTAAGGGCAAGCTTATCATATCCGTCAGTGACAGCACATCTATTCTTTAAGAATAGAACTTTGAAGTCTTTGTCACATAACTGACTAACGCTTAAGAGATTGTGCTTTAGTCCCTCAATGTAAGCAACACGAGAAAATGATGTGGCTCCGTTGGATAGAATTCCATAACCTTTAGTGTATCATTTGCCATTTCCACCAAAGGTCACTGATGGACCAGCTTTTTCTTTGTAATCAGAGAGCAGAGATTTTTTGCCAGTCATGTGCCTTGAGCATCCGCTATCAAGATACCAGATACCTTTGGCACTCTGCATACAACTAAAGATTAATTGTTTAAAGGTACCCATATTACTATGGGTCCTGCTTGGTTAGATAGAGGATTGGCGGAGGAGCTACTAGCTGAAGAACTCTCTTCAGTGGATATCTTCACCTTTGATGGTTTTGCAACCTTGGTGGATTTCACTCTCGCTGATTTATTAGCTTGAGCTACTTTCTTTCCATGAGCTAGTTTATCAGCTCTAGTAGCGTTAGGACATTTGCTTGCAATGTGGGTAGTTTCACCACAGTGATAGCATTTCCTATATTTAAAGGGTTTGGAAATCAGAGAGGGAGCAGGAAATTTCTCAGGGATAGGTCCAAGAATTCCTTTATCCATTGTCCTTGGAGGTATAACAACCTTTTCAGGAGTAGGAGTGAGATCGATTTTAATTCTGGGGGTTGGTCTCTGAGAAAAGTCAGGGACCTTCTTCCTAGTTTTAGAAACTTTCTCTGAGGATTTCTTGTTCCTATCTTGAGTTTTCTTATTCTTAGGAACTTGATTAAGAAACTCGTTCTTGATCACTTTCTTAGAATTAAGTATAGAAAGCTTCTCTTTAGAAGAGGAGGAAGAAGAAGTTGAAGAAGAAGGATCAGGGATAGAGGAGACAAACATTCCAAATTTGAGCATGGAACGATCATTCTCTGATTCTTCCTTTTCAGGGTTATAGCCTAACCCACTTCTTACTTTCATAGGTATTTGAGCATTGATAATCTCATTGACTTTATCAGAAGCCTTACACCATCCTTCGATGGTTGCCTTTTCAGACTTGAGATCAGCGATAGCCTTTTCCCTATCAGCGATAGCTTGTTGTTTCTCGATGCTTATTGTTTGATTTGCAAAGACTTGGTCCTTGAGAGATTCCTCAATTTTATAAAGTTCTTTGATTCTTATATGGCAATTTTTTAATTGTTCAGATAAGTCAGTGTTAATTCTCTCGGCCTTAATTTTTCCATTTAAAGCATTGTAGAAATCAACAGTCATAGCATCGAGAGCTGACAAGTTATCACCTTCAGAAGGTAAAGAGACAGAGGGAATAGTTACCTGAGTAGAAGGAGACTCAGAGGAAGAAGTCTCAGTGACTTCTTCAGCGCCCTCAATTCTTGCCATCAGATAGAGGAAGGCAAGATCTTCTTCATCTGAACCAGACTCTTTAGAGGTCTTGGCCCAGTCATCTTCAGCATCCCAGTCAACTTCTTCAGCGAAAGGGCCTTTGCCTTTTTGCTGGTTTTTCTTGATATCTTTGTATTTGTTTTTTAATTTCAAATACTTCTCCTTTTTATCAGAGGTATGGGAGGTAGTGGGAGCAGCAACTTTCTTCGACCTGCATTCACTTGCAAAGTGACCCTTTCGCTGACAATTGAAGCAAATCGCTGAGGCTTTCTCAGCGGGCAACGTTTTATGCTTTTTAGAGTCAGAGAGGTTAAAAGGTTTTCGAAAATTGCTCTTTCTAGCAAATCTTTTAAAGTTATTAGTTAAAAGAGCTAGAGATTTATCAAACTCAGAGATGTCTGCATCAGTGAGTTGATCTTCTGAATCAGTTTGACCTAATTCAGTAATGGAAGTGATAGTGGAAGAAGAAACATTTTTAGAAGAAGTTCCCTCAGAAGTCACAAGTGCCAAAGAAGTACTTTTGGCACCTTTGAGTTCATCAATTAGGTTCTTCCTTAGAAGATGGGATTGTTCCTCATTTAAGAGCATACCATATAATGCACTTAAGGACAAGGTTTCAAGATTCTTTGACAGCTTTATACATTTAGTGTACACTGCCCATTGATCGGGTAATGCCTCCATGAACTTTGTCAGAATTTCAGCGTTTGAATATACTCTGTCGACTGATTTAAGATCAATCAGCAGACAGTTAAATCGCTGGTGAATTTGAGAAAGAGATTCACCCTTTTGATACATAAAACTCTCATATTTTCTTACAAGGTTTATGCATCTAGTTACTTTAACTTCAGAAGTTCCTTCATATTGGATACATAATGTATCCCACATGGCTTTAGAAGTCCTCATTTTCATGACAGAATGATAGACTTCATCAGGTAAAGCCGTTGGTATTATGGATCTAGCTTTAGAGTCAATAGCAATTTCTTTCTTGTCTTCTTCAGTCCATCTGTTAGGAGTTTTAACAATAACCCTTTCAGGAATGGCTGGAGTAGCAGTGGTGGCAAGAACACTAGCTACTATTGTTGTAGGAACAAATGATCCATTTTCCAGATAGTAGGGAATCTTTGGATCAGATCCCTCCAGAAATAGAGACATTCTTTCCTTCCATAATGGAAAATTATCATGGCTAAACCTTGGAGGTTTAGCTAAAGATCCATTATCGTTGTAGTTTGTATTTGGGTTTGACATTTTAAGATAGTTTTAAGAAAACATATTTTAAATACTTAAGAAGCAAACACTGCTCTGATACCACTTGTTGGTCCCTAAAGGGTCTACAAGAGTTCAATCAAGAGAGAACAGTTTGTAGAAGGGGGGGTTGAATACAAACACACACAGATTTTGGTTTTTAAATGAGTTTATTAAAAATAAACAAATTTACAGTTACTAGCGGAATTAGAACAAGTTTAAAACCTATTCTATTGTAACTAAGAAACACGAAGTATGGTGCTCAAGAAGATGAAAGAAAGAATAAAGAGGGTATAGGTTAGATAGAAGCATGCATTAAGATGAAGAAGATCTCTCCATCTTAATTATACCCGTTTGCCTTTAATGCAAGACAAAAGGTACATGCCACGTTTCAAGCTTGGATAGGAAGCTTGTCCTTGTTAATAAGACAACCATGCTTTTGGCCGAATATGAACAGTACCATATCAGATATGATGGGGACATAAGAGACAAGTCGTACGTCCTTTTCTGACATGGTTCTAGGTTTGAGTTTTGTGCATCGAGGATAAGATCAATCTTTAATCTTGCAAGGGAAGCTTCATTTGATCGCTGATACTGAATCTTCAAGGATGAACTTCAGTACCGCTGAGGCTTCACAAGACTTCACACTTTGAGTAGACAATCGCTGCTATCGCTGAACCGCTTCAGTTCACTTTGTTGATTATCTCTTTCTTCAGCTAGAGTCTTCGACTTTCGCTGAATGGTCTTCTGGTGTGATAACTGATCTTCAGGTCTTCAGAGATAAGCTTGTAGTTCCTTGACCTTTAGCGATCGCTGATAGCAATCAGCGTGTGCTATCGCTGAACTTGAACAGAAGCTTAACTACGGAATTTCACTAAGTATACTAAAGGAATCATATTCAAATCACTGAGAGGAGTTATGATCAACAACTTCTCCATTTTGGAAATTTTTTGGCGAATATGTTAGAGATGCTGAACATCTTCAACAATTTTTTTAAAATAAATATTTTAGGGATTTTTATTCCAACAAATTCACTAAAACCTTATTAAAAATGGAAACAGTAGAAGAGAAATGGTGAAATTCTGTAACTTTAGAGAAAATTAAAAAAATGATTACTTATGAAAAAGAAAATATTATTTTTTATTCTTCCTAACAATGAGAATCCTTGAAATTAAATGTATAAAAGAGAGAAATAATATTTTATGAAACAAACATTTTAATTCATATTGTAATCTCCAAAGTGGAGAAGCCGTTGGAGATGAACGTAATTTTCTTCGAAGGTTTTGACTTTTAATTCTACATTTTGAAAAATCTGGTAAAGATGCTTGGGATATTTGAAGTAGTAGATATCTTGGGTTGGGTTGATGGGTTGAAGACATTTCAACATCTATTTTAATGTTTGCGGTTTGAAACATGTCAACCCAGTGTAACCCAAATGAAATACAACCCAAGCAAAACCGTACGAGTTGGTAAGGTTTAAACATTGATATCATTTTACACTCTAGCTAAATATTATGCTTAAATGAAGTAAAATGAAAACGATAACATATAAATAAGGCTAACAAAATCAAAAAAAAAAGTTGAAGGTTGATGCAAATACGAAAGTAAATTACAGTTGTAAATGTCAAATAATCATGAATTGAGCTAATTATAAGATGTGTTAATTCCAGATATATTTAATAACGATGAATCTAAACAATAATATCAAGAAGCACATCAATGGATCTTCAAATCTCATGTATATTGATATTCTCTCTCTATAATGTATGATATGACAATGAAATCTTCTAAGTGTTACAATCAAAGTGTAACACACAAGGGTATTTATACCCTTACTCTATACAAAGAGTAAAATACAATTAGGCATGATGTTGACTTTGTTGACTCTCTATGTTGACTTTGTTGACTTCAAACTTTGACTTTCTCGTCTTCAATATTGTAATCCCGGATACAATATATTTATATCTAACAATCTCCCCCTTTGTATTCGAGATAACAATTCGACAAATCAGCTCTAACAATCTCCTTCTTTCTTTGTAGATGGTCAAACTTTGTCAACAAATAATCTCTAACTGAGAAACAATCTTCCTCTTTGTATTCAAGCATATTGCATCTGAAGAAAAACAAGCTCCCCTTTTTATACACATCAGAATCTTCAGATCAAAAACCTTCAACTTGAACAAATCTTTAGAATATCCAGAAGAATTTTCATCAGAAAACTTTAACAGTCAACGATCAATCTTTAAACAGTAAGGCTCGAAGCTCTGACACTACATGTACTAAACTTGTCACCTATATATAATGAAGTAATCAATTTTCAAACATCTTCAATCAATATTCAAACATCTTTAACCTTCAAAAAGCTTTAATCAAACTTTTACTATTTTGCTCAATTTACAATCTTTGAATCTAACAACTTTTCAACCTTAGAATCAACAAATTTAGATTCAAACCTTTTAAACATATGAATACTTCGTTAATATTTCTCAGCTTTGATTGCTCCCCCTCAACATCAACAATAAATCTTTTAATATCTTTTCACATGCGACTTTAATAATAATCTTCAAGTATATTTGACTTGACAACAGACAAGCTTTGACAATAACAATCGTCAAGATGAACAAATGTTAGCTCTATCAACTCCCCTTTAATACCAACATTAATCTTGTGAATATCTTTTCGAATGTGACTTCATGATCAGCTCTTTGTATGTGACTTCATATGTTTGCATGTATCTTTGATATATACTTTCTCCCCTCATGATGATTAGGAGAATCCTGAGCATCATGAACGATCAAAGACTGAATCATTGTAGCTGTATGACACAATTGTTAGCCCCCCCTCATAAAGATATCTCCCTTCAGAACAATTTGCTCCCCCTTAAAAATTGACCTCTTCTATTCAAACTGCTTCGGTAGAACAAATGGGTAATCGACTAACATAGAAGCACATTTAGCAACTATTATCACTACAATCGAAATAAATTCAACTGAGTGGCCTATTTTCAGAGTTGCCAATTATGAATCTCTAATAGGACTTCCAGTTATCACTGAAGTAAAGTTATAAAACTAACTTCTCAAACTGTTCCGACAATACCACAAATATATGCATGGGACTCATGAAGAGTCGTGCAATGTGTATATATGGTGGTTTAACCAAGACTTGATGTGAATTGAATATGAAGTTCGGAGACCAGAGGTATGTCTTCCTTTTTCAATATCTTAATCTTCCAAGTGAAGAAAAGATAGCAGATATGCTCATTATCCGTGATATATGACGGAAATATCTTTTGTGAGATAGTTGAGTGGCTAGGTGGGGTGACATGAGTAGTCGACACTGGATCCATATCTTTTTCAATATTCATCTCCAAAGAATGAGAACGAATAGATTATGTGGTAACCTGGTTTACTGACTGAGTTTGGTGAGGATATTTTTTTTCTTTTGATCCTGTCTCACACTCACCATATTCTTTTAGCTCACTAGCAGTCATTTCACAATTTGTTTAACTAAATCTCCCTCATTTCAGTCTTGTATTCAATCACATTTGATAATGATTGTAAATCCAGAAGTAAACTTTTCATCTTGAGACTCTACCCCTTCGAATTCACTCTCATCTACCAGAGGTATGTCTTCCCTTTTCAAGATCATCCCAATGATCAAGAAACTCAACTAGCATCTAGACCCCTTACTGATGACTAACCTTGAGTATGTTTCTTGGGTAGGTCCTTCCGGTTCTGGATTGACCATAGAAACTCTAAAAAATCTTATCACACATGAAAATATATCCTATGCTGAAATATTGATATTGTCAGGAACATAAACAATTAACTCCGAGTTCTAAATTGAGTTGTTCAGAAGTCAAACAAATAAAGTACATGTTCTAAACTGAATTGTTTAAAAGCTAATTGAAACACAGTGTTGGAACCCAGATCCCATTTATGCTCAATAGATGTTGATTATGAATATAAAATAAGGAGTAAGCGGAAGCAATAATAATCAACGATCAAACTAGAATGTAATCAGTAATTGAAAGAGAATAACAATATGAATTGGAAATGATAATGTGTATTTCACTCAAGATCTCACAGAGTACAATACTGGAAATACAAATTAATCTCTCAAGTTCTCTTCAATGTAATCGACATGTAATACAGTGATGGTTGCCTCTATTTATACGATTACAATGAAAAGTCAATCAGCTAGCCTATCACGTATTGACACATAAGCTAGACATGTAACAAATTCTATTACGCACAAAAGGTATGACTAGCCATGTCATTAAAGCACGTGTACCGTTCCTTGATAATATCCAGAAGATGCCCAATCTTCTGGATCATCATTGAAGGCTCTGAATAATACTTCTGAAGAGTCTACCTTCTGGATGGTCTACCTTCTGGAGAGTTTAACTTTGTTCTTCAAAGGTGTGTTCTGATCCATACTTTTACATGTAAATAAGATCTAACAATCTCCCCCTAAGTATGAAATTAGAACAATGAACTATATATGAAGAAACAACAAAGTTGAAATATTTCGTTACAAAATAGAAGAAAAATTACAGAAGTTGAAATACATACAATGAATCAAAAAAGAGCTTGTGGATGGCCACTGACAACTTTGTAGAACTGATTAGTAATCTCCCTAAGCTTGATTACTCCTTCAATATGTTGTTCCATGTCACTTGCTGCCTTTATGATGTTTACACTTATGTCTTCCTTCTTGGCAGCTACCAATCCTCTTAGAATATCCAACATCCCTTAATTCTGAAAAATCTTCTACTTGAAGGTCTTCTGCACACAATCCCTAGCTCTGGATCTATTACAATATCACCAACTTTCAACTTTTCAATGTTTTTCAGGTCTTCTTTTGGAGCTGTGATACTTAGCTTCTCAACACCTCTTTCTAACCCAAACTGGAAGTCAACCTTGGCTCTGTATTTGACAAAAACTTCCATACAAGAAAGGATTCTGAAGTATGCAATCTTGTCATCTGAAGACAGGTCTTTTCTTTGCTTGATAAATCTCCCAGAGGTATCAAATCAGAAGGATTTAGGGATAGTAAGTCGTTATCACAGAAGTATCATATTTGTTTATTTTCTCTCTCCACTTGATAGATATTGTATATAATATCTCCATCTTCAAATTTCTTGGTTTTGACTCCAATAATTCTTCTTATAGCTGGAGGCAAAAACTGATCTTCTATCCTGCATAAACCTTGAAAACTTGACCTTGGTTTGATCATCTGCGTTGGAATTTTCAACAAAGTTGGGCATTGTCAGGGAGACCCTTTCTTCTCCTTCAGCATATAATGACTGAAGTATATTTCTATGGTAGCAAACGTTTGAGAAGGTGCAATTCTTTCGAGCTGCATTGGATCCATGTTTCTTTTAGCTACAATATTACTTAACTTTATTCAGCATTGGTAAGAGGTATGTCTTGTATGTCTTTGGCAGTTTGAACTTCTGGGTTTGTTTCATTTAGAGCTTGATTCGATTCTTGCGATACAGAGGCTTGAACTTCAGAAGTTGGAAATTTAGGGATATAGATTTTAGATGTTGGGATTTCAGAGGTTGGAGCTTTTGAAGTGTTCACTTCTGGAGGATTTGATTGTACAGTGGGTGCATAAGTGGATGCCTGACCTTGAGGGATTGAGGTTGATGGTTGACCAGAGGCTCTGGGTCTTGTGGTTGTGTTCCTTGATCTTCTTGGGATAGAATTCTGGTTCTTTCAAGACCAAGGATGAAGTTTGCCATTACTGGATTTGAAGGTAAAGGACGCATAGCCAGAGGAGTTACCTGGATTGGAGCTTGAGCAAAGGGATTTTCTTGTTGCTTTTTCTTGTTGTTGTTGCTCTGTCGATTGTGGGGCTATTGGATTAGAAGAAGGTTAATCTTTGGTTGATTCAGAAGAGGATCCTACCTTCTACCTTTTCTCCCCCTTTTGAGGATCAGAAGTATATGGATCCTGGTCCTTAGATCTCTTGCGTTTGAGATCAACCTTTTTACATTCTCTTTCTTCCTTTGATTTCTTCCGAGAAGATTGATATTCAGAGATTGATTGGACTTTTGTCTTGATTGCATTCACAGAAGTATCCAGAGCAGTTATCTTCTGAGTCAACTCAGCAACTGGTGCGTTGTTGATTTTAGACACGAACTTGGCATTGGCATCATTGAATTTGTCAAGCATAGCTTTCTGAAAGTTAGTCAAGTCTTCCTTAGTGATCAAACCTGATGAAGTAGAAGCATCAGAAGGAACAAAAACATCTAATAATCTCTTCATGTCAACAGCAAAGGTAGTAAATTCCTTTATAGTAATAGTTGCTGATGGAGTTGATAGTGTAGAGGGAAGATTAGAGATGGCTTCTGTGCTTGCTTTAATATCATTCTCCAACTTCCGGAATTGAGAGATTGCCAAATCTCTATGAGCATCATGAGCATTGATTAAGAAGTTCTAAAACTGGGTGAGTTTCTTGGTGTGTTCTGTCTTCATGGCTCGTACATCACAAAGAGAAAAGTTGACAGTTGTTATTTCTGCATTAAGGTCAGCCTCTGTTTGCTGGATTGTAAGTTTTAGATCATTCAAGGATCCCTTAATTTGATCAGCGAATGTCTGAAACGCTGCATTCGTGACAAAGTCAGGAGGGGGGGTAACCGTTGCATCCACAACACATATGGCCGCTTCTCCCTCGCGTTCAGAGGGCCCCTCATTTACACCTGTTTTTGCGTTGAGTGTAGAGGGACTTCCATCCTGTCCTTGAGGGATCCTAGGAGTCTCCTCTTAGAATGTTCTGACCTTATTGACTTGGCATCCAATGTTAGAGATTGGAGAGTCAATGATAGTGTACGTACCTTGAAATAAGTTGAAAATTTAGGTACGATGTGCATCCTATTTCCATAACCCCTCTGACGGGATTCCATTGGCTCTTGGATTGGAAGGTGCCATGGACGTGGCAACCTCCATCCAATCTATATCGTCAGTCACGGAGACATTGACATTGCGTTGGGATAGTGGCGAGTTCTTGGGCAATTGAACTCCTATGTTTGCATCTTCATCCTGTTGAGAGGAAGAAGATGAGTTGGTTTCCCCTGATGTGCTTGATTCAGAAGTACAAGAAACCAATTCTAATCGGTTGGCTTCTGGTTAGGGTTTGGACTGAGCGTATGTCCTTGTTCAATAGATGTTGATGTGTTGGCCACAACCTTAGCAGATGTGGGAGCTCTGGATGGACTCTGCTGGATACTCACATTTGTGTCCATTTGGACATCTTCTGTACTCTCTCTTAATAGCCTCTCAGCAAGGGTAGAAGCACTCAGGTTTTCTCTCTGATTATTTTCAAGCTCATCCTCACTCGACCCCTCACTAACTATTTTGGATTCTAAAAACTTTGGGGTAGGTGATCTCTGTTCTGAGGTCACCATAGGGTCCCTATAGTTTTGGAGAGTAGTAGAGGTAGAAGGGATACTGTGGACTATACTTAGATAGCTTCAAAAAGAGACTGGGTTCTGAAGCTCAACAGTTCACATCTTCTGAACTAGTGCTGTACAGAGAAATACATAAGTAAAGCTCAGAAGTCTTTATGACAGAAGTCTAAAGAAGAGTTTCAGAAGTAAAGCTTTGAAGGAAAGCCTAAGACATAACTTCTGAAGTGGCAACTTCAAAAGTTGAAGATTCTGAAGAAGTTCCGAAGTGGTTCCGAGGAACTTCTGAAGATCTGCGATTTTTTTTCAGAATCTGTCAGATCTGACAAGATTCTTGAAATCTATTAATCAATCTGCTAAAGATTGATTAGATCTACTTTCTCTTACAAAAAAATGTTTAATTCACGATCATTCGTTCAAAATGTCTAAAGAAATAGTTTCTATTGGATCAGAAACAAAGCCACCTACTCTATTCCTGGGAGAATATCACCATGGAGAATCCGTATGATTTAGTTTCTAGACAACATTGATGAGGAATTGATGAAATCCATTATCAATGCATCTCTTGAAGTTTATGTGCAGATTGATGCAGTTCAAGCAACTGAAAATACCCCTGAAATACCTACTACTCGAATCAAGAAAAGTCCAAACATGTACAATAATGCTGAAAAGGCTCAAATGAAGATAGACAAGAGAGCTCTAACACTGTTAACAGTGGCTATTCCAAATGAAATATTCAATAGGGTTGACAGTCTTACATCAGCAAAGGATATGTGTGATGAAGTAGAGGCCCAGATGCAGGGGAGTTCCAAATCTCAAAACTCAGAGGCTAAATACTTGTACTGGAACTTATGAAAACTTCAGAGCAAAAGATGGTGAATCAATTACTGGCTCATATTACATATTTAACAATATTCTGAATGATTTGAGAAGAAATGGTGTTCAGAAACTGAATTATGAGATAAACAATAAATTTCTGAACAATTTAGGAAATGAATGGGAATGTTTCACTGATAACATGGTAACCAGAAATTTGTCTAGAAAAACCATTCATGATATATATGGCATCTTGTTTCAACAAGAAGACAAGATCAAGACTAGGCAAAATGATAAGAAGAAAACAGTGATACTCTGGCCTTTTTAAGTCAAAAAGTAAATAATCCCAAACCCATGTCTTCAATGACCAAGATCTGTGAAAATCCAGAAGTTAGTCTTTGTGATGGAAATGAGTCTGATGAAGAAATGAAGAGGATGGCTGAGGGAAGCCTTTATGACTAGACAATACAATCAAAGATATAATCAAAAGTATAAAGGTAAACCCAAAACTGAAGATGGAGCTGAGAGAGGTGTGAATAAAGAAGTGGTGAAGAAGCATGAAGCAGAACCAACAAGATGCTTCAACTCTGGTAAACCTGGCCATTTTGCTAGACAATGCAAAATGCCTAAGGTTAAAAATGTTGGATATAACCACAAGGCTTGTGGTGTACTGGTTAAGACTTGTGGGGGATGAGGCTAGATAACCCATCTACCCCAGGTTCGAATCCAAGCGCAAACAACCTATGGCAACTGAGGAATTATCTCAGGGATGCATGCTTTAGCAGTCTTAAATTTGCCAGGGATTAGTCTAGGCACGCCTAGGACACCCTTTCCAAAAAAAATGCTGGATATTATGAAAAGAAACATCTACTAGCAAAAAAGAAGGAAACAAATCCATCTTTGTTTTCTAAATATGAAGATGATTGGCTATGGTGGAGTGATGACGAGTATGATGAATAGGTTTCTCACTATGCAGCAAAATGCTATATGTGTCAGATGGACCCAGAATCAAACCATGATCATGATACTGAGGTACAAATCTTTTCTGAATCTACTTTTGAATCAATTTCTAAATCATCTTCTGAAAATAATATGCATGAACAAATAATAAATATGACTTCTGAATTTGAAACTTTGAGAAACAGAATAAAAGGTGAAAGAACTTTGGTTAATAAATTCAATAAAGAAAGTTAGATTTATAAATTAAATTGTCAAAATGCTGAAGAACAAGTTGATAAACTTTCTGAGGAGAAATCTATCTTGAGATTTTTTTGGATACTCTGCAAAAAGATATTGATAATGAGAAATCAGAAAAAGAGGTTTTAAGTATTAAGATGCAATATCTGAACAAGGAAAGAATTGAATTGTATAAAAATATTAAAGAATTAGAAGATTTAAATTTCAAAAGAGGTCAAACATAACAAACTTTGAATATTCTGACAAGTCAGGCTCAGAACTCAAAATTTTACAACATTAAAGCTGGTTTGGGTTTTACTGATAGTCAAATTTTAAAGAAGGCACCCTCAAATCTTTACAATCTTTCTGATATGAAATTTTCTAATGAAGGAATAAAAGGTGTCTATTCTAAACCAGTAAGTTCTGATTACCTGAAAGAATACCTTTTGTCAAATCAGAAGTGTTGTTCACAAATGATAAATCTTCAAATTCTGAAAAATCTGAATTTAGTACAAAGTCAGATGATTCCAAAATATCAGAAAAACCAACTTCTGAAACTATTTCTGGAACAAATTCTGACATAAATTCTGAAATAAAAATTCAGAACCTGTCAAAAGAAACTTCTAAAAATGTTTCTGAAGATATTTCAAAATTTTTAAATTCTGATAATTCTGAAAAACATCAAGATGTTAATTCTAAAGACAATTCAGATGATAATTCTGAAGAACAATATGAAGAATTTTCTGATATTGACTCTTTAGTAGATGATCATGATCACTCAGAAATATGTTTTGATCATTCTGATAATGAATCTGACAAGGAATTAACCGAAGAAATTTAGAATTCTAATGAAATTTTTTCAAAGATAAACAATTTTGTTTAAGATACGATTTAAGACAAAATTTAAAAACTAATGAATGCTTCAGATTCTGAAGATGAAAATGATGAACCTACAGTTACTGTGTTAAATAAATAAGGGTACCTAGTTTATAAAAGAAAAACTTCTATGGTAGAAGGTGATAGGCTAAAATCTGAACAACCTAAACTTCCTTCAGAAATGTTTAATTCAGTATTCTTAAAAGAAGAATATCTGAATCTCTCAAGTTCTGAATCAAATTTATCTAATTCAGATTCTATTACTAGTTCACTTAAACATAATTAAGAAGTTAAACCTATTCTTAAAATAGGAATATCTAAATTGTCTAAATCTATCTTCAACTCAAGAGTTGAAAATTTTGAAACAGGGTAATCTTCTAATACTAAATCTGAAAATGTATTCAAGAAGCCTTCTGTTTAGAAAACTAATAAAAACTCTTCAAAGTTTCATTATTCTAATCCTCATTTCTTATCATTTTCAGAGTTATCCACTCTAGTTTGGAAAAGAAAGATGAAAGCTTGACAAAAATAGACAAATTAGAGAATTTTCAATCTTTTGAGTCAAACAATGTATCCAAAGTTTTTACAATGAATAAAAGAAAGAAAGTTGTTACTAATTAAAAATATGTTGATTCTTGTTAATGTTCTGACATGATAAAACTTCTTAAGAATCATATTCGTTGTACTAACTGTAGACGTCATATAAGGAACTTCTGACTAATTATCATGAGAGAAATGGAGGAACAGTCAATTTTGGAAATAATGCAAAAGGTTATGTAAGAGGTATGGAACTTTCACGAAAGGATATGTAGAAGTAATGAAGGTTTTCTATGTTGAAGGACTAAAACACAATCTTTTTAGTATCAGTCAATTTTGTGACAAAAGATGGACTGTTCACTTTGACATTGAATTCTGCCACATTCTAAATTCTGAGGATAAGAAAGCTTTAACTGCATACAAAGATGGTGACATTTACACTGCTACTTTTACAGAAACTGGTCAACTTAAAGGCATTTGTTACATTTCTAGATCTATCTTAGAGCAAAGTTGGCTATGACATAGAAGAATGTCTCATCTGAATTTTAAATCCATTGATGAATTAGGAAAGCAACATTCTGTGATTGGTCTACCACATATATGATATTAGAAGAACTCTCTATGTTCTGCATGTGAATTAGGAAAGATCAAAAGAAGTTCTCATCATTTGAAGATGCTTTCATCATGCAAAGCTCCATTAGAAATGTTGCACATGGATTTGTGTGGACCAATGAGAACTCAAATGTTTAGGAGGAAAAAAGTATATCCTGGTCATAGTAGATGAATACTTAAGATATACCTGGGTTGAATTTTTAAGATAAAAATCTGATACTTCAGAAGTTTTAATCCCCCTTTTGAAGAAAATTCAAGTTCTGCTTCAACTACCTGTTCAGAAACTCAGAAGTGATAATGGCACAGAATTCACAAATGCTACAATTTAGACATATTTAGATTCTGTTGGCATAACACACAATTTTTCCGCTACAAGAACTCCACAACAGAAGGGTGTAGTTGAAAGAAAGAACATAACTTTTGGTAGAAGCTGAAAGAACAATGCTTGCTTATTCAGAACTACCTCTATCTCTTTGGGCAGAAGCTATTGCAACATCATGATTTACACAAAATAGAACAATTCTAAATAGAAAACAAGTTAAAAGTCCTTATGAATTAATTAGAAACAAAAAACCAACCATTGCTTATTTTAGAATTTTTGGATGCAGGTGCTTTCTGCTGAATGACAGAAAATCTGGAAATTTGATCCTAAAGGTTTATCTGGAACTTTTGTTGGTTATTCTCAAAGATCAAAAGCCTACAGAATACTTATGAAGGAAACCAGAACTATCATTGAGAGCACCAATGTCAGATTCAATGAACCAATTATGACTTCTGAACAAGACAGTTTAGAACTCAAGCTTAATCAGAACTCTGAACAACTTGATTCAGAGAAGAGATCCAATGATAAATGTAACTCCAATAATTCTTTACTGAAAGCAAAATTAGAATTATGTTGTGATGATTTATTTGATGTGTCTTCTGATATCTCTGCAGATTTTCAAAATCCATCACTTATCAGAGAAAATCCAGAGCTTATCTCAGAAGAACTTCTTACATCAAATATTTCTGGACCATCTGCCTCAACCTCAGCTTCAAACATTCTTACTTCTAAACCTATACAAGTTACTTCTGAACCTGTACAAGTAACTTATGAATCTATACAAATTACTTCTGAACTGGTGCAAGTTACTTCTGAACCTGTTCAAGTATCTGTTGAGCCTACACAAGAATTTTCAGAACCACAAGTTGAGGGGGAGACTTCAAATCTGAACTCAGAAATTCATCCAAAACCAGAACCACAAGCAATTATTGATGATTATGATTCTTAAAATAATGTCTCATCAGTTCAACCACTTCCAAATGTGAACAAATGGACATCAAATCACCCTGTTCATCAAATAATAGGTGATGCTTCCAAAGGAGTCCAAACCAGATCTGCAACAGCAAATAAATGTTTACATGTAAATTTTCTAAGCAACATTGAGCCAAAGAAGCCATGTGAGGCTCTTCAAGATCCAAACTGGATTTAGCAATGCAAGATGAGCTAAATCAGTTTGAAAGTAACAAAGTCTGGAGGCTCATTCCAAGACCTAAGGGTAAATCCATCATTGGAGCTAAACGGGTATTTAGAAATAAGAAAGATGAGAATGGAATTGTTGTGAGTAATAAAGCAAGACTTGTTGCAAAAGGATAATGTAAAAAATAAGGGATAGACTATGATGAAACTTTTGCTCCTGTAGCTAGGCTAGAAGCAATAAGAATCTTTTTAGCCTATGCAGCTCACAAAAACATGAAAGTCTTTCAAATGGATGTTAAATGTGCATTTATGAATGGAATTCTTCATGAAGAAGTGTATATTGATCAACCAGAAGGCTTTGTAAGCAAAGAGTTCCCTGATCATGTCTACATTCTTGATAAAGCTTTATATGGCTTGAAACAGGCTCCAAGAGCATGGTATGATACTCTCACAACATTCCTTCTAAATTCCAAATTCAAAAGAGCTACAATTGATACTACCTTATTTCTGAAAAAGGAAGGTGAGTGTATGATTTTAATACAAATTTATGTGGATGATATTATATTTTCTTCTACTAATCCAAACTGAGTTTGAAATGAGTACGATGGGATAGTTAACTTTCTTTCTTGGTCTTCAAGTAAAACAACTTCCCACTGCATATTCATTAATCAATCCAAGTATGTTAATGACTTACTCAAGAAGTATGATATGTTTGATTGTTCAAGTATTAAGACTCCAATGGCCACTGCTACTATACTTGAACCAGGTTTAAGTTGAAAATCTGTGGATCAAAAGAAGTAGAGGGGAATTATTGGATCTTTACTTTATTTAACTGCTAGTAGACCTGATATAATGTTTGCCACATGTATTTGTGCTAGATATCAAGCCAATCCTAAGGAGTCTCATCTCTTTGCTGCTAAAAGAATTCTTAGATACCTTAAAGGCTCTCCTTCTTTGGGACTTTGGTATCCTAAGAATTCTGGTTTTGAACTAATAGCTTTCACAGAATCAGATTATAGTAGTTATAAGTTAGACATGAAAAGTACATCTGAATCATGTCAATTCTTGGGACATAGGCTTGTTAGCCGGTCTTCCAAAAAGAAAAATTGTGTATCAATTTCAACTAAAGAAGCTGAATATGTAGCTGCTGCTATCTGTTGCTCACAAGTGATCTGGATGCAAATTCAACTTAAGGACTATGGCTATACATTCAATAATACCACTTTATTGTGATTCCAAGAGTGCCATAGCAATCACAGCTAATCCTGTTCAATACTCCAAAACAAAACACATTGATGTGAGGTATCATTTTATTAAGGATGATGTTGAAAGGTGTAATATAGATTTTTTTTGTTCAAACATATTATCAGTTGGCTGATTTATTTACTAAAACTCTTGATGAGAAAAGATTCAACTTTTTAGTAAGTAAATTAGGCATGATGAATCTTTTTGGATAAGTCACTTACTTAGAAACAGTGTTAAGTATAAACTTCTAAACTTGTTTTATTTAGAAATCTGAAAATCTAACTTCAGAAGTTCTGAAATTTGTTTCTCAAAAGTCTGAATTAAACAATTCAGAAGCTCCTACTTTTAAGTCTGAAGTATTTGCATTTGTTCTTTTATAAAATTTACACATTTCTATATAGCATTTTTCAAAGGGGAGTTTTTCATGTTTTTTATCTTCTATCCTATGGATGATTCTAGGGGGAGCATTTTCATATATAAACCTTTCTAATGTTGTTTCTGATTTGTGGTTTAAATGTAAGATCTGAACAGGTAGTCGGGCAACCACATAATCTATTACTCCACATTATTTGGTGAGTAATATTGAAATAGCCAGTGTGCCCATGGCAAATTTTGTTAACCCCCCCCCTCCCCCAGCCACTCACCTATCTCTCAAGAGAAGGGTGTTTCAACAACACTTATGGGGCAAGCAACTCATCTACTATTAGGTCCCCACATGGAGAAGCCTAATGTTGAAACAAAAGGATATATGTCCTCCCTTCATACTCATATGCACATTGAGTTTGAGAGTCCACTCAATCTTGAGCCTTTTAGAACACAAGATGTCAAATTTTTCACACTAGCACAAGTCTTCAAGCCTTAACCAAGCAAAGTGTATGTCACATTGCAACAACATCAATAGATATTCCTATTTTGGAAAATCAAGGATTTGATGAAAGTCCTGATGGGGTGAACATTACAAAAGCCACATTACCGAATCAGTAATGGTTCATGATGTGGTGACATCAACTAGCCAACCAAGTTCTGTAGGACTGCAAACAGGACCATCTATTGGTCTTGGTACTTTTCCCATATCTTCTGAATTCTCAGAATTCAAAGATTTCTGTACTTCTGAATGTTATACAAAATGTTATCAGAAGAGAAGAAGAAGATCTCTTGCATATTCTCAACTGGTTAGTGAATCTAATCATTTGGAATTCTGATTTTATGCATTATACTTGGAATCTGAAGTGCAGTTTCATAGATGAAACTGCAGATGTGTATGTTTAGAATGATTTAAGCCATGTGGATGAAATTGATTTTACTGATGAAATATTAATGGAATTCACAAAAGAAGTTGAAATAAAGTACAAAGAATGTATCCAGATTCCAAGAATTTCTTTGCCAGTTCTTGAAGAACTAGTGTTGGATCAAGTGTTTACAAAAGAAACTATATTCAATTAGAAAAATCAAGAAAGAGTTGTCTTTCCTGAACAAATTTATTTTCACATGTACAAAAGCAGTTTAAGGAATGCTACTTTAGAAAGCTTCATAAGTGATGAATGGAGTAAGGAATACGCAACTGAAGTAAGAACTTATTATCAAAGACATGGTACTCAAGACATCTTGATTCTACTCTTATAAAGCAATTCAGAAGCATTGACAGAACAAATTGAAGATGATTTGAAGATTATAAGGCTTGGAGCTGAAAGAAAAGATGGTACTCTAATTGAGTTTACTCAATTTGATATTTACAATCTAAGACTCCAAGACAAACTGTCTTTGCTAAATTTCTGTGTTAAAAGAAATGATTTAGAGCTTGTACCAGAAGTTAGAAGAATACTTGGTATCTATCTCAGAAACCTTGTAAAACATGATTTTCAACTTGCTTGGGAAAGAGGATTGAAGAAGGTGAATTTATTGGAACCAGTCATGGTTGGACTTGCTAGAATTTCAAAAGTTTTTACTAATTCAGAACTTGGTTTTCAATACAAAGCAGAGGGATCAAGTGAACGTACTTTCATAATTTCTGACATCCCAAAGTACTCAACTTCTACTCTGAAATGACTTTTTGAATATATGTCATGGCTTCCTGGAAGTAAAGAGGTAAAAGATGAAATTATTTACTTGATCAATGAGAGAATTCAGTTTAGAGAGCTTATCAGAAGAAGCTCAAATGTTGGGCATTTCAAGATAAACACAGTAAGAGATGCAGATTATTTGCTGAGTAACTGCTATGATTTTTATGTTCATTCTAAAGAGCAGAAAATTGAATTTGAAGTATTAGAAGAAGTTCAAAATGTGCAAAGTTCAGAAGTTGTTGCTTCTGAAAAGGTTGGGGAAACTTCTGAAAAAGGGTTGAAAGAGAAGAAAATCAAGAAGTTGTTGAAGAGGAAGTTCAAACAAGAAGGATGTCTGAGGTTGAAATACTTCAACAAGCAAGGATTTAAGAGCATGCCTATACTCTGTTTCTTGTATATTTTCATCCTGAGATGTTCATGGAGCAAAAACAGAGGTTCAATTATATTGGTTGCTGGCTGAATAAGAATTTCACATGGAAACAATGGTACAACAAGATTGTTAGTAAGCTAAAGCTACATGTTTCTGAAGCCAGAAGAGAAAGTCCAATTGTAAAAGTAATTGATGCTGATCAAAAGAGCAAATTGGGATACAAGTATTCATTTTTCAAGGTGGAAAGAGAAAATGGAGAGATAAGTACTTTACTGAAGCTGATTTCCAAAATGTGCATCTAAGAGATTTGGTGAAGGTGTACAATAGACTTAATCCATTTCATGACAGAATCACCAAGTTCAGAAAAGTGTTTCCAGTGTTAAAAAATGGAATCTATAGAGAGTTTATTTGGGCCACAAAGACATATTTTCAAGTAGCCTATGTGCATGGAAAAGAGAAAGTAAACTTGAGCAGACCAAACTTTGAGCTTAGTGGTCTGAGCAATCTGAAGAAAGGAACCTTAATTGTTCGTCCTCCTGGATTTGTATGCAAAGCAGAAGGAAATATGCTATTTTTTAGATATGAAGAAATTCACAAATATTGTAATGGTACTCTACTGGCCATTAGTGAAAGGTTAGTAAAATGTTAAAAGAGAAGACCAAAGAACTTTAACGATGAAGAGTGGTCAGAATATAAAAAGCTTGCAAAAGACATGAACAAGAGAATTGAAACACTTCTGAAGTACATAAAGCTTATCTTAGGAGAAGTTCTTCAGATTCTAAACTTCTGGAGTTATAATTTGAAATTTTGAAGCTAAGGAGGAGATTGTTGAGTATACTTAGATAGCTTCAAAAAGAGTCTGGGTTCTGAAGCTCAACAGTTCAGATCTTCTAAACTAGTGCTGTACAGAGAAATATATAAGTAAAGCTCAGAAGTCTTTATGACAGAAGTCTGAAGAAGAGTTTCAGAAGCAAAGCTTTGAAGGAAAGCCTAAGGCATAACTTCTGAAGATTCTGAAGAAGTTCTGAAGTGGTTCTGAGGAACTTCTAAAGACAGTTTAGAAGCGGTTCTGAAGTGAAGACATACAAGTGTATCGATACTATAGGTCTGGTATGTAACCACATATTAATTCAGTATCTCTCTCTTGTATATATAAAGAGTCTGTTAATCTGTTGTACGTACGTATTCATACTTTATACTTTCATGACCCATACAGTTTGTAATACTTGTTCATATCAATAATACATCCGACTACATTGCTCCAATCTTGTTCTTAGTTTGATATTCTTGTTACATCTTGAACTACAGGAACTATCAGATAAGGTTTAGCATGTACCTTGAGAGTTGGCGATTCTTCTGATATCATCTTTGTTAATGGTTGGTCTGTGTGTCTTCATTACATGGATTTTGCAGAATGGTTGCACACATGGAATGTTCCATTTTTTATGGCACCTTGGATCAATAGGGACAAGAAACGAGGGAACATCAGAGATGGGAGAGGTTTGCCTTTTGTTTGAAGAAAGACCTCCCTAGATTTCTCTAAACAGAAGATCGGTATAATCCAAAGGACGGTTGAAGAACATCCCATACATCTTTGTGATGATGTTTGTGCTCGCTTGATCCATTGAGCCGATTTTACATGTGAGGCTTTTGTTAATGACAGAGACCATGACATTCCACATTGCGGGTAGGAACTGTCTCTTAAATTCAGAAACTCTGGTTATTTCTTGATTATACCCTAACATATCTAGGACATCAACCAGATTGTCAGATGTAGAGTTTTGTTCGAGTGAAGGATTTGGCTCAAGAGAATCGTTGACCATGATATATGAATCTGTGAGATGGAAGAGTCTGGCTATCTTTCTCCGAGTTATTTGTACTTCTATTGCATGTTCTTCGTCGTTTGGAACGTTGAAACTCACAGTGAGGGAAAAATCATCCTTAATGTACATCGATTGCCATACCTCTTGTACAAATTGTTCAGGGATATTTGGGTTTGCAATGGTTAGGGCTTTGTTCAAAACATGGTTTGGGAGGAACTCTATCATGATTCGATAGTCCTCAATGTAGGTTTGGGGTTTTAGTAGTACCTAGAATTTATTTGGTTTGGATGCTATGAACACGATTGGTGCACTCTCAGCCGTCAAATCCACCATTTGATCATCTTCGTTGTGCACATTTGCAGGAATTTGATTTTGAGCAGCCATTGAACACTTAGGGTTTTTGAGACTCGCAGGTATGCAACAATGGGGGTTCTTGAAGCATAAGGAGATTTGTGAGCAAGGATGGTAAAAAGTGAAAATGAGACTGTGATTCGAGTTTAAATAATAGGATTTAAAATTGTACTCGAGTGGTAAAAGGATAATAGAACGGTTTGGATGACGTGGGCTACACATTGGGAAATCATGCAGACGATAAGGCGCTTACGCGTGTCTGACGGTTCATATTTGGCTCGTGTAGGGTTTTAACACGTGGCAATGTCAGAGAGGGATCCGTTGAGAGGATTATGCGTGTGTATCATTCATCGCCGATTCATTTCTTTTAGCTATTGAACGTGCAGGATCATCCCAGAAATATTTTGAAAAATCGATCTAGCTGGTCTTGTAAAAACTATTTAATGACTAGTAGAAAGTTTTATAAAGAATATATTTAAAAGAAAGTAAAAAGATAATAAAGCTTCTGTTTAACGTTTGAAGCAAGAGTTATTCAGAGAATGTTATCTCGTAAGTTATTTAAGAAATATATCCTTTCAGAAAGTCTCATATACATAACAGAGATTTCTATATACTTTGAAGGCAAGAGTTAGGTCAGAAGTTCTGAATGACATATGATACTTTTGAAAAGTTTTCTGAAGCATTACTTCAGTTTTGATTTGATCCAGAAGCACAAAGGCTAATGGATAAAAACAAATCTTTGAAAATCAATCAATTGGTGTAATGAAATATCGTTTTTTGGACCAAAAAAAAGTTTGAACAAGTTGAAAAGATTTTCCAGAGAAAATAATAGACATGTCAGAAGCTTCTGTATAACCTGGACGGCAAGAGTTAGTACAAAAGAAAATGATATGTATGATTTTCAGAGAAAAACGTTTTCACCAGGTTTTTAAAACAACCCAGAGGCTTCTGTATGACTTTAGAATAGGAATTAGTACAGAAGCTCTGAACAATAATGCATCTTGCAGAAGTTGTAAAATCAAAAGGAACGATAGACATGCCAGAGACTTTTGGGTGATCTTAGCAACAAAAGTTGATCCAGAAACATGATTTTCATACAGAAATTGAAATTTCTCCCCCTTGAGTTATGCATAAGTGTTTGCTCCCCCTTGACATGTGTAATCTTTGTTTCTATGCGCCCCCTCAAACTGTGCTTGGATCACAAAATCGTGAAAACTATACAATTTGAGGTACAGAGATATCGTTAGTATGGACAGAGACTTCTGGTATGCTTGCGATAATAAAGTGAGTTCAGAAGATAGCAAATAGAAGGTTTTAATTAAAGACATGCTTAAGAAAATGATACAGAAGACTATTTTAACAATAGATTTTGGACTTTTATCACATATTGAGCATGCACAACTTGCTTATTAAGAAGTTAAATCTGTTTTCATCCAAAGCTTTTGTAAAAATGTCATCAAGTTGGTAATCAGTGGACACAAAGTACATCTCAATTGTACCTTTTTCCACGTGATACTTTATGAAATGATACCTGACATCAATGTGCTTGGTTTTTGAGTGCTGCACAGGATTCTCTGTGATGGCAATTGCACTTTCTGAATCACACAGGATGGGAGTGTTATCATATACAAGGCTATAATCTCTGAGTCTTGTCTTCATCCATATAACTTGTGACTTGGATCCCCCTTGATTTATAAAGATGCCAGTATTTGTCTGTTTGACTTGGATCCCTAGGAAAAAGTTTAGTTCTCCCATCATGCTCATTTCAAATTCACTTTACATCAATTTTGAAAACAAAACTACTTCTACTTGATTAGTAGAACCAAATATAATGTCATCCACATATATTTGAACCATGGTCAGCTCACCTTTGACCTTTTGATGAACTTAGTGGTATAGATTTTACCTTTTTGGTATTTATTGTCGATCAAAAACTTTGATAATCGTTCATACCAGGCTCGAGGAGCTTGCTTTAATCCATACAGAGCTTTGTCTAAAAGATTGACATAGTCTAGATGATTTGCACTTTCGAAACCAGGGGGTTGCTGGACATATACTTCTTCTTTAAGTTTTCCATTTAGAAAGACACATTTTACGTCCATTTGATAGACTTTGAAATCCTTGTATGCAGATAAGGCTAAAAACAATCGAATTGCTTCAAGCTTGGCTACAGGAGTGAAGGTTTCATCATGTCACACCCCGCTAAAACAGAAACACGAGGTACGACAACTCATAGTTTCATAGCAATAGGAAATATACAACACCAACCATTCATTCAAACCATAAAAACGATAAGTTACAAAATTACAACCCAAAGTTTTAACGGTAAAACAGAAAGTAAAAGTGTTTTAACATAACAAGTTTTCAATAAAAGGTCTTGGGTTGATGTTGACACGCGTGCACAATTAAGCGTTATCAAATACCTTCTTAACTCCTGAAAAGCACGTTAAAATAGGAAGGTCAACTACAAAGAGTTGGTGAGTTCACAGGTTTTTAATTTCGACAAACAACTTTTAATCAATTGTAAATGTAATAGTTTGTGCGTTTAAAACACGTAAGAAATTCCAATTTGTAGAGTATACAAGGCACTTTGTACTTCTAGTAAACATAAGCGTTAAGCCATGTTAAGATCCTAAGATTCCTATGAATTTGGATCCTATGTTTGAAATGTCTTGTAAAGTCGTTGTTCAGATATTCAGACTTCAGAGGTCACAGTTCAAAAATCTGAAGTTTAGAATAGAACTTCTGAAGATAACTTATGAAGACATAAATGTTCTGAAGAGAAGTTCTGAATTCTGAAGACAACTTCTGAAGAAGTTCTGAAGACAACTTCTGAAGAAGTTCTGAAGTGAAGGTTCAAACGTTCTAAAGACAGTTCAGAAGTTCTGAGGAACTTCTGAATAGAGTTTTTGATGACTTGTCTTAATGTAATTGCGCTGTGATTTAAATACATGTAGCTTTAGCTTTTGTCTTGTAGTATAAATAATTTGTTATGAGTTCCTAGCTCAAAAAGAGAGAGTTATTCTATGAGAGTCGATTAAGGTGTAAGTGTGTGTTTTCTGTAAGTGTTCTTATATTGAATATATCAATAAAATGAGGATTGCTTGAGCAATCTATCAGATCTGTTGTAATATGGGAATAACAATTGATATTAGAGCTGAATCGAAGCAATCTATCTTCGATACGATCAATCAATTGCAGCAGATTTGAAGAAATTGATGAAATTAGTGAAGTTTTTCTCTCTCGATGATGAACAGTAAGTTTTAGATCGAATTTTGATGAATTAATGAGAAATTTGATGTTCTTTCATTCAAAATTGATTCTATGATCATTGCATATTCATATGGAATCATTTATGATCATCAATTTCAAGGTTATTGATCAAATCTGAAAAAATTTGAAGTTTCTAGGTTTTAGTGTTTGAACGAACTGTTCTTGACAAATTCTATAAGTTTTTGATGAACTTGTGTGATTCAATCCAATTTGTTCAAGAGGAATACTCGATATATGTTTATGAACATGTTATAATCATCAATTTGGAGGATCATCATTGCAAATCTAAGTTTCTGAGATTTTTTGGATCGAACAATTCAAATGATCAAACTTTTGAATTGAATTGGTTTATCGGACTTCAGAAGATGGTTTATCAGACTTCAGAAGATGGATTATCGAACTTCTGAAGTGTATTATCAGACTTCTGAAGTGTATTACTAAACTTCTAAAGTATTATTATCAGACTTCTGAACTGCAATGAATGGTCAGACTAGAAGGGGGACCCCCGTGCTAAGTCTTAGGAGGGGGACATTGTTCATCAAAGAGAATTCACGTAAAGCAAATACAACACTGATTTTTCATCACTTGTCTACAATATTATCTTGTTGTCATACTTCTGAATTTTTCAAGATTGAAGGCTTCCGCATAAGGCATATGACAACATAGTTCAGTATTGCTTATTGTTAGACAAGAGAGTGCTTAATTGTCTACGCTCACGAAATCCTCAAGCTACTTAGTTTGTATTGATATTTTTATCATGGTCCTATATTTTCATCAAGCTCAATCTCTTCAAGCTTGTCAGCAATTATTTGAAGTTTGACTATATTGGTCAAAGCTTTATGTGTGCTATTTAAAGAGCCAGATTTGAAACGTTTTCAGAATTTGGATGATTGATTCAGTATTTGGTTTGAAGATTAGAAGTTTGAGTTTCAACAATCATTTCTCTGAAGATTTTTTCTTGAGGCAAGACCGTTGAGTGCTTGCAATCTGTGTTCTAAATTGATCACTTAGACTATAGAGTGCTTGCAATCATTGATCTGCATGCCATTCTCAAGATGCTAGACTGTTGAGTGTCTTCAATCATCTTTATGTTCTGGTCAAGCACAAGTTTGAGTGTCTACAATCAGTGTTCTGGTGACTTTATTCTGTATTAGAGGTTTGAGTGTTGATAATCATTCATCTAATTGTGAAGGTTGGATCTGGATTTGGTTATTCATTATTCTGGAAGTATTCTGGAAAGCGGCTAATCTTTCTACTTTGACTTTGCTGATCAAGAAGCTATGTGTTAGACCTTATTCACAGAGAAGTATGAACCAGAATTGTATAAGTGCAGAAGATCAAAAGTTTATCTTCTGATCCCACTCATCACAGAGACGCCCAGAGTTTGGAAGAACAGCTGGACTATAACAGAGGCATCATACACGTTCCTGATGACGTGGCATGCACATGTTCCATCTATCTAACTTTGTAATAGAATTTGTTACAAACTTAGCTTACATGTCAGTTTGTAATAGGCTAGAATGTTGATTTCTATTCATTGTACTAGTATAAATATATTCATTTACAATTGTAATAGTTGTCGATCTGAAATATATTTTGGAGAGCTAATTGTGCATTTTATTCATCGTATTGTAATCGTCTTCCAGGTTATCAATACGAATTACCAATTGTTCTTCAATATTGTTCTTACTGTTCATATCGTCAATTGCTTTAATAGATCTACTTTGCTTCCGCTCATATTTCGATATTTGATCTATCAATTAACTGTTAGAAAGGGGTCTGGGTTCCAACAATTGGTATCAGAGCCATCTAATCAATCTATTGATTATTAGATCTCTTCCATTTGGAGAAATCCCTCTTCTATTTGCAGTAATTTTTAGTTTTAAGCTACTGTTTGTAATTCAACCATGTTTTACGAGAATTTGTTAATTTCATAACAATTTTCTCCAAATCGGTGGTAATTTGGGTTTAAATCTGAAAATCAGTAAGAATATCGTCCTGTTTCAATTCATTTGAAATTTATTTGTTCTAGATTTCAAAAATCTTTCTGTTCTTCTCTCAACTTTCTGTTTTCTGAAAAGAATGGCAAATTCAAATTTGAATGATGTTTACACCTCCGGATCCCTGACCAAACCTCCTACTCTAATTCGTGATGAATATCCACAATGGAAGATCCGTATGATCAACTTTTATGAAGGATTGGATGTAGAACTTTACCCTATTGTTCAAAATGGTCCGTTTATTCCAATGATAGCGATTCTAAGGATTCCTGCCACTACTAATACTACTGAAATCCCAGCGAGAAAAGTTCCAAAGCTGAGGGAAAATTGGTCTGATGAGGAAAAGGCAAAAGTGGAATTGGCCAAAAAGGCAAAGAGTCTCTTGATCATGGCAATTCCAAATGATATTTTCCAGTCTCTGGATTCGTGTGCTACTGCTAAAGAGCTATGGGATCAACTGGAAAACATTCTAGAAGGCGGAGCTAAAATGAAGAAAAACAGAAGAGCTCAAGCTCTGAATGAATACAATAGCTTCCAGGCTATTCCTGAAGAGTCTCTGGAGCAAACTTTTCATAGATTTAATACTCTGTAAAATCTATGCAAAAGGTATGATATCGTTAGATCTAAGGAAAACAACAATGTCTTATTCCTCAAACAATTGAATCCAGAATGGTCAAATCTCTCAATGTCTCTAGAAGCAAATCAGGATCTCGAAAAATGGTCTCTGCATGATGTATTTGGTACACTTCAAGCTCATGAGAATGTGACATTTGTCAAATTCGAGCTTTCAGGTTAGCTTCTATTAAGTTTATTAGTGTTCATATAGTTTAATTTTAAGAATAGAAGTTAGTTGGTTTAGAATGGCCGAAAAACCCCTACCATTTCCGGTAGTCGCTTAAAATGTCCGGTTCTGACCCGTAACTGTCCAAAATGTCCTATATAGTGCCAAATGCTCTAATTTGTACCCAATTTATATAAAATATATAGTTTTAATGTGTCAAGTATAAAACTTTTTAATTTTAAAGAATTTAATCACTTTTGGGCTTGCCTTTTGAGGAAAAAGGCCAAAAATTGAGAAATATGACATTGTATTCTTAATTGGGCTTGAGTTTTATTTTATTTATAAAAAAAATATATGATGTTGAGAGGATTGGGCCCCCATGGCCGGCCTCCCCCCTAATCCCCCATATAAATACATTTTTTTTTTCATTTCCTCCTCATTTTGCATGTTGAAAATTCAAATTTCACTCTCCTTTCTCTCTCTAAACTCAAAAGCCATTTCTAGAACTCTCCTTTCCCTCTAGTTCAGCTGAGTTTTATACATTTTCACCATCAAAGGTCAAGAATCATCAAGGGATTTAGAAGCTCTAATCATCATCCAAACAAGGTAACAACTTTGCCCTCATTTTCTTACCATTTTTGGGTGGAAAACCCCACTTTTCTTACATTTTTCATAACTATTTCTTCTATTATCCTAAAATTCTGAGTTTGTGGAGAGATTATACACCAAAACATTTAAAAATGTTCATACAATGGTGATAATCTATGATCCACACAATAAAACTCAAGAAACTAGGTGAAAATCATGATTTTATGTGTTTTTGAACAACAATGGAGATTTTTGGTGCTGACAGATTTATTGCATGTGCAACCATCGTCCATTTCTTGCAATAAACATGTTCAAATGTCATGAATCTTCTTTCTACAAGTTTATTTAGCGAGTTAGGGTTCTAATCCAAGTGGTCTCACTCAAAAACATTGAGTTTTGACCCCCCAAATGCTCATATGAAGATGCATGTGCATCTGGAAGTTCAACAGTAGGGAAACCCTACTTTGAACGACCATAACTCTTTGAATACCCAACCAAATTACTTGAGTTTTCTTCTAGAAGTTAATTTAATGAGTTATCTTTCAAATGCCACTGATGTCATTAAAAAATATGGTGATTTGAGGTCCCAACTAATTGAAACAAAATGAGTGTGCAAACTATCAACCAATGACAGGTTTGTGCATGCATGTTCAAATGGCCATACCTCTTGCAAAACTCAATGAAAAAGGATGATTTTTCTTTTGAGAGTTAGTTTTATGAGTTATATTCAGTTTTCAAGTGGAATCATTTAAAAATATGGATTTTTGACTCTCCAAACACTTAAAATACTTTAGGTGTGCAATCTGTGAAACCACCAGCAGCTAAACTCTACTTTGTGTGTTAATACCTCTTTTGTTATTTGTCTTTAATGCATGAATCTTCTTCTACAACTTTCTTTATTGAGTTAGGGTTCTTATGAACCCAATTTCACTCAAAAATATGAAGATATGAGGCATTAACCAAATTATTCAAAGTAGGTGTGCAATCTGTCAAGAAATGACAGAATCGTACATACCACTTTGAGGTACTATATATTCTTCATAATTTCTTCCAAATGAGTGATTTTTATCTCAAACGTTTCCTCTATGAGTTATCTTTCCAATCCAACTGGAAATTCTAGAAAACACTTAGTAGAACTCCTTAAATGAGTGATTTACTAACATGGTGTAATTTGTTTTACCGGTTGTGACATAATGTTTTGCATGAATTATTTGAACCACTTTTACATGTCCAAAAGGCATGAAATTTGGTCACAATGAAAATAACTCAGTACTTTATCTTGTATAAAAAGATAGGAAACTAGGTCATTTTGGAAGCACTTGAAAACTGATCATATTTAGGACAATTGGTTTCTGTCCAGAAGAGAAATTCTGGACTTAATTGATTTCTATAAATGTTGATCATCTGATGGATAATAAGATTACTTTCGGTATAAATTACGATATTAACGAGAAAGTGGGCATTTTGTGTAATTGGACATATATAGACACTTATGGGCTTAAGATTTATTCACCTCTATAAGTAGTATTAGACCTATAAGTGACGGTTTTGAGTATTACTCTTTGATAGGGAAGCGTTAGGTCGTCGTGTGGGGATCGGATTGTGTTGTCTTGTGTCGCGGAGCTTTGCTATAAGGTGAGTATTCACAGCCCCTCTTTCAAAGTATTTTATACGATTTGGGGTGAAAAGCATGATTGAATATGTTATATGAGCTATTTTTCATTATGATTATCAAATTTTGTTAAATTTGTTGTTGTGGACACTAAGCATGTACACTAATAGATATATCGAGTAAAATGTAACATAAAAGTTTGTACACTACTATTAACTCAAGTGAGGAGCCGAGGGTATTTGTGGATAGCGCTATTTGGATGGACAATCCCACCTAAAAACTACAGGTAGGGGTGCACTGTACTTAAAAAATAAGGAGAAACGAAGGTTCTACATATGTGGGATATTAGTCCCACCACTAAGGTAGAATTAACAATAAAAAATTTTTTGTGGTCGAAAGGTTTAGTGGTGACTCTTTATATACTAAAAATTAGAGTACATAATGCCTTGACGTTTTAAGATATTAGTAAGTGCCAAAAATTTATTTTGCTCATATTCACTTACACAAATGGATGTTTGAAATATTGAAAACCTGTGAACTCACCAACTCTTTGTAGTTGACCTTGTTTTTATCATGCTTTTCAGGGGTAAGAAAAGATTAACCGAATCTTTCTATTATGTGGGCGCATCGACATCAATCATCTTGTTTATTTGAAACTGTTTAGATGAAACACTTGGTTTACTTTATTTTGTTAGAACTTTTAGTTGATGCGATGTAAAATTTTAAATTTAAACTGTTATGTATTTGAATGGATGGTTAGTGTTGTTTTTATTATATTGTTATGAAATCTTGCGCTATCACGCCTCGTGTTTCCGCTTTAGCGGGCTGTGACAGACTTGGTATCAGAGCTATAGATTATAGAGAACACCGGTTTTCTATTGAAAACCAAATACTATAACCAAATTTTTTTTTTGAAAAACTATTTTCGTAGATAAATTTAAAAAGCTCACTACTAGTATAATTAGAATAAGCAACGATCTAACATATCATAATTAGGCAAAGCCTGATCACCTATGTCTAAATATGGTATGAATAAGAAAGGACTTGCATTAAATTATTCTAAAAATAGGAATCGATCGGGAAATCTTTCACTTCAAAATGAGAAATATGATTTTATGTGAGTTCACATGATTATTATAAAATGTTTCTGATATTTATAAATTAATTTTTTTTTTATCTCAGCACTATGTCCACATCCGACCACTCCCCGGATGAATCCGGTTATGTTACCAGCAGGGTTAGGAGAGCCGACACAAACTATGATGACTATGACCCATCCGAGCATAGTCATGAAGAGGATTCTGCCGACTCTTCTGCTCGATCTTCTGTTCCCATGCCTGTACCCATACCTACCGGTGAGGGGACATCTCGCGGGCCAAGGACGATAAGGACTGCCCGCAAGCGCATTCTCCCTCTTCGGAGAGTGACTTTCACGATTCCTTCCGTGCCATCGGGAGAACCATCTCAGTCGCGATCCAGGTCGCGAAGTGTGACTCCTTCTTCCCCAGTGATCGGAGTTCCTGTGCCACCACCGCAAGGCATGACTACATCGGAGCACATTTGGGTCACAGAATTGGCGGATAGAGTAGGACTTCATCAGAGTAGACTGGGCTATCACCAGCACTCCCTAGACGACTTATTTTCGGCATTGAACACTCAGAATGCTTATATGACTAGTGTTTTGGGTGTTGCCCTTGATGCTAAAAGGACGATTCGGAGATTATATGCATATTTGTTTTGGGTCATAGGAGTCTTGATGGTGGTGTTAGGAGTATTGATTGGGATGTTGATGCGTTAGGGAACTCTAGTTATTTTGAACTTTTGGGTGAATATTACCTTCTTTTGGGGCTTGTAGCCTATGTATTCAAGTTTAAGCACTTTATTATCTTTTAGACTGTATTTTAAAACTTATGTTGGCTTGGCTTAGTTACTTATGGGATTTATGCAAGTTATCTATTTATCGCATGTTGTTTTGAAATGTATGTGTTCGTGAGTAGTATTGGATGTATGTTATAAGATGCGTATGATTTAGTAAGTAGATTTATATTGGCTATTGTAACACAAAATTGACTAAAACTCAATTTAAAATTGTGTTTTTAGAACAATGCCTCCGAGAAGAGTAAATTCCAATGTTGCACGACTAGTATCCGAATAGCTCATGGCAGCACTACCAGGTATTGTGAGCCAAGTAGCAGCTGGTTTAAATGCTAATCAAAATAACAATCAGGGTTCTGGAGATAGAGAATGTATGTATAAATCCTTTAGGAGTTGTAATCCTAAAGAATTTTTCGGAACTGAAGGAGCCGTCGGTTTATTGACCTGGTTGGAAAGCATGGAGTCTGTCCTCCACATTAGCAAGTGTGCTGAGGGAAAGAATGTGGAGTTTGCTGCCTGTCTATTACAAGGGCGAGCATTAACTTGGTGGAACACCCAAGTACAAACCCGAGGTCGGGAAGCCGCCAACAGTCTTACATGGGAAGATTTCAAAAGAATGCTGAAGGAAGAATACTGCCCTAGGAGCGAGATTCAGAAGCTGGAAGCAGAGTTGTGGAATCACGAGATGAAAGGGAATGATATCGACTCCTACACAGCCCGATTTCATGAATTGGCAAAAATGGTACCGCATCTGGTAACGCCTGAAGAGAACCGAGTTGATAGGTATGTTTGGGGATTATCTTCGGAGATACGCGGGGATGTTACCTCAGCAAACCCAAAAACTCTACAAGAGGCAGTAAGTTCGGCAACCAGACTCACAAACAATGCTACTCGCTCGGGATTGTTTATAAGGGATAAGGTACAAGGGATGAGAAAGATGGATGAACCAATAAGAAAGCAGTTTGGAAAAAGGACAAGTAAGGAACAAAGAACTTTAGGTAACTACGGAATTCAAACTCAACCTACGGAGAAAGAGAAAAGACCTTATCCCAAATGTGACAAGTGCAATAGACAGCATACCTGACGATGTATTATCTGTCAAAAATGCAACAAAGGAGGTCACTATGCCAAAGATTGCAGGAGCACAGGAAGGCGGGCATGTTTTGAGTGTGGAAGCCCGGATCACTTTCGGAATACATGTCCACGATGGAATCAAAGACCGAACACTAATCAAGCACGATCGGCCAACCAAGGAAATCAAGGATGTCCGGCAAGAGGCCGAGTGTTTGACATTGGAGCTGAGGAAGCAAGACAGAATCCAGATGTAGTTACATGTACGTTTCTTTTAAATAATCATTATGCATCTGTGCTATTTGATTCAGGAGCGGATAGGAGTTTTGTGTCATTAGATTTTAGACCAAAAATAAGTCTAAGACCTCAAAAGTTGAATGAAGTATACATCATTGAATATGCCAACGGACAAGAGTGTAAGGCCAAAGACGTAATAATGGGCTGCACTTTAAACTTTACTAGTAGGGATTTTAGTATAGATCTAATCCCGATTCAACTAGGAAGTTTCGACATAATTGTGGGCATGGATTGGTTATCCAAAAACCGAGCCGAAATCTGTTGCTCCGAAAAGATCGTACGAATTCCGTTACCCGAAGGGGGAAAACTCGAAGTACACGGAGAGAAACCCAGGAGGGGTATTATAGTAGTGACATGTATGAAGATGCGAAAGTATTTGAGAAAGGATTGTATTGCTTTTCTAGCTCACATCAAGGATAAGAAGGCTGAAGAAAAACGCATTCAAGATATTCTTATAGTTCGGAATTTTCCTGAGGTATTCCCGGACGAATTGACTGGAGTACCCCCACCAAGACAAGTGGAGTTTCACATAGAATTAATTCCTGGAGCCGCGCCAGTCGCGAAAGCACCATATCGATTAGCACCATCAGAGATGCAAGGGCTGTCGGAACAACTTCAGGAATTACTCGACAAAGGATTTATCAGACCTAGCTCTTCACCTTGGGAGCCCCAATTTTATTTGTTAAGAAGAAAGATGGATCTTTTCGAATGTGTATCGATTATAGGGACCGATACCCCCTTCCCCGGATTGATGATCTGTTTGACCAACTTCAAGGTGCAACGTACTTCTCGAAGATCGATCTTAGATCTGGATATCATCAAATGAGAGTGCGAGAAGAAGATATCCCCAAGACGGCCTTTAGGACCCGATACGGTCACTACGAGTTCCTAGTCATGCCATTTGGTCTAACAAACGCACCGGCAGTCTTCATGGATTTGATGAATAGAGTATGTCGACCATACCTAGACAAATTTGTGATCGTGTTTATAGATGATATACTTATTTATTCTCGAGATAAAAAGGAGCATGAACAACATTTGAAGCTGATACTGGAATTGCTCAGAAACGAAAAGTTGTACGCCAAGTTCTCCAAATGCGAATTTTGGATTCGTGAAGTGCACTTTCTTGGCCACGTGGTGAATGAAAAAGGAATCCAAGTTGATCCAGCTAAGATTTAAGCCATTAAGAAATGGGAAGCCCCAAAGACACCAACGGAGATCCGCCAATTTCTGGGATTGGCAGGTTATTACAGGCGATTCATCGAGAATTTCTCTAAAATTGCGCAACCACTAACAACTCTAACCCAAAAAGATAAAAAGTTTGTTTGGGGAGAAAAACAAGAAGAAGCCTTCCAGACACTCAAACACAAGTTATGCAACGCACCGATTCTGTCTCTACCCGAAGGAGTAGATAACTTCGTAGTCTACTATGATGCTTCACATCAGGGAATGGGTTGCGTATTAATGCAAAAAGACAAGGTTATTGCATACGCATCAAGACAACTGAGGATTCACGAGAAGAATTATACTACTCATGATTTGGAGCTAGGAGCGGTGGTATTCGCACTCAAGATTTGGAGACATTATCTCTACGATACTAAGTGTACTATATTCACAGATCACAAGAGCCTTCAACATATTCTTGACCAGAAAATGTTAAACATGAGGCAAAGAAGATGGGTTGAACTACTTAGTGACTACGACTGTGAAATAAAGTACCATCCAGGGAAAGCTAATGTGGTAGCGGACGCGTTCAGCCGAAAGGAAAGAGTAAAACCAACAAGAGCACGTGCTACGGGAATGATGGTCCAGACGAGTTTAAAAACTCAAATACTGGAAGCACAAGGAGAAGCTTTGAAAGAAGAGAATTTGAAGAATGAAACCTTGCAGCACCTAGAGAAGGAATTTGAAATGCAGACAGATGGGGTACATTACTTTAAGAATAAGGTATGGGTACCGAAAGTTGGTGATCTACGGTCAACCATTTTGGACGAAGCCCATCGATCCAGACATTCAATTCACCCAGGAGCAGATAAGATGTATAAGGATTTGAAAGAGTATTATTGGTGGCCGGGAATGAAGAAAGATATAGCTTTGTTCGTAAGCAAGTGCCTGACTTGTGCTAAGGTAAAGGCTGAACATCAGAAACCATCTGGTTTACTCCAACAACCTGAAATACCACAGTGGAAATGGGAGCAAATAACAATGGATTTCGTAACTAAATTACCCAGAACTGGAAAGGGGCACGATACTATATGGGTTATAGTAGACCGACTTACCAAATCGGCTCATTTCATCCCCATTCGCGAAGATTTCAGTATGGAAAGGCGTGCGCAAATCTATATTAATGAAATAGTTACACGTCATGGTGTGTTGTCTTGTGTCGCGGAGCTTTGCTATAAGATGAGTATTCACAGCCCCACTTTCAAAGTATTTTATACGATTTGGGGTGAAAAGCATGATTGAATATGTTATATGAGCTATTTTTCATTATGATTATGAAATTTTGTTAAATTTATTGTTGTGGACACTAAGGCATGTACACTAATAGATATATCGAGTAAAATGTAACATAAAAGTTTGTACACTACTATTAACTCAAGTGAGGAGCCGAGGGTATTTGTGGATAGCGCTATTTGGACGGACAATCCCACCTAAAAACTACAGGTAGGGGTGCACTGTACTTAAAAAAAAGGAGAAACGAAGGTTCTACATATGTGGGATATTAGTCCCACCACTAAGGTAGAATTAACAATAAAAAAATTTTGTGGTCGAAAGGTTTAGTGGTGACTCTTTATATACTAAAAATTAGAGTACATAATGCCTTGACGTTTTAAGATATTAGTAAGTGCCAAAAATTTATTTTGCTCATATTCACTTACACAAATGGATGTTTGAAATATTGAAAACCTGTGAACTCACCAACTCTTTGTAGTTGACCTTGTTTTTATCATGCTTTTCAGGGGTAAGAAAATATTAACCGAATCTTTCTATTATGTGGGCGCATCGACATCAATCATCTTGTTTATTTGAAACTGTTTAGTTGAAACACTTGGTTTACTTTATTTTGCTAGAACTTTTAGTTGATGCGATGTAAAATTTTAAACTTAAACTGTTATGTATTTGAATGGATGGTTGGTGTTGTTTTTATCCTATTGTTATGAAATCTTGCGCTATCACGCCTCGTGTTTCCACTTTAGCGGGGTGTAACAGAGAAAGAGGTCGTTCAGAAGAAAACAACAATTGGTGGACCTCTTGCTCTAATTTCTGAATCTAAAGGATCGGTCTGAAGGAGTAAAGAAATCGAGAGAAAAGGAAAAAGTAAAGCCTTCATATCAGATGCTATTCCAGAAGATGATTCTGACTCTAGTGATGAGATCAAAGCTTTTGCTGAATCACTAGCACTTATTACCAAACAATTCACAAAAAGGTTTGGTAATAGATTTTTCCAAGGAAGCAAAAGATTTGATCGTTCTACTCCAAATTATACTCCTAGACAAGAGATCCAGAGGACTGAGAAGACAGAGGCAAAGAAGAAAGAGGATGAGCTGGAGAAAAGGAAGGATGTGTGATATAGATGTGGCAAGCCAGGGAACTATTCAAAGGATTACAGGGGAGCTCTGGACAAAGACAAAACGTACTACAAGAATAAATACAAGTATAATGTTGCTGAAAGAGCTCACTATGCAGAAAAGGAAAACTGGCTAGGAGATGAGTCTAGTGGTGATGAAGCCATGTTTTGCGGAATGGCCAAAACTAATGAATTAGAAGACCAGCCTTCTGAATCACCGGTTAGTACTATCTCTGAATCATCTGAACTCGAAAACACCATTCTGCTTTTGTCAAATAATTTTGAAGAACTTAAGCAGAAGCTTATAGTTGAAAAGAAATTGCGAAAAAATATTGAACAAACTCTTTCAGTAACTCAAAGGGAAAGAGAAATTTACAAATAAGAGATGGATATTTTAACAGAAGAAAAACTGGAGCTAAGTGCTGAAAATGAAATGATTTCCAAAGTTTTAAGAAATACTGAAATTAAGCTCAAGTTAGAGAATTTGAACTTCACTAAACTTTTGGAAGGTAAAGAAAAAGAGATCAAAGCAAAAGAAAGTGACAGATTGAATTCTGTAGCACTTAAAAATTACTTTCAAAAGGAGAGAGAATTTTTACATATTGAACTTCAAAACAAAAAGCTACAGATCAAAACATATCTGGATGCTCAGAAAGTTCATGACAAAATAAATACACAAGTAGGGAGATCTGGACTTGGTTTCGAGGATTTGGATCCCTACACATGTGAAAAGAGGTCCACTCTGAAATCTGTTTTTTGTCTAGGACCAGAATAGAAGCCAGTGTTTCCAATTTTATATGAACAATCTATTTTTAAAAGATCAAAATATGAAAATGGTCATCATCAAAGAAAACGTAAGTTTAAAAACATTGAATATTCATCGGGAAAAACAAATGTGGATCTGAATAAAATCAGAAGAAAGGTGACATTTTCAAATTTGGCTCAAATGTCCATATAACTTTGAATCCAGAGGCTGATGCTTTTATTCCTATACAAGCAGAAGAAGAGATACGACTTGGTTATGAAAATGATATTCTCTCAACTCTTGATAAATGCTTTAAACTTGAACATGAAAATGTTCAGATTTTTTTTTCTTCAGAAAATCATCCGGAGATATTTCCTTGTTCTTTCATCGACTTAAATCTTCCAGAAACTCAAGGCAATTTGGAAATAATCACATATCCCTGGGAGAATGATGATCAGAGTGATGATTTCTTTGATAACTCAGAGAAATATTTTTCATACTTAGAAAATCAATTACCTTCTGTTTCCAAAAAGGTTGCAGAGGTAGTTAAGAATGAAAATACACCCTTCTTATATACAAATGAACCTCTGGGGATCAGAGCCTCTGGTCTGAATGTTGAAAAACATTCAAGTGGAATACCAATACTCTCTGTTCATCCAAAAAGACAGATAAAACCGGTTTCCATTCATCCAGACTTCATTGGGATGTGTCTTAAGGCCAAATCTTGTCTTGAACTTGAGAAAGAAGAGAGTACTAAAAATAAATTGAATGTTCAGCACAAATCTCTTCAAATAAGTCCTCCAAAGTTTACTTCTGCTCAAATAGGAAAATGGAAATCTAATCTTTCTCTTCCTGTTTTAGTAATTTCCAAAGCTCCTGAGAAGGTTTATCAGAGGAAGCCTCAACAGAAGAACACTTATGATTATAAGCATAAGTCTAGCTTAGCTAAGAAGTTCAATAGAACTATTGATACTAGTATAGAAAGAAATAAGAAGAATTTTAATTATCATTATTCTAATGAAAATTCAACAAAAGAAAACAATGTCATATTTCTCAATTCTGAATGTTTTTCTTTATTCCTAAAACTACAACAATTTTTCTCGAAGTCCTCTGACTGTTTATAAGATAATTTTTCACACTTCAGTTCTAAACCAAAGAAAACAAAAAAATACAGAAAATAAAAAGAGCAAACCTTTAAATCCTGCTAAATTAAATCAAGTGCAAGATAAAAAGAATGAAAAGTCTAAAACTAACGTAAAGGACTCATTATGAAATGGGTACCTAAAACACTCTGATTGTGATTGCAGAAGCAGCGTGTGGACATCTGGTATCTGGACTCTGGATGCTCGAGGCACATGACTAGATCGAAAAACTTACTCTCCCAATTCAAAGACAAATGTGGTGGAGCTGGAACGTTTGGAGACAACGGTAAGGGTCAAATTAAAGGCTACAGTACTTTACAAGAAGATAATATTACCTTATCAAAAGTAGCTCATGTTCTGGTTTGAAACATAACCTACTAAGTGCAAGTCAACTTTGTGATTCTAAAATACTTGTTGTATTTGATGAAAAGCACTGTTACTTGTTTTCTAAGGCAGGTGAAGAACTCTGGACAGCAGACAGAAAAGGTAATGTATATATGATGAACTTCACATCAAAGGACGGAAAAGAAACCCTCTGTCTTATCTCCGAAAGAGTGAAGTTGCGTGGTTATGACATCACAAAATGTCTCACTTAAATTTTGATAACCTTAAGATGTTTGTCAAACACAATTTGGTAACTGGTCTTCCAGAAGTCCACTTTCAGAAGGATCACCTCCGCCCTGCATGTGAAATGGGAAAAATAAAACGAGCATCTCATAAAACAAAAAGTGATCATTCATGCACTAGACCTTTGCAATTGCTACATGTTGACCTCTGTGGTCCCATTGTAATCCAGAGTTTATCTGGTAAAAAGTATATACTAGTACTTATTGATGAATTTTCCAGGTATACATGGTTCGCATTTGTTAGACAAAAATAAGAAGTGCCTATCGTATTGCAAAATATGATGACCAGAATCCAAGTTCTTCTACACCAGAAGATTCAGCAGCTCAGAAGTGATAACGGTACCGAGTTCAAGAATGCCAAGCTTGAAGCATACTTTGTTGAAAATCAGAAAAAATCAAAACGAGCATCTCATAAAACAAAAGGTGATCATTCATGCACTAGACCTCTGCAATTGCTACATGTGGACCTCTGTGGTCCGATTGCAATCCAGAGTCTATCTGGTAAAAAGTATATACTGGTACTTATTGATGAATATTCCAGGTATACATGGCTCGCATTCGTTAGACAAAAATCAGAAGTGCCTATCGTATTGCAAAATATGATGACCAGAATCCAAGTTCTTCTACACTGGAAGATTCAGCAGCTTAGAAGTGATAATGGTACTGAGTTCAAGAATGCTCGCATTCACATTCGTTAGACAAAAATCAGAAGTGCCTATCGTATTGCAAAATATGATGACCAGAATCCAAGTTCTTCTACACCAGAAGATTCAGCAGCTCAGAAGTGATAATGGTACTGAGTTCAAGAATGCCAAGCTTGAAGCATTCTTTGTTGAAAATGGAATTACACAGAACTTCTCTACTGTGCGTACTCCTCAACAAAATGGTGTAGTAGAAAGACGCAACAGAACCTTGGTGGAAGCAGCCAGAACGATGCTTGCAGCTTCTGGTCTCCCTATCCAATTTTGGGCAGAAGTTGGGCATCTCAAAACCTCTTATGAGCTAATAAATAAAAGAAAACCCTGTGTTAAATTCTTTCATATCTTTGGCTGCAGGTGTTTTATTTTATATGTGTTAATCCCATATTACAACAGATCTGATAGATTGCTCAAGGAATTCTTATTTTATTGATATACTAAATATAGAAAACACACACTTACACCTTTAGATGACTCTCATATATGGTGTTCTTCCTCTAACTAACTAACAAAACTAACAAACTCTCTATATATACTACAAATGTAAAGCTACAGTTACATGTATTTAAATCACAGCCCAATAACATCAAGACACGTCATCAAAAACTCTATTAAGAAGTTCTTCAGAACTTCTGAACCGTCTTCAGAATTCTGAACTTTGCTCTTCAGAACCACTTTTGAATTGTCTTCAGAACTTCTGAATTTTCACTTTAGAACCTATTCAGAACTTCTTCAGAACTTCTAAATATATATTTTGCACTTCTGAAGATGACTTTATTTATCTTTCTAGCATAGTTCAGAACTTCTGAACTATTCATCTTCAAATTCTGAAGTTCTTTTCTTTACAAAACATTTCAAACATAAGATCCAAATTCATAGGATTCTTTGGATCCTAACAAAATGACAGAAAAAAACTCGGAAAGTTTGATAAGAAATCAGATGAAGCTAAATTCTTAGGATACTCGTTAAATTCAAGAGCTTTTAGAGTTTTTAATTTACGTACTAAGACTATTATGGAGAGCATTAACATCGATTTTGATGATCAAACTCAATTGACTTCTGAGTATTCAACTTTGGAACTCAAACTTATTACTGTTACCTCTAATTGTCTTTCAGGTTCCAGAGAATCCGAAATCGATGCCATTTTTCAAGATTTTATGGGCGAAGAAATATTTTCAGAGCAAATACCAAAGAATCCATCCTTGAGTATTCCTGAAGTTCTTCAAGCTTCTGGAATTACTCTTTCTGGTCCTGAAATATCTGATGAAAGTCCACCAACATCTTCTGTTCTTCCCATTCCATCAAGTGACTGTCTAGAAGCCACTTCTGTGCCTACATTTGAAGGGGAGACTTTAGATAATGTTCCAAATTCAGAATTAATTCTAGATGAAGTACCTCAAACTCGGATGGCGAGATGGACTAAAGCACACACTCCAGATCTTATTATTGGTAGTCATTCTGAAGGTGTTAAAACAAGATCTGCTATTGCAAATGAAGCTTTGTATGTTAATTTCCTTAGCATGATCGAACCAAAACATGTTCATGAAGCCTTGAAAAAACCTAGCTGGGTGGAAGCTATGCAAGAGGAATTGCTTCAGTTTGAACGAAACAAAGTTTGGAACTTAGTACCCTTGCCAAAGAACAAACTCGCAATTGGTACTAAGTGGGTCTTCAGAAACAAGAAAGACGAAGACGACATAGTGACCAGAAACAAAGCTCGACTGGTGGCTAAGGGGTATTGTCAAGAAGAAGGAATAGATTATTTCTGGCCTTCTCTGCATACAAAAACTTTAAGGTGTATCAAATGGATGTTAAATGTGCATTTCTGAATTGATTTCTCAAAGAAGAAGTGTACGTAGACCAACCTGCTGGTTTTAAAGATGCTAAACATCCAGAGTATGTCTATCTTCTCGACAAAGCTTTTAATGGTTTGAAGCAAGCACCAAGAGCCTTGTATGAACGCTTATCTACGTTTCTAATCAGTAAAGGTTACTAAAAAGGTAAAATTGATACAACTTTGTTCATCAAAAGAGGCAAAGGTATATTAACTATTGTCCAAATTTATGTGGATGACATAATTTTTGGCTCTACTCATCAATCAGAAGTTGATCCATTTCAAAATTGATGTAACAAGAATTTGAAATGAGTATGATGGGAGAACTAACATTCTTTCTAGGACCCCAAGTCAAACAAAATGCCTTTGGCATTTTTATAAATCTAGCTAAGTATGTTTCTGACATGCTTAAGAAATTTCATCTTCAAAATTCCTCACCTATGAAAACTCCTATCTCTACTAGCACGAAACTTGGCCCTGATCCGTCTGGGAAATCAGTGGATGTTACGGGCTATAGAGGTATGATAGGATCTCTTCTTTATCTGACAGCTAGTAAGCCAGATATTATGTTTGCCATCGTTATCAGGCCAACCCAAAAGAATCCCATTCTGCTGCTGTTAAACGAATTTTTAGATACCTTAAGGGAACTCCTTCACTGGGTCTCTGGTATCCTAAAAATTATGTATTTGATCTAATGGCATATACGGATTCTGATCATGCAGGATGTAAGTTGGACAGAAAAAGTACCTCTGGTAGCTGTCAACTTCTGGGGAACAGACTTATAAGCTGGACATCCAAGAAACAGAATTGTGTTTCAACATCTACAACTGAAGCTGAATATGTTGCTGCTGCCAGTTGCTGTTCCCAAGTCATTTGGATGAGGACTCAACTCAGAGACTATGGTTTAGTATACGATAAAATCCCCATCCTATGTGACTCAGAAAGTGCCATTGCCATCACTGAAAATCCAGTTCAACACTCCAAAACCAAACACATCGATGTCAGGTATCATTTTATTAAAGGTCATGTAGAAAAGGCACAATAGAAATGTATTTTGTCCCTACTGATTATCAACTTGCTGATATTTTCACAAAAGCTCTGGACGAGAAACGCTTTAATTTCTTAGTCAGCAAGTTGGGCATGTTAAATATGTAATTCTCTTTAATTCTATGATCTTCATAGGCTTAAATATAATTACTTATTTCTATCCATAATCTCTGTTTATTTTATTTTCTTTCTTTTATTTGAATAAATCAGAACTGTCCAGAAGCCTCTGGTCACTTCTGATAAATTAATCCAGCGGCACTTAGAAGCCTCTGGACGCCTTTGTTCTTCAACGAATATATCTTACATTTTTCTGAACCAAGTGATGGCAGCAAGGGAGCATTACTTGAAAAAGCAAGGGAGAGCAAGATGCAAATTTTGAGGCGGAGCACAGAGATCAATTCGAGGGGGAGCATCTCAAGTCTAACAGAAGTTATCTTTTTCTGAACCTCTCTTTACTTAAAATTTCTGAACCTCTCAAAGTCTAACAGAAGTTAGCTTTTTCTGAACCTCTCAAGTCTAACAGAAGTTAGCTTTTTCTGACCATCTATTTTCTGATTTCGTTTTTCCTTTGAAATTTTCATTTTAAATAAGCTCATTTTATTTAACTCTTGCCTTCAAGGTTACTTAAAATTTTCTTATTTTATTAAAATTTCTTAAGAAGCACATGTCATTAAATATTAAACTTTCATTTTGTTCAAAAACTGATTTATTCAACCAAATGTCTGATTTTAAATTCATTTAAAATTTCTTTATGGGATTAATCAACGGTTTAAAGGTAATTAAACCCTTTCAGTGACTCATCCATACCCGTGCCAGTCATCACACATGCGACCAAATTGTCCACGTGTCAATGATCTAGTTACTGCATGACTGCACGCCTGGGCGCTTACGTCAGCATAAACGAACCGTTCTTTGCCTATCCCCAAATTAAAACCCTTCCCATTCCTAATTACACTCGAGTACTCTTTCTCTCTCATATATAAACCTCAACAATACAGTACGTCATCTTCTTCCTAACGCTATTCCTCGCAACTGCAAACCCGCTCTCTCATTATTTTCCAAATACCCAAACTTCATCAATTGTGACCCAATCTGCAAATCTCAATGTCCAAAACGAAGAAGGAAGGTTAATCGACTCAATGGCCGACAGTGCTCCGGTCGTCAAATTGCCATTGAAGGCCAACAATGTTCAGGTACTTCTCGATCCAAACACCTATCTGGCCGATTACAGGGTCATGATAGAGTTCCTCCAACACCATTCTCTAAACCGAACCCTAACTCTAACCAATCCCAATGTCCCTGAAATTTATGTCCAAGAAGTTTGACAATCCATGTTTATACAAGATGAAGAAACTCTTATTGGAATCTTCAGCCATCCAATTGAATCTGAAACTGCTGTGGAAATACCAATTACAAAGAAGAAAATCGCAAGGTATTTTCATTTGCCCCAACCCATTATCGAGGTTGATGAACAAAAAATACCCAATCCTGCCCTTGAACAAAACCCTACCCCTGAAGCCCTCCTCGCTTTCATCAACTTCTTGGGTTATAATGAGCCTCTCACGAAGTTATCTGAGTTCAAGAGAAAGAAGTTACCTCCTATGTGGAATGTGTTGGTCTCCATTCTGAACAAAAGCTTAACCTGCAAAATCGGCTCCTTAGACTAGGCAAGCAAGAGCATACTTCCAATCATGTATGGTATGTATCAATCGACCACTGGACTATGCGAGTTTGATCTTCCAAGAAATAAAAGTTGTTGTGCATACGAAAGTTACTCACCAGAACCAAGGAAAAGCCCTCCCAGCCCTAATGTTTCCACGATTTTTATCCCTATTCACTTTTCCGGCCATAGGGGCTCTGAAAGCTCCTCTACTTCAACCATTCTGCAAGATTGCATCCATGAACTCACATAAGCCTACCATCGACAACAATGGGTATTCATCACCAAGGACACTCTCCAGGTACATGATTAATCTCGTACCTACAACCTCTCCTAATCTCATATCCCATAGAAGCTCTCTATTATCCTCAGAACCGAGAATACCTACCCCAGAGCACTTAGAGCCTAGTGTAGGCAGTGAGGGGTCAGGTGAGCATGAGGTTGAAAAGAATTTGAGTGAAAATCCGAGTGCTTCTACCCATCCTGACCTCTTAATGAAAGAGGGTACTGAAGATGTCCATAGAGACACAAATGAGCGAATCTCGTCTTCTTCCCCAAGGGCAACCACATTTGCTGAGGTAGATGCCAACACATCTACTCTCATTGACCAAGGACTACCCAGTCCAATCCACACAGAAGCCAACCGATTAGAGGATATTCTTCTTTCCTCTAGATCTAGCACTACCGGGGATTCCACCTCTTCTTCATCATCCTCTCAAAAGGGTGATGATGAAACTATAAGAGTTCCATTGCCCTAGAACTCGCCACTACCATCACCACTCGTTGACGTCTTCGTGACGAACGAAATCCTAGGGCAAGCAGAGGGTACGTCCATACCCTTTGAAAATATAGGTGCTGACGAAATCCCATCAGAGGGGTTACAGCCACAGGATGCACCACTTACCGGGGTCTTTACTCTTTATCAATGTAAGCACATTGTTTTCAACTCCTCACCCTCTGATGATGAGGTACCAGTTGAAACAATCAAAACAACCGAAGAGGTGTCTGTTAATAACAACCCTCGAAGACAGGTTGGAAGTCCCTCCACACTCAACGTCAATACAGGTGTGAATGAGGGACTCTCAGAAAGCGATAGACAAGGGAGTCCATGTGTTGGAGATGCACCGGTTACAACTTCTGATTTATTCACCAATGCAGCGTTTAAGGCATTTGGTGATTAAATTTTAGAGATCTACGGACGATCAAAAATTATCCCTTGACTCTCAGCAAATCATTCTTAAAAATATTCACACAGAACAGTTGGCTCAGTCTCAAGCTCTGGAGGCCATCAAGAAGCTCATCACTGATAATGCAGATTCTCAGAGAAATTCTGCTTCTGACAACTTTCATGCTCTGGACGCTGGCATGAAGGCCAATTCAGAGGCAATTTTCCATCTTCCTGAAGAGCTTCCATCTCCAGAGGTCACCATTTCTGTTGCTGAATAGGGTTCTTTCATAGCTGTTATTTAGAGGATTATTAAGGCTGTTATTCCTACTGAAGATGCTTCTGCTTCGTCCTCCTCCCTCATAAAGAAGTCTGACATGGCTAGTAGGCCAGATATTATTTTGCCATCATTATCAAGCCAACCCAAAAGAATCCCATTTGGCTGCTGTTAAACGAATTTTAGATACCTTAAGGGAACTCCTTCACTGGGTCTCTGGTATCCTAAAAATTATGTATTTGATCTAATGGTATATACAGATTCTGATCATGCAAGATGTAAGTTGGACAGAAAAAGTACTTCTGGTAGCTGTCAACTTCTGGGGAATAGACTTATAAGCTGGACATCCAAGAAACAGAATTGTGTTTCAACATCTACAGTTGAAGCTGAATATGTTGCTGCTGCCAGTTGCTGTTCCCAAGTCATTTGGATGAAGACTCAACTCAGAGACTATGGTTTAGTATACGATAAAATCCCCATTCTATGTGAATCAGAAAGTGCCATTGCCATCACTGAAAATCCAGTTCAGCACTCCAAAACCAAACACATCGATGTCAGGTATCATTTTATCAAAGATCGTGTAGAGAAGGGCACAATAGAGATGTATTTTGTCTCTACTGATTATCAACTTGCTGATATTTTCACAAAAACTCTGCACGAGAAACGCTTTAATTTCTTAGTCAGCATGTTTTGTATGTTAAATATGTAATTCTCTTTAATTCTATGATCTTCATAGGCTTAAATATAATAACATATTTCTATCCATAATCTCTGTTTATTTTATTTTCTTTCTTCTATTTGAATAAATCAGAACTGTCTTCTGTACCTCTCGATCAGAGGATATTCTTCTTTCCTCTAGATCAAGCACTACCCGGGAGTTCCACCTCTTCTTCATCATCCTCTCAAACGGGTGATGATGAAACTATAAGAGTTCCATTGCCCCAGAACTCGCCACTACCATCACCACTCGTTGACGTCTTCATGACCAACGAAATCCTAGGGCAAGCAGAGGGTACGTCCATACCCTTTGAAAATATAGGTGCTGACGAAATCCCATCAGAGGGGTTACAGCCACAGTATGCACCATTTACCGGAGTCTTTACTCTCTATCAAGGTAAGCACATTGTTTTCAACTCCTCACCCTCTGATGATGAGGTACCAGTTGAAACAATCAGAACAACCGAAGAGGTGTCTGTTAATAACAGCCCTCGAAGACAGGTTGGAAGTCCCTCCACACTCAACGTCAATACAGGTGTGAATGAGGGCCTCTCAGAACGCGAGAGACAAGGGGCTCCATGTGTTGGAGATGCACCGGTTACAACTTCTGATTTGTTCACCAATGCAGCGTTTAAGGCATTTGGTGATCAAATTCAGAGATCTATGGACGATCTAAAACTATCCCTTGACTCTCAGCAAACCATTCTGAACAATATTCACACAGAACAGTTGGCTCAATCACAAGCTATGGAGGCCATCAAGAAGCTCATCACTGATAATGTAGATTCTCAGAGGAATTCTGCTTCTGACAACTTTCATGCTATGGACGCTGGCATTAAGGCCAATTCAGAGGCAATTTTCCATCGTCCTGAAGAGCGTCCATCTCCAGAGGTCACCATTTCTATTGCTGAATAGGGTTCTTTCGTAGCTGTTATTTAGAAGATTATTAAGGCTGTTATTCCTACTGAAGATGTTTCTACTTCCTCCTCCTCCCTCGTAAAGAAGTATGACATAGCTGTTTTCCAGAAAGCTATGATTGACAGGATCAATGCATTGACTTCGAGATATGTCTCTAAGACAATAACTAGCACTTCAAACATGGATCAGAAGATCACCTCTTTAGAAACCTATGTCTCGAAGTTATCAAAAATGGTAAGTTCTATCTCTGCTACTTTTGATGAAAAGAAGAAAGCAAAGGAGGCAAGGGCATGCAAGAGAGCGGAGCACAAGCGTAAAAAGTCTGAGGATCAGGATCCTGATTCTCAGAAGGGGGAGCATATGGAAAATATTAAGAAGGACAAAACCGAAACTGCTCAGAAAATGGATCAAGACAGAGGTAAAGCTCCTGCATCTTCACCCTCTGCTCCTCCTCCTCCCAAACAAACTTCTTTAACACCAACGCCTCTTGCTATACACACTGGTCCTCTTCCTAAAGATCCATAGGTGGCCAAGTTTTTGCTTGAGATTATTGGTAATACAAGGAGACAATCTCAACCTTGAAATGCAAAAGCTTCAGAATCCAGACCTTCTGCCCCTACTCCTCAACCAAATATAGAAGATGAAAAAGCCAGAGTTGAAGCCGATAGAACCAGAATTGAGGCTGAACTCGGAGCTAAAGCTGAAGCTGACAAAGCTAAGGCTGAAGCTAATAGAGTCAAGGCTAAAGCTGAAAGAGCCAAGGCACAAGCAGAAATAGACAAAGCAGAAGCTGAAAAAGCTAGAGCTGAAGCTGATGAAACCAAGGCCGAAGTTGAAAGAGCACGGGAAAATTTTGAGAAAGCCAAATGAGAGGAGTCATTAAAATGCAGAGCTGCATATGAAGAAAGACAACAGAAGCTGGGAAGACTTGAGATACCTACTCTAGAATTGAAAAACAGGGACATGTATACTCCTACTGATCAGAAGATATTCTTGATGCCGCCTAATTTTGCCAATGACTATCACGTAAGTGATGCTGTCAAAGATAAATTTATGAGTTATAGGCAAACAAGAAAGGTTGCCTACTCGATTGTACCAATCAAAAAGATCTCTGCAATCAAACACACTCAATTCGAACGATTGTTAGACCAAGATTAAACAAACCGTTCTTACAGATTAATCAAAAAGATCCCTGCAATCCAAGATTATCTCACAGGTTGCCCCCTTCTGATACAAGATGAGCTGAATGATCAAACAACCTTTTAGCCTAATAAAACAAACGAATCTAAAGCCAAACGAAGTCATCTTTCAACATTCTGGAATTCATACTTAGGGAGAGATTGTTAGACCTTATTCACAGGGAAGTATGAACCAGAATTGTATAAGTGCAGAAGATCAGAAGTTTATCTTCTAATCCCACTCATCACAGAGACGCCCAGAGTTTGGAAGAACAGCTGGACTATAACAGAGGCATCATACGCATTCCTGATGACGTGGCATGCACATGTTCCGTGTATCTAACTTTGTAACAGAATTTGTTACAAACTTAGCTTACGTGTCACTAGTATAAATAGATTCATTTGCGATTGTAATAGTTGTCGATCTAAAATATATTTTGGAGAGAAAATTGTGCATTTCATTCATCGTATTGTAATCATCTTCCAGGTTATCAATACGAATTACCAATTGGTCCTTCAATATTGTTCTTACTTTTCATATAGTCAATTGCTTTAATTCATAGATCTACTTTGCTTCCGCTCATATTTCGATATTTGATCTATCAATTAACTGTTAGAAAGGGATCTGGGTTCCAACACTATGCTCTTAATGTCATCTTTCTCCCGAAGCTTAATTGTCAAAAGGTGTTTTGGTCAACCAAGCTTTATGTTGATTCCCCATTTCTTGAGCTTATCAGAAGAAGTTCTTGAGCTGAATGCTTATGAGCTCATGGTTCAAAGACAAACAAATTTCTTTGTTATAAACTGCAGTTGCACAATGGATTGTCATGACATATGATTCACACATTATTTTTCTTGTGAGCTTACCAGATGTGTTGAATTTCTATACTTTCAAGCCGATTTTAGTGCACTCAGTCGGGGTTATTGCACATTGAATCTGAAATTAAAGTTGAAAGTAAAGATAAGGGCTATATTCAAGGGGGAGCTTGGATTTATTCAAGGGGGAGTTCTTGAAGTTCAACAACACTAATGTTTTTCAAAGAAATCAAGGGGGAGAAGATCTGAAGATTATAGACTATGATTCCTTTACAAAACATTAGGGGGAGATTGTTAAGATTCCTAACGGAGAGGCTGGAGTGTTTGTTGGCTATTCACAAAGATCCAAGGCATACAGAGTTCTCATAAAAAGTTCACAAAAGACCATTGAAACTTCAAATATCAGATTTCATGAGCCATCAATGACTTCTGAACAAGCCAGTTCAGAACTCAAGCTTAATCCAATTTTTGAACTTTTAGATTCAGAAAAGAGCACCACTGATAAAACTTCTGACTCTAAATCCTTACTAAAAGCAAATTTAGATTCATTGTGTCAAGATTTATTTGACATTTCTGTTAATGTTTCTGTAGATTATCAGAATCGATCTCTTCTCAGACCTATTCCAGAATTAATTTACACATAAACTACTATCTCAAATCTTTCTGAATCATCTCTCTCAAATTCAGAATTTCCTACTTCTGAATCTGTACAAGTCAATTCTGAACCAACTCAAGTCACTTCTAAACCCACAATACCTATTTCTGAACTAGTGACTATTCCTTCTGAACCTGTACAGAATTGTCAATTTGAGGGGGAGACATCAGATCTGAATTCAGTAGTTCATCGAAATTCTGAACCAAATGCAATCATTGATGAATATGACTCCTTAAATAATGTCTCATCTGTTCAACCATTTCCAAATGTGAACAAATGGACATCAAGTCATCCCATACATCAAATCATAGCTTATGTCTCAAAAGGGGTACAAACTAGATCAACCACAACAAATGAATGTCTGTATGTGAATTTCTTAAGCAGTATTGAACCCAAAAAGCCAAGTGAAGCTCTTCAGGATCCAGACTGGATATTAGCTATGCAAGATGAGTTAAATCAATTTGAAAGAAACAAAGTCTGGAGAATAATTCCAAAACGAAAGGAAAAATCAATTATTGGCACAACACGGGTGTTCAGAAATAAGAAAGATGAACATGGAATTATTGTGAGAAATAAAGCAAGGGTTGTAGCCAAGAGCTATTTCCAATAAGAAGGTATAGATTATGAAGAAACCTTTGCTCCTGTGGCTAGGCTAGAAGCAATTAGGATATTTCTAGCTTATGCAGCACACAAAAACATGAAACTCTTTCAAATGGATGTCAAAAGTGCATTTCTGAATGGAGTTTTCATGAAGAAATATATGCTGAACAACAAGAAGGCTTTGTTAACAAGGAATTTCCAGATCATGTTTATATCTTAGATAAAGCTTTATATGGACTTAAACAAGCACCAAGAGCATGGTATGAAACTCTCACAACTTTTCTTCTAAATTTTGAGTTTAAAAGAGGTACAGTACATACAACCTTCTTTCTGAAAAAGGAAGGTGAAGACGTGATCTTAAACCAATTGATGTTCTTTCTAAGTCTCAATCAAGAGTTGGAAGTCCTCAAGATGCACTTTATGGTCCCGATCTTACCAAACAAAATATTCCAGAGGGTGAAAGAAAGGAAATTAAAAAGAATAATTTTGCTCTAAATCTACGATCAACGGATTTTAATGATGATCAACAGATTCTCATTGAAATTCTGAAGAAACATGCATTTCGTGTAATGCTTACAAGATTTTTTCTGGTTCCTGAAGAATATTTGCAACAGTGGTGGTACTATGCAGAGATTGATGAAGAGGCTGATGATGTTTCTTCCCTAGTTCATGGTTACATATTCTCTCTTGTGGCTTCAGATATTAGGAGTATTTTGAATCTTCCTAAAGCTAATGCAGTTGTTGGTAAAGCTACATTTGATGCTCTTCCCTCAAACACTGAGATCATTGCTGATTTTCAGAAGTTGGGTTATTCAGAAAACATAATTGCACTTAGTTCATTCAAAAGAAAAAATTTACCTCCTATTTGGTACTCTTTGTTAACAATTATCAACACTTGCTTATCTGGTAAGAGTTCAAGTCTTGATCAAGCCTCCACAAATGTAAGGACCATTTTTCATGGAATTGCTCACAACAAGCATTATGATTATGCTTCCCTGATTTTTGAAGAACTGAAGACAACCATCTCCAAGAAGTCCTCCTATACTTATATTCCATATCAGAGGTTCTTTCAGATTTTTATTAAAGGAGCAATGAGATCAGTTGAATCAATTCCAAGACTTGATAATGCAGTATTTGTTCTTGTATTTACTATGGACAATTTGAGACCACCAAGTACTAAGCTCAAATTTCCTAATGCTGTATCTCTTCAAACAAAATTATTGGCTTATGTCAAACCTAAAAATAGGTATTTTAGTGAGTATTGTGAATCTATGGGATTGCCCAAACCAGTAATCTCTTCCCCAGATTCAACCCCAAGTGGTGAGAAAGGTTAGGGGTCTAGAATTCATAGTGAGATTGGGGAGGAAGTTCATGGTGGGGAACAACCTCATAGTGAAAAGAGGAAAAATGTAAATGAGAGACAGGGTAGATATGTGAGAAAAAGAACTGATGAGGGGAGATCATAGGTAAAAGAAAAAGAAACCTGTGCACTAGCAGATACAAGCCGGGTAGCCACACAATCTATTACTTCACACTCTTTGGTGGGTAATATTGAACAAGCCAGTGAGCCCATGGAAAATTTTGTTAACCCCCCAACCACTTACCCATCTCTCAACAGAAGGGTGTTTCATCAATACATATGGGGCAAGCAGCTCATAAACAATTAGATTCTCTTATGGAGGATGCTAACGTTGAACTAGAAAGATATATGTCCCCCCTTCGTACAAAGATCACATTGAGTCTGAGTGTCCACTCAGAATAGAGCCTAATGACCCACTTGAAGTGGGTTTTCTTTACAGTAACACACATCTATCAGATGTCAATAAGCTAAGTGTTTGTCACATTGCAACAACATCCATAGATGTTCCTGTTATTGGACATCAAGGAATCTTCATTGATTCATGATGTGGTGACATCAACAGGCCAACCTACTTCTGTAGGACTGCAAACTAGACCATTTGTTGGTCATGGAAATGTTATCCTTACTTCTGATTTTTCAGACTTTAAGAACTTGTGCACTTCTGAATTTGCAAAGATTCAGAAGACTATCAAGGAATTGTCTGAATCTACTTCAAAGGTGATGGAGGATAGGGTGGCTAGTCAAGAGAAAAGATTGGAAGAGAAACTTGATGCTTTAAAACAGACTTCTCATCTAAGGATTTGAAGGTTTTCCAAGAAGTTATTCAATAGTCTTTTCTGAAGTAGCTTCCTCTGTCTCAACTCTTAGAAATTCACTGCCATCTTCAATTGCTCAACCATATCTATCCAACTTGGCAACCAAAGATGATATACAACAAATTCTGAATAAATTAACTTTTGTTCAGACTACTCAAACACTTCTGGATCAAAGAGTTTCAGCTTTAGAATGCAGATTTCAGGCAACCACTTTGAAAAGAAAGCATGATGATCAGGATCCTGATGATCACGAGGGGAAGAAAAGAAGAAAAGTGTCTGAGCCCGCTAATGAAGATGTTCTCTGTTTATCTAGATCATATGGCTGAGGTTGATTTTCCAGATGAAGTTCTCATGAAGTATGCTGGAGAATTTGTTGTAAAATTTAAGGAGTGCATCAATATTCCAAAGATTTCTCTGCCAATCTTGGAAGAACCTATAATTGATCAGATTTATGTGACGAAACTATTTTTGACAAGCTTGGTGATGAAGAGACTATTTTTCCAGAAGATACTTATAGTTTTATGCATAAAAGAAGCTTGAAAAATGCAACTCTGGAAAGCTTTATCAATGATGAATGGTCTGAGGATCATATTTCTAAAGTGAAATCTTTTCTGCAGAAGCGTGGAATTCAAGAGATGCATGATTATGTACCAATTAAGCACTTCAGAAGTATATCAAGATTGATTGAAGATGATTTATTAATAATAAGGATTGGAGATGAAAGAAGAGATGGTACACAGACTGAATTTACTCAATATGATCTGTATAAGTTGAGATTGGAAGATAAACTTTCTTTTTTGAGTTTCTGTGTAAAAAGAGAAGACTCAGATCTTGTTTCAGAAATTAGAAGAGTTTTGGGGATTTATATCAGAAATCTGATAAAACATGATTTCCAACTTTCATTAGAGAAGTGATTAAATAAAGTTAATCTTTTGGAAGCTGTTTATGTGGAAAGAGAAGGCATTACAACTATTTTCACCAATCCAGAAATTGGATATTTATTTCAAGCTGAAGGGTCAAACAATACAATTATTTTGTTTCTGATATTCCAAAATATTCAACAACTACTCTAAACTGGTTGTGTGAATATACAAAGTGGATTACTGGTTCTCTTGAAATCAAAAGTGAAATAGTTTATCTGATCAAGGAGATGATTAACTTTAGAGAATGTGTTAGAAGGTGTATGCTAGCTGGCCACACAAGGGTAAATATCATTAGAGAAGCCGATTATCTTCTGAGCAATTTATATGATATCATGTCAAGGAGCAAAACATTGAGCTTGAAGTTCTAAAGTTAGCTCAGACAGTAAGAAGTTCAGAAGCTGGCATTTCTGAACAATCAAAAGAAAAATCTAAGAAAGACAAGGGAAAAGAAATAGTATTAGAAGCCATTGAAGAAGAAGTGTGTCCAACTACTCAGATTTTTGAAGCCGAACAATTGCAAATTCAAAGATTTGAGGAAAATGCATATACCCTATTTCTTGAATATTTTCATCCTGAAATATTCATGGAATATGAACAAAGATTCAATTTCATTGATTGTTGGATTGAAAAAACATCTGGTTGGAAACAATGGTATTCTATCATTATTCAGAAGCTAAAAATACCAGTTTATGAAGCAAGAAAAGACAGTCCAATTGTGAAGGTGATTACTGCAGATATAAAGTAAAAAATGAATTACAGTTATGCCTATTTTACTGTTGAAAGAGAGAATGGTGAAATATCTACTTTTTCAGAAGCAGACTTTCAGAATGTTCATTTAAAATATTTACTCATAGTTTACAAGAGTCTTAATCCATTTCATGATGTGATTGCCAAATTCAGAAAGACTTTTCCAGTTCTGAAAGATTTTACAAAACATTGGGGGAGATTGTTAGGGTACTAAGATTCCTATAAATTTGGATCCTATGTTTGAAATGTTTTGTAAAGTCATTGTTCAAATATTCAGACTTCAAAGGTCACAGTTCAGAAGTCTGAAGTTCAGAATAGAAGTTCTAAAGTTCTAAAGATAACATATGAAGACAGAATTGTTCTGAAGATAACTTCTGAAGAGAATTTCTAAATTCTGAAGACAACTTCTGAAAAAGTTCTGAAGTGAAAGTTCAAAAGTTCTGAAGACAGTTCAGAAGTTTTGAGGAACTTCTGAATAGAGTTTTTGATGACTTTTCTTAATGTAATTGGGCTGCGATTTAAATAAATGTAGCTTTAGCTTTTCTCTTGTAGTATAAATAGTTTGTTATGAGCTCCTAGCTCAAAAAGAGAGAGTTATTCTATGGAAGTCGATTAAGGTGTAAGTGTGTGTTTTTTGTAAGTGTTCATATATTAAATATATCAATAAAATGAGGATTCCGTTAACAATCTATCAGATATTTTGTAATATGGGAATAACAAGCCACTATTAAACCTTCTGACAACTACACCCTTTATATTTTCTCGAACTACCTCAACGGTGAAATAATTTCACATGTGTAGAACCCATGTTATTAGCAGAGTGCACCACTACTCGTCAATAATAGGTGCGATTGTCAATCCAAATAGCGTTATCCACTAAACTATCGGCTCATTAAGAGTTAATTAGTAGTGTCACCTATTTGGGACTTAACGTTTTTAACTCAAACTCATACTACTAGCGTACATGCCTTAGTGCCACATTCAAACATTTTGCAAGTTTAACGTTCATTAACATCAAACATTTAAGAATTTCAGTTTATAACATGCTTTTCCTCCAAAATTTGTAAGTAGCATAGTAAAAGGGACGTGAATACTTACTTGATGATAGCGGATACAAAAGTAGGTTTAGCGGCTAGATTACTTGCCCGGTTCTACTTTCTTCCTACAAAAGTGAAATACGCAATAAGCTTTTTGGGTTTATCTAAAAAATACAACTTGTCTAGTCACCTTCACATCTTATAAAATGCCTCAAATTAGTCCTTAAGTTTAAGTGCTTGCACATTAAACGGTAAAACAGAAAGTAATAGCGTTTTAACATAACATGTTTTTAATAAAAGGTCTTGGGTTGATGTTGGCACGTGTGCACAACTAAGCGTTATCAAATACCTACTTAACTCCTGAAAAGCACGTTAAAATAGGAAGGTCAACTACAAAGAGTTCGTGAGATCACAGGTTTTTAATTTTGACAAACAACTTTTAATCAATTGTAAATGTAATAGTTTGTGCGTGTAAAACACGTAAGAAATTCCATTTTGTATACAAGGCACTTTGTACTTCTAGTAAACATAAGCGTTGAGCCACTACTAAAGCTTCTGACAACTACACCCTTTATATTTTCTCGAACTACCTCAGTGGTGAAATAATTTTACATGTGTAGAACCCGTGTTATTAGCAGAGTGCACCACTACTAGTCAGTAATAGGTGTGATTGTCAATCCAAATAGCGCTATCCACTAAACTATCGGCTCATTAAGAGTTAATTAGTAGTGTCACCTACTTGGGACTTAACGTTTTTAAATCAAACTCATACTACTAGTGTACATGCCATAATGCCACATTCAAACATTTTGCATGTTTAATGTTCATTAACATCAAACATTTAAGAATTTCAGTTTATAACATACTTTTCCCCAAAAATTGTAAGTAACATAGTAAAAGGGGCCGTGAATACTCACTTGATGATAGTGGATACAAAAGTAGGTTTGGCGGCTGGATTACTTGTCCGGTTCTACTTTCTTCCTAAAAAAGTGAAATACGCAATAAGCTTTTCGGGTTTATCTAAAAACTACAACTTGCCTAGTCACCTTCACATCTTATAAAATGCCTCAAATTAGTCCTTAAGTTTAAGTTCTTGCACATGCAAGTTATTACTTTTTAAAGAAAAAGATTCTGACGGCAGAATGTTTCGGCTCAAAGATGACCACTTTAATATATCTTCTTCTATTATTTACTTGTCCAAAATTTTGTACGAGTTATATAACTGAGTTAGGAGTATTTTGTCAAAACAACACGAATTTTGGAGGGATTTAACTTATTAAATGGTTATTCTCGTCTTTAAAGGTCAAATCTTTGGGACATATTGCATACTCTGGAAGTTATAGTCAGTTGGGAGGTTAAACCTCATTCTTTTTCAATGATTCCAATCGGATTGCAAAGTTAACTCATAAACCTAACTTCCAGAAGAAAAATCACTCTTTTTCATTGAGTTTTGAGAGAGTTATGACATTTCTAACATGCATGAAAAATTCTGTCCGAATTTCACTTTTTGCACACCAAACTTGTTTCAAGAACTTATAAGGTCAAAACCCCATATTTTTTAGTCAGACCAGTTTCATTTGAAAGATAACTCATTCAAATAAACTCTAGAAGAAAAATCAAACATTTTGAATAAATAAACAAGGAGATATGGTCCTTCAAAGTAGGGTTTACCTACTGTTGAACTCACTGTTTGCACACCTAACTTGATCTGAGTGTTTTGGGGGTCAAAACTCTATATTTTCGAGTGATTCCACTTGGATTAGAACCCCAACTCAAATAATAACATTTTTGTAAAATATTCATAACATTTAGACTAGTATTTTGCAAGTTATGGGCGATATAAGTACTATGAAGTAATCTGCCAGCACCAAAATGCCATTTTCAAGAATCAAAACCCACATGCAAGGCGATTTTACCTACTTTTCTTGTGTTCTATTGCTTGGGTCATGGATTACCACCATTAAATAGACATTTTTCATGTCTTTGGTGTATAATCTTTCCTTAGAACTTAAAAAAACTCGTAGGTTAGAAGAAGAACAAATTAAAGTACAAGAAAATGGGTTTCACCAAAAATTGAAAGAAGACTAGCGAAGATGAAGTTCTACCTTACTTGGATGATCAAGATGCTTTAATGTCTTCAAAAATTTGTCAAACTGTAGGGTTTTTGGGACTGGAATATGGCAGAAAATGGAGAGGAAGAAGTGTGATGGAGAAGATGTCGTTTTAGTTTAGAAAGAGAGAGATAGAGAGAGAGAGAGAGAGGGAGAGGAGAGGAGAGGAGATGCGAGGTTTATAATTTCAAAATGAAGACTTTGAAAAAAATTTCAAATTTCAAGAGAGAGGGAGGGAGGGTCAGCCATGGGGGGCCCAACTCCATGTTTTTATAATTTTTTAAAGCCCACAATTTAAATAATTGTAGTTTACATTTTAACAATTTGCAAAAGTATTTGAGGTAAAAACTCTAAAACACCTTCTTATGCTTTGATTAATAGATTTTAAAATAAAATTTATGTTTAGGAAATGAAAACATTATATTTTGTGGATCCCAGAATATGATCAAGTACTAAAGCTTTTAAAACGAACACGAAGAACGCGCAATCAATAAAGATATGAAGTCGGATATCTCACTTGTATTGAATAATATATATCTTGGGTTTCTCTCTAGCAGTTTAGCTCTCAATATATCGCACACACATACAATGACCCCTATACGCCTATTTATATCAAAGGATTAAACTATATAAGGAAACAAGGAAAATGGCATTATACACTTGCCATGTTTACAATAAAGCAATGTTTCCTTATTTTGACACAATTAATTAAAATCGTAACAATCTCCCCCTTTGTGTCAAAATGAATCTTCATCTCTTCTTCAGCTCGAACATTCCTTCAAATCTTCTAAGGGTCTGTCGGTAGATGATGCGCTTGTCAATCAACTCGATCGCATTCAGCAGATTTTATCTTACATTCGCTTTAAGCTGTTGCTTCTTACTTCTTCTTTGATCAGCACTTGCTTCTGCAGAAAGTCTGTTTCGAATAGCTAATAAAGTTCAGTCAAAATAAGAAGCAACTTCACCAAATCTCAAAAATCTCATTTCTCCGTTTGGCTTCATGTATACAACTCCATGGGCTGGCCGGGTCATCACTTGAGTCACTTTCATATTGTTTAGGCCAGGGAAATCTTGATCAGGCTTTGGCAGATACACTTTCTTCTGTTAACTTTCTACGGCCCTTTGGAAACTATGAAGATAGCTGTATCGAAGCGCCTTTTCAATATGCCTCACAATTGCTCTTAAAGCTCTTTGTTCATCCTCCGATCTTCTGGTTTTGTCTTAAGCTCAGTAGACAGAGTTTCCATATCCCTCACATCCATTTTAGCAAAGTCAGCCTTAGAAAAACAATAAACATTTCCTTCAAATCTTCTTACTTTGAAAGTTGGAAATTCTACTTGAAAGGCTTTATCACATCCGATATCCATGATAGTGAAACTTCTTTGTCTAGAAACAACTTCTTTAGGATCCTTTGCTTTAGTCTTCAGTATGCTCACATATTCCGTTACTTGAAGCGGATCCATTTCCATGATCAGATGTATTCGAGATAGATCCTCTGGTTTCTTCTTTTCCACAAAGATCTTTTGCATGGTTTCTTCTAAGTACAGAGTTCTAACTTGTGGATTTACCCATTTGCTGTTCGAAAGAATTCTTTCCCAACGAATTTGCTGCAGTAGTAGCGGTGTTTGATCAATATTTGTTGGTAGGAATTTTTTTTTCCGCGTGCATTAGATTCACATAATCTTCTTCTTTCAGCACGAGTTCATATGAATCATGAAACCAGTTTCGGAATGAATCTCTCAAATGTTGAACATTTACTTCTTCTTCATTTGCTGGTTCAGCAGCTTGCGATCCACTCCCAATTTCAAATTCTATCGCGGGCTTTTCAACCGTTGGCGGATTTGCTTGTTGTTGTGTGGGAGGTGGAGTAGAGTGTTGTTGTCTTGACGGTGGAACTGCAGAAGAAGATGGACCAGAAGTTGTAGTAGAAGATGGTCAGGATGGAGCTTGAGTTCTTGTAACCGACGGCGTGTCTCCCCCTCAGGGCGATTTGGACCAGGGGCCGGATCGTCCTGATCATGTCGACGATGTCGAATAGACACGACGGGACGACAAGACTCTTGAATTTAAGTGCGAAGAGCAGTGATGGCGCCGAGAATCTCATCAGTTGCTTGCTTTTGTTTGTTTGCCATGTCAAGAAGTTGTGACTCATATCAGCTTTGAACAGGTCGAACTCATAGCGAGTGACATTCGGAATTTCAAGGTTGCGACGAAGAAGACCCATTAGTCTATCTTCAGGTAAGCCTCGAGCTGTAGCTTCAGCATACAAGTTGACATATAACATGGACATGAGTTCATCATTGTTGTACTCATATCTATGTGGTGATGGTGGTTGATTCCGAGGATCCGGATGCAGATCAGGATGCTGAGGTTGTGGAGGTGGAGTACGACTACTACTTGGTCGGGAAGAGCTGGCCTGATTCGGATCTGGCTGTCAGGAGCGAGCAGCGGCAATTATTTCTTGAACAAAATCTTTTCTCTAGGCAGTCATGCGAATTTCATGAGCATGTAGGAAATCCTGAGCTCTTTTATACTGTGCATCAATGTAAGCTTGAGTCTCGGGATTGACAGAGAAATAACCTGCATTCGAAACACCGGGATCACTTAGATTACCCGTTGAGACCACGGTTGAATCAACTGTGTGACCTACATTCAGCATTGGCAATGATGTAGCGCTGGTAGGATTTCCTCCCAATCCTCGTTGAATGTCTGGATAAGACATCACTTTGGTAGTTCCGACTGGGCCACGAAGGCTCTCAGTGTGTAAAAACACATGTTCCCTAGGAGGCTCTAGACCCGATGTGCACTCAAATGAAGTCGAAGCAGGTGAGCTACTACTTCTTGGTTCAATAGCTATGTCTCCCGAAGAGAGAGTAGCTAGATGAGGAGCTAAACTCACAAGTATATCTGAAACCGTAGGCTGTTGTGAGCTTACGGAGTGGCTGGGAGGGGTGTGCATTTGCATTGTTGGGCTAAGAACGACTTGTCCAATGTTGGAACTCAACGAATGACATGTGTCAGGTGACAGGTGTCTCACTCTCCGTAATATTTACCTCTCCTGCACTCACTCGTATGTAAATATTTTCACCTACTTCTCCCTCCGTTCTCCTTATGTCTCCAAATAATTTGTCAAGCATAGGGTCAGGGTTAGGTTCAGAGAATTGCTCAAAGTCAAAAAACGTCATTAGTAGCCTTCGATGAGGTTTCAGGAACAGATGGTTGTCGGCCAATCCGGTGAAGGGCAGCATCTTCCGCAGCATCAATGCGTTGACGTTTTCTTCGAACAAGGTCATCAGAAAGAGTGTATTTGTATCACATTCGGACGATGGTTTATACACTCTACTTCGGCTAATGCGCATCTTTAACCGGCGGGTGGATGGAGAGATAGATGGAGCGGTTGGGGCAACGGTAGGTGGAATAGGGATTTGCTGATCCGATGCACCTCCCACTTCATTTCCCCTTTTATCCTCTGTTCATAATCCTCTTGATCCAGAACCTGCTCATCTAATCTAATACCCTCGCTCACTCCTTGACGTTCCTCACGGATTGGCTCCTGGGCAGGCTGTCCCGGTTGTTGGGAAATTTGCATAAAGATTGAATGGGCTTTTTGTGGATTTTTGAAAATACTGATTGGAAATCAGGTTTTGAGATTTAGCATGCCCAACTTGGATACTAGGAACTGGAAGAGTTTTTCATCCAATGCCTTTGTGAACAAGTCGGCAAGCTGAAGTTCTGTATTAACAAAATGTAGTTCAATCGTACCTCTTTTGACATGGTCTTTAATAAAATGATACCGGACATCGATGTGTTTCGTCTTGGTGTGTTGAATAGGATTGCTCGAAATGGTGATTGCGCTTTTGGAGTCACAATAAATGGAAATCTTATCAAACCAGAAACCATAGTCCTTGAGTTGCGTATACATCCATAAGATTTGAGAACAGCAACTTGTGGCAGCAATGTATTCGGCTTCCGCGGTAGAAGTGGAGACACAAGTTTTCTTCTTCGAGGACCAACTCACCAATTTATCTCCTAAGAACTGAATGTGTCCCGTCGTACTTTTTCGATCAAGCATGCATCTGGCGTGATCAGCATCTGAAAAAACAGTTAACTCGAAGTCTGTATCCTTGGGATACCATAGGCCAAAATCAGTAGTACCTTTTAAATACCGAAAAATACGTTTTATAGCACTAAGGTGAGATTCTTTAGAAGATGCTTGATATCTAGCGCATAAGCATGTGGCAAACATTATGTCCGGTCGACTAGCAGTTAAATACATTAAGGAACCAACCATTTCCCGATAGGTTTTAGAATCCACCGCTTTTCCCAAGGGATTAGTGTGTTGTTTCGAACCTGGAGACATGGGAGTACTAATCGGTGTACATGTCGTATGTTATATTTACGTAACATATCCGTGATGTATATCGATTGGTTGATGAATATTCCCGTTGAAAATTGTTTGACTTGAAGGACGAGGAAAAAATTCATCATGCCCATAATGCTCATATTGAACTTGGTAATCATAAGCTCGAAGAAATTCTTACATTGTTGTGGATTAGTCGAACCGAAAATAATGTCGTCCACATAAATTTGAATTAGCATAATATCACCATTTTCCTTTTTAATGAAAAGAGTTGGATCGATTTTACCTTTGCAGTATCCATTTTTCACCAAATAATCAGAAAGACTGTCATACCATGCGCGCGGGGCTTGTTTCAAGCCATAGAGAGCCTTATCGAGGATATACACATGATTTGGCTTGGAACGATCAACAAACCCATCGGGTTGAGAGACATACACCTCTTCACGTAGCACGCCATTTAAGAAGGCAGTTTTGACATCCATTTGAAAGACGACGAAGTTCTTGTGTGCCGCATAAGCTAAGAACATCCGAATTGCTTCAATGCGGGCAACGGGTGCAAATGTCTCGTCATAATCAATACCTTCTTGTTGGCGGTATCCTTTTGCGACAAGTCAGGCTTTGTTGCGTATGACAATCCCATCTTCATCTTGTTTGTTTTTGAATATCCATTTGGTACCAATGATGGTATTGTTTTGTGGACTGGGAACGAGAGGCTAAACTTTCAGGCTTTCAAATTGATTGAGTTCGTCTTGCATGGCCACAATTCAATCAAGATCGTTCATTGCTTCTTGAATGGATGTGGGTTCGATCTTGCTTAGAAAAGTAGAGAACAGGCAATCGTTGGCCGAGGCGTATCTTGTTGTGAGTGGTTTGGTTGGATCTCCAATAATCTGATATACTGGATGAGAACGAACCCATTTGGTAGTGTGGGGAAGCAGTTGAAACGCGTTGGGGTCCGGGGTATCGTCTTCATATGTACCGAGGGGAAGATCTTGAAGTGATTCCAAGGCTGGAGATCTTGTGGAACTGGTGACATCCTTGGGAGATGAGGCCGATGGTGGGGGAGAGGATGCCGATTCTGTAGGGAGCGGGTCAGAACTAGGTTGAGCATGTGGTTGGGCGGGGGTAGCAGAAGCAAATGAGCTTGGAGTTGCTGTAGTTGAGACGGTTTCCGTTGTAACTGGCGGTCCAGAAAGATTGGTAGTGTCGGTAACCTCCAAGGTAGGCGGGGTGATTTGTTTAAGAATTTCGGTATAAGAGCCGAAGTAATCCGAGTAAAAATGGTCGAATAAACCATCCAGATCTGATGATGCGGTTTTGGAAGTGGAAGCTTGAGCGGGGTTTTGAGCAGGTTTCGAACGGAGTTGTTCGGAAGCTAAGATATTAGTGAGTGCGGGTCCAGAACTGTCTTGTTCAGGAGCCATTTCGGATTTAGTATCAAACTGAACATTTACACTTTCCATGACACAATGAGCTTGTTTCATGTAGACCCGATATGCTGATGCGTTTGGAGAGTAGCCAAGAAAATACGCTTCATCGGTTTTTGGCTTGAGTTTTCCACCATCTTCCTTTTCATTTAGGATGAAGCAACGACCGTCGAAAGTGAAGGTGATCGATGGATGGAATGCGGTTGTAGACCAAATGATAGGGTGTCTTGTTGAGTCACTTGTTGATGATGGAACGGTTTTGAGTGTAGCAAGCGGTATTGATTGCTTCGGCCCAAAGGTAGTGTGGCAGTTTGGAAAATGCAAGCATAGTTCGAGCAGCTTCAACTAGTGTACAATTTCGGCATTCGACCACACCGTTTTGTTACGGAGTTCGAGCCGCAGAAAATGTGTGTGTAATTCCAGCTGATTCGAGATAACCGTCAAGAGAACGATTTTTGAATTCGGTTCCATTATCAGTGCAGATGGTTTGAGCGGTGAGTTCCAATTTGACTTGAATGGCTTTCAAGAAATTGATGATTGTGTCGGGGGTTTCATCCTTTGAGCGAAGAAATTTAACCCACGTAAATCGATAAAAATCGTCAACCATAATGAGAACATATTTCTTGCCATGAATACTTTGAGGTGCTATGTACCACCTTGGGTTTGTGAGAAACTTTCTTCGTCTTTCCCATCGCACATGCTTCGCATAAGTGGGGTTTGTCAAACTTTATCTTTGGTAAACCGGTGACTAATCCATGAATGGAGAGGCGATTGATGTTTTTGAAGTTCAAATGAGAAAGTCGTCGATGCCACAACCAGTTCTTGGGATTAGAGACATTTGAGAGTAGACAAACTTTTGAAGGAGCGTTGACTTGGGAAAGATCGACGGTGTACAGGTTCGATTTGCGCGTGCCGGCTATAATTCCTTACCTTCAAAGGTTCTCACACAGCAGCGTTCGGGTCGGAAGTTAACTTCGAGTTGTTTGTCACAGAATTTGCCAATGCTTAGGAAATTGTGGCTTAGGCCTTGAACATAGGAAACATTGGAATAGTGATGTTGTTTTGAGTGATGTCTCCATGTCCCTTGATAGGTGCTAAATGGTTGTTGCCAAAACGTACGAATCCTCCCTTTTTCTCCGTGTAATTGGCAAGCAGCTTCTTTTGTCCAGTCATGTGTTTGGAGCATCCAGAATCTATGTACCACACATGACGTATCTGCACAAAATCAGGCAGATTTAGGTACCGATTTGTAAATGGGTTCTTCGGGGTTAGTTGACTTGGCACCTTTGGGTACCCATTTCAAGTGGGACTTAGGGGCGTTAGTCATGGTCTCTTTAGGAACCCATTTATAAACAGGTGGAGTTGGAAAATGATTATGATGAAAATTGTAAGAATAATGTATGATCGGATAATAATTACAACCATAATCAAAAGAATTTAAACGCATAAAGTCATTCACACCGTAATTTGAGCAACAAATCTGATTACGTGAAAATTTAATTAAATGTCGAAACGCATGAATAGTATATGGAAAAAGAAAATGACGATTGGTTCTTTTGACATTTGTAGAATTCGAAAAAGAAAATTTGTCTTTATTGCGGGATGACGACTTTGGAGTGCGTTTGCCTTTTTCAACCCAAACTTGTTTGGTCTTTAAAGTATGAACAGTTGAAACATCAACAGAACCACGGTTAGTACTTTTGGGAAAAAATGAGTTTGATTCCTTTGGTTAGAATGATTGTGTTTAGTTTGAGTAGTGGAACATTCATTCTGAACATCCGGAATCAAAACTGTTTCGACAGGTTTCTTTTCTTTGTCAAAAAATTCCGTATGACTTGGAAGTGTAGGATTGAAGTCAAAGTGAACACTCATTTAATTTAAACATTCGTTGTTTATAAGGTGAGAAGGATTAGAATTTTCATCCGGAAACTCCGTTTGCTCAAGGTCATCTAATTCAGTATTAATTTGGTCGGGAGAAAGGAAACGTTGTTGTTTAGGAGGGCAATAATTTGGATCCAATTTAAGCAACTCTTCACAATCATCTAAATAAGTGCCAACGAAAGCTTTACACGAAGAAATATTGGAAATTGTATCAGTTTCGTGGTTTTTGATTAATTGTAAAGCCTCGTTTTTCAAGTTTTTGGATTTTTGAAATTAACGCCTCTCTTTCCTTGTCCGACGAAGAACATTCAGATTACAACACCTTTTCAAGTTGAACAATTTTCTTTTCTAAGAACAAGGTAGTACTATATGGTTTAAATTCAGGAGTTTGAGTTTGAAGGTCTTCGTCGGTATAAGATGGAAAATAGTCATTTGGAAGAGATTCTTTTGAAGATTCATTTTCTACTGTTTTAGGATAGCAGAAAGGAATTTGATGAAAATTCTTGTTTTTCCTATTCAACTCTACCCTTTCTTCGACGTCGGAATCTGACTTCATAAATTGAATTTTGTATTCCGGACCAAGGTTTAGATATTCAAATATAGATAGTCGGTGTATTATAGATGGCCTTTTCTAAGCATTTTGGGTTATCAAATCCTAATCCACCTTTGAACTTAAATCTTTTGGAGCGTTTAATTGAATTGTTTGCTCCGTTTGACCAATCTTGTATAGTTTGAGTTCCAAATCATTGAGTTTTCAAAAAGATCTTTTCTTTGTATGGTGACAAACTCAAACTTTGATGAAAATTCTTCGGTCTCACGTTTAGATTTGTCAAGTTAATTTGTGAGATCCGAGATTTGTTGTTTTAATTTTAAATTTTCGTTTTGAAAAATTGTTTTCTCCTTTTGATGATTTTGTGCAATACTTTGAGAGGTGGCAAGTTCAGATTGGACAATTAGCAGTTAATTGTGATTATTTTCTAGACGTTCTTCTAAGTTAGAAACTAAGAGTTTCTCGGTTTGCAACTTAGATTTTAATTATTTCATTTGTATCATCAAATCATGCATTTGGGAAACAAAATTGTTATAGTCAGAATTGCTTCCTTCAGGTGTGTAGTCGGAAGCGTTAGAAGTGGAATCATCAGAATAAGCCATCAAACTAAAGTGTGCTTGTACCTCGTTTTCCATATCATCATCATCATCATTACCATGATTGAGCTAATGTTCATCTTCCGCCATGAGTACTTTTCCGGTCTCCTTTTGTTTAGCCAACATCAATTTGTAAGTGAAGTAGTTTGATCCTTTGACTATTGGCTTTTTGTATTCACGGGCATAGTGGCCAGATTTTTCGCAGTGGTAGCACAGGCTCATTTCACCCTTGAATTTGTCTTCCGGTTTGGGTGGTGGATGAGATTCTTTTCTCCTTGGTTTAGGCTCAAACGTAGCTTTACGCTCATGATTCTTTGGTCCTGAAGCATATCATTGTTGATTGGGATTTGAGCGACGAGAGAACTTTTGTTGGAACGATTTTGTAAGCAAAAGCAATTGCTGTTGGAATTTGGCAATTTCCGGATCATAGTCAAACTCTTCGTCCTCTAATTCAGGAATGATGTCTTGAGATGTGCTTTGGGATAAAGAAGGGGTTTCTTTTGCGACTAAGGCGATTGGATCGGAATTCTTTTTGATTTTGGTGTTTGCCCCCATGGTTTCAAGTACCTCCTCCTAGTCTTGTTGTAGGGTTTCGTATACTTCGTGAAGATCGAGTTCGGCGAGAAATTTGCTGTGTTTTATTTGGTTGGCAAAACGACGCCATTCAGGTTGAAGATTGCTAACAAACTTCACGTTGTTCTCGATCTTTGTCTTACGAATATCGTTTTTGCTTAACTCGTTCACCAATTGAACAAAACGAGTGTAAGTATTCGTAAGACTTTCACCCTCTTTGGCTTTGAATTCTTCGTATTGAGAGATGCCATTTGTGATTCTCAGGTGAGTCCCAATCTTTGTTCATAGCATAAACTTTTCAATTTCTTCCCACATCTCTTTGGCGATCTTTTGTGGCTGTCTATGGTTATGTAGATCTCATTGAGGCTCATTAGGAGGTATGAGCGTGCTAGTTGATCACCTTTCATGATTTTCTTATCTTCGGCATCCCAAGAGGATTTGGATTTGACCCCTCTTTTGGCAGCGACAGGAGGAGTGGCATTCGGTAAGGCAGGGAAGTCTTGATAGAACACGGGTGGAGGACCTTCTTTAATGGAACTCATGATTTCATCGGCGTAATCACTACGTTCGATGAAGTCGAGAAACCGATCCTTCCACTGAGAGTATTCGCCCGGAAACAGAATCGGGGGTTTTGTGTCCGAACCGATCGGCATTGCTTCGGGTGAAGTCATAGTACTTGACAGAGTGATCTCGATCCAGGAGTTTTGAAAAAATTCTAAGAGTTTTGAGAACATAAAGTAAAATCTAGAAAAAAAACAACCTTATTGACAATAAAGGACGCGATAAAAAAAATTATATCGGGTTACGAGAACTCGACAAGAAAACTTATCGGGTTGAGCAGAATCGAGAAGATTTTATATCGGGTAAATAAGAGCCGATAAGTATTTATGTCGGGTAATAAGGTGGCGATAAGAAAACTTGTCGGGTCTAAAGAAAGTGAGTTAAACCAAGATTCTGAAATTTCTTTTTATCTTTATTTTGAATTTTTGAAGAGCAAGAACGAAGCCTTCGTCGACAAAACAAGAACAAAGTCTTTTTAAGGAAGAGAGGATCTAAGTTCCCGAGTCCCCAATAATATCAAAAATAAATTAAAAAGATTTACTTAAAGTTTAAGCAATGTACTTGAGAACTCTTAAACTAGAAAAGCTGCAGAAATCAGAGACCCTGAGTTTTCTAAAAGCAAAAGTACTAAGGTTTAAACTAAAGTAAAAAATTCGAATTTTGTTAAAGTGTAAGGCTTGTACTTGAGAACTCTTAAACTAGAAAAGCTGCAGAAGTCATAGACCCTGAGTTTTCTAATAAAAGTGAAGCAAAAGTACAAAGAATTAAACTAAAAAAAATTGAATGAGAAACCGAATCTTGTCGGGTGTTAAAGATCCAATAAAAATTCTTATCGGTAATAGAAGATGCAATATAAAATACTTATCAATAATAACAGATGCGATATAAAGTTCTTATCGATACTCAAAGATGCGATAAATAAGATTTGTCAATAAACAAAGTTGCAATAAGAAATCTTGTCGATTCAGGCTTGGAAAGCTTGAATCGATAAGTTTTTGAACAATGTTAGATTCGAGATTTTTACCTTGTTTTTCGAACTCGATCAGAATCAGATCAAAACTCAGATCGTATAGCTCTGATACCAATTGTGGATCCCAGAATATGATCAAGTACTAAAGCTTTTAAAACGAACACGAAGAACACACAATTAATGAATATCCGAAGTCGGATATCTCACTTGTATTGAATATATATATATATATATATATATATCTTGGGTTTCTCTCTAGCAGTTTAGCTCTCAATATATCGCACACACATACAATGACCCCTATGCGCCTATTTATATCAAAGGATTAAACTATATAAGGCAACAAGGAGAATGACATTATACACTTGACATGTTCACAATAAAGCAACGTTTCCTAATTTTGACACAATTAATTTAAATCCTAACATATTTTATATAATTTTAGTGTTAGTGGACGCGCTTGGCATTTTATAGGATGATTTGGTCCGTTACGGGCCGTCACCGGGTTTTCTAATCAACTACCGGAAATCCTAGCAATTTACGCTTTAATCTAATTAGGTCCTAATAAAGGTAATTTCTTTATGCTAGCACTTGTATAAGCGTATCGGATGCTAACCTGACAGTCTCGGTTTGCCGGATGTCACACATCATAATCAATGCCTTCTTCTTGACAGTACTCCTTTGCCACTAGCCTGGCTTTGTTTCTGACCACAATTCCATCTTCATCTTTCATGTTTCTGAAGACCCACTTTTGTACCAACTGCTTTTTTGTCTTTAGGTAATGGTATAAGCTTCCATACCTTGTTTCTGTCAAATTGCAGAAGCTCTTCTTGCATTGCATCGATGCAACTGGGGTCTTGTAGAGCTTCATGGAGTCTTTTTGGTTCTACCATGCTTAGCAAATTTACAAAGAAGGCTTCATTTGTAGTGGTAGATCTGGTTTTGACACCTTCAGAATGGTCACCAATTATTTGTTCAGCTGTGTGAGCTTTACTCCATCTCTTCATGCTCGTTTGGGATACTTGTGGAGGTTCAATTTTAACTTATGATGCTTGTATAGCTTCTTCTGGAATTTCAATTTCAAATGAAGGCCCAGAGGAAATTGAATTATGAGTTGAGCTCTCTGTGTCTGGAGGAGATAGAGATTCCTCTAGACTTTCATTTGTACTTGTGGATACAGAGGGGCCTGAAATGGAAATTCTAGAAGCTTGAAGTACCTCTGATAGATTGACTTGTGGACTTCTGGCTATTTCTTCAAAGGGAATTTCTTCTCCAAAGAATTCTTCGAATATAACACTAGTCTCGGATTCTCTAGAGCTGGAGAGATATTCAGAAGTTACATTGTTGAGCTTGAGTTCTAAATTAGAATAATCACAAGTCAAATGTGCTTGGTCATCAAAATCCATATTGATGATTTCCATGACTGTCTTGGTTCCGAGATTAAATACTCTGAAAGCTTTTGAGGTCAGAGAATAGCCCAAAAATTTAGCTTTATTGGAATTCTTGTCGAATTTTCCAAGTTTGTCACGATCATTCAGAATAAAGCACCCGCAACAAAAAATGTGTAAGAATTGAACTGTAGGTTTTCTATTATTTATAAGCTCATAAGAAGTTTTGAGATGTCTCTTGACAATTATAGATCTATTTTGTGTAATACAAGCAGTAGAGACAGCCTCAGCCCAGAAGTGTATGGGTAATTCAAAACCTGCAAGCATTGTTCTTGCTGCTTCGACTAATGTGTGATTTTTTCGTTCCACCACACCATTTTGTTGAGGAGCATGTGCAACTGAGAAGTTTTTAGATTTTCTCATTCGTTAGATACTCATCAAGTTTGGCATTCTTGAATTTAGTATCATTGTCACTTCTCAACTGCTGAATTTGGTTTTGCAAAAGCACCTGTATCCTCTTCATCATGTTAATTAAAACAAGTGGGACTTCTGGCTTCTGTCTAATAAAATTGAGCCAAGTGTACCTAGAATATTCATCAATTAGCACAAGAATGTATTTCTTTCAAGAGAGACTTTGCACTGCAATGGGAACACATAGGTCAATATGTAGCAATTGCAGAGGTCTAGTACAAGAATGATCACTCTTTGTTTTGTGGGAAGCTCTTTTTATTTTTTCCCAACTCACAAGCAGGTAAAGGTGATCCTTCTTGAAGTGAACCTTTGGGAGGCCCTCAACCAGGTTATGTTTCACAAGCATTTCAAGATTCTGGAAAATTTAGATGAGATAGCTTGTGATGTCAGAGATAAACTACTTCACTCTTCTTGGAGATGCGACAGAGGGTTTCTGTACCATCTTTAGAAGTGAAGTTCATCATATATAGGTTGCGTTTTCTGTCGGCTCTCCATAACTCCTGACTTGCCTTAGATAGTAAGGAACAATGCTTTTCATCAAACACAACCAACATTTTAGCATCACATAGTTGACTTACACTAAGGCCTTGTTTGTTTTTTCATTTTAAGCTCTTAATTACCACTTATGTCTGATTAGTTTAGACGTTTCATAACCATTTCAGAACTAAAATCAGACTTTAGACTTCAGCACCTCTTAAGAAACAAACGCCACCTAAGAAGATTATGTTTTAGACCAGAAACTTAAGCAACCTTGGATAAGGTTACGTTAACTTCTTGAAGAGTACCATAACCTTTTATTTGACCCTTTTCATTTTCTCCAAACGTTAATGCTCCACTGGTTTTATCTTTGAACATGGAGAGTAAGTTTCTTGTACCAGTCATGTGTTTCGAGCATCCAGAGTCAAGATACCAGATGTGGACACGCTATTTATACAATATAGAATCAGAGAGATTTACGTACCCATTTCATAATGGGTCATTTATAGTTAGGCTTGAGATTCTGGGTCGATTTTTCTTTAAATTCAGAAGAATTTGCAGGTTTTCCAGAAGCTTCTGGTTTACCCTTTTTCTTCTGATTTTTGAAGTTTGAGCGTTTACGAAAATCAGAAGGAAAATAATTTGAACTCGAGAAGAACTGTTTTAGTTTAAGAAATAGAGAGAAGCATTCAGAGTTCTGATACATAAAAGAATTAATTAAATTTTCATTTCTAGAATGATAATTACAATATTTCTTATTGTTGTTTATTCTAGCATCAGTTGTTCGATTGAACTTCTTATCTAGCCTAGACTTATGCTTCAAAACAGGTGAATTCTTCTCTATAGTCTTCTTCTTGGGAGTCAATTCTCTTAGAACTTTTGGCCAATTTACTGAAACAGAAGAGACATGATCATTAATTTTCCTTTTAGCTTTTCTTTCTCTAGTAGGCTTTACATTCTTCTGAGACTGTGGATTCTAAGATTTTTGCTCAAAATTAGCTTTCTTCTTGATTGCAGCTTCCTTTTCAAGTTCAAGACAAGCCTTAGCTTGAATGCACATACCCAGAAAATCTGGATGAATGGGAACCTCTTTTCTCTGTTCTTTTGGAGGAACAAAGATTATTGGTATGCCATTTGGAAGTCTTTTAACCTCCGATCCAGCAGCCTTTACTTCTGGTGGTTCATTTGTTTACATAAGGGGAGCAAAGCTATCCTTTATACAAGGTTTTACCGGAACATAAGTAGAGGGCATACGATTTTCAAACTTAATGAGTACTTTATCTGACATGTCAAATAAATCATCATAACTTTGATCGTCGTTTTTTACGGAAGAAACATCAAATTCATCATTGTCCGTTTCTTGACAAAGATTTAAATCAATTAAAGAACCAGGAATAATCTCTGGATGGTTTTCAAAAGTTAAAGATTTTTCTTCTTGTTCCTTTTGAAGATATATTGTTTTAAGTTCTGTACTACTTTGTATAGCACACTCATCTAGAGTTTGAAGAATATCTTTTTGAAACTTGAGTCTTAGTTCTTCTTCTACATGTATGGGTATGAATTCACCAGCTTATGGATATAAAGTTATATGAGTAAATGAACCAAAGTGAAACATATTCTTTTTCTTCTGAAATTGTTTAAGATCAACTTGACTTGATCTTTTAGGAGAATAATTTATGTTTTTGTATTTGAGTTTTCGCACTTGATGTCCATTCTCATATTTTGACCTTTTAAACATTGATTGTTCATATAGAACCGGAAAAACGGGTTTTTGTTCATTGCCGATACAAAATACAGAATCTAAAGTAGATGTATTTTTACAAGTGTAAGGATACAGATCATCGAAACCAAGACCAGTTTTCCCAACTTGTGTATTTATTTGTTCATGCACCTTCTGAGAGTCTTGATATTTTTAATCAAGAGCTACTTCTTCTAAAAAATCGATGTGCAGAAATTCCCTTTCTTTTTGAAATAATTTTTAAGTGCTACACAATTTAATCTGTCACGTTCCTTAGCTCCAAGCTCTTTATACTTAGCCAACAGAAGTTTATTTAGCTCATCGATTTTATCTTTTAATAAACTTTTTGAAGATGTTTTGAGTTTGAAAATTTTCTGACTTTCCATACAAAGTTCTTGCTTTTCTTCTATAAGAATTTCCATTTCTCTTTTAAAAATGTTTCTTTCTTTTTCAACAAGAGTGAATGATTTTTCAAGATCTTATCTTATTTTCTTCTCATTCAGAAGCTTTTGTTTCAAATTTTCAAAATCAAAAGTTAAGTTTAAAATGTTTTGTTCAAGTGCAGAAGGTTCAAAGGGTTCAGAAGTAGTGCAAACCGGGGTTTCACAAGGTTGTTCCTCTTCATCACTGGTCATAGCCATTCCGCAGAACATGGCTTCTGCATCGTTTGACTGGTCAGATAGCCAGTTCTCATGTTCAACATATTTGGCCCTTGTATCTTGGTTGTACTTGTACTTATTCTTGTAGTACAAGTTATCTTTAACGATAGCACCTTTGCAGTCTTTGGAATAATGGCCCGATTTACCACATCTGTAGCATACATCCTTCTTCTTCTTGAAATTCTCTTCCTTCTTCTCATCTTCTGTCTTTTCAACCCTTGGAGATTCCTGTCTTTGTACATAAGTTTGAGTTGGGCGTTCATGTCTGTTATCATACCTACCTTTGCTCTGAATTGAACGATTACCAAACTTCCTTGTAAATGGTTTGGTAATAAGAGCCAAAGACTCAGCAAACAAATTGAACTCAACAACTTCTGAACCAGAGAGACCAGCTTCTGTATCAGTTTCTGAGATCAAAGCTTTGGTCTTCCCTTTCTTCTCATCCTCTCTATTTGCCCTTCCTGACCCTCTAGATTCAGAAATAAGAGCCAAGGGACCACCAACACTCACTTTCTTCAATAGCACCTCCATCTCATGACTCTGAAGAGTTCCAAACACATCATGCAAACACCACTGATCCAGATCTTGGTTTGCTTGTAGTGACATTGACAAATTTGACCATTCAGGATTCAGATGTTTGAGGAACAGAACGTTGTTATCTTCCTGTGATCTGATGACGTCACATCTTTTACACTGATTTATCAATGTATTGAATCTGTGATATGTCTGCTCAAGCGTTTCTTCTGGAAGGGCCTGAAAGTTGTTATACCCATTCAGCTCTTGAGCGCTTCTATTTTTCTTCATCTTGGTTCCACCTTAAAGTTGATTTGCTAACTGATCCCATAGATCTTTAGAAGAATCACATTGATCTAGGGATTGGAATATCTCATTGGGAAGTGTCATGATGAGAAGTCTTTTTCCCTTTTGATCAACTTCATTTTTCATTTTATCTTCCTCATTCCAGTCTTTCCTTTCCTTTGGAACCTGCCTTGATGGAATTTTTTCAGTAGTGGCAGTTGCAGGTACTCGGGGAATAGTGGTAACTGAAATAAAGGGCCCATTCAACACAAAAGCGTATAGATCAAGATCTAGACCTTCAAAGAAATTTATCATGCGAATTTTCCACTGGGAATATTGTAAGTTCCCGTAGATCAAGATGAAATAAGAACAATATAAAACACACAAGATTGGAGCAATTAAGTCGACTGTAGTATTGATATTGACAAAGTTACAAACTGTTTGTATGTGAAAGTACAAGCATGATCAATTCTCAAACTAACAAACTAACTTTCTATTTGTATACAAAGAGAGATACTATACTAGCATGTAGTTACATCACAGACCAATAGTGTGACAACCGTCAAATTTAAGCTTCTAGATTAGTATTTATTAAGCCCTTGTTAGTGTTATTTTAGATAAGTTATAAGAATAGGAGTTAGTTAGATTTGATTGGCCGAAAATTTTCTACAGTTCCCGATAGTTGCTTAGAAAGTCCGGTTCGGACCCGTAATTATCTGAAACGTCTTATATAGTGCCAAATGCTCTAATTTATATCCAAATTACATAAAATATATAGTTTTAGTGTTTTAAATATAAAACTTTTATTTTTATAGAATTTAACCACTTTTGGGCTTGCATTTTGAGGAAAAATGTCAAAATTGAGAAAAATGACATTTTAAAACATTTTGGGCCTTACATTTATTTAATTTAATAAAAAAATATATGAAACACCATGGTTTTGGGCCCCCATGGCCGGCCTCCCCCCATACTCCTCATATAAATATAATTTTTTTTTCTAAAATCCCTCATTTTTACATTTCAAAATCAAGATTTTCCCTTCTCTCTCTCTCAAAACTCAAGGGACACTCCAAGAGCATCTCCTTCTTCCAAACTCCTGCCAAATTCAAGCTCATTTCATCATAAAAAAATCAATTTTCATCAAAGCCTTGAAGCTCTAGTCATCAATTAAACAAGGTAACAACTTTACCCTCATCATTTCTTACAAATTTTGTTGAAAACCCTATTTTTTTGGTGTTCTTTGTTGTTTTTCAACCATCCACGAATTTGTTAATTCTAAGGGGAGATTATACACCAAGATATGTGAAACATATCTATGATAGTGATAATCTATGACCCAAACACATAGAACACAATAAATCTAAGCAAAAACACATTTGCATGGTGGATTGGTTCATAAAAATGCATTTTTGGTGCTGACATATTATACATCAGTGATTATGTCGCCAATTTCTTGTAAAATTTCTTGTTCAAAAGACATGATTTTTCTTCTAAAAGTTTATTTATTGAGTTGGGGTTTTAATCCAAGTGGTCTCTTTAAAAAAAACATTGAGTTTTGACCCCCCAAACACTCAAAACAAGTTGGATGTGCATCTGGGAGTTTTTCAGAAGGTAAACCCTATTTTTAACAACCATAACTCTCTAAATAATCATCCAAATCACTTGATTTTTCTTCTGGAATTCAATATACTGAGTTAGCTTTCAAATGCATTTGGTCTCATTCAAAAATATGAAGATTTGACCATTTCAAACCTTGAAACAAATTTGTTGTGCAAAGAATACAATCTGGACAGATTGTTGCATGTGTATTAAAAATGCTATAACTCCCTCAAAACTCAATGAAAAAGGATGATTTTTCTTTTGAGAGTTATCTTTATGAGTTATCTTTATAACCAAAGTTGCTTCACTAAAAAATTAGAAGTTTTGAACCTCCAAACATCCAAAACATTTTGGTTGTGCAACAGTGAACTCACCAGTAATTGAACCCTACTTTGCATGTTTGTATCTCTTTGATTATTTAGTCAAATTCCATGATTCTTCTTCTAAAGTTTTCTTTTATGACTTAGGGTTCATATGAATTTGGTTTCATTCAAAAATATGAAGTTTTGAGGTATTAACCAACTTATTTAAGTTGAAAGTGCAATCTGTCAATCAATGACAGATGTGTGCATGCAACTTTGAGGTGTCATATCTCCTTCACAACTCATCCAAATTGAGTGATTCTTCTTTCATAAGTTCCCTCTATGTGTTATGTTTACATTCCAACTGGAATGTCTCAAAAACATTTAGTAGAACTCCTCAAATGGTTGTTTTACTAACAGTGTGTAATCTGCCATATCTGCTGTGTCACATAGTTTTGTGTAAAGTATTTGAACCCTTTTTACATCTTTTTAGAGCATGAAATTTGGTCAAAATGACCTTAACTCAGTAAGGTATCATATATAAAAATATGGGAAATTTTATCATTTTGGATATTACTCTAAACTAACCATTTTTAAGACCTATAGTTTCTGTCAGAAAATGAAAATGCTTAAATGTTTGATTTTATGAATTTTATTCCTTTGAAGGACTATAATGTTACATTTTCGGTATAAATTATCATATTAAAGAGCATATGTGCGTTATGTATAACGAGACTATAGATAATCAAGTTGGACATATAAGGACTTATAAGCATTCTCTTAGCAATCGTTAGTCATATAAGTGGTCATTTGGGTATTTTGCTTTGATAGGAAAGCGTTAGGCGTCAAGCGGACGTCTCTTGTATTTAATTGGAAGCATTTGCTAAAAGGTGAGTATTCACAACCCCTCTTTTAATGTTTTATATGTTTTAGGGTGAAAGGCATGTTTAAAGTTGAATCTTGATTGATTTACGTAAAAGAATGTGAAATTGTTGATATGAGCACTAAGGCGTGTACACTAGTAGTTTGTATATGAGTAAAATGTAACATAAAAGTTTGTACACTACTATTAACTCAAGTGAGGAGCCGAGGGTATTTGTGGATAGCGCTATTTGGACGGACAATCGCACCTAAAAACCGACAAAGTAGGGGTGTGGATAGCAATCCCACCTAGAAACTACAGGTAGGGGTGCACTATACCTATAAAAACAAAGGTTCTACATATGTGGGGTTTTAGTCCCACCGCTGAGGTAGAATTATAAAAAGATATTTTTGTGTGGTCGAAAGGTTTAGTGGTGGCTCGATACTTGCTATGAACTAGAGTACATTATGCCTTGACACGTTTCTCAATACAAGGATTAATTAAATGCTCATAAATTTCACTATTTTATAGTTGGTGTGAACGTTCGTTCCACAAGAATTGAAAACTGCATAAAAATTGTTTTGTGCATATGAAAACCTGTGAACTCACCAACTCTTTGTAGTTGACCTTGTTTTTATCATGCTTTTCAGGGGTAATAAGTAAGCTTCTGTAGATAAAGCTTAGTAAGGATCCAAAAGTGTACCGCGTGAAGACTTGAACGTTTTTGCAAAGACTTCTTTTAATTATGGATTGTTGTAATTTTACTTAAAGAACAATATGTAAAACTTCTATTATATTCTAAATGCCTATGGTTGTTTATCTAAATCTGTGGCTGTGTCATCATTAGAGCTGTCGCGCCTCGTGTTTCCGTTTTAGCGGGGTGTGACAGATTTGGTATCAGAGCCATAGGTTATAGAGAAAGTTGGTTTTCCTTTGGAAAGCCTCAACTATAGCCAAAAACAACAATCAAAGATTATAAACATAGTATTATTATGACTGAGTCTGGGGTGTATTATTGGACCTCAATTAAACAGAGTCTGATCACCTTTGTTTGATTAAGGGACGATGCATACAAACTAGAAATAGTTATAGTAAGAGTATGTTCAAAATGATTTATATATATATATATATATTTACAAAAATCACGCGTGGTACGACTAGCCAATAGTGTAGTATAGGCATCTACACTAATGCGCCTAGAGATTAGGTAAACTATTAACTACCTGCATACGTAGACTCTAAGAATTGTTCGTATCTCAGTATCCCGATGTCATCATCATCATCTTCGTCTTCTTCTAGCATGGAGTACTCAGCCGACAAATCGGGATATGTTACCGGACGTCCCCGTAGCAATCCATCCCACAGCAACACTAATCCCGAGAGGGAAATTACTAGTGAAAGGAGGCAGAACAACCAACTTGAAGCATCACCCGCTTCAGCATTACCTCAACTCGCATCAACAAATCCCGAAAGGAACTGGGTACGGACTAGGGAAACTGCTAAAAAAACGGATATGAATTCCTGGGAGAGTAGCACTAACGTCAACGCAACCCCACACTAGGACACCCCGGTGGTACAAGTAGTACCAATAGGATACCTGCTCGGCATGAACCGGGAAGAGGCTCGGTGTATGCATGCCATGTCACTAGATATCCATGACTGCGGAGCTAGGGTATTAGCAGGGACAGTCATTGACAGGTTTAGTGGAACTGGCTGACCTTGTGTACGAGTGTTCAACTCGAGCGTGGTAAAACGCCAATGCAGCCAGGAAGACTGCAAGAAGAGTGGAGGTTGTGTGCTTGATGGCCAGTGTTATGGTGACAGTGTTGGTATTACTAGTCCTGATCCTTGCTTGTTTTTGCTGACGTGATCCCCTTGCAAACATTTTCATTTATGAATTATGTACTTTGGATTTCCGTGAATGTTTACTCGCACTTTAAGATCATGTGGTATCGATTTTTTTTTTGTTTGTGATGTTCTTTGTAATATTTGAATTTTGATGAACAAGTTCTCTTATGCAAACTTTTAAAGTGACATGATCACTTATTGTAAATTTAAATTCTCAAATTTTTGAAACATCAAAAATCTACAACTAAATTTTAAAAAAAAAAAACAGTTTTACAATCAAGGTTGTACAAAATTTTAATCAAACCAAATTTTTTTCTTCCAAATATGTTTCTAAAATCTTGCCTACAAGGAGATCCTAATGCAACATGGGAGAGAATCCTGAACACTAAACACCGAACATAAAACAACTCACCGCACAACGAATTCAGCAAGGAAAGAGGGTTGGTAGTAGTTCATGGAGGAATTAGAAACAAGTGTAACATCGAATTCAGCACAACGAATTCAGCAAGAAATTTTGGAGTAAGGATCTTAGGAACATAGGCAGCATCGTGGACCCACATCGAAGTGTAACAAGTTTTACACTCACCATGCGAGCCTGCCTTGTTTGTAAGAAGATAGGGCACTACACTAAGAACTATAGGATGGACAAAGGACTCTAGGAAGGAAGAAGAGCGTGTTTTGAGTACAGAAGTCAAGACCACTTCCGAAATATGTGCCCAAGGTTGAGTAGAGTAACAGTCAATAACAATATCGGGAATCAGGCATCACGAGCTAACCAAGGGAACCAAGGAGGACAGGCTAGAGGACAGACATTTTCTATAAGAATAGAAGAGGCACGTCGGAATCCTAACGTGGTCACATGTACGTTTCTCCTAAACAAATAGTATGCAACAGTACTATTTGATTCTGGAGCAAATAGGAGTTTTGTATCACTAGAATTTAGGCCAAAGGTAAATTTAAGATCCCAAAAGTTGAAAAGAGGTATACGTTATTGAATATGCCATCGGGCAGGAAAGTAGAGCCAAAGACGTAATTATGAACGGTACCTTAAATTTGGCCAAAAAGGACTTTGGTATGGACTTAACTTCAATCAAGTTAGGAAGCTTTGATGTAATTGTGGGTATGGACTGGTTGTCCAACAACCGAGATGGAATTTGCTGCTCTGAAAAGATCGTTCGAGTTCCACTACTCGAAGGAGGAATTCTTGAAGTACATGGAGAGAAGCCAAGAAGGAATATTAATAAAAATGGTGACGTGTATGAAGATGCGAAGATATTTGAGAAAGGACTGCATTGCATTTTGGCTCATGTTGTGGATAAGAAGAACAAAGAGAAGAGTATTCAAGATCTTCCGATAGTACGGGATTTTCCTGAGGCATTCCCAGATTAGTTGCCGGATTACCCCCACCAAGACAAGTTGAATTCCACATTGACTCAATTCCAGGAGCTGCGCCTGTGGCGAAATCACCTTATGACTTGGCACCATCATAAATGAAGGAATTATCAGAACAACTTCGAGAGCTGCTCGATAAAGGATTCATTAGGCCTAACTCTTCACCTTGGGGAGCTCTAGTTTTATTTGTTAAAAAGAAGAATGGGTCTTTCCAAATGTTCATCGACTATAGAGAACTCAATAAGTTGACTATCAAGAACCGATACCCACTTCCTCGAATAGATCACTTATTTGCTCAAATACAAGGTGCTACATACTTCTCAAAGATCGATCTTCGATCGGGGTATCATCAAATGAGGGTCCGTGTAGAGGATATTCCCAAAACGGCTTTTAGGACTCGCTACGGCCATTATGAGTTCCTAGTTATGCCCTTTGGATTAACAAACGCACCAGCAGTCTTCATAGATTTGAAATAGAGTATGTCGACCATATCTAGACAAGTTCGTGATCGTGTTCATAGATGACATACTCATTTACTCTCGCGATAAGAAGGGGCAGAAACAACACCTAAGGTTGATACTAGAATTGCTCAAGAATGAAAAGTTGTACGCCAAGTTCTACAAATGCGAAATCTGGATTCGTGATGAACACTTTCTTGGCCATGTAGTAAATGAGAAAGGAATTCATGTCGATGCGGCTAAGATTGAAGCCATTAAGAACTGGGAAGCCCCGAAGACACCAACAGAGATTCGTTAGTTTCTTGGATTGGTAGGCTATTACCAGCAATTTATCGCAAATTTCTCCAAGATCGCAACCACTGACGACACTAACCCAAAAGGACAAGAAATTCAATTGGGGAGAAAAACGAGAGGAAGCATTCAAGACACTTAAGCACCAGTTATGTAATGCATCGATTTTCACACTTACAGAAGGAATGGATAACTTTGTAATTTACTGCAATGCTTCACATCAAGGATTGGTATACGTACTAATGCAAAAAAAAAAAACAAGGTTATTGCATATGAATCAAGACAACTGAAGATTCACAAGAAGAATTACACCACCCGTGACTTGAAGTTAGGAGTGGTGGTGTTCGCACTTAAAATCTGGAGACACTATCTTTACGGCACTAAATACACCATTTTCACCGATCACAGAGCCTTCAACACATCCTTGATCAAAAGATGCTCAATATGAGGCAAAGAAGATGGGTTGAGTTACTTAGTGACTATGATTGTGAAATAAAGTACCATCCGGGCAAGGCTAACGTAGTAGCCGATGCATTAAGTAGGAAAGAAAGAGTAAAACCGTCAAGAGTAGGAGCTATGGGAATGTTTGTTCAGACGAGTTTAAAAACTCAAATTCTTTAAGCACAAGAAGAATCGTTGAAAATAGAGAATCTGAAGAACGAGACCCTACATCACTTGGAAAATAAATTTCAAACAAAGTCCGATGGGGTACATTACCTTGAAAATAGAGTTTAGGTACCAAAGGTTAGTAATATACGATCAACCATTTTGGATGAAGCCCATTGATCAAGATATTCCGTTCACCCAGGAGCGGATAATATGTACAAAGACCTAAAGGAATAATACTAGTGGCCAGGAATGAATAAAGACATTGTTTTGTGCGTAAACAAGTGCTTAACCTGTGCTCAAGTCAAGGCCGAACATCAGAAACTAGCCGGTCTACTTCAGCAACTCGAAATTCCCCAATGGAAATGGGGCAAATAACCATGGAGTTCGTAACCAAGCTACCTAGAATTGGGAAATGACATGATTCTATATGGGTTATAGTAGATCGACTTACAAAATCAGCTCATCTCATTCCCATTCGTGAAGATTGCAGTATGGAAAAAAAATGTGCACAAATTTACATTAATGAAGTCATTTCGCGTCATGGGGTTACCTATTTCTATTATCTCGGATAGAAGTACTCGTTTTACGTCACAATTGTGGCCATCACTCCAAAAAGCATTGGGTACGCAATTGGATTTGAGCACTGCATATCATCTTCAAACAGATGGACAATCGGAGAGAACCATTCAAACGTTAGAGGATATGTTTCATGCGTGCGTAATAGATTTAGGTGGGAGTTGGGATACCCACCTACCACTTGTTGAATTTTCCTATAACAACAGCTACCACACCAACATTCAGTGTGCGCCATACGAAGCCTTATACGGATGCAAGTGTAGATCACCACTTAGTTGGTTGGAAATTGGTGACAGGCAACTGACCGGTCCCGATATCATCCAGGAAACCACTGACAAGATCTCAATTATCAAGGAAAGGCTCAAGACAGTAAGAAATCGTCAAAAGAATTATGCGTATAGTCGGAGAAAGCCATTAGAGTTCCTAGTAGGTGATAAAGTGCTTCTGAAAGTATCACCAAGGAAAGGACTAGTACGCTTCAGGAAGAGAGGCAAGATGGGTCCTAAATACACTGGCCCATTTGTAATACTTGAAAGAATCGGGCCAGTGGCGTACAAGTTAAAGTTACCACAAGAGCTCAGTGCCATTCATGATACATTTCATGTATCGAATCTCAAGAAATGCCTATCTGACAAATCGTTAGTATTACCATTGGAGGAGATTCAAGTCAACGAACAAATGCGCGTTATGGAAGAACCAGTTGAAGTTCTTGACCGAGAGATCAAACGATTAAGGCATAATAAGATTCCGATTATAAAAGTTCGTTGGAACTCAAAGTATGGGCTGGAATTTACCTGGAAGCAAGAGGATTTCATGAAAGGCAAATATCATCATTTGTTTGCAAAGAAATCCATTGGAAGTAGCAGTCATTAAATTTAGGGACGAAATTCCTCTAACAGGGGGAGACTGTGACATCCGTCAAATTTAAGCTTCTAGATTAGTATTTATTAAGCCCTTGTTAGTGTTATTTTAGATAAGTTATAAGAATAGGAATTAGTTAGATTTGATTGGCCGAAAATTTTCTAGAGTTCCCGATAATTGCTTAGAAAGTCCGGTTCGGACCCGTAATTATCTGAAACGTCCTATATAGTGCCAAATGCTCTAATTTATATCCAAATTACATAAAATATATAGTTTTAGTGTTTTAAATATAAAACTTTTATTTTTATACAATTTAACCACTTTTGGGCTTGCATTTTGAGGAAAAAGGTCAAATTTGAGAAAAATGACATTTTAAAACATTTTGGGCCTTACATTTATTTAATTTAATAAAAAAATATATGAAACACCATGGTTTTGGGCCCCCATGGCCGGCCTCCCCCCCATACCCCACATATAAATACAATTTTTTTTTCTAAAATCCCTCATTTTTACATTTCAAAATCAAGATTTTCCCTTCTCTCTCTCTCAAAACTCAAGGGACACTCCAAGAGCATCTCCTTCTTCCAAACTCCTGCCAAATTCAAGCTCATTTCGTCATAAAAAAATCAATTTTCATCAAAGCCTTGAAGCTCTAGTCATCAATTAAACAAGGTAACAACTTTACCCTCATCATTTCTTACAAATTTTGTTGAAAACCCTATTTTTTTGGTGTTCTTTGTTGTTTTTCAACCATCCACGAATTTTTTAATTCTAAGGGGAGATTATACACCAAGATATGTGAAACATATATGTGATAGTGATAATCTATGACCCAAACACATAGAACACAATAAATCTAAGCAAAAACACATTTGCATGGTGGATTGGTTCATAAAAATGCATTTTTGGTGCTGACAGATTATACATCAGTGATTATGTCGCCCATTTCTTGTAAAATTTCTTGTTCAAAAGACATTATTTTTCTTCTAAAAGTTTATTTATTGAGTTGGGGTTTTAATCCAAGTGGTCTCTCTCAAAAACATTGAGTTTTGACCCCCCAAACACTCAAAACAAGTTGGATGTGCATCTGGGAGTTTTTTCAGTAGGTAAACCCTATTTTAAACAACCATAACTCTCTAAATAATCATCCAAATCACTTGATTTTTCTTCTGGAATTCAATATACTGAGTTAGCTTTCAAATGCATTTGGTCTCATTCAAAAATATGAAGATTTGACCATTTGAAACCTTGAAACAAATTTGTTGTGCAAAGAATACAATCTGGACAGATTGTTGCATGTGTATTAAAAATGCTATAACTCCCTCAAAACTCTATGAAAAAGGATGATTTTTCTTTTGAGAGTTATGTTTATGAGTTATCTTTACAACCAAGGTTGTTTCACTCAAAAATATGAAGTTTTGAACCTCCAAACATCCAAAACATTTTGGTTGTGCAACAGTGAACTCACTAGTAATTGAACCCTATTTTGCATGTTTGTATCTCTTTGATTATTTAGTCAAATTGCATGATTATTCTTCTAAAGTTTTCGTTTATGACTTAGGGTTCATATGAATCTAGTTTCATTAAAAAATATGAAGTTTTGAGGTATTAACCAACTTATTTAAGTTGAAAGTGCAATCTGTCAATCAATGACAGATGTGTGCATGCAACTTTGAGGTGTCATATCTTCTTCATAACTCATCCAAATTGAGTGATTCTTCTTTTATAAGTTCCCTCTATGTGTTATGTTTACATTCCAACTGGAATGTCTCAAAAACATTTAGTAGAACTCCTCAAATGGTTGTTTTACTAACAGTGTGTAATCTGCCATATCTGCTGTGTCACATAGTTTTGTGTAAAGTATTTGAACCCTTTTTACATCTTTTTAGAGCATGAAATTTGGTCAAAATGACCTTAACTCAGTAAGGTATCATATATAAAAATATGGGAAATTTTATCATTTTGGATATTACTCTAAACTAACCATTTTTAAGACCTATAGTTTCTGTCAGAAAATGAAAATGCTTAAATGTTTGATTTTATGAATTTTATTCCTTTGAAGGACTATAATGTTACATTTTCGGTATAAATTATCATATTAAAGAGCATATGTGCATTATGTATAACGGGACTATAGATAATCAAGTTGGACATATAAGGACTTATAAGCATTCTCTTAGCAATCGTTAGTCATATAAGTGGTCATTTGGGTATTTTGCTTTGATAGGAAAGCGTTAGGCGTCAAGCGGACGTCTCTTGTATTTAATTGGAAGCATTTGCTAAAAGGTGAGTATTCACAACCCCTCTTTTAATGTTTTATATGTTTTGGGGTGAAAGGCATGTTTAAAGTTGAATCTTGATTGATTTACGTAAAAGAATGTGAAATTGTTGATATGAGCACTAAGGCGTGTACACTAGTAGTTTGTATTTGAGTAAAATGTAACATAAAAGTTTGTACACTACTATTAACTCAAGTGAGGAGCCGAGGGTATTTGTGGATAGCGCTATTTGGACGGACAATCCCACCTAAAAATCGACAAAGTAGGGGTGTGGATAGCAATCCCACCTAGAAACTACAGGTAGGGGTGCACTATACCTATAAAAACGAAGGTTCTACATATGTGGGGTTTTAGTCCTACCGCTAAGGTAGAATTATAAAAAGATATTTTTGTGTGGTCGAAAGGTTTAGTGGTGGCTCGATACTTGCTATGAACTAGAGTACATTATGCCTTGACACGTTTCTCAATACAAGGATTAATTAAATGCTCATAAATTTCACTATTTTATAGTTGGTGTGAACGTTCGTTCCACAAGAATTGAAAACTGCATAAAAATTGTTTTGTGCATATGAAAACCTGTGAACTCACCAACTCTTTGTAGTTGACCTTGTTTTTATCATGCTTTTCAGGGGTAATAAGTAAGCTTCTGTAGATAAAGCTTAGTAAGGATCCAAAAGTGTACCGCGTGAAGACTTGAACGTTTTTGCAAAGACTTCTTTTAATTATGGATTGTTGTAATTTTACTTAAAGAACAATATGTAAAACTTCTATTATATTCTAAATGCGTATGGTTGTTTATCTAAATCTGTGGTTGTGTCATCATCAGACTTCTTCAGAAACTTCAGAACATCTGAAGTTGCCACTTCAGAAGTTATGCCTTAGACTTTTCTTCTAAGCCTACTTTCTCAAAACTATTCTTCAAAACCTAGTCTCTTTTGAAGCAATGTTTATATACTTAACAATCTCCCCCTTTGCTTCAAAAGTTCAAATCATAGCTTCATAAAAAATTAACCTTTTGTACTCCAAAATATTCTCTATGTTCTTTAACCAATTCTTGACAAACTTCTTGTATTCAGGCCAGTCATCATCATCCATATTCTTTGGTCTTTTATTCTGTTCTTTTCAAGTCTTTCTTTTATTGCAAGTAAAGTACCATTGCAACATCTATGTAATTCTTCATATCTGATGAATAGCTTGTGTTTTCATGTTCTGCATACAATTCTAGGTGGATGAATTAAAAGAGTACCAGAATGAATGTTATCAAGTTCCTTCAGCTCAAAATTTGGTCTGCTCAGATGTACCTTATCTCTTCTGAACACATAAGCAACTTGAAAGTCAGTTTTAGCAGCCCAGATAAACTCTCTATATATATTCCATCTCTTAGGGAAACAAATGTCTTTCTGAATTTACTGATCCTGTCATGAAAATTAAAGAGACTCTTGTGCACTTTGATAAAATCTCTTAGATGGACGTTTTGAAAATCTGCCTCTGTAAAACTACACACCTCTCCATTTGATCTTTCAAATTTAAAGAATGAATACTTGTAACCACCTTTACTTCTTTGATTTGAATCCAACACCTTCACAATGGGACTTACTTGTGAAACTGTTAACTTTTAACTTCTGATTATTCCTGAGTACCATTGTTTGAATACAAAATCCTTATTTACCCAACAATCAATATAATTGAATCTTTCTTCATATTCCATGGACATTTCAAAATGAAAATATTCAAGGAACATAGTGTAAGCATGTTCAATAATTTTGTCTTGTTCAACTTCATTAACTTCTCTTTCTTCATCTATTCTTTCAAACACTTTTTTTTTATCAGGACTTACAACCTCTTCTTTTCCTTTTTCTGAACTTTTATATTTCTTTACAAAAATTGAAACTTTTGAGCTTTATCGTTATGAATTTCTTCTAACACTTAAAGCTCAACATTTTGTTCTTCTGAATGAATTGAGAAGTCATAAGCTTGACTCAATAGATAATCAGCATCACTTATACTGTTGACCTTCGTAAGCTTCTTCTGACAAGATTTCTGAACTGAATTCTTTCATTTATAAGATAGAGAATTTCTTCTGTTAACTCTTTTGCATCAATCTTCAATTCCTTTTTCACATACTCAGACATCCATTTTAATGTTGATGTTTAATACTTAGGAATATCAGAAACAATAAATGTGAATTATCCAGTATAATCACCTGAATCATCTGCAACTCTATAATGAAAACCCAATTCAGGAACAGAGAAAACTCTTCTTCTATCTTCAAGATTTAAAGGAACTGGTTCTAACAGGTTCACTTTCTTCAACTTATTCTCCAAAGTAAGCTGAAAATCATGCTTGATTAAGTTTCTGAGATAAATCCCAAACACTCTTCTTATTTCTGGTACAAGCTCAGTATCACTTCTTTTTATACAATGAGTTAACAAAGATAACTTGTGCTAAAGCCTCAAGTTGTAGATGTCAAATTGTGTAAACTCAATAAATGTACCATCTCTTCTTTCAGCGCCAATTTTTATAATTTTCAGATCTTCCTCTATTCTTTTGCTGATGCTAATAATCTTTTTGATCGGAGTAGAATCCAGCATATTCTGAATTCCATGCTTTTGTTGAAATATTTTAACTTGAGACGCATATTCTTCTGACCATTCATCATCATGGAAACTTTCCAAAGTAGCATTTCTCAAACTTGCTCTATACATGCTCACATAAGTTTCTTCAAGAAAAATTATCTTCTCAAATATTTCATCATTGAACAAAGTTTTTTAAAGAAAATCTGGTCCAGAATTGGAGCTTCAGGTTTTGGAAAACTTAATCTTGGAATTTGAATGCTTTCTCTATACAATACAACAAAAGATTTATTGAGCTTTATCAACACTTCATCAGTATAAGATGCATCTTTCACATGCTCAAAATCGTTCTCAACTTGTACTGCTTGAGCTTGTTGATTGATAAATGCTCAAAATCATTCTCAACTTTCTCTACACTCCAGATTCCATGTAGGATTAAGAAAGCCAAAATCTAGAATAATGAAATTCATTAACCAATTAAAAACATTCAGAAGATCTTCTTCTTCTCTTCTGACATTGATATGAACAACGTTTGGTCTCCAAACAATTAAATCTCTGATCTCATTCACCTCCTCTTCATCTTCAAATCTAATTATATATGAAAGATCACCAGGTTCTCCCACTTCTTCTTCAAAAGCTAAATACTCGTTAATCATCTCCTTATTTGAATCTGGAATCTCATTTGTTTTATCTGAAGCACTTGTAGCATCTGAATCAGTTAAATTAACCTTTTCAATTTCATACCCTTCATCTACATCTTCAGAAATAAGAATAGATAAATCATCTTCTGAATTAAGAACTTCAAAATCAACAACACTAGGAACTTCAGACACTTCAACTTCTGAGACAGGAACAACTTCATAATTTAAAACTTCAAGGATAACCACATCTTCAACAGTTTCTGAATTTTTCTCAGAACTAACAACATTCTGAATATAGCTTCTGAAGATCTTTCCGAAATCTGAGCTATTGCACCTTGTACATCTTCAGAATGAGAAACACTACTTCTTTTCTTCTCCTCATGATCATCGGGATCTTGATCATCATGCTTTCTTTTCAGAGTTTTGGATTGAGCCTTGCATTCTAAAGAAGATATCCTTTGATCAAGAGCAGTCTACGTGGTTTGCACAGCTGTCAACTTGTCTAGGATTTTCTGAATATCATCCCTGGTAGCCAATTTGGATAAATTATGAGGTTCAGAAGTTGATGGCAGTGAAATCTTTAGAGCAGAAACAGATGAAACAACTTCTGAGGATGACTTTAGAATGGATTCCTAAAAAGATTTCAAATCCTTAGTTGATATACAGTGGCTTCTTCTAAAACACCAAGCCTGTCAATAATTCTTTTCTCCCGTCCATCCACCCTATCCTCCAGGCCCTTTTGAGTTTTAGCCGTCAATTCCAAAATGTCCTTCTGAATCGTTGCAAATTCAGAAGTACAGAAAGTATTGAATTCTAAGAATTTAGAAGTATGGGTAACTGAACTAGGAACAACATATGCTTCTGTTTGCATGCCTACAGAAGTAGGATGAGCTGTTGATGTCACCACATGATGAATCATTATTGATTCGATGAATAGAGCTTTTAAGATATTCACCCCACCAGGACTTCACTCAAATCCTCGCACATCCTGAGAAGGAATGTCTATTGATGTTGTGGCATTGTGATTAACACTTTGCTGAGCTAAGTCTTGAAGACTTGTGCTAGTGTGAATGAATTGAACATCTTGTGTTCTATTACGCTCAAGGTTAATTGGACTATCAGACTCAATGTGCTCAAAATTTTGAAAGGGGGACATATATCGTTCTGTTTCAACATTAGGTTCCTCCAACTGGGACCTAATGGTTGATTAGTTGGTTGCCCAAGAGTGTTATTGAAACATCCTTCTGTTGAGAGATGGATGAGTGGATGGGGGGTTTAACAAGACTTGCCATGAGCTCACTGGCTGTTTCAATGTTATCCACCAAAGAATGTGAAATAACAGATTGTGTGGCCGCCCGACTTGTATCAGTTAGGTCACATATTTGTTTTTCTATTAATAGTGTTCTTCCCTCATCAATTCTTTTCCTCACCCTTCTACCCTTGCTCTCATTTCCATCTTTCCTCTTAGCACTGTGAGGTTGTTCACCCCTTTGAACTTCCTCCCCTCTCTCCCTAGATTTAATACTAGACCCCTCATCAATCACAACTCTGGGGTTTGAATCATAGGTAGGGACTACCGCTTTTGGTAATCCCATTGATTCACAGTACTCAATCAACACCTTATTTTTGGGACTAACATAATCCCTGAGTTCTTCTGGTAAAGGTATAACATTTGGAAATTGATCAAGTTTAGAAGTTGGTGGCCTTAAACTATCCATTGAAAATAATGGTACCTTTGGTGCATCATCAAGAGGTGGAATTCTGTCTTGTGTGTATAAGGATCCTTTAACAAAGATTTGAAAAAAATCTTTGAAATGGAATGTAAGTAGGCTTCTTAGTAGAGGTAACTGCAATCCTTAACTCATCAAATATCAAAGAAGCATAGTCATAGTGCATGTTGTAGGCTATTCCTTGAAAAATGATTATGATGTTGGTTGAAGCTTGATCTAAGCTAGAAGTCTTTCCAGATAAACAAGTGTTAATGATGGTAAAGAGAGAGTACCAGATTGGTGGAACACATTTTTTTCTCGAAGAACTTAATGTCAGCAAGTTCTCAGAATATCCTAACTTCATAAAATCAGCAATCATTTCAGTGGAACTTTTGATGTTGTCATACTTAGATTTGCCCACTACACCATCTTTTGCAGGCAATTCCAAGATCCTTCTAATATCCTTAACTTCGATGCAAAACATGTAACCACCCACATATGAAGTAATAGCCTCATCATCTTCTTCATAATCCACAAAATACCACCAGTGTTGTAAGTACACTTCAGGAACTTCAAAATTCTTGATGAATATTTTCTTCAGAGGATGCTTTTTTCAGAATTTCAATAATTATTTGTTGATCTGCTGTAATATCTGTAGATTTTAAGTTCACAACACAGTTATTCCTTATGATTTCTATTATTTTGGTAGAAGTAACTTCTAATTTGGATTGATCAGGACCAGGTGCCCTCGAAAACTCAGTTGATTCAACCTGTTGGTTTGATTAACCAGCATCACCAACAACACCATGGGATTCATTATCTTCAGCAACAGACTCTGAAATAAGGTCAATTGGTTGATCCTGATTTCCCCCAATTGTAGTAGGTTTAGGGTTAGGGTTATGGTTTGGGTTCGATGTTCCAGCATTAGGATTTCCTTTGGTAGCAGCGTCTTCCATAGTTGGGTCATTTGGAATTGGAACTTCAATTGATCCAATGATCACATTATGTTGACTAATTTGAACGAATCTTTAGTCGATGATTCAGTGCCACTGCTGAAACACGATTTGGCAGTTTGAATGTGTTGATTAACTTCAGAAGAAGATATTTTTGAAGATATTTGAGTAACAAAAAGAAGATTTGAGTGCAAAGAGTTCAGAAATTGCTTTCGGTGGGAAAATATTCGTAGAGGAGTTGAAAGAAAAATCGAAAATCCGTATATATCGGGTAAATTTGAACGGAGTGGTCTACGTAGGACACGTGGAAGAAAAAGAACCAAAAAGTAATCACGTTTAGTAGGTAATGATGGATTAACAAAGGATATTTGCATATTGAAATGTTTTTACAACGTGGTTAGGATGGTCTAATATAATTATAACATGTAGCACCCGACGCTTAGTCATCTTCTAAGAAATAAATTCAGAAGTTCTGAGAATAGAAGTTCAGAAGCTGATGAAAACTTCTGAACTTTGAAAAACATTTAAAAAGCATACTTCTGAATTCAGAAATTGAGTTTTAACATTCAGAAGTAGTTTGAACAATTAAAATCATATGTTTCATCACAGAAGTTTGTCTATACTTCTAAGTGAATAAGCTCAAATGAATAATCACCTGTTTTAGATCTTCATCAGAAATAATAACCAAGTGAAAAGATTAGCAACATTGATGAAATATATCATAATAGAAGATAAAAAAAAATCCCCCTTGAAAAATGCTATATAGAAATGGAAAAAATTACAAATGGCCAAATACAAATATTTTAGAGATAAGAATATAAGAAAATATAACTTCAGAATAAGAATTTAAAACTGAATTATATATTCTTGTATTTATTATTAAGTTCTGAAATGTAAGATTCAGACTTCTGAGAACAAAATTGAGAACTTCTGAATTTGATTTTTCAGAATTCTGAAGGAAATATTTCAGAAGTTAACACTTAACTCTTTTTCTAAGTAAATGATTTATCCAGAGAGATTCATCATGACCAATTTACTCACCAGAAAGTTAAATCTTTTTTCATCAAGAGCCTTAGTGAATAAATCAACCAATTAATAATCTATCTGAACAAAAAACATTTTTATATTCCCTTTTTCAACATGATCCTTAATAAAATGATACCTGACATCAATGTGTTTGGTCTTGGAGTGTTGAACAGGATTAGCTGTATTTGCTATGGCACTCTTGGAATCACAATAAAGTGGTATCTTATTGAATGTGTATCCATAGTCTTTGAGTTGAATTTGCATCCATATCACTTGTGAGCAACAAATTGCAGCTGCTACATAATCAGCTTCTGTAGTTGAAGTTGACACACAATTGTACCTCTTTTGAATTTGTACCTCTTTTGAATTTGGAATTTAGAAGGAATGTTGTGAGAGTATAATACCATGCTCTTGGAGCCTTTTTAAGTCCATATAAAGCCTTATCAAGAATATACACATGATCTAGAAACTCTTTGCTTACAAAGCCTTCTGGTTGATCCACGTACACTTCTTCATGAACAATTCCATTTAGAAATGCACTTGACATCCATTTAGAAGACTTTCATGTTTTTGTGAGCTGCATATGCTAAAAAGATCCTTATTGATTCTAATCTAGCCACAGGGGCAAAGGTTTCATCATAGTCTATTCCTTCTTGTTGACAATTGTTAGGACCCAAACAATCAAGATATCAATATATGAAAAAAATTTAATAGGAATGTGATAGCCAAATGTAATATGTATTGATTGAATGTACAGTAAATTACAGAATATGTCTTTACAAGGCTAATGGAAAACGTTAGTTCTAACTATCTAACTAACTATCTATTTATACATGAAATTGAAAGACTAAAGTAATAGTACATTCATAACAGACATGTTCAGAACAGGTTCTGAACTCCTTCTGATCTTCTTCAGAAGTGTCTTCAGAACTTCTTCAGAACCTCTTCAGAATGTCTTCAGAACTTCTGAAGTTGGCACTTCAGAAGTTATGCCTTAGGCTTTTCTTTATCTTTTCTTCAGATCTTTATATCTTCAGAACCCAGTCCCTTTGGAAACTATTTTGATATCTCTATCAATCTCCCCCTTAGCTTCAAAAGTTCAAATCATACTTCCCAAAATTCAGAATTTCTCTAATATCTTTCAGAATCAAACTTCTGTATTCTAGCAAGTATTCAGCGATTCTGATCATCTCTTTAGCAAGTTTCTTGTGCTTCTCCCAATCTTCATTGTTCAGATTCTTTGGTCTTTTATTCTGTCTTTTTACCAAGCGATCTCTGATAGCCATGAGAGTTCCATTGCAACACTTATGAAATTCTTCAAATCTCACAAATAAAAGTATTTGAAAGCATTTTCAAACAAAGCCTGGAGGTTGAATTACTAAAGTACTTTTCTTCAGATTCTGAATATCTGGCAAGCTTAGATTTGGTTTGCTCAAGTGTATTTGTTTCTTGTTCAGAACATAAGCAACCTGAAAATCATTCTTTGCAGCCCATATAAACTCTCTGTACAAGCCATCTCTAAGAATTGGAAATGATTTTCAAAACTTGGTGATTGAATCATGAAAAGGATAAAGGCTTCTATAAACTCTGAGTAGATATCTGAGATAAACATTTTGAAAATCAGCTTCAGAAAAGTTAGAAATCTCACCATTTTGCCTTTCAACAGTAAAGAATGCATATTTGTAATTTTGTCTTGTCTTCAAATCAACATTAATTACTTTGACCACATGAATATCCTTCCTTGCTTCATTGATTGGAATCCTTATCTTTCTAATGATATCTGAATACCATTGTTTCCAACCAAAGGACTTCTGAATCCAGCAATCAATATAGTTGAACTTTTGTTCATATTCGATGAACATTTCATGATGGAAATATTCAAGAAACATGGTGAAAGCACTTTCTTCTATTCTTTGCACTTGTAGTTGTTCCTCTTCAGATATTTGCTCTTCAGGAACCAACTTTTCAGAAACATTTTCAAAACATTCCTCCTTTTCTTTTTCCTTTTCTTTTTGACTTACTTCTGAACTTTCAAGATTCAGAGTGTACTTCTGAATTTCTTCCATGTCTTGCCTCTTTGTATGGATCTTGAAGTCATAAGCATCACTTAGTAAATAATCTGCTCCTCTTATCTTATTTACTTTCTTGTGACCAGCCAGATAACTCTTTCTTACAAATTCTCTAAAATTTATTCTTTCTTTGATCCATACAAATTTACTTTCTTGTGACCAGCCAGATAATTTCTTCTTCAACAAAATCTGTTATGTAGTTTAGAAACCATTTGAGGGAGGATGTAGAATACTTTGGAATATCAGATGCAACAAATGTCTTAGTGATTCCTTCCACAAGATACATGAAACCAATATCTGGATTAGTGAATAATCTTTTCAGCCCAAATCTTTCAATATATACAGGTTCCAACAGATTTACTGTATTAAGTATGTATTCCAAAGCCAATTGAAAATCATGCTTAATGAGATTCCTTATATATATTCCCAAGATTCTTCTAATCTCTGAGACTAACTCCTATTCACCTGTGTTAACACAAAAAGACAAAATTGCCAACTTATCTTGTAGTCTTAGCTTGTATACATCAAACTGAGTGAACTCACATAAGGTACCATCTCTTTTTTCTGCTCCAAATCTGAATATAGTTAAATCATTCTGAATTGACTTTGATATGCATCTGATTTTCTTTATTAAAGTTGAATCATGAAAATTCTGAACACCATGATTCTGAATAAAGTTTCTCCCTTGAACAATATGATCTTCAGACCATTCATCATTCAGAAAATCTTCCAACTTTGCACACTTCATACTTCTTTTGTACATGAAGCAATAAATGTCTTCAGAAATACGAAGCTGCTTTCTCCAGGAATAAACACATTTTCTTTTTCAAAAACTTGATCCATTACAGGTTCTTCAAGTACTGGAAGATCTATTTCAGGAATGATAATACAAGGTCTGAACCTAACTTCAAATTTTCTTGAGAAAACAGTTAGAATTTTATCTACAATTTCAACTCCTTCCATATGACTTAGATCAAATTCCAGTTCAACTCTTTCATTTGGTTGATCAAGAAAATTTCTGAAGACAGAAAGCCTGTTGTCCAAAAGTCTACACTCCAGACTTCTTGGATAGTTCAGAAAGACATGCACCCAACAGAATTGGCTTAGTATTTTCCATAGCTCTTCAGAAGCTCTTCTGTATTCATCATTCACGGATTGTTGGGGCTTCCAAATCACCAAATCTTTTATTTCATTTACTTCAGAACTCTCTCCCATATTTACTTCAGACATATCTTCTTCAAACATAATGACATCATAAAGATCACTAGGCTCACCAATAACTCTCTCCCATGTTTAGTGTTTTTTTATCAAATAACCCACACACACACACATATATATATAGAGAGAGAGAGGAGAGAGAGAGGAGAGAGAGAGAGGAGAGAGAGGAGAGAGAGAGAGAGAGAAGAGAGAGAAGAGGAGAGAGAGAAGAGGGAGAGAGAGAGAGAGGAGATAGAAGGGGAGAGAGAGATGAGAGAAAGAGAGAGAGAGGGGTAGGAGAGAGATGAGAGAAAGAGAGAGAGAGGTAGGAGAGAGAGAGAGAGAGAGGGACGAGAGAAGGGGAGAGAGAGAGGTAGGAGAGAGAAAGAGAGGGAGGAGAGAGACGAGAGAGAGAGAAGGGGAGAGAGAGAGGAGAGAGAGAGGAGAGAGAGATTAGAGCGAGAGGTAGGAGAGAGAGAGGGAGGAAGAGAAGGCGAGAGAGAGATGAGAGAGAGAGAGAGGAGAGACAAGGAGAGAGAGAGAGAGAGAGGATAACAAAAAGAAGATTTGAGTGCAAAGAGTTCAGAAATTGCTTTCGGTGGGAAAATATTCGTAGAAGAGTTGAAAGAAAAATCGAAAATCCGTATATATCGGGTAAATTTGAACGGAGTGGTCTACATGGGACACGTGGAAGAAAAAGAACCAAAAAGTAATCACGTTTAGTAGGTAATGATGGATTAACAAAGGATAATTGCATATTGAAATGTTTTTACAACGTGGTTAGGATGGTCTAATATAATTATAACATGTGGCACCCGACGCTTAGTCATCTTCTAAGAAATAAATTCAGAAGTTCTGAGAATAGAAGTTCAGAAGCTGATGAAAACTTCTGAACTTTGAAAAACATTTAAAAAGCATACTTCTGAATTCAGAAATTGAGTTTTAACATTCAGAAGTAGTTTGAACAATTAAAATCATATGTTTCATAACAGAAGTTTGTCTATACTTCTAAGTGAATAAGCTCAAATGAATAATCACTTGTTTTAGATCTTCATCAGAAATAATAACCAAGTGAAAAGATTAGCAACATTGATGAAATATATCATAATAGAAGATAAAAAAAAATCCCCCTTAATGAGATTCCTTATATATATTCCCAAGATTCTTCTAATCTCTGAGACTAACTCCTATTCACCTGTGTTAACACAAAAAGACAAAATTGCCAACTTATCTTGTAGTCTTAGCTTGTATACATCAAACTGAGTGAACTCACATAAGGTACCATCTCTTTTTTCTGCTCCAAATCTGAATATAGTTAAATCATTCTGAATTGACTTTGATATGCATCTGATTTTCTTTATTAAAGTTGAATCATGAAAATTCTGAACACCATGATTCTGAATAAAGTTTCTCCCTTGAACAATATGATCTTCAGACCATTCATCATTCAGAAAATCTTCCAACTTTGCAAATTTCATACTTCTTTTATACATGAAGCAATAAATGTCTTCAGGAAATACCAAGCTGCTTTCTCCAGGAATAAACACATTTTCTTTTTCAAAAACTTGATCCATTACAGGTTCTTCAAGTACTGGAAGATCTATTTCAGGAATGATAATACAAGGTCTGAACCTAACTTCAAATTTTCTTGAGAAAACAATTAGAATTTCATCTACAATTTCAACTCCTTCCACATGACTTAGATCAAATTCCAGTTCAACTCTTTCATCTGGTTGATCAAGAAAATTTCTGAAGATAGAAAGCCTGTTGTCCAAAAGTCTACACTCCAAACTTCTTGGATAGTTCAGAAAGACATGCACCCAACAGAATTGGCTTAGTATTTTCCATAGCTCTTCAGAAGCTCTTCTGTATTCATCATTCACGGATTGTTGGGGATTCCAAATCACCAAATCCTTTATTTCATTTACTTCATAACTCTCTCCCATATTAACTTCAGACATATCTTCTTCAAACATAATGACATCATAAAGATCACTAGGCTCACCAATAACTCTCTCCCATGTTTAGTGTTTTTTTATCAAATAACCCACACACACACATATATATATAGAGAGAGAGAGAGACGAGAGAGAGAGAGAAGAGAGAGAGAGGAGAGAGAAAAAGGAGAGAGAGAGGAGAGAGAGGAGAGAGAGAAGGGGAGAGAGAGAAGGGGAGAGAGAGAGAGAGAGAGGAAAGAGAGAGAGAGAGAGAGGAGATAGAAGGGGAGAGAGAGATGGGAGAAAGAGAGAGAGAGAGGGGCAGGAGAGAGAGATGAGAGAAAGAGAGAGAGAGGTAGGAGAGAGAGAGGGACGAGAGAAGGGGAGAGAAAGAGATAGGAGAGAGAAAGAGAGTGAGGAGAGAGATGAGAGAGAGAGAAGGGGAGAGAGAGGAGAGAGGAGAGAGAGATTAGAGCGAGAGGTAGGAAAGAGAGAGAGGGAGGAGAGAGAAGGCGAGAGAGAGATGAGAGAGAGAGAGGAGAGACAAGGAGAGAGAGAGAGAGGAGAGAGATGAGAGAGAGAGGTAGGAGAGAGAGAGAGAGGGAGGAGAGAGAAGGCGAGAGAGAGAGAGGAGAGACAATGGGAGAGAGAGAGGAGAGAGAGATGAGAGAGAGAGAGAGGTAAGAGAGAGAGAGAGAGGAGAGAGAAGGGGAGAGAGAGAGAGGGACGAGAGAGAGAGAGAGAGAGAGAGAGAGAGAAGGGGAGAGAGAGAGAGGAGAGAGAGAGAGGGACGAGAGAGAAGGGAGAGAGAGATAGGAGAGAGAGAGGAGAGAGAAGGGGAGAGATAGGAGAGAGAATGGGAGAGATAGGAGAGAGAGAGAGAGAGAGTAGGAGAGATAGGAGAGAGAGAGAGAGAGAGGAGGGAGAGAGAGAGAGAGATGAGAGAGAGAGAGGGGAGAGAGAGTGTGTGTGTGTGTGTTAGGTTAGAGGGTAAAATGGTCATTTAATTCTTGTTTCACTTAGTTCTAGAGGGGTAGGATAGAACAACCTTGTTCCACATGTGTTCCACTTAGTTCCACTTAATCCAACATTTTATCGCACCAAACATGGGACAAGTTTGTTCTGTTCTGTTCTGTTCCATCCTGTTCACCGTACCAAACGCACCCTTAGCATCTCTTCATTTGAATCAGGAATAATGTCTCTATTATCTGAGCTTAAGTTACCTTCAGAATCAAAAGATAACTTCTCTGTTTCATACCCTTCCTCTACTGTATCTTCAGAATAATGAACATTTGCCTCTTGCCCTTCATGTTCTGCAAATAAAATATCATCTATTGCTTCAGAAACTCTATTAGATGCTTCACCAACATTCTGAGCATCTTTAGAAGTTTTCTCAGAGTTTTGTTTTTGAACATTTTCAACATTCTCTATTTCAGATATTCTTTGTCTTTTCTCCCCCTCTTGATTATCAGGATCCTGATCATCAAGATTCCTTTTAGAAGTATGTGATTGAGGCCTGCACTCTAGAACAGATAACCTTATGCTTAAATCTGTCTGAGAACTCTGAATAGAAAAAAGATGATTTAAAATCTGAGAAATATCATCCTTTGTAGCAAAAATAGAAGAATCTGGGTGAGCAGATGAAGAAGAAGACTGAGAAGCTTTCAGAGAAGAAACTGATGAAGCCACTTCAGAAAAAGCAGTCAGAAGTGCTTGTTTAAAAGAATTCAGATCACTAGAAGATTGGAGTTGAAAATCATTCAGCCTATTCACCATACTTACCCCTTGTTGATCCAACCTATCCTCCATCACCTTTTTAGTTGTATCCGTCAATTCCTTGATGTCCTTCTGAATCTTTGCAAATTCAGAAGTACAGAAATCTTTGAATTCTGTGAATTCAGAAGATGTGGGTAAGGTTCCAAGACCAACAGATGGTCTTGTTTGCAGTCCTTCAGAAGAAGGCTGGCCTGTATGTGCCACAGAGACATCATGAACCACATTTGATTATGTTAATGGGGCTTTTGTGATGTTCACCCCACCAGGGCTTCCAACTAATCCTTGATATCCAGAAATAGGAATATCTATAATTGTTGATGCAATGTGACAAACACTTTGCTTAGTGACATCAAAAAGATGTGTGCTAGTGTGAAAGGATTCCACATTAAGTGGAATGTTGAGTGGACTCTCAGACACAATGTGCTCAAAATGATGAAGGGGGGACATGTATCCTTCATTTTCAACAAAAGGATCCTCCAATTGGGGTCCTAATGGATTATAAGCTGCTTGCCCCATATGTGTTGATGAAACACCCTTCTGTTGATAGATGGTTGAGTGGGTGGGGGGATAACCAAATTTGCCATGGGCTCACTGGCCTTTTCAATATCATCCACCAAAAACTGTGGAATGATAGAAGATGTGGGTGCCCGGCTGGTAACAGGTGGTTCACAGGTTTGTTTTTCTTTTACCTGTGTTGTCCCCTCATCAATTCTTTTCCTGACTCTTCTACCCATTCTCTCATTTTCATTTTTCCTCTTTACTCATTGAGGTTGTTCTCCCCCTTGAACAGCCTCCCCTCTCTTTCTAGTAATTCTAGACTCCTTTGCATGATCACCACTCTGGTTTGAATCAGGGGAAGGGACTACTAGTTGAGGTAATCCCATAGATTCTAAATGCTCACTCCCAATCCTAGTTGGTGTACTTACAAGATCAATTAAATGAGATGGAAGTGGAACTGCATTTGGAAAAGTAAGTTTTGCATTTGGAGGTCTTAAACTGTCCATAGTAAAGATAGGAACATGTACCTCATGTGCTAGAACAGGGATTGCAGATACTGCTTTCATTGCTCCTTTGATGAGTGTTTGAAAGAATCTCTGAAATGGGATGTAGTTGAATGTGGACTTCTTCAAAATTGCAGATTTGAGTTCATCAAAAATAAGACTAGCATAATCATAGTGTTTGTTGAAGGCAACTCCATGAAAAATAATCCTCCCATTGGCTGATGCTTGATCCAAACTTGAACTTTTTCCAGATAAGCAAGTGTTCAGAATTGAGAATAAACAGTACCATATCGGAGGTAAACATTTACTTCTAAAGGAACTTAAAGCGTTTAAATTTTCAGAGTATCACAAACTCATGAAATCTGAGATCATTTCTGTTGAGGAAGGAATTGGATCATAAGAGGTTTTCCCAAGAACCTCATCTGACTTTTGCAAGAAGTGAAGACATCTAATATCATCCACAGAGATACACACCTTGTAAGCATGAACATAGGAGACAATTTCATCTTCAGATTCATCAACCTCAGCATAGTACCAGAACTGTTGAAGATAAGAAGCAGGAACAAAAAATTTCCGAGAAAGTAGAGTACAGAGTGGATGTTTCTTCAGAATGTCAATCAAAATTATTTGATCATCAATGAAGTCTTTCGATTTAAAGTTCAGAGCACAGTTATTTTTCTTGATGTCAAGGAGTTTTTCAGCAGGGACATAGAGTTTCGACATATCAATGCTTTCAACACGAGTTTGAGATTCACTATCACCAGCATTTGATTCAGAAATAACTTCAATAGGTTCGATTTGTGTTTCCCCAATTTTATCAGTTCTTGGGCTAGTTGAAGTAGACATGATAGTTGAAGAACAAGGATTCGAAATAGAATGAAGACCAATGAAAACAGATAGATTTTGCAGAATAAAATCGCTAAAAAAATGAAGATGATGAAGAATCCATTGATTTATAAGACTGGATAAGCGTTGGTGGACACGTGGCCAAAAAGTAAATGTGATTAGCGTAGTAATCATCATTTATTTGGATAAGTGAACCGGTAAAATGACGTGATTAAGAAATATCCAATGAAATTAAAACTTAAAACACGTGGCACACGCTTAAGTGAAAATATCAACGGGAAGTTAAGTTCTGAGAACAAGCTCAAAAACTTCAGAAATTGTTCAGAACTTCTGAGAATAAGTTCAGAAGTCTGAAAGAAGGAATTCAGAAGAACCGCAGAATTATTAAGTGTAGTTCAGAACTAAACTTGGATCATCTTAGAAGACCAAAAATCATTTAAAAATACAAACTTCTGAAAAATATAAAACATTTTGAGAATTCAGAAGTAGGTTTGAACAAAAAGAAAACTGATTTTATCTAAGGAAGCTTGTTCATACTTCTTAGATATAAAGAGCAAGACTTTATTTCAGCAATGCAGAGTTGTTTTGTTGGAAAGAGTAGTGTAGAATTTTGAAATTAATACCACTCCTCTTGAATCATTAGCAATTATGATTCTCCCACTTAATCATTGCAACGTTATCAAAGAAACAAGAAAATATTAGAGAAATGAGAAAAATATGAAAAGTATTAAAATACAATCAACCTAGATACAGAAGGAATATACTTCTGAGTTTTAAAAGAAGCAAAGACCTGAATGTTGAACTTCAGAATATGCAGAATATTTCTGAAGAGCAAACTATTCAGAATTTGAGATAAACACCTCAGAATATAACTTCTAGAGTAGAGTTGATGTGTAATACTTACATAGACATATTCATCATGCCCAATTTACTTACCAAGAAGTTAAATCGTTTTTCATCAAGTGCTTTGGTAAATAAATCAGCTAACTGATAATCTGTCTGAACAAAAAACATTTCAATATTACCTTTTTCCACATGATCTTTGATAAAATGATATCTTACATCAATGTGCTTGGTCTTTGAATGCTGAACAGGATTGGCAGTGATGGCTATGGCACTCTTTGAATCACAATACATAGGAATCTTTTTGAAAGTATAACCATAGTCTTTAAGTTGAACTTGCATCCAGATCACTTGTGAGCAACATATTGCAGCTGCCACATACTCAGCCTTTGCTGTAGAAGTAGAAACACAATTTTGTTTCTTTGAAGACCAGCTTACCAGTCTATCACCCAGAAACTGACATGATCCAGAAGTGCTTTTCCTATCTAATTTGCATCCTCCATGATCTGAATCTGTAATGGCTGTTAGTTCAAAACTAGAATCCTTAGAATACCAAAGTCCCAATGAAGGAGAACCTTTTAGGTATCTAAGTATTCTTTTTGCAGCTAGAAGGTGTGATTCCTTAGGATTAGCTTGATATCTGGCACAAATACATGTAGCAAACATTATATCTAGTCTACTAGCAGTTAAGTAAAGCAAAGATCCAATTATGCCTCTGTACTTTTTCTGATCAACAGATTTTCCATTCAGATTAGGTTCTAACTTAGTTGCAGTGGCCATTGGAGTTTGAATACTTGAACAATCAGTCATGTCAAACTTCTTAAGCAAGTCTGAGACATACTTGGATTGATTAATGAATATGCCAGTAGGAAGTTGTTTAACTTGAAGACCAAGAAAGAATGTTAATTCTCCCATCATACTCATTTCAAATTCAGTTTGCATGATTTTCTCAAAATTTCTACAAAATTTTGGATTTGTAGAGGCAAATATAATATCATCTACATATATTTGTATCAAGATCATATCATCACCCTCCTTTTTCAGAAATAAAGTTGTATCAACAGTACCTCTTTTGAATTTAGAATTCAAAAGAAAAGTTGTAAGAGTATCATACCATGCTCTGGGTGCTTGTTTAAGTCCATATAAGGCTTTGTCCAAAATATAGACGTGATCTGGAAATTATTTTTTGACAAAGCCTTCTGGTTGTTCAACATACACTTCTTCATGTAAAATACCATTCAGAAATGCACATTTCACATCCATTTGAAATACCTTCATGTTTTTATGAGCAGCATAGGCAAGAAAGATTCTAATGGCCTCTAATCTAGCAACTGGAGCAAAGGTTTCATCATAATCAATCCCTTCTTGTTGACAATAACCTTTAGCTACAAGCCTTGCCTTATTTCTTACAGCAATACCATTTTCATCCTTTTTATTTCTGAATAGTCATTTTGTGCCAATGATGGATTTACCTTTTGGTTTTGGTATCAATCTCCAGACCTTGTTTCTTTCAAATTGATTTAACTCATCCTGCATGGCCAAAATCCAGTCTGGATCTTGAAGTGCTTCATATGGCTTTTTGGGTTCCATGCTACTTAAGAAATTTACATACAGATATTCATTTGCTGTTGCAGACCTTGTTTGAACACCTTTTGATGCATCTCCAATAATTTGATGCACAGGATGGCTGGATGTCCATTTGTTCACATTTGGCAATGGTTGAACAGATGAAACATTGTTTAGAGAATCATAATCATCAACAATTGCTTGAGTTTCAGTATCATGATTGATAACTGAATGTAAATCTGAAGTCTCCCCCTTAAATGAAACATCTTGAATTTGTTCAGAACTTTGATGTACATGCTCAAAAGTAGTTTGAACTGGTTCAGAAACAACTTGAACTGGTTCAGAAATAGCTTGAACTGGTTCAGAAATTGGATGTACATATGTAGAAGTTGGAAGTTCTGAATTGGAAGTTCTGAATTTGAGGTTGAGATTTGTGGTGCTGATGTACTTGAAATATGTATTTCTGAAATGTCTTGATTATTTAAGTTTCCGATGAGAGAAGGATTTTCATAATCTGCAGAAACATTTACAGAAATATCAAATAATTCTTGACATAGAATGTATAAATTTGTTTTAAGTAAAGTTTGAGACTCAGAATTAGAGTTTGTCTTATTATGTTCTGAGTCTAAACTTTCAGGAATTGGTTTATGTGCGAGTTCTGAACAAGACTCATTGTTGGCTCATGAAATTTGACATTTGAAGTCTCAACTGTCCTTTGAGTTCCTTTAATAAGTACTCTGTAAGCTTTGGATCTTTGAGAATAGCCAACAAAGATACCAGGTACACCTTTTGGTGCAAATTTGTCGAGATTCTGAGTATCATTCTTTAGAAAACACCTGCAACCAAAGATTTTAAAATAATCAATAGAGGGTTTTCTTTGTTTTATCATTTCATAAGGAGTTTTAAGAAATTTTATGTTTAAAATGGTCCTGTTCTGAGTAAAACATGCAGTAGCAATAGCTTCTGCCCAAAGAGAGAGAGGAAGTTCTGAATATGACAGCATGGTTCTTGCAGCTTCTACCAAAGTGCGATTCTTTTTTTCAACTACCCCATTTTGTTGAGGAGTTCTTGCAGCGGAAAAATTATGTGAAATACCAACAGATTCCAAAAAATTCTGAAGTGTAGAGTTTGTAAATTCTGTTCCATTGTCACTTCTGATCTTTTGGATTGGGAGTTGAAGAAGAACCTGAATTTTCTTCAGAAAGGGTATCAGTCTTTCAGAAGTATCAGACTTGAGTCTCAGAAATTCAATCCATGTATATCTTGTGTATTCATCTACTATGACAAGAATGTATTTTTTTCCCCCCATGCTTTGAGTTTTCATTGGTCCATATAAATCCATATGTAGCATTTCAAGTGGAGCCTTGCATGAGGATAGCATTTTCAGAGGATGAGAACTTCTTTTGATCTTCCCTAGTTCACATGCAGAACAAAGAGAGTTCTTTTCAAATATGATATTTGGTAGTCCTCTTACAGATTGATGTTTGCCTAGTTCAGAAATGGCTTTGAAGTTTAGATGTGACATTCATCTGTGCCAAAGCCAACTATCATTTCTCATTGTTGTAGACATATAACATACACCTTGTAGTTGACCTGTTGCAGTGAATGTTGCTGTGTAGATATCTCCATCTCTGTAAGCAGTTAATTCATTTTTGTTTGCTGTACTCAGAACATGACAATGATCTATGTCAAAATTAACCTTCCAGTATTTGTCACAGAATTTACTAATACTAAAAAGATTATGTCTTAGTCCCTCAACATAGAAAACTTTCATTACTGTTACATCTCCTTTAATGAAAGTGCCATACCCTCTTACATATCCCTTTGCATTGTTTCCAAAACTAACTGTTCCTCCATATCTTTCATGATAATCAGTTAGTAGTTCTTTGAAAGGTGTCATGTGTCTTGAACATCCAGAATCTAAGACCCACACATGACATATCTGCAAAAGAGATTATTGAGTTTTAGGTACCCATTTCAGAATGGGTCCTTTGAGATTAGTAATAAAATTTGAAGTTCTGAACTCTGTCTTCAGATTTTGTAATTCAAAAATTTGTTCAGATCTTTGAAATTTATCTTTCTTGCTTTTATTTTTATTTTTGTGTTTTCTTTTAATTAAATTTGTCAATATAGCTGAACATTTCTGAATAGATTTCATCAAATTTTTCTTGTTTGTTTTGGAGTTAAGATGAAAATTATGATGACCACAATTAATACAGTGAATATGATTCTTTAGAGTATTTACAATAGCAGTAGACATATAAGAATCAATAACATTTGATTTGTCAACAAAGATTCTTTTATTCACTTTCTTTGATTTAGGTACATTATTTTTATTTAAAATTAAAAAACTATCTAATTTGGCATTCTTTGACAGGCTTTCATCTTTCTTTCTCCATACTAAAGTGGATAGCTCTGTAAAAGATAAGAAATGAGGATTAGTATAAGAAATTCTTCTGTTTACTTTAGGTTTAACCTAGAATTTGAATGAATTGTTTGAACTTCAGAGAGAGAATTTGAGGATTGTCCTTTTTCAAAGTTTTTAACTCTGCTGTTGAAGTCAGAAGATGTTACTGCATATGGTGATGAAGTCAAGGAAGTGTTTGTTGTAGTAGGAGAAAAATTTGAAGAGGTAAAATTTTCAGATATCTGAAATTCTGGTTTTAAAAACACAGAACCAAACTTTTCTGAAGGTATCTTTGAAGCTTCTGTTTTTAGTATTTCTCCTTTAGTCACACAAGATTGTGATTTGTAAACCAAATAGCCATTTTTATCAATGACTTGTACCATATGATCATCACCATCTTCTGAATCAGAAGCATTTATTAGTTCTGAAAACTTGTTTTGAGTCATACTTGTTGCAAAAATATTTGAATCCTTTGTTATTGTAGACTCATCATCAGAGTTATCAAAAAAATATTGGGATTCTCATCAACATCTTCTAAAGCGTCAATTTCTGAGAATTCATCATATTTTTCTTCATGTTCTGACTTATTATCAGAAGTATCTTCTGAAATGACTTCAGAATTGAGTTCAGAAGTTATCTCAGAAGTAACTTCAGAAATTATTTCAGATTTAATAATTATTTCAGATTTTTCTTCAGGAATAATATTTGATTCAGAAGATTCACAAATGTTTAAACTTGTATTTATTTCTTCTGTTTCATAAATTATTTTTGGTTCACCAGTTTTAAGAGGTATTTCTTCTGAAAACAAAGTCTCTGATTTTACAAATGGTATTCTTTCAGGCAAAGAATAGTTCACAGGTTTAGAAATGACATATGTATTTGATTCATTGAAAATTTTCATTTTAGAATAATCATACAGATTTGCAGGTGCCTTTTTTAGTATTTGACTGTCATTATATCCTAAACCTTCTTTTATGTTGTAAAATTTTGAATTTTGAGCTTGACTAGTTAAAATGTTCATAGTTTGTTCAGTTTGTCCTCTTTTAAAATTTAAATCTTCTAATTCTTTAATATTTTTATGAAGATCAAGTCTCTTGATTCAGAAAATTCATTTTAACATTCAGAATTTCTTTTTCAGACTTCTCATTTATAATTTCCTTTTGTAAGCTGTTCATTTTTTCTTTTAAAACAAGTTTTTCTTTAGAAACCTTTTTAAGAATCTGTTCAGCTTCTTGACAATTTTCTTTATATATTTGACTTTCAGCTCTGAATTGATTGACCAAAATTCTTTCACCTTTGATTCTGTTTCTGAGAGTTTCAAATTCAGAAAACATGTTTTGAAATTGATTTTTCATTTCAGAATCTACAGTGTTATGTTCAGAATTATGTTCAGAAGAGTAGTTTATTTCAGAATTTAATTCAGAAGATGAAGAAGATAGCTTAGTGTCTTGTTTGTCTTTTTCTGGATCCATTTGACACATATAGCAGTTTGTTGCATAGTGAGCAACTTCTTCATCATCATCTCCATCACTCCAGTTTAACCAGTCCTCTTCATACTTGGTTACTAAAGCAGGATTAAGTTCCTTTTTCTTGGCTAACAGATTCTTTTTTTTCATAGTAGCCTGAATTCTTCACTTTTGGCATCTTGCATTGTCTTGCATAATGTCCAGGCTTTCCACAGTTGAAGCATCTTGCTGGTTCAGATGTTTCAGATTGACCAGCTTCTTGACCTTTTCTTAGGTCCATTTTTAGATCTAGGTTTATTATGATATTTTTGATTGTATCTTTGTGTAAATTGCCTTGTCATAAAAGCAATATTATCAGAATTCCTTTTTAGCTCCTTATCTGATTCATCCCCATCACACACTGTTGTCTCTGGGATCTCACACACCTTCTTGGCAGAAATAGTCAGAGAATTATTATACTTCTTGCTTAACAAAGCTACAGTTTCATCTACCTTCTTTTGTTCATTTTGTCTAGTTTTGATTTTGTCTTCTTGTTGAAATAGAATACCATAGACATCATGAATAGATTTTCTTGATAAATTTCTGGTAACCATGTTATCAGAGAAGCTTGACCATTCATTACCCAAGTTGTTTATCTCAGAATTTGATTTCGGAACACCATTTCTTCTCAGATCATTCAGAATATTGTTGAATCTATGATAAGTCTCTGTAATAGATTCATTCTCTTTATACCTGAAGTTTTCATAAGTACCCACACAGATATTTTGTCTTTGTGCTTGGGCTTTTGTACTACACTGCATTTGAGCTTCAACTTCATCCCACATGGCTTTAGCAGATGTTAAGCTATCTACTCTATTGAATATCTCATTAGGATTAGCCATTGTAAGAAGATTTAATGCTCTTTTGTCAACTTTAGCTTGGGCTTTTTCAGTGGTGCTATACATACCTGGGCTTTTCTTGATTCTTGACGCTGGTATTTCAGGAGTTGCTTCAGTTCTAGGAACTGCTGGAATTTCAATAAAGACCTCTAGTGGGCCATTTGTGATTGATTGCATTAAAGCTTCATCTATGTTGTCCAGGAATTGAATCATTCTAATTCTCCATTGATGGTATTCTCCCAAGAAAAGAGTTGGTGTTTTCGTTTCAGATCCGATTGAGACAATTTCTTTAGACATCTTTGATTGTTAGAAGATCAAGAATTCACCTGATTTAAATTTGAGATTTATTGATCAAGAACACCAAGAACTGTCAGATCTGACAATTCTTTCACAAATCTTCAAGAACAGATGAATCGGCTCTGATACCAATTATTAGGACCCAAACAATCAAGATATCAATATATGGAAAGATTTTAACAGGAATGTGATAGCCAAATGTAATATGTATTGATTGAATGTACAGTATTACATAATATGTCTTTACAAGGCTAATGGAAAACGTTAGTTCTAACTATCTAACTAACTATCTATTTATACATGAAATAGAAAGACTAAAGTAACAGTACATTCATAACAGACAAGTTCAGAACAGGTTCTGAACTTCTTCAGATCTTCTTCAGAAGTGTCTTCAGAACTTCTTCAGAACCTCTTCAGAATGTCTTCAGAAATTCTGAAGTTGGCACTTCAGAAGTTATGCCTTAGGCTTTTCTTTATCTTTTCTTCAGATTTTTATATCTTCAGAACCCAGTCCCTTTTGAAGCTATTTTGATATCTCTATCAACAATATCCTTTGGCTACAAGCCTTGATTTATTTCTCACAACAATTCCATGCTCATATTTCTTATTTCTGAATACCCATTTAGTTCCAATTATAAATTTGCCCTTGGGTCTTGGAATGAGCCTCCAGACTTTGTTCCTTTAAGCTGATTTAGCTAATTTTGCATTGCTAAAATCCAGTCTGGATCATCAGGTGCTTCACTTGGCTTCTTTGGATATTATCAAATTCGACCTAAATCTATGATTTACGAACGAAAACAGTGACTTTTTATCAAATAACAAAAACCCACGAATTTGATCCAAAACCTAATCTAAACTGTTTCAAGCCTCAAACTGATTACAATCGAGTAATCTCCTATCAAAAACGAATCCAACAACCTAAAATCATATCAATTAAAATTGATCAAAATCTCCCAATTTGATTAAAATCACATTTTCTTGAAAAACTCCAAAAATATAAAATTTCTTCAAATCTTCTTCTTCAAATCAGATGATTCCCGCTCTGATACCAATTGTTCAAATCGGACGTTATGACTGTTATCAACATTAATCAAGTAGATCTTGAAAGTATAAAAGGCTCACAAAGTTCGTTCCTCGAAGGAGGTGGATTACATATCAAACATACTCTAAAGCTACGAAGAACACATAGAAGCTCTTTCGAAGCTCTCAAGAACTCATGAAAACGTTACAACAACTCACGACAACATCGAATTACTCCCGATTTTCTTTATTTTTACTTACATTTTAACATCTGTACTTATGTCCATTGTTCCTAAAGACGATGTCCCTATTTGACGTCACTTATCACTAATACATTGGCGATATTATCATTTGTAACACCCTCAAATTTGGAAAGAGCGACTAATTAAAAAATTTCATCAATACAATAAATAAGGAATAAATCATTCTCTTATAAATCAAAACTCGAATTGCCTTAATAAACAATCTAAATAAACCTTGACATGAGATAGACCAAGTCTTATACTAAGACATTAATACGGTCGGGTGTTAACTAACCCCAAAAGAGTCGCTATCTCCGAATGCGGAAAACGTCATCAAGAGCCTAATCTTTATTGTGCCACTTCCTAGCATCAAGTCCACAAGTTTCCCTAGTACCAACCCCAACGATAACCTGATGCACATGCTGCCAAATAAAAATGGTTAGGCTTAACGCCTAGTGACCTCAAGAGTTTATAACATATTATAATTGGTTGAAATGGAAAGATTGCTTGATGGAGTAATGACAGTTTCTCAAATATAAAGACCATTATAAGAGCAACATCTTTCCCAAACTAATCATTTTCTTTGTAATGAAAGCTTTAAATCAAAGTACCGTAGTAACAAAAGCTTTAAATAGAAATACCCGTTCAAACACGAACTCTACACCATACCTACCACTGAGCATCAACTCTATCCAAATCTTTAGCTTAAGAAGACAACATGGATCAACTCTATCCAAGTCTTTAGCTTAATAAACAACTAGCATCAACTCTATCCAAGTCTTTAACTTAATAGACAACAAGCATCAACTCTATCCAAGTGTTTAGCGTAATAAGACAACCCACATATGGATCCAAAGCAACTCGATCTAAATGACATAACTCCAAAATGAATGACCAACGCACTCAATGCATGTAATATATCAAGTAGATATGTCATAAATGCATTTATCTCCCAAATCTCGATGTGTAGTTATTTAAATCGGACAAATGTCCATGAGACTCATTTTAGTCAAAACCGAGCAAAAGTTCTATAACTCAACACTAATGTAATTACTCAAAGCATTGGTTGAGATGAACCATTTTCGAAATGAAATCATATTCATGTATTTCCAAAATGTGTGACATTTGTCAAATTCAAGCTTCCAGTTTAGTTTTTAATAAGTTTATTAGTATTATTATAGATTAGTTATAAGAATTAAAAGTTAGATAAGTTAGATTAACCGAAATTTTTTAGAATTTCCGGTAGATGCTTATAAAGCCCGGTTCCGACCCGTGACTGTCTGAAACGTCCAATACAGTGCCAAATGCTATAATTTATACCCAATTTGGATAAAATATATAATTTTTAGTATGTCATTTATAAAACATTTATTTTTATATAGTTTAAACACTTTTGGGCTTGTATTTGAAGGAAAAAGGGGCCAGAATTGAGAAAATGGGCTTATAACTGTATTATTTTGGGCTTAATTTATATAAATAAAAAAAATTTTAAAACTTGGGTTGGGCCCCCTTATGGCCGCCCCCCCCCCCCCCTCTCCTACCCCATATATAATCTTTTTTTTTCTCCAAACACTTCATTTTGCAATTCAAATTTGAATCAAGCTCTCTCTCTCTAAAACCAAGGGTCATATTCAAGAAGCTCTCATTCCCTCTCCATTTCCAGCCATATTAGCATCAAAACCCCATAAAAATAGCAAGATTATTGAAGATCTTGCATCAATTTCATCATCAAAACAAGGTAACAATATCATCTTCATAGTTTCTTATCATTTTTGGGTGAAAACCCCACATTTCTTGCATTATAAGTATTCTTCTTCTAAACCTTTGAATTTTCTGAGTTTATGGAGAGATTACACACCAAAAACATGTAAAAATGTTCATATAATGGTGGTAATCTATGACCCAAACAATAAAACTCAAGAAAATGGGTAAAAATCATGATTTTATGTGTTTTTGAACAACAATGGAGACTTTTGGTGCTGACAGATTCTATGCATGTCCATAAATCGTCCATTTCTTGCAAATAATATGCTCAAAAATCATGAATCTTCTTTCTAAAAGTTTATTTAGTGACTTGGGGTTCTAATCCAAGTGGTCTCACTCAAAAGCATTGAGTTTTGACCCCCCAAATGCTCATATCAAGATGCATGTTCATCTGGAAGTTCAACAGTAGGCAAACCGTACTTTGAACGACCATAACTCTTTGAATACTCATCCAAATTACTTGATTTTTCTTCTGGAAGTTAATTTAATGAGTTACATTTCAAATTCCACTGATTTCATTAAAAAATATGGTGATTTGAGGTTCCAACTAATTGAAACAAAATGAGTGTGCAAACTGTCAACCAATGACAGATTTGTGCATGTATGTTCAAATGGCCACATCTCTTGCAAAAGTCAATGAAAAAGGATGATTTTTCTTTTAAGAGTTAGTTTTATGAGTTATATTCAGTTTTCAAGTGGAATCACTTAAAAATATGGAGTTTTGACCCTCCAGACACTTAAAATACTTTAGGTGTGCAATATGTGAAACCACCAGCAGCTAAACTCTACTTTGTGTGTTAGTATCTCCTTTGTTATTTGTCTTTAATGCATGATTCTTCTTCTAAAGCTTTCTTTTATAAGTTAGGATTCATATGAATCTAGTTCCATTCAAAAATATGAAGCTTTGGGGCATTAACCAATTTATTAAAGTTAAGTGTGCAATCTGTCAGCTAATGACAGAATTGTGCATGCAACTTTGTAGTGCCATATCTCCTTCATAACTTCTTCAAAATCAGTGATTCTTATCTCAAAAGTTTCTTTTATGAGTTATGATTCCAATTCAACTGGAAATTCTAGAACATACTAAGTATAACTCCTCAAATGAGTGATTTACTAACATGGTGTAATGTGCCATGCCAGTTGTGACCCTTTGCATTGGATAAATTATTTGAATCATTTTTACATGTCCAAAATGCATCAAATTTGGTCACAATCACCATAACCCTGTAGTATATCACATATAAAAATATGGGAAGCTATGTCATTTTGGAAGTCTCTACATTTTGATCATCTTGAGTACTACAAGTTTCTGTCCAGAAGTGAAATTCTGGAATTTCTTGATTTTAACAATTATTGATCATTTGATGGTTTATAACACAACTTACGGTATAAATTACAGTATTAACGAGCATATGTGCATTATGTATAATTGGACTATAGACAATCAAGTTGGATGTATGTGGACATTTATAAGCTTAAGACTTATTCACCTCCATAAGTAGTTTTAGATCCATAAGTGATGGTTTTTGGGCATTTCTCTTTGTTAGGGAATCGGTAGGGCTTTGGGGTGGGGATCATATCGTGCTTCGGAGTAGTGGAGCTTTGCATTAAGGTGACTATTCACGACCCCTCTCTTAAATGTTTATTGCCTTTTGGGGTGTAAAGCATGTTGATCTAAAAGAAAGTGAATTGATTTATATGATTGAATGAAAATTGTATAAACTGTTATGATGAGCAAATTGATAATTTACAAATGATATGTTGAGTTATGTGAAGTCCCCGTGTTACACTGCTATTTAACTCTGTTTATTTGAGCCGATGATATATGTGGATAGCGCTATTTGGTTGACATACCCACCTAACTGGCAAGTAGGGGTGCACTTTATCAATTAAGAATGCTCTACACATGTGGACTTTAGGGTCCACCGTTGAGGTAGTTCGTGGGGCGTAGAATGTCGTTTAGGCTTACTAGTGGCTCAATAATTAAATATCATGTGTAAAAGTAATTTGCATATTTTCTCATAAAAATTGAAATGTTTAATATTGATGCGAACATCCGTTTCGCTATGTTTATACCTTGCATATAAAATATTTTTTGTGCATTCGAAAACCCGTGAACTCACCAACTCTTTGTAGTTGACCCTTCCGTTTTATCATGCTTTACAGGAAAATAGAGGTAACCGATCAAGGGTAACTTATTTTGTGGAACACCAATCAAGATTTTATATGTATCTTTTTATTTCGATGTAATTTGTTTGTTAAGACAAAGTTGTCGAATTATAAGTTTTAAACTGTAAACGTTGATGTTTTATTTATGAATGTATGGTTGGTGTTTATATTCCTACTACTGTGAACTTGAACTTTCTTACCCCGTGTTTCCTCTTTAGCGGGGTGTGACAGAATGGTATCAGAGCCTTAGGTTATAGAGAACACCGGTTTTCTAATAAAAACCATGCACTATAACCAAAATTTTATTTTCTTAGATGAACTTAAAAAAATTTAAAAAAAAAACCTACTACTAGTATAACTACAATAAGCATCGTTCTAGCATATTATAATTAGGAAAATCCTGATCACCTATGTCTAAATATGGTATGAGTAAGAAGGGGCTTGGACTAGTTATACTAAAATTAGCATAGATCGGAAAACTTCTTATTTCAAATCGAAAAATAGCGTGAGTTTGCATAAGCATTTTATAAATTATTATTTACTAAAGTGCATTTAGTAATTAAATTTGTTACTGTCGCAGTTTAAAAATGTCTCACTCATCCTCACTTCCCGAGCACTCCCCCGACAAATCCGGGTATTTTACTAGCCTCCCTAGGAGGAACCAACCCATCCATGATGAGAGCGATCCGTCTGAAGAAAGTGACGCGGCAACCCGAGAGACTTCTGTGGAAACTTCTGTACCTGCGCCACCTCCAGTCGATGTGGCTGGTCCGTCGCGAGGACCTAGGACAATGAGAACCGCCCGAAAGCGTGTTCTCCCTCCTAGGAGGGTGACTATTGCAGTTCCCTCTGAACCTCCGAGCGAGCCATCCAGATCGCGAACTCCATCGCGAGGTGTGACTCCTCCTTCACCCGCAGTTGGAGTACCCGTGCCCCAGTCTCGAGCAGTGACCGCAGCGGAGAACTAATGGGTCTCGGGTATGGCCAACGAAGTACACACTCATCGGCTGAGGTTGGACCATTTCCAGCAGTCCATTGACGGCATTTTTACAGTCCTGTACTCACAAGATGAGATTACAGATAGGATCATGGAGATAACCTCTGAGTCTAGGAGGGCGATTAGGAGGCTGTACACTTATTTGGCTTGGGCATTAGGAGCGTTGATGGTGATGCTAGGAGTCTTGATTTGGGTTTTGATGCATTAGGAGATTTCTATCTTTATGAATCTTTTGGATACCAATAGTTATTTTATTTTGAGGCTTGTAGCCTAGATGTTAAGTTTAAACACTTTATTGTTTTGTTGGTATTGTATTTTGAATTTTTTTTAAATTGTTATGGTTTATTATGGAGTTATGCATGATAATTATTTACCGCATGATTGTTCATGTATGAATTTATTTGATTATTGTTGAGTGAATGTTATAAGATACGCATAACTTAGTATGTAGACTATATGTGACCATAGTATTAGAATCTGACCAAGACTCCATTTGAAATGGTGTTTTAGAACAATGCCTCCAAGGAGAGAGAACCTAGAAGTTGCACGACTGGTATCCGAACAACTCATGGCTGCACTTCCAAACATTGTTAGCCAAGTAGCAGCTGGCCTAAATTCTAATCAAAATAACAATTGTGGATCGGGAGATAGAGAATGTACATATAAATCTTTCAGGGGTTGTAACCCTAAAGAATTCCACGGAACTGAAGGAGCCGTCGGTTTACTGACCTGGTTAGAGAGCATGGAGTCTGTTCTCCACATTAGCAAGTGTACAGAAGGAAGGAAGGTAGAGTATGCTGCTTGTCTTTTACAAGGGCGAGCATTAACTTGGTGGAACACTCAAGTACAGACACGAGGGAGGGAAGCAGCAAACAATCTTACATGGGAAGACTTTAAAAGAATGCTGAAGGAAGAATATTGTCCGAGGAGTGAAATTCAGAAATTAGAAGCAGAATTATGGAACCATGAAATGAAAGGAAACGATATTGATACTTATACTGCCCGTTTCCATGAATTGGCCAAACTGGTACCACACCTGGTAACACCTGAGGAGAATAGGGTCGACCGATACGTTTGGGGTTTGTCTCCGGAAATTAGAGGGGACGTTACTTCAGCTGATCCAAAGACACTTCAAGCAACAGTAAACGTAGCAACACGACTCACCAACAATGCGAACCGTACAGGGACGTTTGCAACCAACAAGGCATTGGGAAAGAGAAAGGTGGATGAACCTGCAAGAAGACAGTTTGGGAAGAGGTCAGGTAAGGATCAAATAACATCAGGAAATTATGGTATTCAGGCATCGGCAATGGAGAAAGGAAAAGGGTCGTACCCGAAATGTGATAAATGTAATAATCATCATCAGGGAAGATGCATTACTTGTCTCAGGTGTAATAGGAAAGGCCATGTTGCAAAGGATTGTCGAATGGGTGATAAGCGGGTGTGTTATGAATGTGGAAGCCCGGATCACTTCAGGAATAAATGTCCAAAAAGGAATTGGAGGCCAGATACCAGGCAAGCACAACCAACAGACCAGGAAATCAAGGAGGACCGGCCAGAGGTCGAGTGTTCGAGATTGGAGCTGCAGAAGCAAGGCAGAATCCAGATGTCGTTACAGGTACGTTTCTCCTGAATAATCATGATGCATCTATACTATTTGATTCTGGAGCAGATAGGAGTTTTGTGTCATTAGATTTTAGACCAAAGATATATCTAAGGCCTCAAAAGTTGAAAGAATCATACGTAATTGAATATGCCAACGGTCAAGAGTGTAGGGTCAATGATGTAATAATGAACTGCACTATTAATTTGGCTAGTAGGGATTTCCGTATAGATTTAATCCTGATTAAACTAGGAAGTTTTGACGTGGCTGTGGGCATGGATTGGTTATCCAAAAACCGAGCCGAAATTTGTTGCTCCGAAAAGATCGTACGAATTCCGTTACCCGAAGAGGGAAAACTCGAAGTACACGGAGAGAAACCTAGGAGGGGTGTTAAAATAGTGACGTGTATGAAGATGCGTAAATATTTGAGAAAGGACGGCATTGCATTTTTGGCTCATGTGGTAGATAAAAAGAACAAAGAGAAGAGCATTCAAAATCTTTTGATAGTACGAAATTTTCCTGAAGTATTCCCAGATGAGTTGCCCGGGTTACCCCTGCAAAGACAAGTTGAGTTTCACATAGAGTTAGTTCCAGGAGCCGCACCTGTAGCAAAATCACCTTACCGGTTAGCGCTGTCAGAAATGCAGGAATTATTGGAACAACTTCAAGAGCTACTCGATAGGGGATTCATCAGACCCAGTTCATCACCTTGGGGCAGATAAAATGTATAAGGATTTGAAGGGGTATTATTGGTGGCCGGGAATGAAGAAAGATATTGTCGTGTTCGTAAGCAAGTGCCTGACTTGTGCTAAGGTAAAGGCCGAACATCAGAAACCATCTGGTTTACTTCAACAACCCGAAAAAACACAATGGAAATGGTAGCAAATAACAATGGATTTCGTGAGTAAGCTACCAAGAACTGGAAAGGGGCACGATGCTATATGGGTTATAGTAGATCGACTTACCAAATCGGCTCATTTCATTCCCATTCGCGAAGATTTCAGCATGGAAAGGCGTGCACAAATCTACATTAATGAAATAGTTACACGTCATGGTGTGCCTATTTCCATTATTTCGGACATAGATACACGATTTCCATTGCGATTTTGGCAATCTCTTCAAAAGGCTTTGGGTATGCGTTTAGATTATAGCACTGCCTATCATCCTCAAACAGATGGTCAATCGAAAAAAACTATTCAAACATTAGAGGATATGCTACGTACATGTGCAATATATTTTGGTGGGAGTTGGGATACCCACCTGCCACTAGTTCAATTCTCTTATAACAACAGCTATCACACCAACATACAATGTGCACCATACGAAGATCTATACGGACGTAAGTGAAGATCACCGCTTAGCTGGGTAGAAATCGGAGATAGAAAGTTGACAACGCTCGATATTATTCAGGAAACCACTGGTAAGATCTCGACCATCAAAGAAAGACTCATGACAGCAAGAGATCGTCAGAAGAGTTATGCGGATAATCGGAGAAAGCCGTTGGAGTTTCAAGTGGGAGATAAAGTGCTATTAAAAGTGTCTCCATGGAAGGGATTGGTACGCTTCAGGAAGAGAGGCAAGCTGGGTCCAAGATACATTGGTCCATTCGAAATACTTGAAAGAATCGGACCAGTGGCGTACAAGTTGAAGTTACCGCAAAATCTAAGCGCCATCCACGACACGTTTCACGTGTCGAATCTGAAGAAATGCTTAACAGATGAAACATTGGTGTTACCCATGGACGACGTTCAGGTTAACGATCGGTTAAACTTCGTTGAAGAACCAGTTGAGGTTTTGGACCGAGAAGTTAAACGGTTAAGGCGCAGTAAAATCCCTATTATTAAAATCCGTTGGAATGTGAAGCATGGTCCAGAATATACCTGGGAACGTGAAGATTTGATAAAGAAAAAGTATCCCAGCTTATTCACGAACACCTCGCAGAAAGCCACTTCTGAAATTTCGGGACGAAATTTCTCTAACGGGGGAAGACTGTGACATTTGTCAAATTCAAGCTTCCAGGTTAGTTTTAATAAGTTTATTAGTATTATTATAGATTAGTTATAAGAATTAAGAGTTAGATAAGTTAGATTAACCGAATTTTTTTAGAATTTCCGGTAGATGCTTATAAAGCCCGGTTCCGACCCGTGAGTGTCTGAAACGTCCAATACAGTGCCAAATACTATAATTTATACCCAATTTAGATAAAATATATATTTTTAGTATGTCATTTATAAAACCTTTATTTTTATATAGTTTAAACACTTTTGGGCTTGTATTTGAAGGAAAAAGGGGCCAAAATTGAGAAAATGGGCTTATAACTGTATTATTTTGGGCTTAATTTAGATAAATAAAAAACAATTTAAAACATGGATTGGGCCCCCTTACGGCCGCCCCCTCCCCCCCTCTCCTACCCCATATATAATCTTTTTTTTTCTCCAAACACTTCATTTTGCAATTCAAAATTTGAATCTAGCTCTCTCTCTCTCTCTCTCTCTCTCTCTAAAACCAAGGGTCATATTCAAGAAGCTCTCATTCCCTCTCCATTTCCAGCCATATTAGCATCAAAACCCCATTAAAATAGCAAGATTATTGAAGATCTTGCATCAATTTCATCATCAAAACAAGGTAACAATATCATCTTCATAGTTTCTTATCATTTTTGGGTGAAAAACCCACATTTCTTGCATTATAAGCATTCTTCTTCTAAACCTTTGAATTTTCTGAGTTTATGGAGAGATTACACACCGAAAACATGTAAAAATGTTCATATAATGGTGGTAATCTATGACCCAAACAATAAAACTCAAGAAAATGGGTAAAAATCATGATTTTATGTGTTTTTGAACAACAATGGAGACTTTTGGTGCTGACAGATTCTATGCATGTGCATAAATCGTCCATTTATTTCAAATAATATGCTCCAAAATCATGAATCTTCTTTCTACAAGTTTATTTAGTGAGTTGGGGTTCTAATCCAGTGGTCTCACTCAAAAACATTGAGTTTTGACCCCCCAAATGCTCATATCAAGATGCATGTGCATCTGGAAGTTCAACAGTAGGCAAACCCTATTTTGAACGACCATAACTCTTTGAATACCCATCCAAATTACTTGATTTTTCTTCTGGAAGTTAATTTAATGAGGTGCATTTCAAATGCCACTGATTTCATTAACAAATATGGTGATTTGAGGTTCCAACTATTTGAAATAAAATGAGTGTGCAAACTGTCAACCAATGACAGATTTGTGCATGCATGTTCAAATGGCCATATCTCTTGCACAACTCAATGAAAAAGAATGATTTTTCTTTTGAGAGTTAGTGTTATGCGTTATATTCATTTTGAAAGTAGTATCACTTAAAAATATGGAGTTTTGACCCTCCAAACACTTAAAATACTTTAGGTGTGCAATCTGTGAAACCACCAGCAGCTAAACTCTACTTTGTGTGTTAGTATCTAAAATTGCGCAACCACTAACAACTCTAACCCAAAAAGATAAAAAGTTTATTTGGGGAGAAAAATAAGAAGAAGCCTTCCAGACACTCAAACACAAGTTATGCAACGCACCGATTCTGGTCTACCCAAAGGAGTAGATAACTTCGTAGTCTACTGTGATGCTTCACATCAGGGAATAGGCTCCGTGTTAATGCAAAAAGACAAGGTTATTGCATACGCATCAAGACAACTGAAGATTCATGAGAAGAATTACACTACTCATGATTTGGAGCTAGGAGCGGTGGTATTCGCACTCAAGATCTGGAGACATTATCTCTACGGTACTAAGTATACTATATTCACAGATCACAAGAGCCTTCAACATATTCTTGACCAGAAAATGTTAAACATGAGGCAAAGAAGATGGGTTGAACTACTTAGTGACTACGACTGTGAAATAAAGAACCATCCAGGCAAAGCTAATGTGGTAGCCGACGCGTTAAGCCGAAAGGAAAGAATAAAACCAACAAGAGCACGTGCTATGGGAATGATGGTTCTGACGAGTTTAAAAACTCAAATACTGGAAGCACAAGGAGAAGCTTTGAAAGAAAAGAATTTGAAGAATGAAACCTTGCAGCACCTAGAGAAAGAATTTGAAATGCAGACAGATGGGGTACATTACTTTAAGAATAAGGTATGGGTACCGAAAGTTGGTAATCTACGATCAATCATTTTGGACGAAGCCCACCGATCCAGATATTCGATTCACCCAGGGGCAGATAAAATGTATAAGGATTTGAAGGGGTATTATTGGTGGCCGGGAATGAAGAAAGATATTGTCGTGTTCGTAAGCAAGTGCCTGACTTGTGCTAAGGTAAAGGCCGAACATCAGAAACCATCTGGTTTACTTCAACAACCCGAAAAAACACAATGGAAATGGTAGCAAATAACAATGGATTTCGTGAGTAAGCTACCAAGAACTGGAAAGGGGCACGATCTATATGGGTTATAGTAGATCGACTTACCAAATCGGCTCATTTCATTCCCATTCGCGAAGATTTCAGCATGGAAAGGCGTGCACAAATCTACATTAATGAAATAGTTACACGTCATGGTGTGCCTATTTCCATTATTTCGGACATAGATACACGATTTCCATTGCGATTTTGGCAATCTCTTCAAAAGGCTTTGGGTATGCGTTTAGATTATAGCACTGCCTATCATCCTCAAACAGATGGTCAATCGAAAAAAACTATTCAAACATTAGAGGATATGCTACGTACATGTGCCATAGATTTTGGTGGGAGTTGGGATACCCACCTGCCTCTAGTTCAATTCTCTTATAACAACAGCTATCACACCAACATACAATGTGCACCATACGAAGCTCTAGACGGACGTAAGTGAAGATCACCGCTTAGGAGAGTAGAAGTCGGAGATAGACAGTTGAAAACGCCCGATATTATTCAGGAAACCACTGGTAAGATCTCGACCATCAAAGAAAGACTCATGACAGCAAGAGATCGTCAGAAGAGTTATGCGGATAATCGGAGAAAGCCGTTGGAGTTTCAAGTGGGAGATAAAGTGCTATTAAATGTGTCTCCATGGAAGGGATTGGTACGCTTCAGGAAGAGAGGCAAGCTGGGTCCAAGATACATTGGTCCATTCGAAATACTTGAAAGAATCGGACCAGTGGCGTACAAGTTGATGTTACCGCAAAATCTAAGCGCCATCCACGACACGTTTCACGTGTCGAATCTGAAGAAATGCTTAACAGATGAAACATTGGTGTTACCCATGGACGAGGTTCAGGTTAACGATCGGTTAAACTTCGTTGAAGAACCAGTTGAGGTTTTGGACCGAGAAGTTAAACGGTTAAGGCGCAGTAAAATCCCTATTATTAAAATCCGTTGGAATGTGAAGCATGGTCCAGAATATACCTGGGAACGTGAATATTTGATAAAGAAAAAGTATCCCAGCTTATTCACGAACACCTCGCAGAAAGTAACTTCTGAAATTTCGGGACGAAATTTCTCTAACGGGGGAAGACTGTGACATTTGTCAAATTCAAGCTTCCAGGTTAGTTTTTAATAAGTTTATTAGTATTATTATAGATTAGTTATAAGAATTAAGAGTTAGATAAGTTAGATTAACCGAAATTTTTTAGAATTTCCGGTAGATGCTTATAAAGCCCGGTTCCGACCCGTGACTGTCTGAAACGTCCAATACAGTGCCAAATGCTATAATTTATACCCAATTTAGATAAAATATATATTTTTAGTATGTCATTTATAAAACCTTTATTTTTATATAGTTTAAACACTTTTGGGCTTGTATTTGAAGGAAAAAGGGGCCAAAATTGAGAAAATGGGCTTATAACTGTATTATTTTGGGCTTAATTTATATAAATAAATAACAATTTAAAACATGGGTTGGGCCCCCTTATGGCCGCCCCCTCCCCCCCTCTCCTACCCCATATATAATCTTTTTTTTTCTCCAAACACTTCATTTTGCAATTCAAAATTTGAATCTAGCTCTCTCTCTCTCTCTCTCTCTCTAAAACCAAGGGTCATATTCAAGAAGCTCTCATTCCCTCTCCATTTCCAGCCATATTAGCATCAAAACCCCATTAAAATAGCAAGATTATTGAAGATCTTGCATCAATTTCATCATCAAAACAAGGTAACAATATCATCTTCATAGTTTCTTATCATTTTTGGGTGAAAAACCCACATTTCTTGCATTATAAGCATTCTTCTTCTAAACCTTTGAATTTTCTGAGTTTATGGAGAGATTACACACCGAAAACATGTAAAAATGTTCATGTAATGGTGGTAATCTATGACCCAAACAATAAAACTCAAGAAAATGGGTAAAAATCATGATTTTATGTGTTTTTGAACAACAATGGAGACTTTTGGTGCTGACAGATTCTATGCATGTGCATAAATCGTCCATTTATTTCAAATAATATGCTCCAAAATCATGAATCTTCTTTCTACAAGTTTATTTGGTGAGTTGGGGTTCTAATCCAAGTGGTCTCACTAAAAAACATTGAGTTTTGACCCCCCAAATGCTCATATCAAGATGCATGTGCATCTGGAAGTTCAACAGTAGGCAAACCCTATTTTGAACGACCATAACTCTTTGAATACCCATCCAAATTACTTGATTTTTCTTCTGGAAGTTAATTTAATGAGTTGCATTTCAAATGCCACTGATTTCATTAACAAATATGGTGATTTGAGGTTCCAACTATTTGAAATAAAATGAGTGTGCAAACTGTCAACCAATGACAGATTTGTGCATGCATGTTCAAATGGCCATATCTCTTGCACAACTCAATGAAAAAGAATGATTTTTCTTTTGAGAGTTAGTGTTATGCGTTATATTCATTTTTAAAGTAGTATCACTTAAAAATATGGAGTTTTGACCCTCCAAACACTTAAAATACTTTAGGTGTGCAATCTGTGAAACCACCAGCAGCTAAACTCTACTTTGTGTGTTAGTATCTAAAATTGCGCAACCACTAACAACCCTAACCCAAAAAGATAAAAACTTTATTTGGGGAGAAAAATAAGAAGAAGCCTTCCAGACACTCAAACACAAGTTATGTAACGCACCGATTCTGGCTCTACCCAAAGGAGTAGATAACTTCGTAGTCTACTGTGATGCTTCACATCATGGAATAGGCTCCGTGTTAATGCAAAAAGACAAGGTTATTGCATACGCATCAAGACAACTGAAGATTCATGAGAAGAATTACACTACTCATGATTTGGAGCTAGGAGCGGTGGTATTCGCACTCAAGATCTGGAGACATTATCTCTACGGTACTAAGTATACTATATTCACAGATCACAAGAGCCTTCAACATATTCTTGACCAGAAAATGTTAAACATGAGGCAAAGAAGATGGGTTGAACTACTTAGTGACTACGACTGTGAAATAAAGAACCATCCAGGCAAAGCTAATGTGGTAGCCGACGCGTTAAGCCGAAAGGAAAGAATAAAACCAACAAGAGCACGTGCTATGGGAATGATGGTTCTGACGAGTTTAAAAACTCAAATACTGGAAGCACAAGGAGAAGCTTTGAAAGAAAAGAATTTGAAGAATGAAACCTTGCAGCACCCAGAGAAAGAATTTGAAATGCAGACAGATGGGGTACATTACTTTAAGAATAAGGTATGGGTACCGAAAGTTGGTAATCTACGATCAATCATTTTGGACGAAGCCCATCGATCCAGATATTCGATTCACCCAGGGGCAGATAAAATGTATAAGGATTTGAAGGGGTATTACTGGTGGCCGGGAATGAAGAAAGATATTGCCGTGTTCGTAAGCAAGTGCCTGACTTGTGCTGAGGTAAAGGCCGAACATCAGAAACCATCTGGTTTACTTCAACAACCCGAAAAACCACAATGGAAATGGTAGCAAATAACAATGGATTTCGTGACTAAGCTACCAAGAACTGGAAAGGGGCACGATGCTATATGGGTTATAGTAGATCGACTTACCAAATCGGCTCATTTCATTCCCATTCGCGAAGATTTCAGCATGGAAAGGCGTGCACAAATCTACATTAATGAAATAGTTACACGTCATGGTGTGCCTATTTCCATTATTTCGGACATAGATACACGATTTCCATTGCGATTTTGGCAATCTCTTCAAAAGGCTTTGGGTATGCGTTTAGATTATAGCACTGCCTATCATCCTCAAACAGATGGTCAATCGAAAAAAACTATTCAAACGTTAGAGGATATGCTACGTACATGTGCAATAGATTTTGGTGGAAGTTGGGATACCCACCTGCCTCTAGTTCAATTCTCTTATAACAACAGCTATCACACCAACATACAATGTGCACCATACGAAGCTCTATACGGACGTAAGTGAAGATCACCGCTTAGCAGGGTAGAAATCGGAGATAGACAGTTGACAACGCCCGATATTATTCAGGAAACCACTGGTAAGATCTCGACCATCAAAGAAAGACTCATGACAGCAAGAGATCGTCAGAAGAGTTATGCGGATAATCGGAGAAAGCCGTTGGAGTTTCAAGTGGGAGATAAAGTGCTATTAAAAGTGTCTCCATGGAAGGGATTGGTACGCTTCAGGAAGAGAGGCAAGCTGGGTCCAAGATACATTGGTCCATTCGAAATACTTGAAAGAATCGGACCAGTGGCGTACAAGTTGAAGTTACCGCAAAATCTAAGCGCCATCCACGACACGTTTCACGTGTCGAATCTGAAGAAATGCTTAACAGATGAAACATTGGTGTTACCCATGGACGACGTTCAGGTTAACGATCGGTTAAACTTCGTTGAAGAACCAGTTGTGGTTTTGGACCGAGAAGTTAAACGGTTAAGGCGTAGTAAAATCCCTATTATTAAAATCCGTTGGAATGTGAAGCATGGTCCAGAATATATCTGGGAACATGAAGATTTGATAAAGAAAAAGTATCCCAGCTTATTCACGAACACCTCGCAGAAAGCCACTTCTGAAATTTCGGGACGAAATTTCTCTAACGGGGGAAGACTGTGACATTTGTCAAATTCAAGCTTCCAGGTTAGTTTTTAATAAGTTTATTAGTATTATTATAGATTAGTTATAAGAATTAAGAGTTAGATAAGTTAGATTAACCGAATTTTTTTAGAATTTCCGGTAGATGTTTATAATGCCCGGTTCCGACCCGTGACTGTCTGAAACGTCCAATACAGTGCCAAATGCTATAATTTATACCCAATTTAGATAAAATATATATTTTTAGTATGTCATTTATAAAACCTTTATTTTTATATAGTTTAAACACTTTTGGGCTTGTATTTGAAGGAAAAAGGGCCAAAATTGAGAAAATGGGCTTATAACTGTATTATTTTGGGCTTAATTTATATAAATAAAAAACAATTTAAAACATGGGTTGGGCCCCCTTATGGCCGCCCCCTCCCCCCCTCTCCTACCCCATATATAATCTTTTTTTTTCTCCAAACACTTCATTTTGCAATTCAAAATTTGAATCTAGCTCTCTCTCTCTCTCTCTCTCTCTCTCTCTCTCTAAAACCAAGGGTCATATTCAAGAAGCTCTCATTCCCTCTCCATTTCCAGCCATATTAGCATCAAAACCCCATTAAAATAGCAAGATTATTGAAGATCTTGCATCAATTTCATCATCAAAACAAGGTAACAATATCATCTTCATAGTTTCTTATCATTTTTGGGTGAAAAACCCACATTTCTTGCATTATAAGCATTCTTCTTCTAAACCTTTGAATTTTCTGAGTTTATGGAGAGATTACACACCGAAAACATGTAAAAATGTTCATGTAATGGTGGTAATCTATGACCCAAACAATAAAACTCAAGAAAATGGGTAAAAATCATGATTTTATGTGTTTTTGAACAACAATGGAGACTTTTGGTGCTGACAGATTCTATGCATGTGCATAAATCGTCCATTTATTTCAAATAATATGCTCCAAAATCATGAATCTTCTTTCTACAAGTTTATTTAGTGAGTTGGGGTTCTAATCCAAGTGGTCTCACTCAAAAACATTGAGTTTTGACCCCCCAAATGCTCATATCAAGATGCATGTGCATCTGGAAGTTCAACAGTAGGCAAACCCTATTTTGAACGACCATAACTCTTTGAATACCCATCCAAATTACTTGATTTTTCTTCTGGAAGTTAATTTAATGAGTTGCATTTCAAATGCCACTGATTTCATTAACAAATATGGTGATTTGAGGTTCCAACTATTTGAAATAAAATGAGTGTGCAAACTGTCAACCAATGACAGATTTGTGCATGCATGTTCAAATGGCCATATCTCTTGCACAACTCAATGAAAAAGGATGATTTTTCTTTTGAGAGTTAGTGTTATGCGTTATATTCATTTTGAAAGTAGTATCACTTAAAAATATGGAGTTTTGACCCTCCAAACACTTAAAATACTTTAGGTGTGCAATATGTGAAACCACCAGCAGCTAAACTCTACTTTGTGTGTTAGTATCTCCTTTGTTATTTGTCTTTAATGCATGATTCTTGTTCTAAAACTTTCTTTTATGAGTTAGGATTCATATGAATCCAGTTTCATTCAAAAATATGAAATTTTGAGGCATTAACAGATTTATTAAAGTTAAGTGTGCAATCTGTCAGCTAATGACAGAATTGTGCATGCAACTTTGTAGTGCCATATCTCCTTCATAACTTCTTCAAAATCAGTGATTCTTATCTCAAAAGTTTTCTTTATGAGTTATGATTCCAATCCAACTGAAATTCTAGAAAATACTGAGTATAACTCCTCAAATGAGTGATTTACTAACATGGTGTAATCTGTCATGCCAGTTGTGACCCTTTGCATTGCATAAATTATTTGAATCATTTTTACATGTCCAAAATGCATCAAATTTGGTCACAATTACCATAACCCTGTACTATATCACATATAAAAATATGGGAAGCTATGTCATTTTGGAAGTCTCTACATTTTAATCATATTGAGTACTACAAGTTTCTGTCCAGAAGTGAAATTCTGGAATTTCTTGATTTTAACAATTATTGATCATTTGATAGTTTATAACACAACTTACGGTATAAATTACTATATTAACGAGCATATGTGCATTATGTATAATTGGACTATAGACAATCAAGTTGGATGTATGTGGACATTTATAAGCTTAAGACTTATTCACCTCCATAAGTAGTTTTAGATCCACAAGTGATGGTTTTTGGGCATTTCTCTTTGTTAGGGAATCGGTAGGCCTTTGGGGTGGGGATCATATCGTGCTTCGTAGTAGCGGAGCTTTGCACAAAGGTGAGTATTCACGGCCTCTCTTTTAAATGTTTATTGCGTTTTGGGGTGTAAAGCATGTTGATTTAAAAGAAAGTGAATTGATTTATATGTTTGAATGAAAATTATATAAATTGTTATGATGAGCAAATTGATAATTTACAAATGATATGTTGAGTTATGTGAAGTCCCCGTGTTACACTACTATTTAACTCTGTTTATTTGAGCCGATGATATTTGTGGATAGCGCTATTTGGTTGACATACCCACCTAACTGGCAAGTAGGGGTGCACTTTATCATTTAATAATGCTCTGCACATGTGGACTTTAGGTCCACCGCTGAGGTAGTTCGTGGGGCGTAGAATGTCGTTTAGGCTTAGTAGTGGCTAAATAATTAAATATCATGTGTAAAAGTAATTTGCATATTTGCTCATAAAAATTGAAATGTTTAATATTGATGCGAACATCCGTTTCGCTATGTTTATACCTTGCATATAAAATATTTTTTGTGCATTCGAAAACCCGTGAACTCAACAATCCTTTGTAGTTGACCCTTCCGTTTTATCATGCTTTACAGGAAAATAGAGGTAACCGATCAAGGGTAACTTATTTTGTGGAACGCCAATCAAGATTTCATATGTATCTTTTTATTTCGATGTAATTTGTTTGTTAAAACAAAGTTGTCAAATTATAACTTTTAAACTGTAAACGTTGATGTTTTGTTTATGAATGTATGGTTGGTGTTTATATTCCTACTGCTGTGAACTTGAACTGTCTTACCCCGTGTTTCCGCTTTAGCGGGGTGTGACAAAATGCCTCATAATGCAATAACATGTAATTCCAACGGTTTATAAATCAAATACTCCAAAGATGCAAATATAACCAAATGATCTTCAGTTACAAGGTAATGCACCCAAATAACTCACACATATACTGTATTTATCAAAATGTCTAAAAACTAAGGTATAAGCCTCTTAAATGATTTATAAACTCTTTTATACCAAATATGCAAAACTTATCCAAATACCCACACATCTGATAAATAACAAGTAAAACATGTTACTACTACAAAATTGACATTTTTGGCATGTACACCGTTTTCACAAAACAACTTGAATTCACCTTGCTAGATTTAGGTTAAATCTAGATTTTACCCCAAAAGCTCTATTTGAAGAGATCTCCAGATCTGCAAGTTTCCTTCACTAGAAATCATCTCTAGTCCATGAGTAACGTAAATGTATCAATAATAATTCCCCAAGAATTAGATCAATGAAAACTTTAGTCAAAATCTCAAATCTTCCAAATTGGTCAAAACTCTAAAATACAAAAGACGCTTCAAGAATAGAGCTCTAGAGAACCAAAAAGAAAGGTTTTAGCAAGAAATATGGTTGATAAGGGTTGGAATAACTTACAAGCTTGTTTTGGAGAAAACCCCAAAACTTGGTTAACAATGATGGAATGAGAGCTGGAGAAATTGAAGATGAAGATGAATACTTGAATCTTGAGGATAAAGATCCAAAGCTATTGGATGGTTAGAAATGAGAAACAAACCCTTTAAATATCGGAACTAGGGAAGCATTTGAAGAAATTTGAGTAAGAAATGAGAATGGGGTGAACTGGGGCTGAAATCACATTTTTAAGAGATACCAGATCCAAACAACCATTAAAGTGGGTAAAAGTGTGGTGTTCAGCCGCTTGGCCACCTACCCGCTTCTGATTTTCTCCCAAACAACCACCAGTGCGGGTTCAGCCGCTTGCCACCTGCCCGCTTCTGATTTTCGCCCAAACAGCAAACAATGTGGGTCACAGTGCGGGTTTAGCCGCTTAGTCACCCGCCCTCTTCTAAAGTTTCCCGGTCAGAGATTAAGGCAGTTTACAAAGCGGATTTGGCCGCTTTAAAACCCTCTTGAGTATGCTAACTCGATCGGAAGCTTCTTATTCCAAGTCTAACCAAATGTAATTTGAACCACTTCATCAACCAACCATTAAACCTCTAAAGATTAACTTCGGGATTCAGAATTTATCAAAACAACTTAGTTTTAATCTAGATAAACATTTAGCTACAAGCATGGGTCCTTCGAATATTTGATTTTTCTTAGAATTTTCCGGGTTAACCATCATTCGTCCGCAGTTTTTACTCTCGAAAGAGGTTTTCCGCATCGTCAATTCCTTGTGTCATTCTGGATTATATCTCTTTAAGCGTTTGTCGTAAGATTATTTTATTTGGTTGATCAAGGTCCTAACCATTCCTAAAGTTGTTTTTCCATAAACCAATTTTTGGCATTAACACTTATAATAATACTAAATCCATGGTATAAAAAACATTGGATTGGGTTGGGTTCAAATGCCTAATCTAATTCCATCCCATTATTTATGGCTTGAAGAGTTTACAACTCGATCAAGTATCAGGTCAATTTGGGTTGGGTTGGGTTAGGTTAATCAGGTTGGTATATGCAAAAAGGGTAGTGTGATATTCTTTTAAGGTTTAAAAAATTTCATTTATTTGAATTCTTTTGTAAGGATAGATTGTTGTCAACTCAGAAGGAAGAACGGGTAATGAACTATCATTCAAATCTGTGTTTGAATTTATTTATATTCAAATTCTGTTTTTATTTCAGTTATATTCGATTCTACAAAGTTATTCTCATATGGAAGAAAAAATATTAAATTCTAGGCTTTAGATAAGCTTCGTCTGAAGGTTACTATCCAAGGCTCGGATAGACTTGTGCGCGGATAAGCTAGGCTCGGATAAGTGTCATGCGAGGCTCGGATGATGCTTCGTGCGAGGCTCGAATATGAGGTTCGGGTACCTTCGTATAAGCTTTGTGTTCACTCGCATGTGTCATCCGAAGGTTATGAACACAGTGTCATCTGAAGGCTATGTGCACAGTGTCATCCGAAGGCTAAGAAGATTGCCTATTCGAAGGCTATGAGTTTTGCCTATCCGAAAGCTATGAACATGAATAGAAACTTCACATATTTTTTGAACAAAAACCCCAAAAACTACAATTTTGAACCCAAAACTTATCCAAATGCTCTGAATTTTGGATGTGTTTTTCGCACCACGACCAGAAACACTTTTTATTCACGGATCCGTATCAAATTCGACCTAAATCTATGATTTACAAACGAAAACAATGACTTTTTATCAAAACACAAAAACCCACGAATTCGATCCAAAACCTAATCTAAACTGTTTCAAGCCTCAAATTGATTACAATCGAGTAATCTCCTATAAAAAAAATGAACCCAACAAGCTTAAAATCATATCAATTCATCCACAAAATCTCCCAATTTGATCAAAATCTCCCAATTTGATCAAAATCACATTTTCTTGAAAAACTCCAAAAACAACAATTTTTTTCAAATCTTCTTCTTCTTCTTCAAATCAGATGATTCCCGCTCTGATACCAGTTGTTCAAATCAGACGTTATGACTGTTATCAATATTAATCAAGTAGATCTTGAAAGTATAAAAGGCTCACAAAGGTCATTCCTCGAATGAGGTGGATTACATATCAAACATACTCTGAAGCTACGAATTAGCACATAGGAGCTCTCTCGAAGCTCTCAAGAACTCATGAAAACGTTACAACAACTCACGACAACATCGAATTACTCCCAGTTTTCTTTATTTTTACTTACGTTTTAACATCTGTACTGGCGTCCATTGTTCCTAAGGACGATGTCCCTATTTGACGTCACTTATCACTAATACATCGACGCTAGTATCATTTATAACACCCTGAAATTTGGAAAAAACGACTAATTAAAAAATTTCATCAATACAATAAATAAGGAATAAATCATTCTCTTATAAATCAAAACTCGAATTGCATTAATAAACATTCTAAATAAACCTTGACATGAGATAGAGTCTTATACTAAGACATTAATACAGTCGGGTGATAACTAAACCCAAAAGAGTCGCTATCTCTGAATGCGGAAAACGTCATCAAGAGCCTAATCTTTATCGTGCCACTTCCTAGCACTCAAGTCCACACGTTTTGCTAGTACCAACCCCAACGATAACATGATGCACATGCCGACAAACAAAAAAGTTTAGACTTAATGCTTAGTGAGCTCAAGAGTTTATAACATATTATAATTGGTTGAAATGGAAAGATTACTTGATAGAGTAATAACAGTTTCTCAAATATAAAGACCATTATAAAAGCAACGTCTTTCCTAAACTAATCATTTTTTTTGTAACGAAAGGTTTAAATCAAAGTACCGTAGTAACAAAAGTTTTAAATAGAAATACCCGTTCAAACACGAACTCTACAGCATTTACTCACTCAAAACGTGAATAAGTTTAAATGTTCCCAATACCAAAATATGGATGAAGCTCCATTTTCTAGAATACCAAAATATGGTTAAGACCCCATGATACACTTTTATAAATTATGGACAATACTCCATACTCCAAATACGTCACTGAAATTATAGATAAGACTCTATACCCAAACAACACCTTTCGGGAACGGGGGAGACCCGTTTCCATGATTAGTGACGGAACACAAAAGTAGGACACACACAAGTTATATGGCATCCCTTGAAAGGGAAATCAAGGTTAGCATCAACTCCATGCGAGTCTTTAGCTAAACATACCCATGAGCATCAACTCTATCCAAGTCTTTAGCCATAGCTACCACTGAGCATCAACTCTATCCAAGTCTTTAGATTAAGAAGAAAACAAGCGTCAACTTTGCCCAACTCTTTAGCTAAATAAACAACTAGCATCAACTCTATCAAGTTTTTAGCTTAATAGACAACATGCATCAACTCTATCAAAGTCTTTAGTGTAATAAGACAACCTACCTATGGATCGAAAGCAACTCGATCTAAATTACTTAACTCCAAAATGAATGACCAACGCACTCAATGCATGTAATATATCAAGTAGATATGCTATAAATGCATTTAACTCCCAAAGCTCGACATGTAGTTATTTAAATCGAAAAAATGTCCATGAGACTCATTTTAGTCAAAACCGAGCAAAAGTTCTATAACTCAACACTAATGTAATTACTCAAAACATTGGTTGAGATAAACCATTTTCCAATGAAATCATATTCATGTATTTCCAAAATGCCGCATTATGCAATAACATGTAATTCCAACGGTTTATAAATCAAATACTCAGAAGATGCAAATATAACAAAATCGTTTTCATTTACAAGATAATGCACCCAAATAACTCACACTTATACAAAATGGACATTTTAGAACTACCCCAAAAGCTCTATTTGAAGAAAATCTCCAGATCTGAAAGATTCCTTCACTAGAAATCATCTCTAGTCCATGAGTAACCTAAATGTATCAATAATAATTTCCCAAGAATTAGATCAATGAAAACTTTAGTGAAAATCTCAAATCTTTCAAAATGGTCAAAACTCTAAAATATAAAAGATGCTTCAAGAATAGAGCTCTAGAGAACCAAAAAGAAAGATTTTAGCAAGAAATATGGTTGATAAGGGTTGGAATAACTTACAAGCTTGTTTTGGAGAAAACCCCAAAACTTGGTTAACAATGATGGAAGGAGAGTTGGAGAAGATGAAGATGAAGATGAATACTTGAATCTTAAGCCTTGATAGAGAATCAAAGCTATTGGATTGTGGGAAATGAGGAACAAACCCTTTAAATATCGGAACTAGAGAAGAATTTCGAGAAATTTGAGTAAGAAATAAGAATGGGGTGAATTGGGGCTGAAATCACGTTTTTAAGAGATACCAGATCCAAACAGCTGTTAAAGCGAGTAAAAGTGCGGTGTTCAGCCGTTTGGCCACCCGCCCGCTTCTGATTTTCTCCCAAACAGCCAACAGTGCTGGTTCAGCTGCTTGGCCACCCGCCCGCTTCTGATTTTCGCCAAAACAGCCAACAATGCGGGTAACAGTGCGGGTTTAGCCGCTTAGTCACCCGCGGTCTTTTAAAGATTCCCGATCAGAGATTAAGGCGGTTTACTCGACCGGAAGCTCCTTATTCCAAGTCTAACCAAATCTAATTTGAACTACTTCAACAACCAACCATTAAACCTCTAAAGATTAACTTCGGGAATCAAAATTCATCAAAACAACTTAGTTTTAATCTAGATAAACATTTACCTCCAAGCATGGGTCCTTCCAATATTTGATTTTTCTTAAAATTTTCCGGGTGTTACATCATTCGTCTGCGGTTTTTACTCTCGAAAGAGGATTTTCGCGTCACCAATTCCTTGTGTCATTCTGGATTATATCTTTTTAAGCGTTTGTTGTGAGATTCTGTTATTTGGTTGATCAATGTCCTAACCATTCCTAAAGTTGATTTTCCATAAACCAATTTTTGGCATTAACACTTATAATCATACTAAATCCATGGTATAAAAAACAGTGGATTGGGTTTGGTTCAAATGTCTAATCTAATTCCAACCCAATATTTATGGCTTGAAGAGTTTACAACTTGATCAAGTATCAGGTCAATTTGGGTTGGGTTGGGTTAGGTTAATCAGGTTGGTATATGTAAAAAGGGTAGTGTGAAATTCTTTTATGGTAAAAACATTCATTTATTTGAATTATTTTGTAAGGATTGATTGATGTCAACTCAGAAGGAAGAACTGGTAATGAAAATATCATTCAAATCTCTGTTTGAATTTATTTATATTCAAATTCCGTTTTAATTTCATTTATCTTCGATTCTAGAAAGTTATTCTCATTAGATCTGAAATGTGGATGGTTTTGGGAAAAAAAATTCAATTCCAATATGTTAAAAAAGTTGATTATGCACACAAGGTGTTTGATAAAATGTTTACGAGAGACTTGGTTTTTTAAAATGATGTGATGAATAATCATTTTTGATGTCAAGAAACAAAGTTTTGAAATTGTCACCTCGATTGTAATTTGGTTCTGCAAGTCTAGATCAATTTTTATGGCGATTGAATAAAAATCAGGATGCTGACAAATTTGTGATGTTGTGCTATATCGATCATATGTCTCTTATAACAGCACCAATTCATGCGGCACTGGATAGAAAACAAACGGATCTACAAGTTTCATGTTTTGCCTTTTCAGTGAATCGATTTGTAAAAGGGCCAGTAAATCATTGAAGTTGAAGGTAGTGTGCTGAAGCAAAGCTGTTACGTATCGAGTTAGATCTGCTTCTTGATAGAAGGACCAGATCTTCTGGACAAAAGGACCTGAGCTTCTGGACTAAAGAACCAGAGCTTCTAGACTAAAGGAGCGGAGCTTCTAGACTAAAGGAGCGGAGCTTCTAGAATAGCACATGCCTTAGACCAGAAAACTCACTCAACCAGAAGCAGACGTTGAACCAGAAGTTGCTGGACAGATCTGCGCGACTGTACTAAAACGACCATATCTTATATGTCCGAGCTCCAAACAAGGTGAATCAAATTTCTATGGAAAGCTAACACAATGTGCTACAATGCTTATGTTTATGGAAAGATAACACACTCAACTAGAAGCAACATAGAAGTCCGGGTAATGGTGCTGGACTACAACCTTCTTTGCTGATTTTATATCTTATATGTTGATGAGTGGTATTGTGGCTTGCTCTATACTACGTAAAACTTTAGAATGTTTTTGAAGTTTAAATTAGCCACGACTTCAGTTCATCTCAGTTCTGGACCCGCTAACCAGAAATGCTCCTGAACAATAACAAACAACCAAGAAGTACAGTTCAGAACCAACACTTAATCATAAATTGCTTCTTGAAACCAGAGATAGGTCGTTGAAATCCTGTCAATGATCAAAGAACTACCAAGTATAATTTTCATCCTTTGATCTCAGATCGGGATCTCAGAGTTACTCTTGGTGGTTTCGAGGTGTATTCTTGGAACAAATATCTCTGGTTGATATCCATTTGGGCTCCTCAATTTATGGAAGTTTTCTTCACCAGAGCATCTAGTTGATGGGAAGCTTCAAATATGTTATGTCCAGGCGTCTGAAGATTCCATGCCTTAAAGGTCAGAAGTAGCAATCTTTCTCATCCAGAGCTTCTGGGTGCACACCTGAACTTCTGGACAGCTTCATATAGCCAGAGCTATTTCTTGATCAACTTATCAGAGGATGTCTTGGACTTGAATAAAATCATGTGCATATTTTAAAATGAGGTTGCTCCTTCAAGGGGGAGCTACAGAACTGTTATATCTAAATGGATCTCTAAAGCTTTAAAAGCTTCATGGGAAGGTGGCTGGTGACGTGTGACAACTGTCAAATTTGGGCTTCCAAGTTAGTTTTTATTAAGTTTATTAGTGTTATTATAATTAACTTATAAAAATAGGATTTAGTTATATTAGATTGGCCGAAAAATTTCTAGGGTTTCCGGTAGTTGCTTAGAAAGTCTGGTTCCGACCCGTAACTGGCCGAAATGTCCTATATAATGCCAATTGCTCTAATTTATACCTAATTTATATAAAATATATATAGTTTTAGAATGTTAAATATAAAACTTTTATTTTTATATAATTTAAACAATTTTGGGCTTATATTTTGAAGGAAAAAGGTAAAAATTGAGAAAATGGACTTTTAATTACATTTTTTTGGGCTTGAAATAAATTTGTAATTTTTTTTAATGGACTTGGGTGGGGCCCATATCCATGGCAAGCCACTTCCCCCCCCCCCTTGTCCACATATAAAAACCATTTTTTCTCCTCATTTGTTCATTTCCATGTTCAAAATTTCCTCTCATCTCTCTCTCTCTCTAAAACCAAATGTCATAAATCAAAAACCCTCTTCTTCCATCACTATTTCCAGCCAATTTCAAGGGAAAATACCATCAAAAATTCAAGATTTTTCAAGAAGTAGAGGCTCCATAAATCAATCAAGTAAGCACAAACATCCTTTTACCTTCTTCTTGTCATTTTTGGGTGAAAAACCCACTTTCTTGCATTTTTAACCTTATTCTTCTAACCTTTGAATTTTCTGAGTTTATGGAGAGATTACACACCAAAAACATGTAAAAATGTTCATATAATGGTGGTAATCTATGACCCAAACAATAAAACTCAAGAAAATGGGTAAAAATCATGATTTTATGTGTTTTTGAACTACAATGGTGATTTTTGGTGCTGACAGATTCTATGCATGTGAATAAATCGTCCATTTCTTACAAATAATATGTTAAAAAATCATTAATCTTCTTTCTAAAAGTTTATTTAGTGAGTTGGGGTTCTAATCCAAGTGGTCTCACTCAAAAACATTGAGTTTTGACCCCCCAAATGCTCATATCAAGATGCATGTGCATCTGGAAGTTCAACAGTAGGCAAACCCTACTTTAAACGACCATAACGCTTTGAATACTCATCTAAATCACTTGATTTTTCTTCTGCAAGTTAATTTAATGAGTTACCTTTCATATGCCACTGATTTCGTTAAAAAATATGGTGATTTGAGGTTTCAACTAATTGAAACAAAATGAGTGTCAACCATTGGCAGATTTGTGCATGCATGTTCAAAGGGCCATATCTGTTTCAAAACTTAATGAAAAAGGATGGTTTTTCTTTTGAGAGTTAGTTTTATGAGTTATATTCAGTTTGCAAGTAGAATCACTTAAAAATATGGAGTTTTGACCCTCCAAACTTTAGGTGTGCAATCTGTGAAACCACCAGCAGCTAAACTCTACTTTGTGCGTTAGTATCTCCTTTGTTATTTGTATTTAATTCATGATTCTTCTTCTAAAACTTTCCTTTATGAGTTAGGATTCATATGAATCCAGTTTCATTCAAAAATATGAAGTTTTGAGGCATTAACCAATTTAGTAAAGTTAAATGTGCAATCTGTCAGCTAATGACAGAATTGTGCATGCAACTTCGTAGTGCCATATCTCCTTCATAACACATCCAAAATGAGTGATTCTTATTTCAAAAGTTTCCATTATGTGTTAGGCTTATAATCCAACTGGAATTTATGAAAAATACTAAGTAAAACTACTCAAAGGATTGGTTTACTAACAGTGTGTAATCTGCCATGCTTGCTGTGACACACTGTTTGATATAAATTATTTGAACCCTCTTTATATGTCTAAAATGCATGAAATTTGGTCACAATGACCTTAACTCAGTATTGCATCATATATAAAAAGATGGAAAATTTTATCATTTTGGATGTTACATTAATTTGATGATAATTTTTAAGACTTATAGTTTCTGTCAGAAAGTTAAATTCTGAAACTGGTTGATTTCATAAATTTTAATCACTTGAAAGACTATAATGTTACATTTTCGGTATAAATTATTTCTTTAAAGAGCATATGTGCATTATGTATAATGGGAATCCCACCGGGAAACTACAGGTAGGGGTGCAATCCCACCGGGTGTGGATAGCAATCCCACCGGGAAACTACAGGTAGGGGTGCACTATACTTAAAAGGGAAGGTTCTATACATGTGGACTTTAGGTCCACCGCTGAGGTAGAATTAAAAAGAAGGTTCTACACATGTGGACTTTATGTCCACCGCTGAGGTAGAATTAAAAAGAAGGTTCTACACATGTGGACTTTAGGTCCACCGCTGAGGTGGAATTAAAAAGAAGTTTCTACACATGTGGACTTTAGGTCCACCGCTAAGGTAGAACTAAAAAGAAGGTTATACAAATGTGGACTTTAGGTCCACCGCTGAGGTAGAACTAATAATATTTTTGTGGTCGAAGGTTTAGTGGTGGCTCATTACTTATAATTAGGGTACAAAAATGCCTTGAACGTTTTATGATGTAAAGATTATTTAAGTGCCATAAAAGTATTTTACTCTATATTCATTTATGCAAAAAATGTTTAAAATATTTAAAACCTGTGAACTCACCAACTCTTTGTAGTTGACCTTGTTTTATTCATGCTTTTAAGGGGTAAGAAAGGGTAACTAAAAATGCTTGTGTTTGGGGCGCATCAACATCAACCACGTTTAAATTTGAAATCGTTTTGTAGAACATCTTATTTTTATTTTTATTTTTGTTAAAACTTGAACTAGTATGATGTAATGTTCAGTTTTATGTGTTATGTATTTGATTGGACAATTGGTGTTGTTATCGTTTTATTGCTATGAAATCTTGAACTATCACTCCCTGTGTTTCCGCTTTAGCGGGGTGTGACAGACATGGTATCAGAGCCATAGGTTATAGAGAACACCGGTTTTTTTCTATAAAACCAAATGCTATAACCAAAAGTTTTCGAAAACTATTTTTCTAAAGTAACTGTAATTTTAAAAGCTGACTACTGGTATAATTGGAATAAGTGTCGACTTAGCATATTATAATTAGGCAAAGCCTGATCACCTATGTCTAATTTAATATGTATAAGGGAGACATGAAACAATTATATTGGGAACTCTTGCCCAAATGAAAAGCATGGTCATAAGTGTGAGTTCGCATAAGCATTTTATAAATTGTTATTTACTAAAGTACATTTAGTAATTAAGTTTGTTACTATCGCAGTTCCTTATGTCTCACTCATCCACTTCTACTAAGTACTCTACTGACTCCTCAGGCTATGTGACTAGTCAACCTAGGAGAGAACTTTTTGACTACTTTGTTGGTTAAACTAGGAAACTTATTTTGGTGACATGTAGCTCACTATTTAGAACTCTAAGACACTTGATGTCTTTTGGGACTTATTTTTGCTGGATATTGAAGTTATGTGATTCTAAACCTATGATTTGATGAATCGAGTGTTTTATATGCATAACTTAGTTAAGCAGACTTAGCGTAAAAATAGTAATAGCAATATGACCCAACCTCAATATGAACCTATGCCTAAAGACATTGCCTTCGATGAGAGAAAACTTCGGGATCGCGCGACTTGTGCCTGAGCAACTCATCGCGGCACCTCCGAACCTCGTTAGTCAAGTGGCAGCAGGTCTGAATGCTAATTCGGGAAACAACTGAGGATCTGGAGCAAGTGGAGATAGGGAATGCACATACAAAGCTTTCAGGACCAGCAACCCGAAGGAATTCCATGGAATTGAAGGAGCTGTTGAATTCGGGAAACAACTGAGAATATGAAGTCCGTTCTCCACATAAACAAGTGCATTAGCTTGCCTCTTGTCTGCTACAAGGACGAGCAGTGGCCTGGTGGAACACCCAAGTGCAAACCCGAGGCCGAGAAGCAGCCAACAGTCTTACTTGGGAGGAATTCAAAATGCTCAAAGAGGAATACTGCAGAGTAGCGAAATCCAGAAGTTGGAAGCGAAATCCAGATTCGAATTCTCCTTATCTAGAGCTTCTGGTTGCACACCTGAACTTCTGGACAAGCTTCATATAGCCAGAGCTACTTCTTGATCAACTTATCAGAGGATGTCTTGGACTTGAATAAAATCATGTGCATATTTTAAAATGAGGTTGCTCCTTCAAGGGGGAGCTACAGAACTGTTATATCTAAAGGGATCTCTAAAGCTTTAAAAGCTTCATGGGAAGGTGGCTGGTGACGTGTGACAACTGTCAAATTTGGGCTTCCAAGTTAGTTTTTATTAAGTTTATTAGTGTTATTATAATTAACTTATAAAAATAGGAGTTAGTTATATTAGATTGGCTGAAAAATTTCTAGGGTTTCCGGTAGTTGCTTAGAAAGTCTGGTTCCGACCCGTAACTGGCCGAACTGTCCTATATAATGCCAATTGCTCTAATTTATACCTAATTTATATAAAATATATATAGTTTTAGAATGTTAAATATAAAACTTTTATTTTTATATAATTTAAACAATTTTGGCCTTATATTTTGAAGGAAAAAGGTAAAAATTGAGAAAATGGACTTTTAATTACATTTTTTTGGGCTTGAAATAAATTTGTAATTTTTTTTAATGGACTTGGGTGGGGCCCATATCCATGGCCAGCCACTTCCCCCCCCCCCCCCTTGTCCACGTATAAAAATCATTTTTTCTCCTCATTTGTTCATTTCCATGTTCAAAATTTCCTCTCATCTCTCTCTCTCTCTAAAACCAAATGTCATAAATCAAAAACCCTCTTCTTTCATCACTATTTCCAGCCAATTTCAAGGGAAAACACCATCAAAAATTCAATATTTTTCAATAAGTAGAGGCTCCATACATCAATCAAGTAACCACAAACATCCTTTTACCTTTTTCTTGTCATTTTTGGGTCAAAAACCCACTTTTCTTGCATTTTTAATCTTATTATTCTAACCTTTGAATTTTCTGAGTTTATGGAGAGATTGCACACCAAAAACATGTAAAAATGTTCATATAATGGTGGTAATCTATGACCCAAACAATAAAACTCAAGAAAATGGGTAAAAATCATGATTTTATGTGTTTTTGAACTACAATGGTGATTTTTGGTGCTGACAGATTCTATGCATGTGAATAAATCGTCCATTTCTTGCAAATAATATGTTCAAAAATCATTAATCTTCTTGCTAACAGTTTATTTAGTGAGTTGGGGTTCTAATCCAAGTGGTCTCACTCAAAAACATTGAGGTTTGACCCCCCAAATGCTCATATTGTTAGATATTAAAGTATGAGTCAAAGAAGAGATGTCTACAAATATCAACACACACTTCTTGTTATAACTAATTGTTGTTAGACGCTCCCTTTATGACACATGGCACTTTGTAATTGGCTAGCATTTTGACTTTCTGTCTTTGTATATGTATAAATAGCATTGTATTGTGTTTGTAAAAAAAGTCGATTAATACATTTACATTTTGAAGAATACTGTGCGTAATTCATTTCATAATCTTTGTTCTTTATTCTGTTTACTGTTCTATTGATTTAAATTGTTAATTGATCTGCTTCCGCAATTCACTCAGATTCAATACTCTCAATTAACAATCGGTTTAAAGGAATCTGGAACCAACAATTGGTATCAGAGCCTTCTAATCAATCTATTGATTATTAGATCTCTTCCATTGAAAGAATTCCTTTCAATCGAACAGTATTTTCTCAGATTCAAAATTTGTTTATCAATCCACTCTGTTTTACGAAATTCTGTTGAAACGTTAACAATCTTCTCTTAAATTGAGTCATTCATTTTGTAATCTGAAGAAACAGTGATATTATCGACCTGTTCTTCTTAAGATTTAATTGTTCTAAATTTCTTTCAAATCTTCAAATTTTCTCTTCTATCATACTCAAATGACAAATTCGAGCTTGAATGCTGTTTATACGTCTGGGTCCCTGACTAAACCTCCAACTCTTGTACGTGATGAATACCCACAATGGAAGATTCGAATGGTTAACTTCTATGAGGGATTGGATGCTGAGTTATATCCAATTATTCAAAACGGTCCGTTTGTTCCCACCACTACTATTCCCAGAATTCCAGCCACTGCAAATTCAGATGAGGTACCAGCAAGACTGGTTCAGAAGTCAAGGAATAACTGGACTGATGAAGAAAAAGCTAAGGTGGAATTAGCTAAGAAAGCTAAGTCTCTGTTGATAATGGCCATTCCAAATGAGATTTTTCAATCTCTGGACTCATGTGACACAGCAAAAGATTTATGGGATCAACTGGAGAATCTCTTAGAAGGTGGTGCGAAAATGAAAAAGAACAGAAGAGCCCAAGCTCTAAATGAATATAATAGTTTTCAAGCACTGACTGATGAATCTCTGGAACAAACATTTCATCGATTCAACAATCTGATTAATCTCTGCAAGAGATGTGACATTGTTAGATCAAAGGAAGACAACAATGTTCTATTTCTCAAAAGGTTAAACCCTGAATGGTCAAATCTATCCATGTCACTACAAGCCAATCAGGATCTTGAACAATGGTCGCTGCATGATGTATTCGGTACACTGCAAGCTCATGAAAAAGAAGTTGTTCAGAAAAGAACAAACATCGGAGGTCCTCTGGCTTTGATCTCAGAAACAAAAGGAATCAGAAGACGAAGTGATGACAGGAAGAAATCGAAGGCCTTCATATCAGAGACTGCTCCAGAAGATGACTCTGAATCAGATGATGAAATTAAAGCGTTTGCTGACTCTCTGGCTTTAATAACCAAGCAATTTACTAATCGTTTTGGAAATAGGTCTTTGAAAGGAAATAAACGATTTGATCGTCCCTATGTTCCTAAACAAGAAGTACAGAGAGTAGAGAAAACAAGAAGAAAAGAAAGAAGAAGAATTAAAAAGGAAGAAAGATGTACGCTACGGATGTGGCAAACCCGGACATTACTCGAGAGATTGCAGAGGAGCTCTGGAAAAGGATAAAACTTATTACAAAAACAAATATAAGTACAATGTCACTGAAAGAGCACACTTTGCAGAAAAAGAAAACTGGGTGCAAGATGAATCCAGCGGTGATGAAGCCATGTTCTGTGGAATGGCAAACACAAACGAATCAGAGGATCAACCCTTCCGAGTCACCGGTTAGTAATTTCTCTGGATCATCTGAGCTTGAACAAACGATTGTGATGTTATCAAACAATTTTGAGGAACTAAAACGGAAACTCACAATCGAAAAGAAATTACGAAAAAGTACTGAGAAAACTCTTTCTACAATCAAAAGGGAAAGAGATATTTTCAAAAGAGAAATGGATTTACTTACAGAAGAAAAACTCGAATTAAATATCGCAAAGGAAACAATTTCCATGAGTTTAAAACTTTCGAAGAAAAACTTAAAAAGGAAATTTTGAATCTCAATAAACTTCGGAAGAAAAAAGGAAAGAAATCGTAGACAAAGAGATTGATAGACTCAACTCGTAGCACTTAAAAACTATTTTCGTAAAGAGAGAGAATTTTTACACATTGAACTTCAACAAAAAGCTACGCATTATAACATATCCGGATGCACGGAAGGTTCATGACAAAATTAACACACAAGTAGGAAGATCCGGACTTGGTTTCGAGGACCTAGATCCCTACACGTGTAAGAAAAGGTCGGATCCGAAATCTGTTTTTGTGTTGGACAAATACGAAGCCAAAGTTTCCAATTTTGTATGAAAAATCTATTTTTAAAAAATCTAGATATGAAAATCATCATAAAACAAGCAAACTTCAATTCGAAAATATTGAATATTGTTGTAAAACAAATGTTGATCTAAATAAAGTTCGGAGAAGAAAGATGATATTTTCAATTTTGGTTCAAATAAACATACAATTTTGAATCCAGAGGTCGATATTTTTGTTCCAAGTCGTGCGAAGAAGATCTACGACTTATGTTTGAAAACGATATTCTCTCTACTCTGGATAAGTGTTTTAGAAATGAAACTCTTTGTGAGAATCATCCAGAGATCACTCCTCGTTCATTTGAAGATTTACATCTTTACGAAACACAAGAAAGCTTTGCCGAGATTACATATCCATGGGAAAATGACAATAATGATGAAGAATTTTTTGATAACTCGAAAATTACCTTTCAAATTTAGAAATTAATTCTTTTAAATCATCAAAAGTTATCACAAATAATTCGAAATTATTGATAAAAAGGATGATTATTTGTATACCGATAAATTTCAAGAAATCGAGCTTCGATAGAGATTGTGCTAAACTTTCAAGTGGTATACCTATTCTTCCCGTTTCGTTCCGAACCGAGAAAATCGCATCTATACATCCGTACTTCTTCGATATGTGTCTCAAAGCCAAAACATGTCTTGAACTTGAGAAAGAGGCAGTAACTCAAAACCAAAGTGCAAAATCAAAAGATTTTAAACTCTACTCTTCCGAAGTTTACTAATATTCAAAAAGGCAAATGGAAATCCTCTAATACTTATGTTCCTTTTTCGGTAAATAACAGCTTCGCAAAAGTAGATCGCAGGAAGAACACGAGAGAAGAAAAAGCCGAACTAAAACAAAAGTCTAGTCTAGATAGGTTCTCTAGAACAACCGATACTAGAAAAGACTTTAGAAAGAATAATTGTAATTACCATTCTCGCAATGACAATTCAATTCAATCTTCTATGTTTCGATCTTCCGAATGTTTTTCACCGTTCTTAAAGTTAAAACAATTTTTCTCGCAAACCTCGATCATTCCAATTCACGGTATGTTTATCACAAAAAGAATAAAACTCAAAAACACCAAAAACCAAAAATAAAGTCTTTACCTTCTGTTAAATCAAAAAACGAGCATACTCCAAAAGCTAACATAACAGGACCCATTATGCGATGGGTACCTAAGAAATTCTGATTTTTGATTGCAGAAACAGCGTGTGCATATCTGGTATCTTGACTCTGGATGCTCGAGGCACATGACTGGATCCCAAAATTTACTATCCCAATTCAAGGACAAATCAGGTGGAATAGTAACTTTTGGTGATAATGGTAAGGGTCAAATAAAAGGCTACGGTACTCTACAAGAAGGTAATATCACCTTATCAAAGGTAGCTCATGTTTCTGGCTTGAAACATAACCTCCTCAGTGTAAGTCAACTTTGTGATTCTAAAATACTAGTAGTATTTGATGAAAAACATTGTTATTTATTCTCTAAGGCAGGTGAAGAACTTTGGAGAGCAGACAGGAAAGGTAACTTGTATATGATGAATTTTACCTCTAAGGATGGTAAGGAAACTTTATGTCTCATCTCCAAAAAGAGTGAAGTTGCGTGGCTCTGGCATCATAAAATGTCTCACTTAAATTTTAATAATCTTGAGATGCTTGTTAAAAACAAACTGGTATCTGGACTTCCTGATATTCATTTTCAAAAAGATCACCTCTGCCCTGCATGTGAAATGGGCAAAATTAAACGAGCATCTCATAAATCAAAAAGTGATCATTCTTGTACTAGACCTCTGCAATTATTACATGTGGATCTCTGTGGTCCAATTGCAATTCAGAGTCTATCTGGTAAAAAGTATATTCTGGTACTAATTGATGAATTTTCCAGATATACTTGGCTTGCTTTCGTTCGTCAAAAGTCAGAAGTCCCAGTGGTACTACAGAATATGATGACCAGAATTCAGGTTCTTCTACATCAGAAGATTCAGCAACTTCGAAGTGATAATGGTACAGAATTCAAGAACGCCAAGCTTGAATCGTATCTTGTTGAACAAGGAATTACTCAAAACTTCTCTGCTGTTCGCACTCCACAACAAAACGGTGTAGTTGAACGTCGCAACAGAACCTTGGTTGAAGCAGCCAGAACGATGCTCGCAGCTTCTGGTCTCCCAATTCACTGGGCCGAAGCTGTTGCTACTGCTTGTTTCACTCAAAACCGTTCAATTATTGTCAAGAGGCATCTCAAAACCTCTTATGAGCTGATTAATAAAAGAAAACCATCTGTAAAATTTTTTCATATCTTTGGTCGCGTATGTTTTATCTTAAACGAGAGATAATCTTGGCAAATTTGATCCGAAGTCCGATGAAGCTAAATTTTTAGGCTACTCGTTAAATTCAAGAGCTTTCCGAGTTTTTAACTTACGAACAAAAACTGTTATGGAAAGCATCAACATTGACTTCGATGATAACACTCAACTGACTTCTGAACACTCTACTTCAGAACTCAAGCTTAATACTGTTACTTCTGACTATCTTTCGGGTTCCGTAGAATCCGAGATTGATGCTATTTTTCATGATTTTACGGGGCGACGAAGTTGTGTCGAAGCTATGTCACCTCCACATTTGCGGATACCAGTATATTCTCCAAGCCTCGGGCATTACTCTCTCTCGGTCCTCGCTTCTTCGTTTCCTCGACACGTCTATTTTTCCGAAGTTCCCATTACTACATACGCTACCAAGACGCTACTTCGTTCCATCATCCGAGGGGGAGACACAAGGACGGGTGACAAAACGGATATCGAAGAACATACGGTAAGAAAATAAAGAAGATTTTGTGTTTCCGGATGAAATCATTTCGTCAAATGCAACAACCCATTCAATTTCTCAACCCAGAATGACGAAATGGACTAAATCTCACACACCAGATCTTATAATTGGTCGTTCTTCTGAGGGGGTCAGAACACGATCTGCTACTGCAAATGAAGCATTCTTTGTTAATTTTCTTAGTATGATCGAACCTAAACGTGTACATGAAGCCTTAGTTGAACCAAGCTGGGTGGATGCTATGCAGGAAGAACTACTTCAATTCGAAAGAAATAAAGTTTGGCGTCTTGTTCCTTTACCAAAAGGCAAAGTTGCCATTGGCACAAAATGGGTATTTAGGAACAAAAAGGATGAAGATGGAATTGTTGTCAGAAATAAAGCTCGTTTGGTGGCTAAAGGCTACTGTCAAGAGGAAGGTATCGATTATGATGAAACCTTTGCTCCTGTTGCAAGACTAGAAGCAATAAGATTATTCTTGGCTTTCTCTGCATACAAAAACTTCAAAGTCTACCAAATGGATGTTAAATGTGCATTTCTTAATGGATGTCTAAAAGAAGAAGTGTATGTCGAACAACCTGATGGTTTCAAAGATGCAAAATATCCAGAATATGTTTATCTTCTTGACAAAGCTTTGTATGGTCTAAAGCAAGCCCCAAGAGCCTGGTATGAACGACTATCGAAGTTTCTGATCAGCAAAGGATATGAAAAAGGTAAAATCGATACAACTCTGTTCATCAAAAGAGGCAAAGGTATGTTAACTATAGTTCAAATTTACGTAGATGACATAATATTTGGTTCTACTCATCAAACAGAAGTTGATTTGTTTTCTAAGTTGATGGAAACTGAATTTGAAATGAGTATGATGGGAGAATTAACTTTCTTCCTAGGACTTCAAGTTAAACAAAGTACCTCTGGTATCTTTATAAATCAGGCAAAATATGTTTCTGACATGCTTAAAAAGTTTCATCTTCAAAACTCATCATCCATGAAAACACCCATCTCTCCTGGTATGAAATTAGGACTCGACTCCTCCGGGTAAATCCGTTGATATTACCAACGGCTACGGAGGAATGATTGGTTCTCTTTTATATTTAACGACAAGTAGACCTGATATTATGTTTGCCACTTGTCTTTGTGCTCGTTATCAAGCCAATCCTAAAGAGTCTCATTTGGCTGCTGTAAAAAGAATTTTTATGTACTTAAAAGGTTCACCATCGTTGGGCCTTTGGTATCCTAAAATTCGGATTTGATTTAATGGCGTATACTGATTCGATCATGCGGGTTGTAAGCTTGACGTAAAAAGTACATCGGGTAGCCGTCAACTTCGGGAAATCGACTTATAAGTTGGACATCCAAGAAACAAAGCTGCGTATCCACATCTACGGCGGAAAGTCGAATATGTTGCTGCTGCTAGTTGTTGTTCACAAGTTATTTGGATGAAGACCCAACTCAGAGATTATGGTCTGATATACGATAAGATTCCCATCCTATGTGATTCTAAAAGTGCTATCGCCATTACAGAAAATCCAGTTCAGCATTCCAAAACAAAGCATATCGATGTCAGGTATCATTTCATCAAGGATCATGTCGAGAAGGGTACAATCGAAATGTATTTTGTTTCTACTGATTATCAACTTGCTGATATTTTCACAAAAGCTCTTGATGAGAGTCGCTTTAACTTCTTAATTAGCAAGTTGGGAATGCTTAATATGTAACAATGATTTCTTCAGAAGCATCCAGAAGCCTCTGAACTATTCTGACGATACTTCAGAAGTCATCAGAAGTCTCTCGATGTCAGATCGAACTCTTCAGAACACTTCAGAAGCCTCTGAATTACTCTGCTTTTCTGTTTCATAATAATATTCTTCTTTCAAGACATATCATAAAGTACAGATTGAGAAACGAGGTAAAGAAGCTACTACAGGGGGAGTTTACCATTCCAGGGGAAGTTTACCATTCAAGGGGGAGTTTACCATTCAAGGGGGAGTTTACCATTCAAGGGGGAGTTTACCATTCACGGGGGAGTTTCACAATGATGAAGATATTCGTCTAAGTCTAACCACGGTTAGTCGTCTTCGATTTACTATTTTACTTAAATTTTATTTGAATCTATCTGCTCTGAGTTTCTCTTGCCGCCAAGGTCTCTTAGACTTTTGATTCATTTCAAATTTTTTTTAAAATATAAATCAAGTCGACATGTTTTTCAACTAAACTTTCTATAAATTGATAATTCTTATAATTTCCATTAAATATATAAATTCAATCAACTCTTGCCTCCAAGGTTGTTTAAATCTATATGTTTAATGCCAATTCTTCTTTATTATTCTTTTATAGAAACTAAACTCTCATGTGATTTTTTTTTGTTCTCACTTGACTGATTTTTACACTTAAATAAATAAAATTAAGACTAAATTCTGTGTTTCTTCAATTAATTCAAAATTAATTGATTAATTAAACAGTTTTTTTTATATTAATTTTGTTTATTTCTGCTTTTAAGAAAAATCGCATCTGCTACTAAATCATCATCATACATGTGTCTCGTCGTACACGTGTCTCCAATCGAAACCCTGCATGTGTATATCCGCGTGCTTACCTCAGCTCAAATGAACCGTTTTTTGTTTCTCCCCAAACTGAATAACCCCTTCCCATTCTACAGTTTCTCTCTCACATAAAACCCCCAATTTCAACCTTCATCTTCTTCCTCGCAAATATTCCCTAAATCAGTGTTTATTCTCATTGCAAAGACAAAGTGTTCTACTGTCAAGCATTCAAAAGTTCAAAATGGCTTCCAACTGTGCCCATCCTACCAACAATGATGAAGACAGAATCATCGATTCCACTGCTGATAGTACTCCCATTGTAAAACTGCCATTGAAGGCGAACAATGTGCAGGTACTGCTCAACCCTAACACTTATCAACCGGAATTTCGCATCATGATCGAGTTTCTACAACAGCACCAGTTGAATCGCGCCCTAACCCTAACCAACCCAAACATCCCTGAAATCTATGTCCAAGAACTGTGGCAAACAATGATCATCAAAAATGATGAAACACTCGCCGGTTCTGTCACCCATCCTGAACAAGTGGAAATTGCTGTTCAAATCCCAATCACCAAAAGAAAACTCGCCAAATATTTTCATCTTCCCCTATCAGTGATCGAAGTCGACGGGCAAACCATTCCCAATCCTGCCCTAGAAGAAAACCCTTCCACAGAAGCCCTCCTAGCCTTCATCAATCTTCTGGGTTACAATGAACCTCTTACCAGGCTGTCCGAATTCAAAAGGAAGAAGTTACCCCCAATGTGGAATCTACTCGTCTCCATACTCAACAAGAGCCTAACCTGCAAAATAGGTTCTCTGGATCAAGCTAGCCGAAACATTCTGACGATTATGTATGGGATGTTCTACAATCGACCCTTGGACTATGCAAGTCTCATCTTCCAAGAGATCAAAGCAGCTGTGCATACTAAGGTGCTCCATCAAAGTCAGGGGAAGCCACTACCAGCACTCATGTTCCCACGATTTCTATCCCTCATCACTCATCCTGCAATTGGGGCAATCGAAGCTCCCCTGATTCAGCCATTCTGCAAAATTGCATCAATGCGCTCCCATCGATCAACCATTGACAGCATCGGCTACTTCCGCACCCGCAGAACTATCCAGTACATGCTAAACCTAATCCCATCTAGCTCTTCTAATCTCCAAATCTATAGAAGCTCTATGGTTTTCTCGAACGAGAGAATTCCTACCCCAGAGCACTTAGAGCCAGGTGTAGGTGGTCAGGGGTCTGGTGAGCATGAGATTGAAAAAACTAGGAGTGAACATCCGAGTGCTTCTACCCATGCCGACCTTCTATTAAATGAAGGTACAGAAGATGTCCACAGAGACACATATGAGTGTTCCTCTCCAATTCCCCAAAGGGCAACCACAACTTCTGAGGTTGACGTCACCACGTCTCCACTCATTGACTTAGAACAGCCCAGTTCAAACCACCCAGAAACCAGCCGTTCAGAGGATACTTCTTCTTCTTCTGAATCAAATTCAACTGGGGAAAGCACCTCCACTTCATCATCCTCCCAACAGGATGATGATAATATAAGAGTTCATTCGCCCCAGAACTCGCCACTTCCTTCACCACATGTTCATGTCTCCGTGACTGACATACCAATAAGCACAGAGGATGCGTCCACATCCTCTCCTAGGATAGATGCTGATGAATTCCCATCAGAGGGGTTACAGCCTAGGAATGCACCCCTTACCGGAGTGTTTACACTTCATCAAGGTAAGCATACTGTCTTCAGCACCTCATCCTCTGATGATGAGGATACTGTTGAAACAGTCAGAACAACCGAAGAGGAGCCTGTGCATAACAGCCCTCAAGGACAAAGTTGGAAGTCCTTCTACACTCAACGTCAAAACAAAGGTGTGAAGGCCCCTTCCGAACGCGAGGGTAAAGGGGCTCCATGTGTTGGAGATGCACCGGTTACATCTTCTGATTTTGTCACTAATGCAGCGTTCTTGGCATTTGCTGATCAAATTCAGAGATCTGTGGAAGATCTAAAATTATCCGTCACAACTAATCATTCTATTCTTCCGAGCCTTCAATTTCAAATTGAAAGGCAAAACTCTCTTTTAGCGTATCTTCGCCGCCAAATGAGTACCTCTCAAGAAGATCGAAGGCCTATCTTGCCGAACAACTTCGCTCTTGAATAATGGTCTTCAAGCAACATACGGAGGCAATATCTCAACTTCCGTAATCTTTACGTGCCTCTCGTAGACTACGGCTCTCGGTGGCCGATATACGAAGATTGTCCGGACCATCATCACTTCGATGATCCCTCCGTGTCTACGCTTGTCAAGAAATCGACCTCGCCTCTTTCCGTAAGATTATTCTTGAGCGAATGTCGACCATCGCTTCAAAGTACTCTTCCAAGCCCTCCACATCGTCAACCGACCGTAAACTTGTCGCTCTCGAAACTACTATCTCTCAACTTGTGCCTCCGGTTTCTTCTCTTGCCGAGGCGTTTACTTCCAAGAAGAAAGCCAAGGAAGAAAGGGCTTGCGAAAAGGCGTTAACCGAAAGAAAACGTTACGAGGATCGTGATCCCGATTCTCGAAGGGGAGACAGTGTTCGAGCCTAAGCAAGCCAAACAAACACCACCAGAAACAAACACGACCACTGCTGACTCTTCAACGCCAACACCATCACAGCAACCCTCTTCTTCAAAACAAGTGCCACTCACTCCAACACCTCTGGCTACGCATTCTGGTCCTCTACCCGCAGATCCGCAGCTAGCTAAGTTTATTCCGGATCTTATGGGAAAAAGCGAATCCCGAGCTCTCCGGCTGAAAGGGCTGAAGTAGTCAGAGCTCACGAAGAACGAGAACGAGCTAAAGCTGCAAAGGAAAGAGCTAAAAGGGCCAGAGAGGAGGATGAGGAAGTGTTCAGAGCTGAAAAAGAGAGAGCAGAAGAGATAATACGCCAGAGGCTAATAGTTGAAGAACAAATAGAGATAGAGAGGGTGAAAAAGAGAACTCCGGAAAGAGAAAAGGCTAGACTTAAAGAAGAACTACAGAGACAAAATTTTGAAGCTGAAGAAAGAGCAAGAGTCAGAGCAGAGGCCGCTCAGAAGCAGAAGGAGATCAGAAGAGAAGAATTTGAAGAAAAATTAAATAAAGTTGGAAACATTGTTGGAAACATTGAACTTCCAACAATTGAAGTTGAGAAAAGGCACATGTATGCTCCAACAGATCAGAAGATTTATCTCATGATGCCTAACTTCGCCAACCAATACAATGTTAGCAGTGAAGTTAAAGATAACTTCATGGCTCATAAACAAGACAGAAAGACAGTTTTCACTACTGTTCCAATTACAAAGATAACAGCCATGAAACATAAGCAGTTTCAAGATACACCCATTTGGTACACAATCTACGAGATAGTCAGATCAAACAACAAAAGTTATTACATATGTGATAATGATCTGTTGTCCATCCATCCAGCTGATCTCATTTTTCTGGAAGAATTTATGAAGACACAGCTTTCTGAACGCAAAGATCCACAAGACCAGGTTGCCTACACTAGAATTATTCTGTGTATGAAATCATACATTAGATACAAAAGGCAGGTCGACTTCCAGATTGGATTAAATTTCAAAATGGATAATCTGGCTATCTCTGCACCAAATGAGGAACTTGAAGGGATAAGCAAATTCAGAGTGGGTAGACTTCTTACTGAACCAGAAGAGGGAATCATCTTCAAAAGACCAAATGGAAAGAGCTTCTTTCGCATCAAAGAAGCTCACAAATACTCTTCTGAGGTAGTCTACATCATCAAGTGCTTTGCTGGCTTAGACACGACAAATCCAGAAGTTGCAAAGAAAATAGAGAAAAGACTTGATGGACTTCAGAAGAACAGAGAGCTTATCAATAATATTTCAAGTATCATCGCTGCTGTTGATCCTCTCTGAAGGAATTTTTTTTTAACTTCATACTTAGGGGGAGAATGTTAGATATTAAAGTATGAGTCAAAGAAGAGATGTCTACAAATATCAACACACACTTCTTGTTATAACTAATTGTTGTTAGACGCTCCCTTTATGACACATGGCACTTTGTAATTGGCTAGCATTTTGACTTTCTGTCTTTGTATATGTATAAATAGCATTGTATTGTGTTTGTAAAAAAAGTCGATTAATACATTTACATTTTGAAGAATACTGTGCGTAATTCATTTCATAATCTTTGTTCTTTATTCTGTTTACTGTTCTATTGATTTAAATTGTTAATTGATCTGCTTCCACAATTCACTCAGATTCAATACTCTCAATTAACAATCGGTTTAAAGGAATCTGGAACCAACACATATCAAGATGCATGTGCATCTGGAAGTTCAACAGTAGGCAAACCCTACTTGGTAAAAGAACTTTTTCTATTCTTTGCACTTGCATTTGTTCCTCTTCAGATATTTGCTCTATAGGAACCAACTTTTCAGAAATATCTTCTGAAATGACTTCTTTTCCTTTCTCTTTATCCTTCTGACTTGGTTCTGAACTTTCAATGTTCAGAGAAAACTTCAGAATTTCCTCCAAGTCTTGTTTCTTTGAGTGAATTTGGAAATGATAAGTATCACTAAGTATATAATCAGCTCCTCTGATCTTGTTTTCTCTTTTGTGACCAGCTGGATAACTTTTCCTTACAATTTCCCTGAAATGAACTCTATCTTTGATCAGATATATGATTTCTTCTTTGACATCTGAATCTTCAATATAATCCTTGGCATAAGTAAGAAACCAATTCAGAGTTGAGTTAGAGTATTTTGGAATATCTGAAATCAAAAAAGTTTTATTTCCATCTGCTGTATATCTGAACCCAAGATCTGGACTAGTGAACACTCTAGTCATTGTATTTTCAAGGTTTATAGGTTCCAACAGATTTACTTTAGATAACCCAAATTCCAGAGCTAATTGAAAGTCATGCTTGATTAAGTTCCTTATGTAGATTCCCAGAATTCTTCTAACTTCAAAAACAAGCTCAACTTCATTTCTAGCAACACAATAATGAAGAACTGTCAGTTCGTCTTGCAATCTTAATTTGTACAGATCATACTGAGTAAATTCACACAAATATCCATTTCTTCTTTCTGCTCCAAATCTGAATATTACTAGATCATCTTCAACAGTCTTTGAAAGACATCTAATCTTCTTTATAAGAGTGGAGTCATTCAGATTTTGAACTCCATGCTTCTGAACAAAGTTTCTAACTTGAGAAATTTGATCTTCAGACCACTCATCACTTACAAAATCCTCCAGAGTTGCAAACCTTAGACTGGTTTTGTATATATGAAAGTAAATTGCTTCAGGAAACTCCAAGCTTGTTTCTCCAGAAAAAAATATTTCTTCTTTTTCATAGACTTGATCTAGAATAGGTTCTTCAAGTAGAGGAATATCAACTTTGGGAATAGTAATGCAGGATCTGACTCTTACTTCAAATTTTCCAGAATAGACCATCAAAATTTCATCTGCAATTTCAGTTCCTCCCATATGACTTAGATCAAATTCTAGTTCAACTTTTTCATCTGGTTGATCAAGAAAATCTCTGAAGACAGAAAAACTGTTGTCCAAAAGTCTACACTCCAGACTTCTTGGATTATTCAAAAAGACATGCACCCAACAGAATTGGCTTAGTATTCTCCATAGTTCTTCAGAAGCTCTTCTGTATTCATCACTTAAAGATTGTTGGGGTTTCCATATTACCAAATCTTTTATTTCATTGACTTTAGAACTTTCTCCCACATCAGCTCCAGACATGTCTTCTTCAAACATAATAACATCAGAGAGATCACTGGGCTCACCAATGACATCTTCAAATGCAAGATATTCCCTTAGCATCTCTTCATTTGAATCAGGAATAATGTCTGTATTATCTGAGCTTAAGTTACCTTCAGAATCAAAGGATAACTTCTCTGTTTCATACCCTTCCTCTACTATATCTTCAGAAGAATGAATATTTGTCTCTTGCCCTTCATGTTCTGCAAATAAGATATCATCTATTGCTTCAGAGACTCGGTTAGATGCTTCACCAACATTCTGAGCATCTTCAGAAATTTTCACAGAACTTTGCTCATGAACATTTTCAACATTTTCTGGTTCAGACACTCTCTGCCTTTTCTCCCCCTCTTGATTATCAGGATCCTGATCATCAAGACTTCTTTTGGAAGTGTCTGACTGAGGCCTGCATTCTAGAGCAGATAATCTTGTGCCTAAATCTGTCTGAGAACTCTGAATAGAAGAAAGTTGATTTAAAATCTGAGTAATATCAGCCTTGGTTGCATAAATGGAAGAATCTTGTTGTGCAGAAGAAGAAGAAGTCTAAGAAGCTTTCAGAGAAGAAACAGAAGAAGCCACTTCAGAAAAAGTAGTTAGAAGGATACCCAGAAATAGGAATATCTATACTTGTTGATGCAATGTGACAAACACTTTGCTTGGTGACATCTATAGGATGTGCGCTAGTGTGAATGGATTCCACATTAAGTGGTTCAGTAGGCTCAATGTTGAGTGGACTCTCAGACTCAATGTGCTCAAAATGATGAAGGCGGGACATATATCCTTCATTTTCAACAAAAGGAGCCTCCTATTGGGGTCCTAATGGATTATAAGTTGTTTGCCCCATATGTGGCTGGAGGGGTTAATCAAATTTTCCATGGGCTCACTGGCCTTTTCAATATCATCCACCAAAGACTGTGGAATGATAGAAGATGTGGGTGCCCGGCTGGTAACAGGTGGTTCACAGGTTTGTTTTTCTTTTACCTGTGTTCTCCCCTCATCAATTCTTTTTCTTAATCTTCTACCCATTCTCTCATTTTCATTTTTCCTCTTTACTCGTTGAGGTTGTTCTCCCCCTTGAACAACCTCCCCTCTCTTTCCATTAATTCTAGACTCCCTTGCATTATCACCATTCTGGTTTGAATTAAGGGAAGGGACTACTAGTGGAGGTAATCCCCTAGATTCTAAATGCTCACTCACAATCCTATTTGGTGGACTTACAAGATCAATTAAATGAGAAGGAAGTGGAACTGCATTTGGAAATGTAAGTTTTGCATTTGGAGGCCTTAAACTGTCCATAGTAAAGATAGGAACATGTACCTCATGTGCTAGAACAGGGATTTTTTATACAGCTTTCATTGCTCCTTTGATGAGAGTTTGAAAAAATATCTGAAATGGTATGTAGTTGAATGTGGACTTCTTCAAGATTGCAGATTTGAGTTCATCAAAAATAAGACTAGCATAATCATAGTGCTTGTTGAAGGCAACTCCATGAAAGATAATCCTCCCATTTGCTGAAGCTTGATCCAAGCTTGAACTTTTCCCAGATAAACATGTATTCAGAATTAAGAATAAACAGTACCATATTGGAGGTAAAAACTTTCTTCTAAAGGAACTTAAAGCATTTAGATTTTCAGAATATCCCAAACTCATGAAATCTGAGATCATTTCTGTTGAGGAAGGAATTTGATCATAAGAAGTTTTCCCAAGAACCTCATCTGACTTTGGCAAGAAGTGAAGGCATCTAATATTATCCACAGAGATACACACCTTGTAAGCATGAACATAGGAGACAATTTCATCTTCAGATTCATCAACCTCAGCATAGTGCTAGAATTATTGAAGGTAAGAAGCAGGAACAGAGAATTTCCTAGAAAGTAGAGAACGGAGTGGATGTTTCTTCAGAATGTCAATCAAAATTATTTGATCATCAGTAAAGTCTTTCGATTTAAAATTCAAAGCACAGTTATTTTTCTTGATTTCTAGCAGTTTCTCACCAGGAACATACAGTTTTGACATATCACTACTTTCAGCACGAGTCTGAGATTCACTATCACCAGCATTTGATTCAGAAACAACTTCAATAGGTTTGATTTGTGTTTCCCCAATTTTATCAGTTCTCGGGTTAGGGTTAGGGTTAGGTTTTGAAGGTCCGGCTTGAATAATAGCAGCTGTGGCTGTGTCTTGAACCATTTGATCTTCAGGAAGTGGAACTTCCATTGTTCCAACAACCAGTTTCTGAGGTACGATCTTGAATGAACCATCACTCGATGATCCATTGCTGTCATTGTGACTCGAGGAAGTAGAAACCATAGCTTTGGAAGTAGACATGATAGTTGAAGAACAAGGATTCGAAATAGAATGAAGATCAATGAAAACAGATAGGTTTTGCAGAGTAAAATCGCTAAAAAATGAAGATGATGAAGAATCCATTGATTTATAAGACTGGATAAGCGTTGATGGACACGTGGCCAAAAGGTAAATGTGATTAGAGTAGTAATCATCATTTATTTGGATAAATGAACCGTTTAAACGACGTGATTAAGAAATATCCAATGAGATTAAAACACGTGGCACACGCTTAGGTGATACTTAAGAATATATCAACGGGAAGTTAAGTTCTGAGAACAAGTTCAAAAACTTAAGAAATTGTTCAGAACTTCTGAAAATAAGTTCAGAAGTTTGAAAGAAGGAATTCAGAAGAACCACATAATTTTTAAGTGTAGTTCAGAACTAAACTTGGATCACTTTAGAAGACCAAAAATAATTTAAAAATTACAAACTACTAAAAAATATAAAACATTTTGAGAATTCAGAAGTAGGTTTGAACAAACAGAAAACTTATTTTATCTAAGGAAGCTTGTTCATACTTATTAGATATGAAGATCAAGACTTGATTTCAACAATTCAGATTTGTTTTTTAGGAAAGAGTATTGCAGAATTTTGAAATTAATACCACTCCCCCTTGAATCATTAGCAATTATGATTCTCCTCCTTAATCAGTGCAACTTTATTAAAGAAACAAGAAAATATTAGAGAAATGAGAAAGAGAAAAAAAATTGAAAAGTATTAAAAGACAATCAACCTAGATAAAGAAGAATTATATTTCTGAGATTGAAAAGAAGCAAAGATCTGAATGTTAAACTTCAGAATATTCAGAATATTTATGAAGAGCAAACTATTCAAAATTTTAAGATAAAAACTTCAGAATATAATTTCTAGAGTATGGTTGATGTGTAATACTTACATAGACATATTCATCATGCCCAATTTACTTACCAAGAAGTTAAATCGTTTTTCATCAAGTGCTTTGGTAAATAAATCAGCTAACTGATAATCTGTCTGAACAAAAAACATTTCAATATTACCTTTTTCCACATGATCTTTGATAAAATGATATCTTACATCAATGTGCTTGGTCTTTGAATGCTGAACAGGATTGGCAGTGATGGCTATGGCACTCTTTGAATCACAATACAGATGAATCTTTTTGAAAGTATAACCATAGTCTTTAAGTTGAACTTGCATCCAGATCACTTGTGAGCAACATATTGCAGCTGCCACATACTCAGCCTCTGCTGTAGAAGTAGAAACACAATTTTGTTTCTTTGAAGACCAGCTTACCAGTCTATCACCCAGAAACTGACATGATCCAGAAGTGCTTTTCCTGTCTAATTTGCATCCACCATGATCTGCATCTGTAAAGGCTGTTAGTTCAAAACTAGAATCCTTAGAAAACCAAAGTCCCGATGAAGGAGAACCTTTTAGGTATCTAAGTATCCTTTTTGCAGCTAGAAGGTGTAATTCCTTAGGATTAGCTTGATATCTGGCACAAATACATGTAGCAAACATTATATCTGGTCTACTAGCAGCTAAGTAAAGCAAAGATCCAATTATGTCTCTGTACTTTTTCTGATCGACAAATTTTCCATTCAAATCAGGTTCAAACTTAGTTGCAGTGGCCATTGGAGTTTGAATACTTGAACAATCAGTCATGTCAAACTTCTTAAGTAAGTCTGAGACATACTTGGATTGATTAATAAATATGCCAGTGGGAAGTTGTTTAACTTGAAGACCAAGAAATAATGTTAATTCTCCCATCATACTCATTTCAAATTCAGTTTGCATTATTTTCTCAAAATTCCTACAAAATTTTGGACTTGTAGAGGCAAATATAATATCATCTACATATATTTGTATCAAAATCATATCATCACCCTCCCTTTTTAGAAATAAAGTTGTATCAACAGTACCTCTTTTGAATTTAGAATTCAGAAGAAAAGTTGTAAGAGTATCATACCATGCTCTTGGTGCTTGTTTAAGTCCATATAAGGCTTTGTCTAAAATGTAGACATGATCTGGAAATTCTTTGTTTACAAAGCCTTGTGGTTGTTCAACATACACTTCTTCATGTAAAATACCATTCAGAAATGCACATTTCACATCCATTTGAAATACCTTCATGTTTTTATGAGCAGCATATGCATGAAAGATTCTAATGGCCTCTAATCTAGCAACATGAGCAAATGTTTCATCATAATCAATCCTTTCTTGTTGACAATAACCCTTAGCTACAAGCCTTGCCTTGTTTCTTATAACAATACCATTTTCATCCTTTTTATTTCTGAATACCCATTTTGTGCCAATGATGGATTTACCTTTTGGTTTTGGTATCAATCTCCAGACCTTGTTTCTTTCAAATTGATTTAACTCATCCTGCATGGCTAAAATCCAGTCTGGAACTTGAAGTGCTTCATATGGCTTTTTGGGTTCCATGCTACTTAAGAAATTTACATACAGACATTCATTTGCTGTTTGAACACCTTTTGATGCATCTCCAATAATTTGATGCATAGGATGACTGGATGTCCATTTGTTCACATTTGGCAATAGTTGAACAGATGAAACATTGTTTAGAGAATCATAATCATCAATAATTGTTTGAGTTTCAGTTTCATGATTGATAACTGAATGTAAATCTGAAGTCTCCCCCTCAAATGAAATATTCTGAATTTGTTCAGAATTTTGATGTACATGCTCAGAAGTATCTGGAACTGGTTCAGAAACAACTTGAACTGGCTCAGAAACATCTTGAACTGATTCAGAAGTAACTTGAATTGGTTCAGAAGTAACTGAATAGATTTAATCAAAGTTGTTTTGTTTGTTTTGGAGTTAAGATGAAAATTATGATGACCACAATTAATACAGTCAATATGATTCTTTAAAGTATTTGCAATGGCAGTAGACATATAAGAATCAATAACATTTGATTTTTCAACAAAGATTCTTTTATTCACCGTCTTTGATTTAGGTAAATCACTTTTATTTAAAATTGAAAAACTATCTAATTTGTCATTCTTTGACAGTCTTTCATATTTCTTCCTCCATACTAAAGTGGATAGCTTTGTAAAAGATAATAAATGAGGATTAGTATAAGAAATTCTTTTGTTTACTTTAGGTTTAACCTCTGAATTTGAGTTAATTGTCTGAATTTCAATGAGAGATTTTGAGGATTGTCCTCTTCTGGTGTTGAAGTCAGAAGATGTTACTGAATATGGTGATGAAGTTAATGAAGTGTTTGTTGTGGAAGTTACCAAACATTTCTGAAGGTATCTTTGAAGCTTCTGTTTTTAGTATTTCTCCTTCAATCATACAAGATTGTGATTTGTAAACCAAATAGCCATTTTTAATCAATGACTTGCACCATATGATCATCATCATCTTCTGAATCAGAAGCATATATTAGTTCTGAAAATTTATTGTGAGTCATACTTTTTGCAAAAATATTTGAATTTGTTGTTTTTGTAGACTAATCATCAGAATTATCAAAAAATATATTGGGATTCTCATCAACATCTTCTAAAGATTCAATTTCTGAGAATTCATCGTATTTTTCTTCATGTTCTGATTTATTATCAGAAGTACCTTCTGAAATGACTTCAGAATTATATTCAGAAGTTATCTCAGAAGTAACTTCAGAAATTATTTCAGATTTAACAATTACTTCAGATTTTTCTTCAGAAATAATATTTTATTCAGAAGATTCACAAATGTTTGAACTTGTATTTATTTCTTCTGTTTCAGAAATTATTTCTGGTTCACCAGATTTAAGATGTGTTTCTTCTGAAAACAAAGTCTCTGATTTTACAAATGGTATTCTTTCAGGCAAAGAATAGTTCACAGGTTTAGAAATGACATCTGTATTTGATTCATTGAAAATTTTCATTTTAGAATAATCTAACAGATTTGCGGGGTGCCTTTTTCAGTATTTGACTGTCATTATATCCTAAACCAGCTTTTATATTGTAAAATTTTGAGTTCTGAGCCTGACTAGTTAAAATGTTCAGAGTTTGTTCAGGTTGTCCTCTTTTAAAATTTAAATTTTCTAATTCCTTAATCTTTTTATAAAGATCAAGTCTCTCTTGATTCAGAAAATTCATTTTAACATTCAAAATTTCTTTTTCAGACTTCTCATTTATAATTTCCATTTGTAAGCTGCCCATTTTTTCTTTTAAAACAAGTTTTTCTTCATAAACCTTTTTAAGAATCTGTTCAGCTTCTTGACAATTTTCTTTATATATGTGACTTTCAACTCTGAATTGATTGACCAAAATTCTTTCACCTTTGATTCTGTTTCTGAGAGTTTCAAATTCAGAAAACATGTTTTGAAATTGATTTTTCATTTCAGAATCTTCAGTGTTATGTTCAGATTTATGTTCAGAATTTTGTTCAGAAGAGTAGTGTATTTCAGAATTTAATTCAGAAAATCAAGAAGATACCTCAGTGTCTTGTTTGTCTTTTTCTGGATCCATTTGACACATATAGCAATTTGTTGCATAGTGAGCAACTTCTTCATCATCATCTCCATCGCTCCAGTTTAACCAGTCCTCTTCATACTTGGTTACTAAAGCAGGATTAAGTTCCTTTTTCTTGGCTAACAGATGCTTCTTCTCATAGTAGCCTGAATTCTTTACTTTGGGCATCTTGCATTGTCTTGCATAATGTCCAGGCTTTCCACAGTTGAAGCATCTTGCTGGTTCAGATGTTTCAGATTGACCGGCTTCTTGACCTTTCTTAGGTCCACTTTCAGATCTAGGTTTATTCTAATATTTTTGATTGTATCTTTGTGTAAATTGCCTTGTCATAAATGCAATATTATCAGAAATCCTTTTTAGCTCCTCATCTGATTCATCCCCATCACAAACTGTTATCTCTAGGATCTCACATACCTTCTTGGCAGAAATAGTCAGAGAATTATTATACTTCTTGTTTAACAAGGCTACAGTTTCATTTACTTTCTTTTGTTCATTTTGTCTAGTTTTGATTTTGTCTTCTTGTTGAAACAGAATACCATAGACATCATGAATTGATTTTCTTGATAAATTTCTAGTAACCGTGTTATCAGAGAAGCTTGACCATTCATTACCCAAGTTGTTTAGAAATTTGTTGTTTATCTCAGAATTTGATTTATGAACACCATTTCTTCTCAGATCATTCAGAATATTGTTGAATCTATGATAAGTCTCTGTAATGGATTCATTCTCTTTATACATGAACTTCTCATAAGTACCCACACAGATATTCAGTCTTTGTGCTTGGGCTTTTGTAATACCCTGCATTTGAGCTTCAACTTCATCCCACATGGCCTTAGTAGATGTTAAGCTATCTACTCTATTGAATATCTCATTAGGAATAGCCATTGTAAGAAGAGTTAATGCTCTTTTGTCAACTTTAGCTTGAGCTTTCTCAGTGGTGCTGTACATACCTGGGCTTTTCTTAATTCTTGACGCCGGTATTTCAGGAGTAGATTCAGTTCTAGGTACTACTGGAATTTCAATAAAGACCTCTAGTGGGCCATTTGTGATTGATTGCATTAAAGCTTCATCTATGTTGTCCAGAAATTGAATCATCCTGATTCTCCATTGATGGTATTCTGCCAAGAAAAGAGTTGGTGGTTTCGTTTCAGATCCGATTGAGACAATTTCTTTAGACATATTTGATTATTAGAAGATCGAGAATTCACCTGATTTGAATTTGAAATTTATCGATCAAGAACACCAAGAATTGTCAGATCTGACAATTCTTTCACAAATCTTCAAGAACAGATGAATTGGCTCTGATACCAATTGTTAGGACCCAAACAATCAAGATATCAATATATGGAAAGATTTTAACAAGAATGTGATAGCCAAATGTAATATGTATTGATTGAATGTACAGTATTATAGAATATGTCTTTATAAAGTTAATGGAAACGTTAGTTCTAACTATCTAACTAACTATCTATTTATACATGAAATAGAAAGACTAAAGTAACAGTACATTCATAATAGACAAGTTCAGAACAGGTTCTGAACTTCTTCAGAAGTGTCTTCAGAAGTGTCTTCAGAACTTATTCAGAAACTCTTCAGAAAATCTTCATAACTTCTGAAGTTGGCACTTCAGAAGTTTATGCCTTAGGCTTTTCTTTGTCTTTTCTTCAGATCTTTATATCTTCAGAACCCAGTCCCTTTTGAAGCTATCATGATATCTCTATCAAAGTTGATTCTTTCCTTAATCAAATAAACTATCTCTTCCTTTATATCTGATTCTTCAATAAAATCTTGAGCAAAATCTAGAAACCAATTCAGAGTTGATGTTGAATACTTTGGAATATCAGAGACAAGAAAACTTTTGTATCCTTCCATGTTATACAAGAATCCAATGTCTGGATTAGTAAATACTCTTGTCAGCCCTGATCTTTCAATATTAACTGGCTCTAACAAGTTTACTTTGTTTAGTCTGTATTCCAAAGCCAACTGAAAATCATGCTTGATGAGATTCCTTACATAGATTCCCAAGAATTTTCTAATCTCTGAGACTAGTTCGGATTCACCTTTGTTAACACAGAAAGACAAAGTTGCCAGCTTATCCTGCAGTCTTAACTTGTAAATATCAAACTGAGTAAATTCACATAAAGTACCATCCCTTCTTTCTGCTCAAAACCTGGCTATGAACAAGTCATCTTTGATTAATTTTGATAAGCATCTGATCTTCTTTATTAAGGTTGAATCATGAAAGTTCTGAACACCATGATTCTGAATATAGTTTCTCACTTTAGAAATATGATCTTCAGACCATTCATCATTCAGAAAATCTTCCAGAGTTGCAAACTTCAGACTTTTTCTGTACATGTAGTAATAAGAATCTTCAGGAAATACCAAACAACTTTCTCCAGGAATGAACACAATGTCCTTTTCAAAAATTTGATCCAAAACAGGTTCTTCAGGTACTGGAAGATCTATTGCAGGAATAACAATACAAGGTCTGGACCTTACTTCAAATTTTTCTAAAAAGACAATAAGGATTTCATCAGCAATTTCAATTCCTCCCATATGATTTAGATCAAACTCTATTTCAAATCTCTCATCTTGTTGATTCAGAAAGTCTTTAAAAATTGACAATCTGTTATCCAAAAATCTACACTCTAGATTTCTTGGATTGTTCAGAAATAAATGAACCCAACAAAATTTTCTCAACAAACTCCATAATTCTTCAGAAATATCACTATAAACCTCATTCAGAATTTGTTGTGGCTTCCAGATCACTAAATCTCTGACTTCATTAACTTCTGAGATTTCTTCCATATTAACTTCAGATTCATTATTTACATCTTCTTCAAACATGATCACATTTGAAAGATCACTTGGTTCACCAATTACATCTTCAAATGCAAGATATTCTCTTAGCATTTCTTCATTAGAATCTGGGATCACATCTGTTTTATCTGAACTCAAGTTTCCTTCAGAATCAAAGGAAAGTTTTTCTGTTTCATATCCTTCATCAATAATTTTTCAGAAGAAGCAACATCAACCTCTTGCCCTTCATGTTCTACAAGAATATCTTTTATGGCTTCTGAAACTCTGTTTGAACCTTCGCCTATATTCTGAGCTTCTTCAGAAGTTTTCTCAAAAGATTGACCTTGAGTATTTTCAACATTTTCAGGTTCAGATACTTTTTGTCTTTTCTCCCCCTCTTGATTATCAGGACCCTGATCACCAAGATTTCTTTTGTAAGTATCTGCCTAGGGTCTACACTCCAACGCAGATAATCTGTTATTCAATGCTGTCTAAGAAGTCTGAATAGAAGATAATTGATTAAAGATTTGATTAAGATCAATCTTAGTAGCAAATTTAGAAGTATGAGGCTGAGAACTTGAAGAAGAAGGCTGAGATGCTTTAAGAGAAAATACAGAAGAAACCACTTCAGATAAAGCATTCAGAAGTGCATCTTTAAAGGAGTTGAGATCATTTGAAGAAGATACTTGAAAATCATTCAATTTATTCACCATTGACACCTCCTGTTTGTCCAACCGATCCCCCATCACCTTTTTTGATTTGTCCGTCAATTCCTTTAATTCCTTCTGAATCTTTTCAAATTCAAAAGTACAAAAATCTTTGAATTCTGTGAATTCAGAAGATGAGGGAAAAGATCCAAGACCAACATATGGTCTTGTTTGCAGTCCTTCTGAAGAAGGCTGGCCTGTAGATGCCACAGCATCATGATCCACAAAAGAATCTGTTAATGGGGCTTTTATGATGTTCACCCCACCAGGTCTTCCAACTAATCCTTGATATCCAATAATAGGAGTATCTATAGTTGTTGTTGCAATGTGACACACACTTTGCTTATTTACATCTGAAAGATGTGTGGTGGTGTGAAGGAATTCCACATTTAGTGGTGCATTAGGCTCAACATTGAGTGGACTCTCAGACTCTATGTGCTCAAAACAGTGAAGGGGGGACATATGTCCTTCTATTTCAACAAAAGGATCCTCCAAATGGGGACCTAATGGTATATGAGTTGCTTGCCCCAATTGTGTTAATAAAACACCCTTCTGTTGAGAGATGAGTGAGTGGCTGGGGGGGTTAACAAGTATTGCCATGGGCTCACTGGCCTTTTCAATATTACCCACCAAAGAATGTGGAGTAATAGATGATGTGGGTGCCCGGCTAGTAACATCTGGTTCACAAGTTTCTTTATTTTTTACTTGCGTTCTCCCCTCATCAGTTCTTTTTCTCACCCTTCTACCCAAACTCTCATTTACATTTTTCCTCTTCAGACTTTGAGGTTGTTCTCCCCCTTGAACAGTCTCCCCACTCTTCCTAGATAGTCTAGACTCCTTATCATGCTCACCACTCTTGTGGGAATCAAGGGAAGAGAACACTGGTTTTGGTAGTCCCATTAATTCATAATACTCACTCACAATCCTATTTTTTGAATTTACAAGTTCAAGTAAGTAAGCAGGTTATGGAATGGCATTTGGAAATGTTAATTTCGCATTTGGTGGATGAAGACTATCCATGGTAAAGATAGGAACATGTACCTCATGTGCAAAATCAGGGATAATAGGAACAACTTTCATTGCACCTTTGATAAATGTCTGAAAGAATCGTTGGAAGGGAATGTAGTTGTATGTGGATTACTTCAGAACAGCAGTCTTCAGGTCTTCAAAGATTAGTGAAGCATAGTCATAGTGTTTGTTGAATACTACTCCATGAAATATAATCCTTCCATTTGTAGATGCTTGGTCTAAACTAGAACTTTTTCCATAGAGGTAAGTGTTTAAGATAGAGAATAGACAATACCAGATTGGGGGTAGAAACTTCCTTCTGAATGAACTTAAAGCATTGAGTTGTTCAGAATATCCCAAGCTCATAAAATCTGAAATCATCTCAGAAGATGATGGAACTGGATCATATGAAGTTTTCCAAAGAACTTCATCTTCTTTTGGAAGGAAATGTATATTTCTGACATCTTCCACAGAAGCACATACCTTGTAGCCATGAATGTATGAGGAAATATCATCTGCAGCTTCATCGACCTCAGCGTAATACCACCATTGCTGCAAGTAAGAAGCAGGGACTGAAAATTTCATTGAGAGCAAAGCACGAAGTGGATGTTTCTTCAGAATTTTGTTCAAAATCATTTGATCATCAGTAAAATCTGTCGATTTGAAGTTTAGAGCACAGTTATTCCTTTTGATATCGAGCAATTTTTCTTCAGGAACATAGAATTTGAACAAATCAGGTCCATCATTGCTCTCAACACGAGAGTGAGACTCACTTTCACCAGCATTTGACTCAGAGACCACCTCAATAGGCTTGATTTGAGTTTCCCCAATATTAGCAGAACTAGGGTTAGGGTTAGAGTTGGGGTTAGGAATTGGATTCAAAGGTTCGGCTTCACCAATAACAGTTGTGGCTGTGTCTTGTACTACTTGATCATCATTCCAAGGGATCTCAATTGATCCAATCATTATTTTCTTAGGCACAATTTTGAATGATGCATCACTGGATGAGTCATTGTTGTTGCTGAAACTTGAAGAAGAAGAAACCATCACATTCGATGTCGACATTACTGGAAATGAACAAGGATACGCACTAGATTGCAAATGAATAAGCACAGAGAGGTTTTGGAGGGATAAATCACTAGAAAATGAAGAAGACGATGATTCCATCTATTTTAAATGACTGAATAAGCGTAGATGGACACGTGGCCAGAAATGAAACGAGATTAAAGAAGTAATCATCATGTATTTGGACTAATAGTAATCATCATGTATTTGGACTAATGAACCGTTTAATCGACGTGGATTAAGAGTTTTCCAATGAAATTAAAACATGTGGCACACGCTTAAAAGCAATAACGGGAAGTAAAGTTCTGAGAACAAGTTCAAACACTTCAGAAGAAATTCAGAACTTCTGAGAAAAAATTAAGAAGTCGAAATGAAGACATTCAGAAACACTTCAGAACTTGCAAGGAAAGTTCAGAAAACTTATATTCCTCCAAAATGACAAAAATCATTTAAATTTACATACTTCTGAAATATATAAATCGTTTTAACTGTTCAGAAGTATGTTTGGACAATAACAAAGATATTTTATCCATAGTAGCTTGTCCATACTACTTAGATTTGAAATTCAAGGCTTGTAACCAGCACCTCAGATCTGTTTGATAGAAAGAAGTATTCATGATTTTGATATTTAGCATCACTCCCCCTTGAATCATAAACAATTATGATTCTCCCCCTTAAACAATGCTATTTATCATAGAAATGAAAATGTTAGAGAAATGGGAAAAAAATGAAAGTATTTGAAAGATAATCATCTTTGAAGAAGAAATTAGAACTTCTGAGTTTAGAAAGAAGAAATTTCTGAAAATAGAACTTTAGATGATCTGAAGTTCAAATTATTCAGAATTTAGAAAAATTAAACTTAGAATATAATTTCTAAATACTTACATAGACATATTCATCATGCCAGAAAATTAAATCGTTTCTCATCAAGTGCTTTGGTAAATAAATCAGCCAATTGATAATCTGTCTGAACAAAACATTTCAATATTACCTTTTTCCACATGATCTTTGATAAAATGATATCTTACATCAATATGCTTTGTCTTTGAATGTTGAACAGGATTAGCAGTGATAGCTATGGCACTCTTTGAATCAAAATACAAAGGAATCTTTTTGAACGTGTAACCATAGTCCTTGAGCTGTGTTTCAATCCAGATCACTTGGGAACAACAGATTGCAGCTGCAACATACTCAGCTTCTACAGTAGAAGTGGAAACACAGATTTGTTTCTTTGAAGACCAGCTTACAAGTCTGTCACCCAAAAATTGACATGATCTAGATGTGCTTTTCCTGTCCAATTTGCAACCACCATGATCTGCATCTGTGAAAGCTGTTAGCTCAAAACCAAAATCCTTAGGATACCAAAGTCCCAATGAAGGTGAACCTTTGAGATATCTAAGGATTCTTTTAGTAGCAAGAAGATGAGATTCCTTAGGATTAGCTTGATATCTAGCACAAATAAATGTAGCAAACATTATATCTGGTCTACTAGATGTTAAGTAAAGCAAAGATCCAATGATGCCCTTACATTTTTTCTGATCAGTAGATATGCCATTCAGATCAGGTGATAATTTTGTTGCAGTGGCCATTGGAGTTTGAATACTGGAACAGTCAGACATGTCAAACTTCTTAAGTAAGTCAGAGACATACTTATATTGATTAATGAATATGCCAGTGGGAAGTTGTTTAACTTGAAGACCAAGAAAAAATATTAACTCTCCCATCATACTCATTTCAAATTCAGTTTGCATAATTTTCTCAAAATTTCTACAAAATTTTGGATTAGTAGAAGAAAATATAATATCATCTACATATATTTGTATTAAAATCATATCATCACCTTCCTTTTTTAGAAATAAAGTGGTATCAACAGTACCTCTTTTGAATTTGGAGTTCAGAAGAAAAGTTGTGAGAGTGTCATACCATGCTCTTGGTGCTTGTTTAAGTCCATATAAGGCTTTGTCCAAAATATAGACATGATCTAGAAATTCTTTTTTAACAAAGCCTTCTGGTTGTTCAACATACACTTCTTCATGTAGAATACCATTCAGAAATCCACACTTGACATCCATTTGGAACACCTTATATTTTTATGAGCAGCATATGTAAGAAACATTCTGATAGCTTCAAGTCTTGCAACAGGGGCAAAAGTTTCATCATAATCAATTCCTTCTTGTTGACAAAACCCCTTAGCAACAAGCCTTGCTTTGTTTCTCACAACAATTCCATTTTCATCCTTTTTATTTCTGAATACCCATTTTGTGCCAATTATTGATTTACCTTTTGGTTTAGGAATCAATCTCCTGACTTTGTTTCTTTTAAATTGATTTAGCTCATCTTGCATAGCTAGAATCCAGTCTGGATCTTGAAGGGCTTCAACTGGTTTCTTGGGTTCCATGCTGCTTAAGAAATTCACATACAATCACTCATTGGCTGTTGCTGATCTTGTTTGAACACCTTTTGATGCATCACCAATGATTTGATGAATAGGATGATTGGATTTCCATTTGTTCACATTTGGTAATGGTTGAACAGATGAGACATTGTTGAAAGAATCATAATCATCAATAATTGCTTGAGTTTCAGTATCATGGTTGATAACTGAATGTAGATCTGAATTCTCTTCCTCAAATGGAATATTCTGTACTGGTTCAGAAGTTGTAGGCACAGGTTCAGAAACAGGAATATTCTGAACTGTTTCAGAAGTCATGTGTATAGATTCAAAAATAGGAATTTCTGAATTTGAGGTTGAGATTAATGGGGCTGAGTTATTTGATATTGGAATTTCAGAATATCATGTACTGTTGTGCTTCTAAGGAGAGACGGATTTTGATAATCTGCAGAGACATTAACAGAAATATCAAATAAGTCTTGACATAAGATATCTAAGTTTGATTTAAGTAAAGTTTGAGATTCATAAGTTTGATTTGTCTTGCTATGTTCTGAATCCAAGCTTTCAGAAATAGGGTTAAGTGTGAGTTCTGAACTGTTTTGTTCAGAAGTCAAAGTTGGCTCATGAAATCGAATATTAGAAGTCTCAATGATCCTTTGAGTTCTTTTGATTAATACTCTGTAAGCCTTGGACCTTTGACAGTAGCCAACAAAGATACCAGCTACACCTTTTGGTGCAAATTTATCTAAATGTTGTGTATCATTTCTGAGAAAACACCTGCAACCAAAAATTTTAAAGTAATCAATAGAGGGTTTTCTTTGTTTAATAATCTCATAAAGAGTTTTAAGTAGTTTTCTGTTAAGAAATGTCCTGTTCAGAGTGAAACATGTAGTAGTTATAGCTTCTGCCCAAAGAGACAAAGGAAGTTCAGAATATGCTAGCATGGTCCTTGTAGCTTCTACCAAAGTTCTATTCTTTCTTTCAACCACCCCATTCTGTTGAGGAGTTCTAGCAGCGGAAAAATTATGTGAAATACCAACAGATTCGAAATAGTTCTGAAGTGTAGAATTTGTAAATTTTGTGTCATTATCACTTCTGATCTTTTGGATTGGTAGTTGAAAAAGAACTTGAATTTTCTTAAGAAAATGTATGAGCCTTTCAGAAGTATCAGATTTGAGTCTAAGAAATTCAACCTGAGTATATCTTGAATATTCATCTACAATGACAAGAATATACTTCTTTCCACCCATGCTTTGAGTCTTCATTGGTCCACACAAATCCATATGAAGCATCTTAAGTGGAGTTTTGCATGAAGATAGCATTTTCAGAGGATGGGAGCTTCTCTTGATCTTCCCTAGTTCACAAGCAGAACATAAGGAATTCTTATCAAATCTGATCTTTGGTAGTCCTCTTACAGAGTGATGTATTTCCAGTTCAGAAATGGCTTTGAAGTTCAAATGTGACATTCTTCTGTGCCAAAGCCAACTATCATTCCTCATTGTGTTGGAAATATAACATACCCCTTTTAATTGACCAGTTGCTGTAAAGGTAGTAGTGTAGATATCTCCATCTCTATAAGCAGTTAACTCTTTCTTGGTTACTGAACTCAGAACATGACAGTAGTCTATATCAAAACAGACCTTCCAATATTTGTCACAGAATTGACTAATACTGAAGAGGTTATTTTTTAGACCTTCAACCTAGAAAACCTTCATTACTGTAACATCTCCTTTGATAAAAGTACCATAACCTCTCACATAACCTTTTGCATTATTTCCAAAGCTAACTGTTCCTCTATATATCTCATGATAATCAGTTAGTAGTTCTTTGAATGGTGTCATGTGCCTTGAACATCCAGAATCTAAGACCCAGACATGACATATCTGCAAAAAAATTTGAAGTTCTGAACTTTGACTTCAGATATTTCAGTTCAGAAGTTTGTTCAGAACTTTGAGATTTGTCATTCTGAGGTTTATTTTTATTTTTCTTTTTATTTTTATTTTTATTTTTATTTACCAATTTAGCTGAAAAGTTCTGAATTGATTTCTTAAGATTATTCTTTGTTGATTTGGAGTTTAGTTGAAAATATGATTAACACAATTAATACAGTGAATATGATTCTTCTGAATATTTAATAAAACAGTAGATGAACAAGAATCAACACTATTGGATTTATCAACAAAATTTATTTTATTCACTATATTAAGTTTGGGTACATCATATTTCTTTGAAAATGAAAAACTATCTAATTTGTCAGTCTTTGATAGTCTTTCACCTCTCTTTCTCCAAATTAAAGAGGACAACTCTGTAAAAGATAAGAAATGAGGATTAGTATAAGTAGTCTTTTTATCAATTTTAGATTTATCTTTGGATTTATGTTATGAATTATGAACTTCAAAAGTTGAATTGGAAGACTATCCTTTTTCAAAGAATTTGACTCTATGTATAAAGTCAGATGATGATGTTGAAGATTTTTCAGAAGTTAAAGATGTATTTGGAGAAATAGAACTATCATTTGATGATGTGGAAGAAATTTCAGTTTTCAGAAACAACTTTGGTTCTGTAGATTTTAAAATGTCCCCATCCATCATAGATGATTGTAATTTGTATACCAAATATCCATCTTTATCTATAACTTGAACCATATGATCATCATCATCTTCTGAATCTGATGCATTCATTAAATCTGAGAACTTATCTTAAGTAATGCTAGAAGCAAAAAAAATTTGATTTAAAATATTTTCAGACTCATCATCAAAATTATGAATGATAATTTCTGAATTCTCATTATTATTTTGTAAAGATTCAATATCTGAGAATTCATCATATTTTTCTTCATGTTCAAAAGTTTGTTCAGAAGATGATTCAAAAATCGGTTCAGAAGTTTTCTCAGATTTAACAGATGGTTCAGATTTTTCTTCAGAAATAATTTTAGATTCAGAAGTAATTTCAAAAGGTTTTAAAACATTATTATTCATTACTTCTGATTCAGAAATTATCTCAATTTTATCAGAATCAAAAGATTTTTCTTCAGAAAACAGAGTTTCTGATTTGACAAAAAGAATTCTTTCAGGCAAAGAGTAGTTAACAGGTTTGGATATGATACCTATGTTGGTTTCATTAAAAATTTTCATTTTAGAATAGTCATAAAGATTTGCAGGTGCCTTTTTCAGAATTTTACTGTCATTATATCCCAAACCTGCTTTAATATTGTAAAATTTTGAATTCTAAGCCTGATTTGTCAAAATGTTCAGAGTCTGTTCAGTTTGACCTCTTTTAAAGTTCAGATCTTCTAATTCCTTAATATTTTTGTAAAGATCAAGTCTTTCTTGGTTCAGAAAGTTCATTTTCACATTCAAAACTTCTTTTTCAGATTTCTCATTAATAATATCTTTCTTTAAAGTGTCCATCTTTTCTTTTAATTGTAACTTTTCTTCAGAAACTTTGTCAAGAATTTGTTCAGCTTCTTGGCAGTTTTGTTTATAGATTTGTCTTTCAGCACTAAATTGATTTACCAAAATTCGTTCACCTTTGATTATGTTTCTGAGAGTTTCAAATTCAGAAAACATATTCGGAAATTGATTTTGCACTTCATAATTTTCAGAAATTTGTTCAGAATTTGATTCAGAATTTGGTTCATGAAAAGAATTTAATTTAGAAGATGAAGAAGATACCTCAGAATCACGTGCATGTTTGTCTTTTCGATCCATTTGGCACATGTAGCAGTTTGAAGCATAATGAGCTACCTCTTCATCATCATCTCCATCACTCCAGTTTAACCAGTCTTCCTCAGACTTGGTTACTAGAGCTGGATTTTGTTCTATTTTCTTTGCAAGAAGATGCTTCTTCTCATAGTAGCCTGAGTTCTTGACTTTGGGCATTTTGCACTGTCTTGCATGATGACCAGGCTTACCATAATTAAAACACGTTGCTGGTTCAGATGACTCAGTTTGACCAGCATCTTGACCTTTCTTAGGTCCAACTTCAGACCTTGGTTTATTCTGACATTTTTGATTATATCTTTGAGTAAATTGCCTTATCATAAAAGCAATATTATCATAAATTCTTTTAAGTTCTTCATCTGATTCATCCCCATCACACAGAGTTGTCTCTGGAATTTCACAAACTTTGTTTTTAGTAGAGATGGTCAAGGAGTTGTTGTACTTTTTGCTTAACAAGGCTACAGTTTCATTTGCCTTTCTTTGCTCATACTGTCTACTTTTTATCGTATCCTCATGTTGGAAGAAGATGCCATATACATCATGAATAGTCTTCCTAGACAGATTCCTTGTAACCATGTTATCAGATATGTTTGACCATTCAATTCCCAAGTTTTTCAGAAATTTATTGTTTATCTCTGAGTTTGATTTCTGAACATCATTTCTTCTTAGATCATCAGAATATTGTTGAATCTATGATATGTATCAGTAATTGATTCATTTTCTTTATATCTAAAATTCTCATAAGTACCCACACAAATATTTAATCGTTGTGCTTGGGCTTTTGTGCTACCTTGCATCTGGGCTTCCACCTCATCCCACATAGCTTTGGCAGAAGTCAAACTATCTACCCTATTGAATATTTCATTTGGAATGGCCATTGTAAGAAGAGTTAATGCCCTTTTATCAATTTTAGCTTGACTTTTCTCAGCTATACAGTACATACCTGGACTTTTCTTGATTCTCGAGGCCGGAATCTCAGGAGTTGATTCAGTTCTTGGAACTGCAGGGATTTCCACATAGACCTCAAGAGGGCCATTTATGATCGATTGCATTAAAGCTTCATCGATATTGTCCAAGAATTGAATCATCCTGATTCGCCATTGATGATATTCCCCTAAAAACAAAGTTCGTGGTTTTGTTTTTGATCCAATGGAGACGATTTCTTTCGACATCTTTGATTTGAAAAAGATCGAGAATTCATCTGAATTTGAATCTTGAATTTATCGATCAAGAACACAACAAGAACTGTCAGATCTGACAAGTTCTTCTCTAACCTTCAAGAACAGATGAATTGACTCTGATAGCAATTGTTAGATCCCAAACAATCAAGATACAGAAAGATAACAAGAAATAGATCACCGAATGTTGTATATTGTATTGATTAGATGAACTGTATTACAAAATATGTCTTTACAAGCTTATGAAAACAACTTTTCTAACTATCTAACAAACTATCTATTTATACATGAAATAGAAATGCTAAAGATACAGTACAAAAATGACAAGCATGTTCAGAACACCTTCTAAATTTCTTCAGAACTACTTTTGAACTTCTTCAGAAGTGTCTTCAGAACCTTCCTCAGAACTTCTTTAGAAGTATCTTCAGAATCTTCAGAACTTCTGAAGTTGCCACTTCAGAAGTTATGCCTTAGGCTTTTCTCTGCTTGTCTTTTGAGTTCTGAGTCTTTCTTTCTTCAGATCTTTCTTACTCTTCAGAACCCAGTACCTTTTGAAGCTATATTAGTATCTCTATCAATCATGGTTTTAATACAAAATGTATAAACCAGAGTTTGGTATAAAGAATACCAAATCTAAGGAGAAAATAAACAAGTGTTTCGATGAACAAGATCAAAATACTTGTGGTAGAAAAACAATTAAAATACCAAATGTTTTTAAAAGTTTGGTATATAAATTTATTTAGGTATAGAATATAAAAGATGGATTAAACAAAGAAATGTCTTCTGTTCTTAAGGAAAAACGTAGAACAGGGTTTTGATGGTTTTGAAATTTAATCCAGATTTTTATTTTATTTTCCCTAGATTTTTTGTTTTGATTGTAAGAAAAGTAAGGAGAAGTGATGACCTGGCGCACATCCCTTGAAAGGAATTGGAAAGGAAACGTCGTGGTCCGTCTTGTGTTAGAAAAGGTCTGACGTGTCCTTTTCTTATTTTTAAAAAAATATATAATGATAATAATCCATTTGGAAAGATTAATCATCATCTTTTAAAATCTTCATCAAAAACAATAAAGGATTGTCAGTGATGAGTTTATCTTTTCAGATTCATTCCCTGATTAAGGAAAAATCAGGGAGCGAAAAAGGTTTAGAAGATAATACCTGAGTGAGAAAGTATAGATATTGCTGAATCAGAGTTCAGCGAATGGTAATAGAAGACTTAGTTTGTATCACTATTTGTTGTTGGCTGAGTAATGATTATTCAGCGTTCAACATACCAAGTTCGCTGATGAGTAGATTGAATCTAGTTTCATCAAGAGGCTTGGTGAAAAGATTAGCGAGCTGATATTCAGTGGGTATAAAATGAAGCTCAATTTCACCATTCATCACATGATCTCTGATAAAGTGATATCGAATCTCAATGTGCTTGGTTTTAGAGTGAAGTACAGGATTGTTAGCAATTGCAATAGCACTAGTGCTATCACAACAAATAGGGATCTTAGAGAGCATGAGATCATAATCTCTGAGTTGATTTCTCATCCAAAGGATTTGAGCACAACAACTTCCAGCGGCTACGTATTCAGCTTCAGCGGTGGAGGTGGACACACAATTTTGCTTTTTTACTTGTCCAACTAATCAATTTACCACCTAGTAGCTGACACCCACCAGTGGTGCTCTTTCTATCTATCTTGCAACCTGCAAAATCACTATCAGAATAACCAATTAAATCGAATCCTGAGCCTTTGGGATACCAAAGAACCAGATTTGGAGTACCTTTCAGGTATCTGAAGATTCGCTTTACAACGATCAGATGGGATTCCATTGGTTCAACTTGATACCGAGCACAGGGACATGTAGAATATATGATATCAGGTCTACTCGCTGTAAGATATAGCAGAGACCCGATCATCCCTCTATAGGCGGTGACATTTACAGGTTTCCCATTAGGGTTCTTATTCAGAGTCAGAGGAGGTGTCATAGGGGTCTTCTTCGTTGAGCATTGATTCATATCAAACTTGTTCAACATATCTTTAGCGTATTTGCTTTGACAAATAAAGATTCCCTTGTAAGATTGTTTTATCTGCAAACCTAGAAAATACGTTAGTCACCCATCATACTCATTTTATATTGTTTTTGCATTCTTGCTGCGAAACGAGTGCATAATTTGGGTCTTGTGGAACCAAAGATGATGTCATCGACATATATTTGAGCGAGTATAGTATGACCTTTATATTTTCTTAACAAGAGAGTTTGATCAATTTTTCCACGAATAAATTTTTCTTTAAGAAGAAATTTAGAAAGAGTATCATACCAAGCTCTAGGAGCCTGTTTTAACTCGTAAAGAGCTTTTTCAAGTTTGAAAACATAACCAGGATGGTTAGGGTCTGAGGAACCAGGGGGTTGTTCAACATAAACTTCCTCGCTGAGTTTTCCATTTAGAAAAGCACTTTTAACATCCATTTGAAAAACTTTGAAGTCTTTATGGGCAGCATAAGCTAAGAAAAGTCTTATTGGGAATAAGAGTCCCGTTTTCATCTATCTTATTTCTAAATACCCATTTGGTTCCAATCGCTGTTTTACCAGAGGGTCTAGGAACAAGATTTCAAACTTTGTTTCTACGAAACTCAGTTAGTTATTCTTGCATTGCTGAAATCCAGCTAGGATCAGAGATAGCTTGATCTATCTTTTTAGGTTCAGAGAGAGAGATGAAGTTAACATAGAGACATATATTACCTGTACCTCTACGTGTTTTGATACCTGCATTAGGATCACCAATAATCTGATTTGTTGGATGATTTGCAGTCCATCACTAAGCTGGTGGTTGAGGAGAGAGATCAACCGCAGATTCAGCGACTTGTTCTTCTAATTCACAGACAATATTTGTTGTTTCATCAACAGGTAGTTCATCGGTTAAAATCAATTGAGGAGACTTAGGAGATTGTTTTGCACATGATGAAGCTTGATTATTCACTGAGGAATTTCCAAGAGAGGCATCAGAAGGAGGAATCTGATTGAGAGGAATAACACTGATCCCTGAAGATGGATCATTGCTAGTGGGTATTTCAGGGATTCCATCATCACTTAATTCAGCATGAGGTTAATTGTTGAAATAAGTTTCAGGTTCCCCATAGTGAGACTTCATCCATGCATTTGGTTCTTCATCTTCTTCAGGGATAGGAGAAGTAAGGGTGGTACGGGATTCATCAAAATTGACGTGCATGGATTTTTCAACGTGTTGTCTTCCCTTGTTGAAGATTCTGAAAGACTTAGATATAGAGGAGTATCCAAGAAATATTCCTTCATCAGCTTCTGGATCGAACTTTCCCAAATGATCTCTGTCATTCAGAATGTAGCATTTGCATCCAAAGATGTGAAGATACTTCAGAGTAGGTCTTCTTCCATGAAATGATTCATAAGGGGTTTTCTTGAATCGTTTCACAATCAGGGATCGATTCTGAGTAAAGCATGCTGTATTGACCGCTTCGGCCCAGAATTGAGTTGGAAGACGTGATTCGCTGCGCATTGAGCGAGCTGCTTCGATGATAGTTCGGTTTCTTCTTTCAGCAACACTGTTTTGCTGAGGAGTTCTTACTGAAGAGAAGTTGTGAGAGATACCTTTTTCGTCAAAGATTTTTTTATCAGAGTATCGTTCTTGAATTCAGTGCCATGGTCACTTTTCATGGAACGAATAGTCAGATTGTTCAGAACTTCCATCCTTTTGATAAAAGAGATTATCATATCAGGGGTGTCACTTTTGGATCGAAGAAAGAATACCCATGTGTATCTGGAATATTCATCAACAATCACAAGAGTGTATTTCTTTCCAGATAGTGATTGGACATTGACAGGTCCAAAGAGATCCATTTGGAGTAGCTGTAGAGGTGAGGTTACTGAAGAAACTTGTTTAGATCTGAAAGATTCCTTTTTCAGCTTTCCCTTTTCACACGCTGAGCAAAGAGATTCCTTTGCAAAGCTATGATTTGGGAGGTCTTTGACAAGTTCCTTTTGAGACAAGTTCATTAATTGTCTTAAAGTTGAGATGAGAGAGTCTTTTATGCCATAACCAATTGACATCAGAGGATGCTTTAGAGATAAAGCACATGTTCTCAGAGTGAGAACTATTCATATTGATTACGTATACATTTTCAACTCTTTTGCCTGTTAAGGCAAGCTTATCATTGCAGTCAGTGACCGCACATCTATTTCTTAGGAATAGAACTTTGAAATCTTTGTCACATAGCTGACTAACGCTTAAGAGATTGTGCTTTAGTCCTTCAACGTAGGCAACTCGACTAAACGTTGTGGCTCCGTTGGACAAGATTCCATAGCCTTTAGTGTATCCTTTGCCATTTCCACCAAAGGTCACTGATGGACCAGCTTCTTCTTTGTAGTCAAAGAGTAGAGATTTTCTGCCGGTCATGTGCCTTGAGCATCTGCTATCGAGATATCAGATACCTTAATCACTCTGCATACAACAAAGAGATTAATTGTTTGAAGGACCCATATTAATATGGGTCCTGCTTTGTTAGTGAGAGGAGTGGCGGAGGAGCTACTTGCTGAAGAACTTTCTTCAGTGGATATCTTCACCTTTGTTGGTTTTGCAACCTGGGTGGATCTCACTCTCACTGATTTATCAGCGTAAGCTACTTTCTTTCCATGAGCTAGTTTATCAGCTTTAGTAGCATTAGGACACTTACTTGCAATGTGGGTAGTGGATAACACTTCCTATATTTATAAGGTTTGGAATTCAAAGATTTCAGAGAGATAGAAGGGACATTGTCAGGGATAGGACCAAGAATTCATTTATCCATTGTTCTTGGAGGTATGACAACCTCTTTAGGGACAGGAGTGCGGTCGATCTTAATTCTGGGGGTTGACCTCTGAAAAAATTCAAAGATTTTTCTCCTAGGTTTAGGATTGCTCTATGAGGAAGTAGAGAATTTCTTGTTCTTCTTCTGAACGTTTTTCTTTCTAGGAACCTGGTCAAGAACCTTGTTTTTGGCCACTTTCTTAGAATCGAAAGATTTTAACACAAGATTCTTCTCATTTGAGTGAGGTCTCTGAGAAGAGGAGGAAGGATCAGGGATAGTGGAGACAGACATTCCAAATTTGAGCATGGAACAGTCTTTCTCTGATTCTTCCTTGTCAGGGTTAAAGCCTAACCCACTTCTTACTTTCATAGTGATCTGGGCATTGATGATCTCATTTACCTTATCATAGGCTTTGCACCATCCTTCGATGGTAGCCTTCTCAGATTTAAGATCAGCGATGGCCTTCTCTCTTTCAGCGATAGCTTGCTGTTTCTCAATGCTAATCGTTTGATTTACAAAGACTTGCTCCTTTAAGGTTTCCTCAATCTTTGAAAGTTCTTTGATTTTTAGATGACAATTTTTTAATTGTTCAGATAAATCAGTGTTAATTTTCTCAGCTTTGATTTTTCCATTTAGAGCATTGTAAAAATCAACAGTCATAGCATCGAGCGCAGATAGCTTATCATTTTCAGATACTAAGGTGATAGAAGGGATGGATACCTGAGTAGAAGGAGACTCAGAGAAAGAAGTTTCAGATACTTCTTCAGCGTCTTCTATTCTTGCCACAAGACATAAGAAGGCAAGATCTTCTTCATATGTGCCTGACTCATCAGAGGTATTGGTCCAGTCACTTTCATCATCCCAATCAACTTCTTTAGCGACAAGACCTTTGCCTTTTGGCTGGTTTTTCTTCAGATCTTTGTATTTGTTTCTTAATTTCAAATACTCTCTTTCTTATCAGAGGTCTGCGAGGTAGTGGGGGCTGCAACTTTCTTGGATCTACATTCACTAGCGAAGTGACCTTTTCGCTGCCAATTGTAGCATATGGCTGAGGCTTTCTCAGCGGGCATAGTCTTTAATTTATCAGAGTCAGCGAGAGTCGGTGTTCTTCGAAAGTTGCTCTTTCTGACGGATTTTTTGAAGTTATTAGTTAACAGAGCCAGAGAGTTATCGAACTCAGAGATGTCAGCATCAGTGATTTTATCTTCTGAATCAGTTTGACCTAATTCAGTGATAGAAATAATAGGATTTACCTCTGAAGACACGAGTGCCAAAGAAGTACTTTTGGCACCCTTGACTTCATTGATGATGTTTTTCCTTAAAACTCGGGATTGCTCTTCATTTAAGAGCATTCCATACAAAGCACTTAAAAAAAGAGTTTCAAGATTCTTTGACAATTTCAGACATGTATACACTGCCCATTGTTCGGGTAGTGCCTCCATGAACTTTGTCAGAATTTCAGCATTTGAATAGTGTCTGTTGACTGTTTTTAGATAAATCAACAGACAGTTAAAATGTTGGTGAAGTTGGGAAAGAGTTTCACCTTTATGATGCATTAAGCTTTCATACTGTCTTACTAAATTAATACTTCTAGTGATTTGTACTTCAGAGGTTCCTTCATATTGAATACATAAAGTATCCCACATGGCTTTAGAAGTCCTCATTTTCATTACTGAGTGATAGACTTCATCAGGGAGGGACATTGCTATTATGGATCTGGCTTTTGAGTCAATAGCAACTTCTTTCTTATCTTCTTCAGTCCATCGATTAGGAGTTTTAATGATACTCCTTTCAGATATGGATGGAGTAGTAGTCGTGGCAGGAACACCAGCTACTATAGTTGTAGGAACAAATGGTCCGTTTTCTATATTGTAAGGGATCTTTGGGTCTGATCCTTCTAGAAACAGAGACATTCTTTCCTTCCACAATGGGAAATTATCATGGCTAAATCTTGGAGGTTTAGCTAAAGATCCATTGTCATTATAGTTTGTATTAGGATTTGACATAATTTTTTTTAAAAATAGTTTAGAAAGAAAATATTTTAAAGATAGAAAACACATTGCTCTGATACCACTTGTGGGTCCCTAAGGAGTCTACAAGAGTTCTCGGACATAGAAACAGTTTGTAGAAGGGGGGGGGGGTTGAATACAAACACACAGATTTTTGGTTTTTAAATGAGTTTATATTGCCTAAACAAATTTACAGTTACAAGCGGAATTAGAACAAGTTTTAACCTATTCTATTGTAACTAAGAAATCACAAAGATTGATGCACAAGAAAGAAGTAAGATGGAATACAGAAGGTTGAAGAAAGAAAGCAGCATGTACACAGATGAAGAAGAAATCTTCATCTTATTTATACCCGTTTGCATTTAATGCAAGACAAAAAGGTATATGCTACGTGGCAAGCATCCATAGGAGACTTGTCCTTTGCTCAGAATACAACCATGTTTTTGGCCGTATTTTAACAGTACCATATCAGATGTGATAGGGACATAAGAGACAATCCGTATGTCCTTCTCTGACACAGTATAGTGTTTGTCTTTTGTGCATCGAGGATTAGGTCAACGTTAATCTTGCATGAGAAGCTTCACTTGATCGCTGAGACTGAATCTTCAAGGATGAACTTTCAGTATCGCTGAGGCTTCACAAGACTTCACACTTTGGATAGATAATCTTTGCTATCGCTGAGCCGCTTCAGGTCACGTAGATGATTATCTCTTTCTTCAGCTTGGTCTTCGACTTTTGCTGAATGGTCTTTTGGTGTGATCGCTGATGTTCAGATCTTCAGAGATAAGCTTAAGGTTCCTTGATCTTCAGCTATCGCTGATGGCAGTCAGTGTATGCTTATCGCTGAATTTGAACTTAAACTTAAACAAGGAATTTCACTAAGTGTACAAAAGAATCATATTCAAATCACTAAGAGGAGTTATGATCAACATCTTCTAATTTGGGTTTGCTTTTATACTTTTGATTATATCTTTTATTGAACTGCTTTGTCATAAAAGCAATGCCCTCATAAATTCTTTTCATCTCTTCATCTGATTTATTATCACCACAGAGAGCAACTTCTGGAGTTTCACAGATCTTATTCTTTGAAGGAATAGTCATAGAGTTATTTTTCTTTTTGCTTAGAAGGGCCAGAGTATCATTGGATTTCTTCTGCTCACTTTGTCTATATTTAATTTTGTCCTCTTGTTGAAATAGAATTCCATAGACATCATGAATAGTTTTTCTGGACAAATTTCTGGTGACCATGTTATCAGAAAAACTTGACCACTCACTTCCAAGATTGTTCAAAAATTTATTGTTAATTTTTGAATTTGATTTCTGAACTTCATTGCTTCTTAGATGATTCAGAATATTGTTAAATCTGTGATAAATATCAGTAATTGCTTCACCATCTTTATATATGAAATTTTCATATGTTCCAACACATATATTCAATCTCTGATCTTGAGCCTTAGTGCTCTCCTGCCTTTGAGCCTCAACCTCATCCCACATGGCCTTCGCAGATGTTAAACTGTCAACTTTGTTGAATATTTCAGTTGGGATAGCAATGGTGAGTAAAGTAAGTGCTCTTTTATCTACTTTGGCTTGCTCCTTTTCAGCATTGCTATACAATACTAGGACTCTTCTTGATCCGGGTAGCTGGAATTTCAGGAGTTGTTTCTGTTATTGGAACAACAACGATTTCCACATATACTTCAAGGGGACCATCTCTGATAGATTTCATTAAAGCTTCATCAATGTTATCTAGAAATTGTATCATGTGAATTCGCCATTGATGATATTCGCCCAAGAACAGAGTAGGTGGCTTTGTTTCCGAACCGATGGAGACGATTTCTTTCGACATCTTGAATTTCGATAATCGACAATTCACCTTAATTCAATTACAAAAATGATCAAATCAATCTTAGAAAAGATCAGTTAAGAGATTCAAGAATCTTGTCAGATATGACATATTCTTAAACAGAATTATCAAATAAGATGAATTAGCTCTGATACCAATTGTTAGATCCCAAGATTCAAGATATAGAAATATTGAATGAATTAAGAACAAGATTGGAGCAACGTAATCAGATGTGTTATTGAAACTGATCAAGATTACAATACAGAATATGTAATGAAAGTACAAGTAAAATCTATGAACGTTAGTTTTAACCAACTAATTAACCTTCTATTTATATACAAGAAATGATTCTAAAGTAACAGATAGTTACATGACAGACCAATAGAATCAATACAAGTGTTCAGCTTAAATTTCAGAACCACTTCTGAGCTTCTTCAGAACTGTCTTCAGAAGTTCTTCAGAACCTATTTAGAATTTTTCAGAACTTCTGAAGTAGACACTTCAGAAGTTATGCCTTAGGCTTTCCTTGACTTCTTTACTTGACTTCTGACTTTAGAATTCTAAGCTTTCTTCCTTTGTCTCTGTAGGTTCCAGATTCCTTTAAACCGATTGTTAATTGAGAGTATTGAATCTGAGTGAATTGCGGAAGCAGATCAATTAACAATTTAAATCAATAGAACAGTAAACAGAATGAAGAACAAAGATTATGAAATGACTTACGCACAGTATTCTTCAAAATGTAAATGTATTTATCGACAATTTTTACAAACACAATACAATGCTATTTATACAGATACAAAGACAGAAAGTCAAAATGCTAGCCAATTACAAAGTGCCATGTGTCATAAAGGGAGCGTCTAACAACAATTAGTTATAACAAGAAGTGTGTGTTGACATTTGTAGACATCTCTTCTTTGACTCATACTTTAATATCTAACATTCTCCCCCTAAGTATGAAGTCAAAAAAAATTTTCTTCAGAGTGGATCAACAGCAGCGATGATACTTGAAATATTATTGATAAGCTCTCTGTTCTTCTGAAGTCCATCAAGTCTTTTCTCTATTTTCTTTGCAACTTCTGGATTTGTCGTGTCTAAGCCAGCAAAGCACTTGATGATGTAGACTACCTCGGAAGAGTATTTGTGAGCTTCTTTGATGCGAAAGAAGCTCTTTCTATTTGGTCTTTTGAAGATGATTCCCTCTTACGGTTCGGTAAGAAGTCTACCCACTCGAATTTGCTTATCCCTTCAAGTTCCTCATTTGGTGCGAGAGATAGCCGTATTATCCATTTTGAAATTTAATCCAATCTGGAAGTCGACCTGCCTTTTGTATTTAATGTATGATTTCATACACAGAATAATTCTAGTGTAGGCAACCTGGTCTTGTGGATCTTTGCGTTCAGAAAGCTGAGTCTTCATAAATTCTTCCAGAAAAATGAGATCAGCTGGATGGATGGACAACAGATCATTATCACATATGTAATAACTTTTGTTGTTTGATCTGACTATCTCGTAGATTGTGTACCAAATGGGTGTATCTTGAAACTGTTTATGTTTCATGGCTGTTATCTTTGTAATTGGAACAGTAGTGAAAACTGTCTTTCTGTCTTGTTTATGAGCCATGAAGTTATCTTTAACTTCACTGCTAACATTGTATTGGTTGGCGAAGTTAGGCATCATGAGATAAATCTTCTGATCTGTTGGAGCATACATGTGCCTTTTCTCAACTTCAATTGTTGGAAGTTCAATGTTTCCAACAATGTTTCCAACTTTATTTAATTTTTCTTCAAATTCTTCTCTTCTGATCTCCTTCGCTTCGAGCGGCCTCTCGCTCCGACTCTTGCTCTTTCTTCGACTTCAAAATTTTGTCTCTGTAGTTCTTCTTTAAGTCTAGCCTTTTCTCTTTCCAGGTTCTCTTTTTCAGCCCTCTCTATCTCTATTTGTTCTTCAACTATTAGCCTCTGGCGTATTATCTCTTCTGCTCTCTCTTTTTCAGCTCTGAACACTACCTCATCCTCCTCTCTGGCCCTTTTAGCTCTTTCCTTTGTAGCTTTAGCTCGTTCTCGTTCTTCGTGAGCTCGACTACTTCGACCCTTTCGGCGGAGAGCTCGGGATTCTCGCTTTTTCCCATAAGATCCGTAATAAACTTAGCTAGCTCTGGATCTCTGGGTAGAGGACCAGAATGCGTAGCCAGAGGTGTTGGAGTGAGTGGCACTTGTTTTGAAGAAGAGGGTTGCTGTGATGGTGTTGGCGTTGAAGAGTCAGCAGTGGTCGTGTTTGTTTCTGGTGGTGTTTGTTTGGCTTGCTTAGGCTCAGAACCTTTCTCCCCCTTCTGAGAATCAGGATCCTGATCCTCAGAACGTTTCCTTTTCAGTTCTGCCTTTCTGCAAGCCCTTTCTTCCTTGGCTTTCTTCTTGGAAGTAAACGCCTCAGCAAGAGAAGAAACCAGAGGCACAAGTTGAGAGATAGTAGTTTCGAGAGCAGCAAGTTTCTGGTCGGTTGAAGATGTGGAGGGCTTGGAAGAGTACTTTGAAGCGATGGTCGACATTCGCTCGAGAATAATCTTCTGGAAAGAGGCGAGGTCAGATTTCTTGACAAGCGTAGACACAGAGGGATCATCAGAAGTGATGATGGTCTGGACAATCTTCTGTATATCGGCCACCAGAGAGCTGTAGTCTACAGAGGCACGTAAAGATTCTGGAAGTTGAGATATTGCCTCTGTATTTGCTTGAAGACCATTATTCAAGAGCAGAAGTTGTTCAGCAAGATAGGCCTTCTGATCTTCTTGAGAGATACTCATTTGGCGCTGAAGATCTGCTAAAAGAGAGTTTTGCCTTTCAATTTGAAATTGAAGGCTCAGAAGAATAGAATGATTAGTTGTGACGGATAATTTTAGATCTTCCACAGATCTCTGAATTTGATCAGCAAATGCCAAGAACGCTGCATTAGTGACAAAATCAGAAGATGTAACCGGTGCATCTCCAACACATGGAGCCCCTTTACCCTCGCGTTCGGAGGGGCCTTCTACACTGTTTTGACGTTGAGTGTAGAAGGACTTCCAACTTTGTCCTTGAGGGTCGTTATGCACGAGCTCCTCTTCGGTTGTTCGACATTTGTTTCAACAGTATCCTCATCATCAGAGGATGAGGTGCTGAAGACAGTATGCTTACCTTGATGAAGTGTAAACACTCCGGTAAGGGGTGCATTCCTAGGCTGTAACCCCTCTGATGGGAATTCATCAGCATCTATCCTAGGAGAGGATGTGGACGCATCCTCTGTGCTTATTGGTATGTCAGTCACGGAGACATGAACATGTGGTGAAGGAAGTGGCGAGTTAAGGGCGAATGAACTCTTATATTATCATCATCATCCCGTTGGGAGGATGATGAAGTGGAAGGTGCTTTCCCCGGTTGAATTTGATTCAAGAAGAAGAAGTATCCTACGAACGGCTGGTTTCGGGTGGTTTGAGCGGGTGTTCTAAGTCAATGAGTGGAGACGTGGTGACGTCAACCTCAGAAGTTGTGGTTGCCCTTTGGGGAATTGGAGAGGAACACTCATATGTGTCTCTGTGGACATCTTCTGTACCTTCATTTAATAGAAGGTCGGCATGGGTAGAAGCACTCGGATGTTCACTCCTAGTTTTTTCAATCTCATGCTCACCAGACCCCTGACCACCTACACCTGGCTCTAAGTGCTCTGGGGTAGGAATTCTCTGTTCTGAGAAAACCATAGAGCTTCTATAGATTTGGAGATTAGAAGAGCTAGATGGGATTAGGTTTAGCATGTACCCGGATAGTTCTCTGGGTGCGGAAGTAGCCGAGGCCGTCAATGGTTGATCGATGGGAGCTCATTGATGCAATTTTGCGTAATGGGCCGAATCGGGGAGCTTCGATTGCCCCAATTGCAGGATGAGTGATGAGGGATAGAAATCGTGGGAACATGAGTGCTGGTAGTGGCTTCCCCTGACTTTGATGGAGCACCTTAGTATGCACAGCTGCTTTGATCTCTTGGAAGATGAGACTTGCATAATCCAAGGGTCGATTGTAGAACATCCCATACATAATCGTCAGAATGTTTCGGCTAGCTTGATCCAAAGAACCTATTTTGCAGGTTAGGCTCTTGTTGAGTATGGAGACGAGCAGATTCCACATTGGGGGCAACTTCTTCCTTTTGAATTCGGACGGCTCGGTAAGAGGTTCATTGTAACCCGAGAAGATTGATGAAGGCTAGGAGGGCTTCGTGGAAGGGTTTTCTTCTAGGGCGGGATTGGGAATGGTTTGCCCGTCGACTTCGATCACTGATAGGGGAAGATGAAAATATTTGGCGAGTTTTCTTTTGGTGATTGGGATTTGAACAGCAATTTCCACTTGGTCAGGATGGGTGACAGAACCGGCGAGTGTTTCATCATTTTTGATGATCATTGTTTGCCACGAGTTCTTGGACATAGATTTCGGGGATGTTTGGGTTGGTTAGGGTTAGGGCGCGATTCAACCGGTGCTTTGTTGTAGAAACTCGATCATGATGCGAAATTCCGGTTGATAAGTGTTAGGGTTGAGCGATGCACTCGCACATTGTTCGCCTTCAATGGCGGTTTACAATGGGAGTACTATCGGCGGTGGAATCGATGATTCCTTCATCATTGTTGGTAGGATGGGCACGGTTGGAAGCCATTTTGAAATTTTGAATGCTTGACAGGAGAACACTTTGTCTTTGCAATGAGAATAAACACTGATTTAGGGAATATTTGCGAGGAAGAAGATGAAGGTTGAAATTGGGGGTTTTATGTGAGAGAGAAGGCGTAGAATGGGAAGGGGTTATTCGGTTTGGGGAGAAACAAAAAACGGTTCATTTGAGCTGAGGTAAGCACGCGGATATACACATGCAGGGTTTCGATTGGAGACACGTGTACGACGAGACACATGTATGATGATGATTTAGTAGCAGATGCGATTTTTCTTAAAAGCAGAAATAAACAAAAGTAAAAAAAAAAAATCTGTTTAATTAATCAATTAATTTTGAATTAATTGAATAAACACAGAATTTAATCTTAATTTTATTTATTTAAGTTTAAAAATCGATCAAGTGAGAACAAAAATCACATGAGAGTTTAGTTTCTATAAAAGAATAATAAAGAAGAATTTGCATTAAACATATAGATTTAAACAACCTTGGAGGCAAGAGTTGATTGAATTTATATATTTAATGGAAATTATAAGAATTATCAAGTTATAGAAAATTTAGTTGAAAAACATGTCGACTTGATTTATATTTTGAAAAAAATTTGAAATGAATCAAAAGTCTAAGAGACCTTGGCGGCAAGAGAAACTCAGAGCAGATAGATTCAAATAAAATTTAAGTAAAATAGTAAATCAGAAGACAGCTAACCAGAGTTAGACTTAGACGAATATCTTCTTCATTGTGAAACGCCCCCGTGAATGGTAAACTCCCCCTTGAATGGTAAACTCCCCTTGAATGATGAACTCCCCCTGTAGTAGCTTCTTTACCTCGTTTCTCAATCTGTACTTTATGATATTTCTTGAAAGAAGAATATTATTATGAAACAGAAAATCAGAGGAATTCAGAGGCTTCTGAAGTGTTCTGAAGAGTTCAGACAGCATCAGAGACTTCTGATGACTTCTGAAGTATCGTCAGAATAGTTCAGAGGCTTCTGGATGCTTCTGAAGAAATCATTGTTACATATTAAGCATTCCCAACTTGCTAATTAAGAAGTTAAAACGACTCTCATCAAGAGCTTTTGTGAAAATATCAGCAAGTTGATAATCAGTAGAAACAAAATACATTTCGATTGTACCCTTTTCGACATGATCCTTGATGAAATGATACCTGACATCGATATGCTTTGTTTTGGAATGCTGAACTGGATTTTCTGTAATGGCGATAGCACTTTTAGAATCACATAGGATGGGAATCTTATCGTATATCAGACCATAATCTCTGAGTTGGGTCTTCATCCAAATAACTTGTGAACAACAACTAGCAGCAGCAACATATTCAGCTTCTGCTGTAGATGTGGATACGCGGCTTTGTTTCTTGGATGTCCAACTTATAAGTCGATTTCCCGAAGTTGTGACTACACGATGTACTTTTTCTCGTCAAGCTTACAACTGCATGATCGAATCGTATACGCCATTAAATCAAATCCAGAATTTTTAGGATACCGAAGGCCCAACGATGGTGAACCTTTTAAGTACCTAAAAATTCTTTTTACAGCAGCCAAATGAGACTCTTTAGGATTGGCTTGATAACGAGCACAAAGACAAGTGGCAAACATAATATCGTGTCTACTTGTCGTTAAATATAAAAGAGAACCAATCATTCCTCTGTAGCTGGTAATATCAACAGATTTACCAGAGGAGTCAGGTCCTAATTTCATACCAGGAGAGATGGGTGTTTTCATGGATGATGAGTTTTGAAGATGAAACTTTTTAAGCATGTCAGAAACATATTTTGCCTGATTTATAAAGATACCGGAAGGTACTTTGTTTAACTTGAAGTCCTAGGAAGAAAGTTAATTCTCCCATCATACTCATTTCAAATTCAGTTTCCATCAACTTAGAAAACAAATCAACTTCTGTTTGATGAGTAGAACCAAATATTATGTCATCCACGTAAATTTGAACTATAGTTAACATACCTTTGCCTCTTTTGATGAACAGAGTTGTATCAATTTTACCTTTTCATATCCTTTGCTGATCAGAAACTTAGATAGTCGTTCATACCAGGCTCTTGGGGCTTGCTTTAGACCATACAAAGCTTTGTCAAGAAGATAAACATATTCCGGATATTTTGCATCTTTGAAACCATCAGGTTGTTCGACATACACTTCTTCTTTTAGACATCCATTAAGAAATGCACATTTAACATCCATTTGGTAGACTTTGAAGTTTTTGTATGCGCAGAAAGCCAAGAATAATCTTATTGCTTCTAGTCTTGCAACGGGAGCAAAGGTTTCATCATAATCGATACCTTCTTCTTGACGGTAGCCTTTAGCCACCAAACGAGCTTTATTTCGACAACAATTCCATCTTCATCCTTTTTGTTCCTAAATACCCATTTTGTGCCAATGGCAACTTTGCCTTTTGGTAAAGGAACAAGACGCCAAACTTTATTTCTTTCGAATTGAAGTAGTTCTTCCCGCATAGCATCCACCCAAACTTGGTTCAACTAAGGCTTCATGTACACGTTTAGGTTCGATCATACTAAGAAAATTAACAAAGAATGCTTCCTTTGCAAATAGCAGATCGTGTTCGACCCCTCGTAAGGACTACCAATTATAAGATCCGGTGTGTGAGATTTAGTCCATTTCGTCATTCCGGGTAGAGAAATTGAATGGGTTGTTTTATTTGACGAAATGATTTCATCCTGAAACACAAAATCTTCTTTATTTTCTTCCGTATGTCCTTCTCGGTATCCGTTTTGTCACTTTGTCCTTGTGTCTCCCCCTCGGATGATGGAACGAAGTAGCGTCTTGGTAGCGGATGTAGTAGTGGGAACTTCGGAAAAATAGACGTGTCGGAGGAAACGAGAAGAAGCGAGGACCGCAGAGAGTAATGCACGAGGCTTGGAGAATATCCGGTATCCGCAAATGTGGAGGGACATAGCTTCGACACAACTTCATCGCCCGGAAAATCATGAAAAATAGCATCAATCTCGGATTCTACGGAACCCGAAAGATAGTCGAAGTAACGGTATTAAGCTTGTGTTCGAAGTAGAGTGTTCGAAGTCGGTTGAGTGTTATCATCGAAGTCAATGTTGATGCTTTCCATAACGCTTTTGTTCGTAAATTAAAAACTCGGAAAGCTCTTGAATTTAACGAGTAGCCTAAAAATTTAGCTTCATCGGACTTCGGATCAAATTTGCCAAGATTATCTCTCGTCGTTTAAGATAAAACATCCGCAACCAAAGATATGAAAAAATTTTACAGATGGTTTTCTTTTATTAATCGGCTCATAAGAGGTTTTGAGATGCCTCTTGACAATAATTGAACGGTTTTGAGTGAAACAAGCGGTAGCAACGACTTCGGCCCGAAGTGAATTGGGAGACCGAAGGCTGCGAGCATCGTTCGCTGCTTCAACCAAGGTTCGTTGCGACGTTCAACTACACCGTTTTGTTGTGGAGTGCGAACAGAGAAGTTTTCGAGTAATTCCTTGTTCAACAAGATACGATTCAAGCTTGGCGTTCTTGAATTCGTACCATTATCACTTCGAAGTTGCCGAATCTTCGATGTAGAAGAACTTGAATTCGGTCATCATATTCGTAGTACCACCGGGACTTCGACTTTTGACGAACGAAAGCAAGCCAAGTATATCCGGAAAATTCATCAATTAGTACCGTAATATACTTTTTACCGGATAGACTCGAATTGCAATTGGACCACGAGAGATCCACATGTAATAATTGCAGAGGTCTAGTACAAGAATGATCACTTTTTGTTTTATGAGATGCTCGTTTAATTTTGCCCATTTCACATGCGGGGCGAGAGGTGATCTTTTTGAAAATGAATATACGGAAGTCCGGATACCGGTTTGTTTTTAACAAGCATCTCAAGATTATTAAAATTTAAGTGAGACATTTTATGATGCCGAGCCACGCAACTTCACTCTTTTTGGAGATGAGACATAAAGTTTCCTTACCATCCTTAGAGGTAAAATTCATCATATACAAGTTACCTTTCCCGTTCGCTCTCCAAAGTTCTTCACTGCCTTAGAGAATAAATAACAATGTTTTTCATCAAATACGACTAGTATTTTAGAATCACAAAGTTGACTTACACTGAGGAGGTTATGTTTCAAGCCAGAAACATGAGCTACCTTTGATAAGGTGATATTACCTTCTTGTAGAGTACCGTAGCCTTTTATTTGACCCTTACCATTATCACCAAAAGTTACTATTCCACCGATTTGTCCTTGAATTGGGATAGTAAATTTTGGGATCCGATCATGTGCCTCGAGCATCCGCAGTCAAGATACCGGATATGCACACGCTTGTTTCGCAATCAAAAATCGAAATTTCTTAGGTACCCATCGCATAATGGGTCCTTTTATGTTAGCTTTTGGAGTATGCTCGTTTTTTGATTTAACGAGAAGGTAAAGACTTTATTTTTGGTTTTTGGTGTTTTTGAGTTTTATTCTTTTTGTGATAAACATACTGTGAATTGGAATGATCAGAGGTTTGCGAGAAAAATTGTTTTAACTTTAAGAACAGTGAAAAACATTCAGAAGACTGAAACATAGAAGATTGAATTGAATTGTCATTGCGATAATGGTAATTACAATTATTCTTTCTAAAGTCTTTTCTAGTATCAGTTGTTCTAGAGAACCTATCTAGACTAGACTTTTGTTTTAGTTCGCTTTTTCTTCTCGTGTTCTTCCTCCGATCTACTTTTGCGAAGCTCGTTATTTACCGAAAAAGGAACATAAGTATTAGAGGATTTCCATTTGCCTTTTTGAATATTAGTAAACTTCGGAAGAGTAGAGTTTAAAATCTTTTGATTTTGCACTTTGTTTTTGAGTTCGCCTCTTTCTCAAGTTCAAGACATGTTTTGGCTTTGAGACACATATCGAAGAAGTCCGGATGTATAGATACCGATTTTCTTGGTTAGAACGAAACGGGAAGAATAGGTATACCACTTGAAAGTTTAGCACAGTCTTTATCAGAAGCTCTGATTTCTTGAGATTTATCAGTATACAAATAATCATCCTTTTTATCAATAATTTCTGAATTATTTGTGATAACTTTTGATGATTTAAAAGAATTAATTTCTAAATTTGAAAGGTAATTTTCGCAGTTATCAAAAATTCTTCATCATTATTGTCATTTTCCCATGGATACGTAATCTCAAAGCAAAGCTTTCTTGTGTTTCGTAAAGATGTAAATCTTCAAATGAACGGGGAGTGATCTCTGGATGATTCTCACAAAGAGTTTCATTTCTAAAACACTTATCCAGAGTAGAGAGAATATCGTTTTCAAACATAAGTCGTAGATCTTCTTCACGACTTGGAACAAAAATATCGGCCTCCGGATTCAAAATTGTATGTTTATTTGAACCAAAATTGAAAATATCATCTTTCTTCCCGAACTTTATTTAGATCAACATTTGTTTTACAACAATATTCAATATTTTCGAATTGAAGTTTGCTTGTTTTATGATGATTTTCATATCTAGATTTTTAAAAAATAGATTTTTCATACAAAATTGGAAACTTTGGCTTCGTATTTGTCCAACACAAAAAACGATTTCGTATCCGACCTTTTCTTACACGTGTAGGGATCTAGGTCCTCGAAACCAAGTCCGGTATCTTCCTACTTGTGTGTTAATTTTGTCATGAACCTTCGTGCATCCGGATATGTTATAATCGTAGCTTTTTTTGTTGAAGTTCAATGTGTAAAAATTCTCTCTCTTTACGAAAATAGTTTTTAAGTGCTACGAGTTGAGTCTATCACTCTCTTTGTCTCTCGATTTCTTTCCTTTTTTCTTCCGGTAAGTTTATTGAGATTCAAAATTTCCTTTTTAAGTTTTTCTTCGTAAAGTTTTAAACTCATGGAAATTGTTTCCTTTGCGATATTTAATTCGAGTTTTTCTTCGTAAGTAAATCCATTTCTCTTTTGAAAATATCTCTTTCCCTTTTGATTGTAGAAAGAGTTTTCTCGGTACTTTTTCGTAATTTCTTTTCGATTGTGAGTTTCAGCTTTAGTTCCTCAAAATTGTTTGATAACATCACGGTCGTTTGTTCAAGCTCGGATGATCCGGAGAAATTACTAACCGGTGACTCGCAGGTTGATCCTCCGATTCGTTTGTGTTTGCCATTCCACGAACATGGCTTCATCACCGCCGGATTCATCTTGCACCCGAGTTTTCTTTTTACGCAAAGTGTGCTCTTTCGGTGACATTGTACTTATATTTGTTTTTGTAATAAGTCTTATCCTTTTCCGCAGCTCCTCCGCAATCTCTCGAGTAATGTCCGGTTTGCCACATCCGCGCGTACATCTTTCTTCCTTTTTAATTCTTCTTCTTTCTTTTCTTCTTCTGTTTTCTCTACTCTCTGTACTTCTTGTTTAGGAGCATAGGGACGATCAAATCGTTTATTTCCTTTCAAAGACCTATTTCCAAAACGATTAGTAAATTGCTTGGTTATTAAAGCCAGAGAGTCAGCAAATGCTTTAATTTCATCATCTGATTCAGAGTCATCTTCTCGGAGCAGCCTCTCGATATGAAGGCTTTCGATTTCTTCCTGTCATCACTTCGTCTTCGATTCCTTTTGTTTCGAGATCAAAGCCGGAGGACCTCCGATGTTTGTTCTTTTACGAACAACTTCTTTTCATGAGCTTGCAGTGTACCGAATACATCATGCAGCGACCATTGTTCAAGATCCTGATTGGCTTGTAGTGACATGGATAGATTTGACCATTCAGGGTTTAACCTTTTGAGAAATAGAACATTGTTGTCTTCCTTTGATCTAACAATGTCACATCTCTTGCAGAGATTAATCGCATTGTTGAATCGATGAAATGTTTGTTCCGTAGATTCATCGATCGGTGCTTGAAAACTATTATATTCATTTAGAGCTTGGGCTCTTCGTTCTTTTTCATTTTCGCACCACCTTCTAAGAGATTCTCCGATTGATCCCATAAATCTTTTGCCGTGTCACATGAGTCCAGAGATTGAAAAATCTCATTTGGAATGGCCATTATCAACAGAGACTTAGCTTTCTTAGCTAATTCCACCTTAGCTTTTTCTTCATCAGTCCAGTTATTCCTTGACTTCTGAACCAGTCTTGCTAGTACCTCATCTGAATTTGCAGTGGCTGGAATTCTGGGAATAGTAGTGGTGGGAACAAACGGACCGTTTTGAATAATTGGATATAACTCAGCATCCAATCCCTCATAGAAGTTAACCATTCGAATCTTCCATTGTGGGTATTCATCACGTACAAGAGTTGGAGGTTTAGTCAGGGACCCAGACGTATAAACAGCATTCAAGCTCGAATTTGTCATTTGAGTATGATAGAAGAGAAAATTTGAAGATTTGAAAGAAATTTAGAACAATTAAATCTCAAGAAGAACGAATTCGATAATATCACCGTTTCTTCAGATTACAAAATGAATGACTCAATTTTAAGAGAAGATTGTTAACGTTTCAACAGAATTTCGTAAAACAGAGTGGATTGATAAACAAATTTTGAATCTGAGAAAATACTGTTCGATTGAAAGGAATTCTTTCAATGGAAGAGATCTAATAATCAATAGATTGATTAGAAGGCTCTGATACCAATTGTAGGTTCCAGATTCCTTTAAACCGATTGTTAATTGAGAGTATTGAATCTGAGTGAATTGCGGAAGCAGATCAATTAACAATTTAAATCAATAGAACAGTAAACAGAATGAAGAACAAAGATTATGAAATGACTTACGCACAGTATTCTTCAAAATGTAAATGTATTTATCGACAATTTTTACAAACACAATACAATGCTATTTATACAGATACAAAGACAGAAAGTCAAAATGCTAGCCAATTACAAAGTGCCATGTGTCATAAAGGGAGCGTCTAACAACAATTAGTTATAACAAGAAGTGTGTGTTGACATTTGTAGACATCTCTTCTTTGACTCATACTTTAATATCTAACAGTCTCTTTAGAACTAGTTCAGAAGATCTGAACTATGTAGCTTTAGAACCCAGTCTCCTTTGAAGCTATTTCATGATCTCTATCACTCGAAACCAATACAAATCATGTTGTATTACCACAAATCTTACTGATAGTAGTGTTCACCTTGTTGATAGCTTTGATTTTACTGGTCATCGGTCTAGAACGAAGCCCGTAGCTAAGGCTATGATCGGTTTAGCCAAAACGCCTATGTTTGGTCGAAACTCATAGGCGGCGGTACACGGGGGTTTTCCCTTCCGGACCGACCGGGCCAGACTACCATGAAGTTTTCCGTGGCCATCTACAATGTAAATAAGATTGTTTCCATGAAAAATAACTCAACAAAAATCCGTTCTTGTATAGAAAACTGTCGGAGCCACTCCTTCGCCAAGTTAGAAGGAACGTGGTTCGCGTAGTTCTCGAAACCGATACAATTCATGTTGTATTACCACAAATCTTAGTGATGTAGTGTTCACCTTGTTCATAACTTCGATTTGACTGGTCATGGGCCTAGAATGATGCCTTGTAGCTAAGGCTATGATCGTTTTAGCCAAAACACCCATTTTTGATGGACCACCCTTGTAGCTAGGGGGCGGTACACGGGGGTTTTCCCGTTCGGATTGACCGTGCCGGATTTCCATGAAGTTATTTATGGTCCATCAACAATGTAAATGATATAGTTTCCATGAGAAGTAACTAAAAAAAAAACATGTTCTCGTATAGGAAACTGCTGGAGCCACTTCTTTGAAAGGTTAGAAAGAACGTGGTTCGTGTAGTTCTCGAAACCGATACAAATCATGTTGTATTACCACATATATTACTGATATAGTTTGCGCCTTGTTCATAGCCTCGATTTGACTGGTCATGGGCATAGAACGAAGCCCCGTAGCAAAGGCTATGCCGTTTTTAGCCAAAACTCCCATTTTTGGTCGAAACTCATTGGCGGTACACAGGGGCTTTCGCGTCCGAACCGATCGTGCCGGATTGCCATCAATTTTTTCATCGTCCATATACAATGTTAATGAGATTGTTTCCATGAGAAATAACTCAACAAAAAACCGTTCTCGTGTAGGAAACTACCGGAGCCACTCTTTTGCCATGCTAGAAGGAACGTGGTTCGCGTAGTTCTCGAACATATACCAATCATGTTGTATTACCTCGTAGCTAAGGCTATGATCGTTTTAGCCAAAACGCCCATTTTTGGCTGACACTCATAGGCGGCGGTACACGGGTGTTTTCCTGTCCAGACCGACCGTGCCGGATTGCCATGAAATTTTTTGTGTTCCATCTACAATATAAATGAGATGGTTTCCAAGAAAAATAACTCAACAAAAAACCGTTCTCATAAAGGAAACTACCAGAGCCACATTTGTCGAGTTCGAATGAACATGGTTCGCGTAGTTCTCGAAACTGATACAAATCATGTTGAATTACCACAAATCTTATTGATATAGTGTTCACCTTGTTCATAGCTTTGATTTGACTTGTCATGGGCCTAGAACGATGCCCCGTAGCTAAGGCTATGATCGTTTTAGTCAAAAATCTTATTTTTGGTCGAAACGCATAGGCGGCGGTACACGGGAGTTTTCACGTCCGGACCCACCGGGCCAGATTGCCATAAGATTTTCCGTGATCCATCTACAATGTAAATAAGATGGGTTCCATGAGAAATAACTCAACAAAAATCCATTCTCATGTAGGAAACTGTCGGAGCCACTCTTTTGCCATGTTAGAAGGAACGTGGTTTGCATAGGTCTCGAAACCGATACAATTCATATTGTATTACCATAAAACTTACTAATGTAGTGTTCATCTTGTTAATAACTTCAATTTTACTGGTCATAGGTCTAGAACGATGCCTTGTATCTAAGGCTATGATCGTTTTAGCCAAAACACCCATTTTTGGACGAAACTCATTGGGGGCGGTACACGAGGGTTTTCCCGTCTGGACCGACCGTGCTAGATTTCCATGAAATTAATCGTGGTCCATCTACAATGTAAATGAGATAGTTTCCATAAGAACTAACTCAACAAAAACCGTTCTCGTGTAGGAAACTGCCGGAGCCACTCCTTTGAAAGATTAGAAGGAATGTGGTTTGTGTAACCGATACAAATCATGTTGCATTACCACATATATTACTAATATAGTGTGCGCCTTGTTGATAGCTTCGATTTGACTGGTCATGGGCATAGAACAAAGCCCCTTAGAAAAGGCTAGGCTCGTTTTAGCCAAAACGCCCATTTTGGTCGAAACTCATTGGCGGTACACAGGGGTTTTTGCGTCCGGACCGATCGTGCCATTGCCGTTAATTGTTTTCATCGTCCAACTACAATGTAAATGAGATGGTTTAATTGAGAAATAACTCAACAAAAAACAGTTATCGTGTAGGAAACTTCCGGAGCCACTCCTTTTCTTGGTAAAAGGAACGTGAGATGGTTTCCATGAGAAATAACTCAACAAAAAACCGTTCTCGTATAGGAAACTACCGGAGCCCCTCTTTTGCCATGCTAGGAAAAATGTTGTTCGCTTAGTTCTCGAAACCGATGCAAATCATTTTGGATTACCTCGTAGATAAGGCTATGATCATTTTAGCCAAAACGACCGTTTTTGGTTGAAACTCATAGGCATCTGTACACGGGTGTTTTCCTGTCCAGACCGACCATGCCGCATTTCCATGAAATTTTTCATGGTCCATCTACAATGTAAATGAGATGGTTTCAATAAGAAATAACTCAACAAAAACCGTTCTCATAAAGGAAACTACCAGAGCCACATTTGTCGGGTTAGAAGGAACGTTGTTCGCGTAGTTCTCAAAACCGATACAAATCATGTTGTATTACCACAAATTTTACTGATGTGGTGTTCACCTTGTTCATAACTTCAATGTGATTGGTCATGGGCCTAGATGATGCCTTAGACACGGGGGTTTTCCCGTCCGGACCGACCGTGCTGGATTTTCATGAAATTATTCGTGATCCATCTACAATGTAAATGAGATAATTTCTATGAGAAGTAACTCAACAAAAACCAGTTCTAGTGTAGTAAACTGCCGGAGCCACTCCCTTGAAAGGTTAGAAGGAACGTGGTTGGTGTAGTTCTTGAAACCGATACAAATCATGTTGTATTACCACATATATTTAGTGATATAGTGTGCGCCTTCTTCATAGCTTCGATTTGACTGGTCATTGCATAAAACGAAGCCCCGTAGCAAAGGCTATGATCACTTTAGCCAAATCGCCCAATTTTGTTCGAAACTCATTGGCGGTACACAAGGGTTTTCGCGTCCGGACCGATCGTGCCGGATTGCCATGATTTTTTTTCATCGTCCACATACAATGTTAATGAGATGGTTTCCATGAGCAATAAATCAACAAAAAACCGTTATCGTGTAGGAAACTTCCGGAGCCACTTCTTTGCCAGGTTAAAGGAACGTGGGATGGTTTCCATGAGAAATAACTCAACAAAAAACCGTTCTCATGTAGGAAACTACCGGAGCCACTCTTTTGCCATGCTAGCAGGAACATGGTTCGCTTAGTTCTCAAAACCGATGCAAATCATGTTGTATTACCTCGTAGATAAGGCTATGATCGTTTTAGCCAAAACGCCCATTTTTGGTCGAAACTCATAAGTGGTACACGGGTGTTTTCCCGTCCATACCGACCGTGCCGGATTGCCATGAAATTTTTCGTGGTCCATGTACAATGTAAATGAGATGCGAAATAACTCAACACAAATCCATTCTCATAAAGGAAACTACCGGAGCCACATTTGTCAGGTTAGAAGGAACGTGGTTCGAGTAGTTCTCGAAACCGATACAAATCATGTTGTATTTCTACAAATCTTACTGATATAGTGTTCACCTTGTTTATAGTTTTGATTTTACTGGTCATGGACCTAGAACGATGCCTCGTAGCTAAGGCTATGATCGTTTTAGCCAAAACGCCCATTTTTTGGTCGAAACTCATAGGCGGCAGTACACGGGGGTTTTCCTGTTCGGACCAACCAAGCCAGATTTCCATGAAATTTTTCGTGGTCCTTCTACAAAGTAAATGAGATGGTTTTCTTGAGAAATAACTCAATAAAAAACAGTTTTTCGTGTAGGAAACTGTCGGACCACCCCTTTGCCAGGTTAGAAGGAACATGGTTCGCGTTGTTCTCGAAACCGATACAAATCATGTTGTATTACCACAAATCTTACTGATGTAGTGTTCACCTTGTTCATGATTGAGATCATGAAATAGCTTCAATGGAGACTGGGTTCTAAAGCTACATTGTTCAGATCTTCTGAACTAGTTATGAAGAGATAAAGGAAGATAGCTTAGAATTCTAATGTCAAAAGTCAAGTAAAGAAGTCATGGAAACCCTAAGGCATAACTTCTGAAGTGTCTACTTCAGAAGTTCTGAAGATTCTAAAGGTGTTCTGAAGGGGTTCTAAAGAACTTCTGAAAACAGTTCTGATGAAGATCAAAAGTGGTTATGAACTTTATGATGTACACTTGTATTGATTCTATTGGTCTGTCATGTAATTATCTCTTACTTTAGAATCATTTCTTATATATAAATATTTCTATATCTTGAATCTTGGGATCTAACAATTGGTATCATAGCCAATACATCTGATTTGATAATTCTGTTTAAGAATCTGTCAGATCTCACAAGATTCTTGAATGTCTTAATTGATCTTTTCTAAGATTGATTTGATCATTTTCGTAATTCAATTAAGGTGAATTGTCCATCATTGAAATTCAAGATGTCGAAAGAAATCGTCTCCATCGGTTCTGAAACAAAGCCACCTACTCTGTTCTTGGGCGAATATCATCAATGGCGAATTCACATGATACAATTTTTGGATAACATTGATGAAGCTTTAATGAAATCTATCATAGATGGTCCCCTTGAAGTATATGTGGAAATCGCTGTTGTTCCAAGAACAGAAACAACTCCTGAAATTCCTGTTACCCGGATCAAGAGGAGTCCTGGTATGTATAGTAATGCTGAAAAGGAACACGCCAAGGTAGATAAAAGGGCACTTACTTTACTCACCATGGCAATCCCAAATGAAATTTTCAACAGAGTTGACAATTTAACTTCTGCGAAGGCCATGTGGGATGAAGTTGAGGCTCAAATGCAGGGAAGCACTAGAGTTCAAGCTCAGAGATTGAATATATGTGTTTGAACATATGAAAATTTTAGGTATAAAGAGGGTGAAGCAATTATTGAAACTTATCACAGATTTAACAATACTCTGAATGATCTGAGAAGGAATGGAGTTCAGAAATCAAATTCAGAAATTAACAATAAATTTCTGAACAATCTTGGAAGTGAGTGCTCATGTTTTTCTGATAACATGGTCACCAGAAATTTGTCCAAAAAAACTATTCATGATGTCTATGGAATTCTATTTCAACAAGAGGACAAAATTAAATATAGACAAAGTGAGGAGAAGAAATCAAATGATACTCTGGCCCTTCTAAGCAAAAAGATAAATGACTCAGATGAAGAGATGAAAAGAATTTCTGAGGGCATTGCTTTTATGATAAAACAGTTCAATAAAAGATATAATCAAAAGTATAAAAGCAAACCCAAATCAGAAGATGGAGCTCAGAAGTTAATGACAAATGATGCTGTGCAGAAAAATGATGCAGAACCAACCAGATGTTTCAACTGTGGAAAACCTGGTCACTTTGCCAGAGAGTGCAAAATGCCCAAGGTAAAAAATTCTTGATATTATGAGAATAAGCAAACACTTGCAAAGAAGAAAGAACTAAATCCAATTCTCCTCTCCAAATATGAAGAATATTGGCTGAACTCGAGTGATGATGACAATGATGAGGAGGTTGCTCACTATGCATCAAATTGCTATATGTGTCAATTAGATCCAGAAGACACACATATCATGACACTGAGGTACAATTTTCTTCTGAATCTATTTTTGAATATATCTCTAAATCTATTTCTGAAGTTAATATGCAAGAACAAATTCAGAATATGAATTCTGAATTTGAAATTCTGAGAAATAGAATCAAAGGTGAGAGAATTTTGGTAAATATGTTTAGAGAAAAAAGTCAAATCTATAAACTTAATTGTCGAAATGCTGTGGAAATTCTTGAGAAAGTTTCAAAAGAAAAAATCTTGTTAAAATAAAAATTCGACATTATGAAAAAGGAAATTCAAAATGAACAATCTGAAAAAAAAGTTCTGAATGTTAAAATGAAATTTCTAAATCAAGAAAGGATTGAATTGTATAAAGAGATTAAAGAATTAGAAGATCTGAATTTCAAAAGAGGTTAAACTGAACAAACTCTGAATATTCTTACAAGTCAGGGAAAAAACTCAAAATTTTATAATGTCAAAACAGGTTTGGGATACAATGAAAATCAAGTTTTAACGAAAGCACCTTCAAGTCTCTATGATATCTCAAATATGAACATTTTTGATGAACAATTCAAAGGTGTTACCAATAAACCTGTTGATCATACTTTGCTTGAAAGAAATCTTTTTATCAAATTAGATTTTTGATTTCAGATGAAAAACCCTTGAACATAAAAACTGAATCAGAAACAACTTCTAAAGTTACTTCAAAAAAAATCTTCTGAAGATAGTTCTCATTTGATTTCTGAAGTTACTTCTGAATATATTTCTTAATCAAATTCTGAAATTAATTCAAAAGAGAAACTAATTCTGAAATAAAAACAAATGATAATTTTGAAAATCAAAATAATCTGAATATTCAATCTGAAGATAAATTTGAAGAATTTTATGAAAAATATTCAGATAGTGATACTTCAGTTTATAATGATGAATCTTCAGAAATATTATTTGATAATTCAGATGATGAATCTGAGAAAGTTTTTATGAATGATAAAAGTCTGAAGAAATTTTTTCAAAATTAAATGATTTTGCAAGCATGACTGAGGACAAATTTTCAAATTTAATGAATGCCTTAGACTCTGAATCTGAATATGATGATCCTGTGATAGAAGTTATAAACAAAGAAGGATATGTTATATTCAAATCAAAATCTTCAATGGTTGAAGGAGAAATTCTTAAATCTGATAGACCAAAACTACCTTCAGAAATGTTTGATTATGTATTCTTAAAGAAGGAATATCAGAACTTAACTACTTATGAATGTAAATCATAAACCTCAGAAGCATATAGTCCTATTAACTCTGATAGAGATTATGAAATAGCTACAAATGACACTTGGTTCTAAAGCTACATAGTTCAGATCTTCTGAACTAGTTCTAAAGAGACAAAGGAAGAAAGCTTAGAAGTCTAAAGTCAGAAGTCAAGTAAAGAAGCCAAGGAAAGCCTAAGGCATAACTTCTAAAGTGTCTACTTCAGAACTTCTGAAGAGGTTCTGAGGAACTTTTGAAGACAGTTCTGAAGAAGTTCAGAAGTGGTTCTGAACTTTATGATGTACACTTGTATTGATTCTATAGGACTGCCATGTAACTATCTGTTAGTTTAGAATCATTTCTTGTATTAAATAGAAGGTTAGTTAGTTTGTTAGAACTAATGATCTTAGATCTTTTGTACTGTAAAGATACATATGTGTAAATTTGTCAATATCAATACTACATCCGACTTCCTTCTTATATTTCTTGTATTACATTCTACATTCTTTCTATATTTTGATACTTGGGATCTATCAACTGGTATCAGAGTCAATTTATCTATCTTTTGATTCTATTAAGAACCTGTCAGATCTGACAAGTTCTTGAAATCCTTGATCAATCTATTCAAGATTGATTCAATTTGATCTAAATTTCATAATTAAGTGAATCTGCGATCGTTCATATCAAGATATCGAAAGAAATCGTTTCCATTGGATATGAAATTAAACCACCTTCTTTGTTCATGGGTGAATATCATAAATGGTGCATCAGGATGATTCAATTTTTGGATAACATTGATGAGTCACTGATACAATCCATTATAAATGGACCCTTTGAAGGCTACGTGGAAATTGTTGTTGTTCCTAGAACAGAAACTACTCCTGAAATTCCAGCTACCCGGATCAAGAAGAGTCCTGGTATGTATAATGCTGAAAAGGAGCAAGCTAAAGTAGATAGAAGGGCACTTACTTTACTCAGCATGGCCATCCCAAATAAAATATTCAACATAGTTTCAGCTTAACTTCTGTAAAGGCCATGTGGGATGAAGTTGAGGCTCAGACGCAGGGGAGCACTAAAGCTCAAGCTCAGAGACTAAACATATATATTGGTACATATGAGAATTTCAGATACAAAGAGGGTGAATCAATCACTGAAACTTATCATAGGTTCAATAATATTCTGAGTTATTTAAGGAGAAATGGTGTTCAGAAATCTAATTCAGAAATCAATAATAAGTTTCTTAATAATCTGGGGAATGAATGGACTAGTTTTTCTGACAACATAGTTACTAGAAATATGTCTAGAAAGATTATCCATGATGGTTATGGAATTTTGTTTCAACAAGAAGACGAAATTAAATTCAGACAGAATGAACAGAAAAAGACAAATGATATTGTAGCCTTGTTAAGCAAGAAGTTAAATAGTTCAATGTCCATGTCAACAATGAACAAAATTTGTGAGATTCCAGAAGCTGACCTCTGTGATGGAATGAGTCAGATGAAGAGTTGAAAAGGATTTCTGATAGTATTGCTTTCATGACAAGACAGTTCCATCAAAGACACAATCAGAAATACAAGAACATACCAAAGTCTGAAGATGGAGCTAAGAAGATCTTAAATCAAGATGTTGTTCAACAAGATACTGCAGAACCAGCTAGGTGTTTTAATTGTGGAAAACCTGGTCATTTTGCAAGACAATGCAAAATTCCTAATGTCAATAATGCTGGTTACTATGAAAAGAAGCATTCACTCGCAAAGAAAAAGGAAATGAATCCAGCTCTAGTTAAAAAGTATGAAGCAGATTTGATAGATATCATAAGTAGCTTCAAAAGAAGACTAGGTTCTGAAAAGAAAGATTCAGAAGTCTGAAGACAAATGAAGTAAAGCCTAAGGCATAACTTCTGAAGTGGCTACTTCAGAAGTTCTGAAGATTCTGAAGAAGTTCTGAAGATGTTCAGAAGTAGTTATGAACATGTCTGTTATTTTTGTACTGTAACTTTAGCTTTTCCATTTGTATATAAATAGATAGTTTGATAGGTTGTTACAACGAACGTTGATAGATAGAGCTTGTAAAGATCACATATTGTAATACAGTGAAGTAATCAATACAATATACAACTTCAGTGATCTAATTCTTGTTCTTGTTCTTTAATCTTTCTACATTCTTGATTGTTCGGGATCTAACATATTGTAATACAGTGAAGTGATCAATACAATATACAACTTCAGTGATCTAATTCTTGTTCTTGTTCTTTAATCTTTCTACATTCTTGATTGTTTGGGATCTAACAATTGGTATCAGAGCCAATTCATCTGTTCTTGACATTCAGAGAAGAACTTGCCAGATCTGACAGTTATTGGTGTTCTTGATTGATAAATTCAAGATTCAATTTCAGGTGAATTCTCGATCTATTTTCAAATCAAAGATATCGAAAGAAATCGTCTCCATCGGATCAGAAACTAAACAACCAACTCTGTTTTTGGGTGAATATCATCAATGGCGAATCAGGATGATTCAATTCTTGGATAATATTGGTGAAGCGTTAATGCAATCGATCATAAATTTCTCTCTGGAGGTCTATCTGTAAATACCATCAGTACCAAGAATTGAGTCAACTCCTGAGATACCTGCTTCAAGAATAAAGAAAAGCCCAGGTATGTACAGTACTGCTGAGAAAGCTCAAGCTAAAATTGATAAAATGGCATTAACTCTTCTTACAATGGCCATTCCAAATGAAATATTCAATAGGGTAGATAGTTTAACATCTGCAAAAGCCATGTGGGATGAGGTTGAAGCACAAATGCAGGGTAGTACAAAGGCCCAAGCACAAAGATTGAATATCTGTGTGGGTACTTATGAAAACTTCAGGTATAAAGAAAATGAATCTATTACAGAGACTTATCATAGATTCAACAATATCCTGAATGATATGAGAAGAAATGGTGTTCAGAAATCAAACTCTGAGATAAACAATAAATTTCTAAACAATTTAGGGATTGAATGGTCAAGTTTTTCTGACAACATGGTTACTAGAAATCTTTCTAGAAAATCTATTCATGATGTCTATGGCATTCTGTTTCAACAAGAAGACAAAATCAAGACTAGACAGAATGAACAAAAGAAGGCAAATGAAACAGTAGCTTTGATGAGCAAAAAGTATTATAATTCTATGACCATTTATGCGAAGAGCAAAATTTGTGAGATCCTAGAAACAAATTTGTGTGATGGGGATGAATCAGATGAAGAACTTAAGAGAACTTCTGATAATATTGCTTTTATGACAAGGCAATTTACTCAAAGATATAATCAAAAATATCAGAACAAACCAAAATCTGAAGTTGGTCTCAAGAAAAGTCAAGATGCTGGTCAAACTGAGACATCTGAACCAGCAAGATGCTTTAATTGTGGTAAGCCTGGTCATTATGCAAGATAGTGCAAAATGCCCAAAGTTAAAAACTCAGGCTACTATGAGAAAAAATCATCTTCTTGCTAAAAAGAAGGAGCTTAATCCAGCTTTGGTTACCAAATATGAAGAGGATTGGTTAAACTGGAGTGATGGTGAATATGATGAACAAGTAGCTCATTATGCATCAAAATGCTATATGTGCCAAATGGATCCAGAACACAAACATGCACATGATTCTGAGATAATTTCTACATCTTCTGAATTAAATACTGAGATAGATTACTCTTCTGAACCAAATTCTGAACCAAATTCTGAACAATTTTCTAGAAATTCTGAAATGCAAAATCAAGTTCAGAATATGTATTTTGAATTTGAAAGTCTTAGAAACAGAATTAAAGGTGAAAGAATATTGGTAAATCAATTCAGAGTTGAAAGTCAAATCTATAAACAAAATTGTCAAGAAACTGAACAATCTCTTGAAAAAATTTCTGAAGAAAATTTATTGTTAAAAGAAAAGATGGAAAGTTTACAAAAAGATATCATAAATGAAAAATATGAAAAAGAAATTCTGAATGTTAAAATGAACTTTCTGAATCAAGATAAACTTGATCTTTACAAAAAGATTAAGGAATTGGAAGATCTGAACTTTAAAAGAGGACAAACAGAACAGACTCTGAATATTTTAACTAACCAGGATCAAAATTCAAAATTTTACAACAACAAAGCAGGATTGGGATATAATGAAAGTCAAATTCTGAAAAAGGCACCTGCAAATCTTTATGACTATTAAAAAATGAAAATTTTTGATGAAACAAATACAGGTGCCATATTCAAACCTGTTAATGCATAAAAATATTATAAACATTTCTGAACTTACTTCTGAATCAGAAATGTTTTCTAAAGAAAAATCTGAATCATCTATTAAAACTGAGAAAATTTCTGAATTATCTTCTGAAAGTTTATCTGAAGTTCTAAAAGAAGATAATTCTGATAATAAATCAGAACATGAAGAAAAATATGATGAATTCTCAGATGTTGAATCTTCACGATATAATAATGAGAATTCAGAAATTATTTTTGATAATTCTGATGATGAGTCTGAAAATATTTTAAATCAAAAATTTTTGCATCAAGCATGACTCAAGATAAGTTCTCAGATTTAATAAATGCTTCAGATTCAGAAGATGATGATGATCATATGGTTCAAGTTATTGATAAAGATGGATATTTGGTATATAAATTACAATCAAATATGACTGAAGGAGAAATTTTAAAATCAGAAGCACCAAAAGTTTCTTCTGACAAGTTTAATACTGTTTTTCTGAAACCTGAATTTTTGAAAATTGCAACTTCTTCTACTTCATCAAATGATAATCCTATATCCACAAAATCACCTGTATCTTCAATATCATCATCTGATTTTGTAACCAGAATTAAAAAGTTTGAAAAAGGACAATCTTCAAATTCAACTTCTAAAGTTCATAATTCAAATCCTAAATCTGAAGTTACAACAAAAGTAAGTAAAAGAATTTCTTATACTAATCCTCATTTGTTATCTTTTACAGAGCTATCCACTTTAGTTTGGAGAAAGAAAGGAGAAAGACTATTAAAGAATGACAAATTAGATAGTTTTTCAAATTCAAAGAAAATTGATGTACCAAGAATTAATAAAATGAATAAAAGAACTTCTGTTGACAAATCAAACAATGTTGACTCTTGTTCCTCTATTGCTTTATTAAATATTTTGAAGAATCATATTCACTGCATTAACGGTGGTCATCATAATTTTCATCTAAACTCCAAATCAAATAAGACACATCTTGGGAAATCAATTCAGAAATTTTCAGCTACATTGGCAAACAAATACATAAATAAAAAGAAACTTCAAAATAATACTAAAAATGACTAATTAAAAAATTCTGAACTAACTTCTGACATTCAGAAGATTAAGTCAAAATTCAAAGATTCAAAGTTTTTGACTAATCTCAAAGGACCCATTCTTAAATGGGTACCTAAATCTCAATAATCATTTTTGCAGATATGTCATGTGTGGGTCTTAGATTCTGGATGTTCAAGACACATGACACCTTTCAAAAAACTTTTAACTTATTATCATTAAAGATATGGAGGAACAATTAGCTTTGGAAATAATGCAAAAGGTTATGTGAGAGGATATGGAACTTTTTCCAAAGGAGATGTTAAAGTGATGAAGGTTTTCTATGTGGAAGGTCTTAAACATAATCTCTTCAATATAAGTCAATTCTATGACAACTATTGGATGGTAAATTTTGATATAGACTACTGTCATGTTCTGAGTTCATCAAACAAAAATGAGTTAACTGCTTATAGAGATGGAGATATCTACACTGCAACTTTCACAGCAAATGGTCAATTACAAGGAGTGTGTTACATTTCCACAACGATGGGAAATGATTGTTGGCTTTGGCATGAAGAATGTCACATCTGAACTTCAAACCCATTTCTGAACTGGAAAGACACAACTCTGTAAGAGGACTACCAAAGATCAGATTTGAAAAGAAATCTTTATGCTCTGCATGTGAACTAGGGAAGATCAAAAGAAGCTCCCATCCTCTGAAAATGCTATCTTCATGTAAAGCTCCACTTGAAATGCTACATATGGATTTGTGTGGCCCAATGAAGACTCAAAGCATGGGTGGAAAGAAGTATATTCTTGTGATTGTAGATGAATATTCAAGATATACTTGGGTTGAATTCTTAAGACTCAAATCTGATACTTCTGAAAGACTCATTCCTTTTCTGAAAAAAATTCAAGTTCTTCTTCAACTACCAGTTCAAAAGATCAGAAGTGATAATGGCACAGAATTTACAAATTCTACACTTCAGAATTTTTTAGAATCTGTTGGAATTTCACATAATTTTTCCGCTGCCAGAACTCCCCAACAGAATGGTGTTGTTGAAAGAAAAAACAGAACTTTGGTAGAAGCTGCAAGGACCATGCTAGCATATTCTGAACTTCCTTTATCTCTCTGGGCAGAAGCAATTGCAACTGCATGTTTTACTCAGAACAGGATAATTCTGAATAGAAAACTACTTAAAACTCCTTATGAAATTATTAAGCAAAGAAAACCCTCTATTGATTATTTTAAAATTTTTGGTTGCAGGTGTTTTCTTCTGAATGATACACAACATCTGGATAAATTTGCACCTAAGGGTACAGTTGGTCTCTTTGTTGGCTATTCTTAAAGATCAAAAGCAAACAGAGTACTTATCAAAGGAACACAAAGAATCATCGAGACTTCAAATATTAGATTTCATGAGCCAACAATGACTTCTGAACATGACAATTCAGAACTCAAGCTTAACCAAGTTTCTGAAATTTGGGATCCAGAATGCAACAACACAAATCTCATTTCTGAATCTAAAACTTTTATTAAAACAAATTTAGATACTTTATGTCAAGACTTATTTGATATTTCTGTAAATGTTTCTGCAGATTATCAAAATCCTTCTCTACTCAGAAGTATTCCATAACAAGAATCTACAGATCTACAATATTAAATACTTCTGGACCACCAATCTCAACCTCAAATTCAGAATTTCCTATTTCTGAACCTATACAAGTTATTTCAGAAACAGTGCAAGTTATTTCTGAACCTGTTGTTTCTGTTTCTGAACCTGTGCAGAATATTTATGAACTAGTACAGAATGTTCAATCTAAGGGGGAGACTTCAGATATACATTAAGCTATTAATCATGATATTGAAACTCAAGCAATCATTGATGATTATGATTCATTCAACAATGTTTCATCTATTCAACCATTGCAAAATGTGAACAAATGGACATCAAGTCATCCAATTCATCAGATTATTGGTGATGCATCAAAAGGTGTACAAACAAGATCAGCCACAGTAAATGAATGTCTGTATGTGAATATTTTAAGCAGTATGGAACCCAAAAAGCCATGTGAAGCACTTCAAGATCCAGACTGGATTTTAGCCATGCAAGATGAGCTAAATCAATTTGAAAGAAATAAAGTCTGGAGATCGATTCCTAAACCAAAAGGTAAATCAATCATTGGAACCAAATGGGTTTTCAGAAATAAAAAGGATGAACATGGAATTGTTGTGAGAAATAAAGCAAGACTTGTAGCTAAGGGGTATTGTCAACAAGAGGGCATTGATTATGATGAAACTTTTGCTCCTGTTACAAGACTAGAATCTATCAGAATCTTCTGTTGCATTTGTTGCTCACAAAAACTTTTGCTCTTGTTGCTTACAAAGCTACCAGAAGGCTTTGTAAGCAATGAATTTCCAGATCATGTTTACATTTTGGACAAAGCCTTATATGGAGTTAAACAAGCACCAAGAGCATGGTATGACACTCTCACAACTTTTCTTCTGAATTCCAAGTTCAAAAGGGGTACTGTTGATACAACTTCATTTCTGAAAAAGGAAGGTGATGATATGATCTTAATACAAATATATGTAGATGATATTATATTTGCTTCTACAAATCCAAAATTTTGCAGAAATTTTGAGAAAATCATGCAAACTGAATTTGAAATGAGTATGATGGGAGAGTTAACATTTTTTCTTGGTCTCCAAGTAAAACAACTACCCACTAGCATACCATTAATCAATCTAAGTATATCTCTGATTTACTTAAGAAGTTTGACATGACTGATTGTTCTAATATTCAAACTCCAATGGCCACTGCAACAAAATTAGAACCTGATTTGAATGGAAAATCTGTTGATAAGAAAAAGTACAGAGGCATTATTGGATCTTTGCTTTACTTAACAGCTAGTAGACCTGATATAATGTTTGCTACATGTATTTGTGCTAGATATCAAGCTAATCCTAAGGAATCTCATCTTCTTGCTGCTAAAAGAATCCTTAGATATCTAAAAGGTTCTCCTTCATTGGGACTTTGGTATCCAAAGGATTATGGTTTTCAGCTAACAGCTTTCACAGATGCAGATCACGGTGGTTGTAAACTAGACAGGAAAAGTACATCCGGATCCTGTCAATTTTTAGGTGATAGACTTGTGAGTTGGTCTTCAAAGAAGCAGAATTGTGTTTCTACTTCTACTGCGGAGGCTGAATATGTAGCTGCTGCAATTTGTTGCTCACAAGTTATTTGGATGCAAACACAATTAAAAGACTATGGCTACACATTAAAAAAGATTCCTCTTTATTGTGATTCAAAAAGTGCCATAACAATTACTGCAAATCCAGTCCAACATTCAAAGACTAAGCACATTGATGTCAGATATCATTTTATCAAAGATCATGTTGAAAAAGGAAATATTAAAATGTTTTTTTGTTCAGACTGATTATCAATTAGCTGATTTATTTACCAAAACACTTGATGAAAAACGTTTTAATTTTTTGGTAAGTGAATTAGGCATGATGAATATGTCTGTGTAAGTATTAAGCATCAATTCAAATTTCAAAATTTTATGTTCTGAGTTTATTTCCTCAAATTTCTGAGAAATCTTACCTTCAGAGTTTCTGTAGTTAAGTTTTTCAGAACCTTATTTTTTTAACTCAGAGGCATAATTTTTCAAACAAATTGATTGTTTTCTAATACTTGAAAAAAAATTCATTTCTCTATCTTTTATTTCTAACAATTTTGATGTCTAGCATTGTTTAAGGGGGAGAATCATAATGTTTCTTGATTCAAGGGGGAGTTAAACTCAAATTCAAGTCTTTCCCACTTCTCTATCACATTCAAGATCTGAAATGGTGGATAACACATTATGTTGTATACATCTGAAGAATCTGGACAAATTTATGAAGATAAACTGTTTTTCATCTTGTTCAAACCTACTTCTGAATTATTCAAATGTTTTACATTTTTCAGATGTTTGTAGTTTTAAATGAGTTTTATGATTTTGAAGGATTCCAAGTCAAGTTCTGAAGTATTTCTGAATCATCTCTTTCAAACTTCTGAACTTATTCTCAGAAGTTCTGAACTTCTTCTAAATTTTTTTGAACTTGTTCTCATAATTTTTCTTCCCGTTATAAAGACTAATCGTGTGCCACGTGTTTTAATTTCATTAGCTAATCCTTAAGCATGTCGATTAAACGGTTCATTTATCCGAATAAATGATGATTACTACTCTAATAACTCTTACTTTTGGCCACGTGTTCATCCATGATTATTCATTTTGAGTCTCGCGTGTCTACCATTTCACCACCAAAGCATCTTGAAAGTGAATCGTATTCCATTAATATGATATCTATCTAGAAAAAGAGAACCTGGGGCGTATCGCCCAAATCATTGGTCCGGTACTAGATGTAGCTTTTCTGCCTCAATCTTACCGAGGATTCTCTCTAAAGAAAAGGGATTATAAATAGAATTCTCATTTTTTATTTTTTTCTTTCTAGCAATCTTTCCCTCCGAAATCTTTCCCTGTTCATTGATTTTCATTCAAACTCAAGTTTTTCCTCATTTTCCACTATGTCGACTTCAAATGTTCAATCTTCAAAATCTCATTTCAGTGACGGTAATGGATCATCAAGCAATGATTCATTCAAAATAGTTCCTACGAAGATAATGGTTGGATCAATGGAGATCAATCTCGATGATGAACAGATTTTAAAAGACACTTCTACTACTGTGATTTCTGAAGCTGGTCCTTCAAATCCAAATCCCAAATCAAACCCTAACCCTAACCCGCGAACTGACAAAATTGGGGAAACTCAAATCGAGCCTATTGAAGTGGCTTCTGAGTAAAATGTTGGTGTTGCTGACTCTCAATCTCGTGTACAAAGCAATGATGGTACTGATTTGTCCAAACTATATGTCCCTGAAGAGAAGCTACTTGAAATCAAGAAGAACAACTGCGCCCTGAATCTAAAGTCTACTGATTTCAATGAAGATCAAATGATCCTAATTGAAATTCTGAAGAAACATCCTCTACGAGCTTTGCTATCCAGGAAATTTTTGGTCCCTGCCTCTTATCTACAACAATGGTGGTTTCACGCAAATGTTGATGAAGAAACAGATGATATCTCTTCATATATTCATGGTTACAGAGTCTGCATTTCTGTTGAATACATTAGAAGTATACATTTTCTACCTAAGGAGGATGAAGTTCTTGGGAACACTTTATTTGATCCTATTCCATCATCTTCTGAGATGATTTCAGACTTTATGAAGTTAGGATACTCTGAGCAACTCAATGCATTAAGCTCATTCAGAAGGAAGTGCTTACCCCCTATCTATAACTGCTTATTTACAATTCTGAACACTTGCCTTTCTGGTAAAAGCTCAAGTCTGGATCAAGCATCAACAAATGGGAGAATAATTTTTCATGGAGTAGCATTCAACAAGCATTATGATTATGCTTCTCTTATTTTTGCTGAACTAAAGTCTGCAGTTTTGAAGAAGTCTACTTACAACTATATACCCTTTCAAAGATTCTTTCAAACCTTCATCAAAGGGGCAATGAAAGTTGTTCCTGCTATTCCTGTTCTGACTCATGAGGTACATGTTTCCCTTTTCTCAATGGATAATCTCAGACCACCAAATGCTAAACTGCAATTCCCAAATGCTTTACCATTACCACCTTATTTAGTTACACTTGGAAAAACATCAAATAGGTTTTTGAATGAGTACTGTGTATCAATGGGACTACCTAAACCAATAGTCTCTTCCCCTGATTCTAACAAGAGTGGTGAGCATTGTGAGGTGTCTAGAATCCCTAGGCAGAGTGGGGAGGCTGTTTATGGGGGAGAACAACCTCATGGTGTGAAGAGGAATAATGAAAATGAGAGGGTGGGTAGAAGAGTGAGAAAAAGAACTGAAGAGGGGAGACCACAAGTAAAAAATAAAGAAACTTGTGAACTAACTGTTCTAAGCCGGGCACCCACATCATCTATTACTCCACATCCTTTGGTGGGTAGTATTGAAAAAGCCAGTGAGCCCATGGCAACTCTTGTTAACCCGTCCAGCCACTCACCCATCTCTCAACAGAAGGGTGTTCCATTAACACACATAGGGCAAGCAACTAATCTACCAATAGGTTCCCACTTGGAAGAACCTATTGTTGAAAAAGAAGGACATATGTCCCCCCTTCCCAGTTTTGAGCACTTTGAGTCTGCGAGTCCACTCAACTTTGGGCCTTCTGAACCACTTAATGTGGATTTTATTCACACCAACACACATTTTTCAGATGTCCACAAGCAAAGTGTTTGTCACCTTGCCACAACAACCATAGATATTCCTATTACAGGGTATCAAGGATTGGTTGGAAGACCTGGTGGAGTGAACATCACCAAAGCTCCATTAACAGAATCACAAGTGATTCATGATGCTGTGGCATCTACAGGCCAGCCTTCTTCTGAAGTACTGCAAATAAGACCATTTGTTGGTCTTGGACATTTTCCCTCCTCTTCTGAATTTTCTGAATTCAAAGATTTATGTATTTCTAAATTTGCAAAGATTCAGAAGGACATTAAGGAATTGATGGATAAAAATTGTAAGGTGATGGGGGATAGGTTGGATGGACAGGAGAAGAAAGTGGTGGATAAGTTGCATGAATTCCAACTTGCAACTACTTCTGATCTCAACAACTTTCAAAAGGCTATTCTGGATTCTTTCTCTGGAGTTATTTCATTAGTTCAATCCTTGAAGACCTCTATGCTATCTTCTTCTACTCAGACAGTAGCTTCTGAAGTTGCAACAAAGGATGACATCTTTCAGATTCTGAATCAATTAACCACTATTCAGAATTCTCAAGTCTCCTTGAACAATCGTATATCTGCTTTGGAGTGTGGTTCACAAGCTAAGACTTTGAAACGTATTCTTGATGATCAGGATGATCTTGAAAATCAAGAGGGGGAGAAGAGACAGAAAGTCTTTGAAGATGTTGATATTCCACAAGGTCAAAATTCTGAAAAATCTTCTAAAGAAGCTCAAGTTTAGACTTCTGAAAGATCTTCTGAGAAAACTTCTAAAGAAGTTTAGAACACTGAAAACGATGAAACTAATAGAACTTCTGAAGCAATAGAAGATATTTTACATGCAGAAGATGAAGGTCTAGAAGTTGAAAAAGTCACTTCTGAAGAAACTATGGAAGAAGGGTATGAGACTGAGAAAGTATCTCTGGATTCTGAAAATAAACAAAGTTCTGAAGATATAGATGTCATTCCTGACTCAAATGAAGAAATGTAGAATGAGTATCTTGCTTTTGAAGACATTATTGGAGAGCCAAGTGATTTATCTGATTTAATTCTTTTTAATGAAGAGATGGAAGTGAATGAAGGAATTGTTGAAATAAATGAGAACAGAGATCTGATTATATAGGAACCTCAAGGTCTAAGAATAGTTGAAAGAAATGAATTTTCTGAAAACTTGTATATATTGGGTAGTCAATATTGTTGGAGATACATTAATTTGAATCATCCAAGGAATCTGGAGTGTAGATTCTTGGATGAAAGACTTAACAATTTTCAAAGAATTTCTTAATCAACCAGCTGAGTGGTTTGAAATTGAAATTGATTTAAGTCATATGGAAGCTTTTGACTTTACAGATGAAATTTTGATGATTGCAGCTGATAAGCCACATGTCAGATTCAGAAACTGCATAAACATTCCTCTGATTCACTTTCCAATTCTTGAAGAACCCATAGTTGATCGAGTCTATGAAAGTGATATGATTTTTGAAAGTTCTGGAGAAAGTCAGCTTATCTTTCCTGAAGATACTTATTTTAACATGTATAGAAGGAATCTCAGGAATGGAACCTTAGAAGACTATGTAAATGATGAATGGTCTAAGGATTATATCTCAAAAGTTAGATCTTATGTACAAAGACATGGAGTACAAGTTTTGAATGACTCAACTTTAATCAAGAAGATCAGATGTATATCCAAAGCTTTTGAAGGTGATTTGTATATAACAAAGTTTGGAGCTGAAAGGAGAGATGGTTCTTTAACAGAGATCTCTTTATTTGATTTCTACAAGTTGAGGTTGCAGGATAAACTTACTGTTCTGAATTTTTATGTCAAGAGAGAAGATTCTGAAGCTGTTTCTGAGATAAGAAGAATTCTAGGGATCTATGTCAGAAATCTAATTAAACATGATTTTCAACTGGCATTAAAATTCAGATTAAAAAATGTCAATCTCTTGGAGCCTTAAAGCATTGAAAGACAGGAAATTACAAAAATCTTCACAAATCCAGATTTGGGATTCACTTATAGAGTAGAAGCATATCTTTCAAATACATTCATTGTTTCAGACATACCAAAGTACTCAACCTCTATTCTGAAATTGTTAATAGAATATGGAGAACAAATCTTCCTTCATCTGATGTTGTAGAAGAAATAATTTACTTGATCAAGGAAAAGATATTTTTCAGAGATTATGTTAGAAAGAGTTCTTTGGCTGGGCACATAAGAATAAACCAAATCAAAGAAGCTGATTATCTTCTGAGCAATGTCTATGACTTTCAGATTCATACAAAGAAACAAGACATTGAAGAAATTCAGAAGCTCTCTCAGAAGGTGGAAATTTCAGAAGTTAAAGAAGTCTAAATCTGAAAATACTCTAGATGGAGTTGTTCCTATTCCTCAGAAGTCTAAATCTGAACAATTACAAGAGCAAAGAATCGAAGAACATGCTTTGACAATGTTTCTTGAGTACTTTCATCCAGAAATGTTCATGGAATATGAACAAAAGTTCAATTATATTGATTGCTGGATTCAGAAGTCTTTTGGATGGAAAGAATGGTATTTAGATATCATTAGAAAAATCAGACTCCCTGTAAGTGAAGTAAAAAAAGAGAGCCCTATAATGAAAGTAATCACAGCTGATCTGAAGCAGAAAAACAATTACAAGCATGCTTACTTCACTGTTGAGAGAAAAGATGGTGAGATCTCAACTTTTACAGAAGCTGATTTTCAAAATGTCTATCTCAGAGATTTGATAAGAGTATACAGAAGTTTGTATTCTTTTCATGATTCTATTGCCAAGTTCAGAAAAGCTTTCCCAGTTCTTAGAGATGGTTTGTACAGAGAATTTATTTGGGCAGCCAAGACAGATTTCCAAGTGGCTTATGTAATGAGCAAAGAGAAAGTTCATATGAGTGCTCCAAACTAAGCTTACCAAATATTGAAAATCTCAAAAGCAGTACTCTAGTCATTCATCCTCCAGGTTTTGTTTGCAAATGCTTTGATAGATTACTCTTTATAAGATTTGAAGAATTCCACAAGTGCTGTAATGGAACTCTTATGATTATAAGAGATAAACTGGAGAAGAAGAAAAACAAAAGACAAAAGAAGCTTAGTGATGAAGAATTGAAGAACTACAGAATGTTGGCAAAGGAAATGATAAGGATCATTGAATCTATTTTGGAGTACAGGAAGCTTATACTTAAAGACGTTAGAGAAATTCTGAACTTCTGGAAGTATGACTTAAACTTTTGAAGCTAAGGGGGAGATTGATAGATATCATAAGTAGCTTCAAAAGAAGACTAGGTTCTGAAAAGAAAGATTCAGAAGTCTGAAGACAAACGAAGTAAAGCCTAAGGCATAACTTCTGAAGTGGCTACTTCAGAAGTTCTGAAGATTCTGAAGAAGTTCTGAAGAGGATTCTGAAGACATTTCTGAAGAAGTTCTGAAGATGTTCAGAAGTAGATCTGAACATGTCTGTTATTTTTGTACTATAACTTTAGCTTTTCCATTTGTATATAAATAGATAGTTTGATAGGTTGTTACAACTAATGTTGATAGATAGAGCTTGTAAAGATACACATATTGTAATACAGTGAAGTAATCAATACAATATACAACTTCAGTGATCTAATTCTTGTTCTTGTTCTTTAATCTTTCTACATTCTTGATTGTTTGGGATCTAACAAGATTGGTGAAACTAGAGTGATGGAGAATATGATGAAGAAGTTGCACACTATGCTGCAAACTGCTACATGTGCCAGATGGATCCAGAAGATACACATGCACATGATTCTGAGGTACAAACTTCTTCTTCTGAACTTAATTCTGAAACAATTTCATCATTAAATTCTAAATTTTTTGAAAACAACATGCAAGATGAAATTCTGAATATGAAAGAACATTGGTAAATAAGTTTAGAGCTGAAAGTCAAATCTATAAACAAAGTTGTCAAAATGCTGAAGAAACACTTGAAAAAGTTTCTAAAGAAAAATCTTTGTTGAAAGAAAACCTGGATAGTATGCAAAAAGATATTCTTAATGAAAAATCTCAAAAGGTAGTTTTGAATGTCAAAATGAACTTTCTGAATCAAGAAAAACCTGAATTATACAAAAAGATCAAGGAATTAGAAGATCTAAAATTTAAAAGAGGTCAAACTATACAAACTCTCAACATTTTAACAAGTCAGGCTCAGAATTCAAAGTTTTATAAATCAAAGCAGGTTTAGGATATAGTAAAAGTCAAATTTGGAAGAAAGCACCTTCAAATTTATATGATGTTTAAAATATGAAAATTTTTAATGAAAAAAGTAAAGGTGTTGAAAATAAACCTGTTGATCATGCTTTGCCTGAAAGAATTCCTTTTATCAAATCAGAAGTTTTGTTTTTAGAGGAAAAACCTCTTGACTCAAGTGATTCAATAAATAATTCTGAATCATAAATAAGTTCTGAAAATATTTCTGAAACAAATTTTGAAGTTTCAAATATTTCTGAAGTTACTTCTGAAAGTACTTCTGAACCAAAGTCTGACTTTGAAGTATCTTCTAAATTAAAATTTGAAGTTACTCCAGAACCAACTTCTGAAATTACATCAAATAATACTACTGAAGCTCAAAACATAACAAATTCTAAAGAAATTCTTTAAGACATATATGAAGAATTTTCAGAAATTGAATCTTTAAATGATAATGATGAGCATTTTATGAGCATTCAGAAATATTATTTGATAATTCTGATGATGAAACTGAGGAAGTTTTTATAAATGTATCAAGTTCTGAAAATAAAGAAAAACTTTCCAAATTAAATTTTTTTGCCTCAAATATGACTCAAAAACAAATTTTCAGACTTGATGAATACCTCAGATCCTGATGATGATGATAATGATCGTATTGTTGCTATAATAGACAAAGATGGGTACATAGTTTATAAATCTAAATCTTCTATGACTGGGGGAGAGAAACTAAAATCTGAAGAACCAAAATTACCTTCCGAAATGTTTAATACTGTATTCTTGAAAGATGAATATAAACATTGTACAACTTCTGAAATTAGTTCTTCTACAGATTCCAACTCTACTTATTCTAAAAGTGATTTAAAAGACACATCTTACTTAACAACAGGAAAATCCTCATTATCATCTTCAGATTTTGTCACAAGAGTCAAAACTTTTGAAAAAGCATAGTCTTCCGTTCCTAAATCTGAAAAACTTAATTCAAAAGTTGCAAAGAATGTTGATAAAAGTTCTTATTCTAATCAACATTTCTTATCTTTTACAGAGCTATCCACTCTAGTTTGGAAGAAAAAAGGTGAAAGACTACCAAAGAAAGACAAATTAGATAGTTTTTCTTCTTTTAAGAAATTTGATGTACACAAAGACAATACTTTGAATAAAATCAAGTATTCTGTTGTATTGAGATATTGAAGGTTCTTAAAAATCATATTCATTGTATGAAATGTGGACATCATAATTTTCAATTAAATTCCAATAACAACAACAAGAAAAATTCTAAGAAACCAATTAAGAAATCTTCAGCAAAATTTTCAAAAAGGAATAATAATAAACATCAAAAAGATAAATCTGTCAAGCAAAGTTCTGAACAAACTTCTGAATTTACTTCCGTTAAATCCAAATTCAGAATTTCTTATGTTATAGCTAATCTAAAAGGACCAATTCTCAAATGGGTACCTAAAACTCAATAATTGTTTTTGTAGATGTGTCATGTGTGGGTTTTAGACTTTGGATGTTCAAGACACATGACACCTTACAAAGAATTACTAACTGACTATCATAAGAGAAATGGAGGAACAGTTAGCTTTAGAAACAATGCAAAAGGCTATGTGAGAGGGTATGGAACTTTTACAAAAGGAGATGTCACTATAATGAAAGTTTTCTATGATGAGGGACTCAAGCATAATCTTTTTAGCATAAGTCAGTTTTGTGACAAATACTGGACAATACATTTTGACGTTCACTTCTGTCATATTCTTAGTTCTGAAAACCTAAAAAAGTTAACAGCCTATAGAGATGGTGATATCTACACTGCTACTTTCACTGAAGATGGTCAATGTTAGGACCCAAACAATCAAGATATCAATATATGGGAAGATTTTAACAGGAGTGTGATATCCAAATGTAATATGTATTGATTGAATGTATAGTATTACAGAATATGTCTTTACAAGGCTAATGGAAATGTTAGTTCTAACTATCTAACTAACTATCTATTTATAGATGAAATAGAAAGACTAAAGTAACAGTACATTCATAACAGAAAAGTTCAGAACAGGTTCTGAACTTCTTCAGAAGTATCTTCAGAAGTGTCTTCAGAACTTCTTCAGAAACTCTTCAGAAAATCTTCATAACTTCTGAAGTTGGCACTTCTGAAGTTTATGCCTTAGGCTTTTCTTTGTCTTTTCTTCAGATCTTTATATCTTCAGAACCCAATCCCTTTTAAAGCTATTATGATTTCTCTATCAATCTCCCCCTTAGCTTCAAATGTTCAAGTCATACTTCCAGAAATTAAGAATTTCTCTAACATCTTTCAGAATTAAGTTCCTATATTCTAGCAAGGATTCAGCAATTCTAATCATCTCTTTTGCAAGCTTCTTATGCTTCTCCCAATCTTCATTGCTCAGATTCTTTGGTCTTTTATTTTGTCTTTTCACCAAACGATCTCTGAGGGTTCCATTGCAACATTTGTAAAGTTCTTCAAATCTCACAAATAATAGTTCCTGAAAGCATTTGCAAACGAAGCCTGGAGGTTGAATTACTAAAGTGCTTTTCTTCAAATTCTGAATATTTGGTAGACTCAGATTTGGTTTGCTCAAGTGTACTTGTTTCTTGTTTAGAACATAAGCAACTTGGAAATTAGTCTTTGCAGCCCATATGAATTCTCTGTACAAACCATCTCTGAGAATTGGGAATGATTTTCTGAACTTGGTGATTGAATCATGAAAAGGGTAAAGACTTCTATAAACTCTGAGTAGATCTCTGAGATATACATTTTGAAAATCAGCTTCAGAAAAGGTAGAAATCTCACCATTTTGTCTTTCAACTGTAAAGAATGCATACTTGTAATTTTGTCTTATCTTCAAGTCAGCATTAATTACCTTAACCACTGGGCTTTCCTTTCTTGCTTCATTAACTGGGATTCTTATTTTTCTAATGATATCTGAATACCATTGTTTCTAACCAAAGGACTTTTGAATCGAGCAGTCAATATAGTTGAACTTTTGTTCATATTCCATGAACATTTCTGGATGGAAATATTCAAGAAACATGATAAAAGCACTTTTTTCTATTCTTTGCACTTGCATTTGTCCCTCTTCAGATATTTGCTCTATAGGAACCAACTTTTCATAAATATCTTCTGAAATGACTTCTTTTCCTTTCTCTTTATCCTTTTTGACTTGGTTCTAAACTTTCAATGTTCAGAGAAAACTTCAGAATTTCCTCCAAGTCTTGTTTCTTTGAGTGAATTTGAAAATCATTAGTATCACTGAGCATGTAATCAACTCCTCTGATCTTGTTTTCTCTTTTGTGACCAGCTAGATTACTTTTCCTTACAATTTCTCTGAAATGAATTCTTTCTTTGATCAGATAGATAATTTCTTCTTTGACATCTGAATCTTCAATATAATCCTTTGGATAACTAAGAAACCAATTCAAAGTTGAATTAGAGTATTTTGGAATATCTGAAGTCAAAAAGGTTTTATTTCCTTCTGCTGTATATCTGAACCCAATATCTGGACTAGTAAACACTCTTGTTATTGCTGTATCTTCAAGATTTACAGGTTCCAACAGATTCACTTTAGATAAACCACATTCCAGAGCTAATTGAAAGTCATGCTTGATGATGTTTCTTATGTAGATACCCAGAATTCTTCTGATTTCAAAGACAAGCTCCACTTCACTTCTAGCAACACAATATTGAAGAACTGTCAGTTTGTCTTGCAATCTTAATTTGTACAGATCATACTGAGTAAATTCACATAAATATCCATTTCTTCTTTCTGCTCCGAATCTGAATATTACTAGATCATCTTCAACAGTCTTTGAAACACATCTAATCTTCTTTATAAGAGTGAAGTCATTCAGATTTTGAACTCCATGCTTCTGAACAAAGTTTCTAACTTGAGAAATTTGATCTTCAGACCACTCATCACTTACAAAATCCTCTAGAGTTGCAAACCTCAGACTGGTTTTGTATATATGAAAGTAAATTGCTTCAGGAAACTCCAAGCTTGTTTCTCCAGAAAGAAATATATCTTCTTTTTCATAGACTTGATCTAGAATAGGTTCTTCAAGTAGAGGAATATCAACTTTGGGAATAGTAATGCAGGATCTGATTCTTACTTCAAATTTTCCAGAATAGACCATCAAAATTTCATCTGCAATTTTAGTTCCTCCCATATGACTTAGATCAAATTCTAGTTCAACTTTTTCATCTGGTTGATCAAGAAAATCTCTGAAGACAGAAAACCTGTTGTCCAACAATCTACACTCCAGACTTCTTGGATTATTCAAAAAGACATGCACCCAACAGAATTGGCTTAATATTCTCCATAGTTCTTCAGAAGCTCTTCTGTATTCATCAATCAAAGATTGTTGGGGCTTCCATATTACCAAATCTTTTATTTCATTGACTTTAGAACTTTCTCCCACATCAGCTCCAGACATGTCTTCTTCAAACATAATAACATCAGAGAGATCACTGGGCTCACCAATGACATCTTCAAATGCAAGATATTCCCTTAGCATCTCTTCATTTGAATCAGGAATAATGTCTGTATTATCTGAGCTTAAGTTACCTTCAGAATCAAAGGATAACTTCTCTGTTTCATACCCTTCCTCTACTATATCTTCAGAAAATTGAATATTTGTCTCTTGCCCTTCATGTTCTGCAAATAAGATATCATCTATTGCTTCAGAGACTCTGTTAGATGCTTCAACAACATTCTGAGCATCTTCAGAAGTTTTCTCAGAACTTTGCTCATGAACATTTTCAACATATTCTGGTTCAGACACTCTCTGCCTTTTCTCCCCCTCTTGATTATCAGGATCCTGATCATCAAGATTTCTTTTAGAAGTGTCTGACTGAGGCCTGCATTCTAGAGCAGATAATCTTGTGCCTAAATCTGTCTGAGAACTCTGAATAGAAGAAAGTTGATTTAAAATCTGAGTAATATCAACCTTGGTTGCATAAATGGAAGAATCTTGTTGTGCAGAAGAAGAAGAAGTCTGAGCAGCTTTCAGAGAAGAAACAGAAGAAGCCACTTCAAAAAAAGCAGTCAGAAGTGCTTGTTTGAAAGAATTCAGATCATTAGAAGATTGAAGTTGAAAAGCAGTCAACTTATTTACCATACTTTCCCCTTGTTTATCCAACCGATCCTCCATCACCTTTTTGGTTGTATCCGTCAATTCCTTGATGTCCTTCTGAATCTTTGCAAATTCAGAAGTACAGAAATCTTTGAATTCTGTGAATTTAGAAGATGTGGGTAAGATTCCAAGACCAATAGATGGTCTTGTTTGCAATCCTTTAGAAGAAGGCTGGCCTGTATGTGTCACAGAGACATCATGAACCACATTTGATTCTGTTAATGGGGCTTCTGTGATGTTCACCCACTAGGTCTTCCAACTAATCCTTGATATCCAGAAATAGGAATATCTATAGTTGATGATGCAATGTGACAAACACTTTGCTTAGTGACATCTAGAGGATGTGTGCTAGTGTGATTGGATTCCACATTAAGTGGTTCAGTAGGCTCAATGTTGAGTGGACTCTCAGACTCAATGTGCTCAAACTGATGAACGGGGACATATATCCTTCATTTTCAACAAAAGAATCCTCCAATTGGGGTCCTAATGGATTATAAGCTGCTTGCCCCATATGTGTTGATGAAACACCCTTCTGTTGAGAGATGGGTGAGTGGTTGGAGGGGTTAATCAAATTTGCCATGGGCTCACTGGCCTTTTCAATATCATCCACCAAAGACTGTGGAATGATAGAAGATGTGGGTGCCCGGCTGGTGACAGGTGGTTCACAGGTTTGTTTTTCTTTTACCTGTGTTCTCCCCTCATCAATTCTTTTTCTTACTCTTCTACCCATTCTCTTCGTTTCATTTTTCCTCTTTACTCTTTAACATTGTTCTCCCCCTTGAACAACCTCCCCTCTCTTTCTATTAATTCTAGACTCCCTTGCATTATCACCACTATGGTTTGAATAAGGGGAAGGGAGTACTGGTTGAGGTAATCCCATAGATTCTAAATGCTCACTCACAATCCTATTTGGTGGACTTACAAGATCAATTAAATGAGAAGAAAGTGGAACTGCATTTGGAAATGTAAGTTTTGCATTTGGAGGCCTTAAACTGTCCATAGTAAAGATAGGAACATGTACCTCATGTGCTAGAACAAGGATTTTTGATACAGCTTTCATTGCTCCTTTGATGAGAGTTTGAAAAAATCTCTGAAATGGTATGTAGTTGAATGTGGACTTCTTCAAGATTGCAGATTTGAGTTCATAAAAAATAAGACTAGCATAATCATAGTGCTTGTTGAAGGCAACTCCATGAAAGATAATCCTCCCATTTGCTGAAGCTTGATCCAAGCTTGAACTTTTCCCAGATAAACAAGTATTCAGAATTGAGAATAAACAGTACCATATTGGAGGTAAACACTTTCTTCTAAAGGAACTTAAAGCATTTAGATTTTCAGAATATCCCAAACTCATGAAATCTGAGATCATTTCTGTTGAGGAAGGAATTTGATCATAAGAAGTTTTCCCAAGAACCTAATCTGCCTTTGGCAAGAAGTGAAGGCATCTAATATCATCCACAGAGATACACACCTTGTAAGCATGAACATAGGAGACAATTTCATCTTAAGATTCATCAACCTCAGCATAGTGCCAGAATTGTTGAAGGTAAGAAGCAGGAACAGAGAATTTCCTAGAAAGTAGAGTACGGAGTGGATGTTTCTTCAGAATGTCAATCAAAATTATTTGATCATCAGTAAAGTCTTTTGATTTAAAGTTCAAAGCACAATTATTTTGACATATCAGCAGGAACATAAAGTTTTGACATATCACTACTTTCAACACGAGTCTGAGATTTACTATCACCAGCATTTGATTCAGAAACAACTTCAATAGGTTCGATTTGTGTTTCCCCAATTTTATTAGTTTTCGAGTTAGAGTAAGGGTTAGGGTTAGGTTTTGAAGGTCCGACTTGATTAATAGCAGTTGTGGCTGTGTCTTGAACCATTTGATCTTCAGGAAGTGGAACTTCCACAACAACCAGTTTCTGAGAAACGATCTTGAATGAACCATCACTCGATGATTCATTGTTGTCATTGTGACTCGAGGAAGTAGAAACCATAACTTTGAAAGTAGACATGATAGTTGAAGAACAAGGATTCGAAATAGAATGAAGATCAATGAAAACAGATAGGTTTTGCAGAGTAAAATCGCTAAAAAATGAAGATGATGAAGAATCTATTGATTTATAAGACTGGATAAGCGTTGATGGACACATGGCCAAAAAGTAAATGTGATTAGAGTAGTAATCATCATTTATTTGGATAAATGAACCGTTTAAACGACGTGATTAAGAAATATCCAATGAGATTAAAACACGTGGCACACGCTTAAGTGATAATTAAGAAAATATCAACGGGAAGTTAAGTTCTGAGAACAAGTTCAAAAACTTCAGAAATTGTTCAGAACTTCTGAGAATAAGTTCAGAAGTCTGAAAGAAGGAATTCAGAACACCGCAGAATTTTTAAGTGTAGTTCAGAACTAACTTGGATCACTTTAGAAGACCAAAAATCATTTAAAAATACAAACTTCTGAAAAATATAAAACATTTTGAGAATTCAGAAGTAGGTTTGAACAAACAGAAAACTTATTTTATCTAAGGAAGCTTGTTCATACTTCTTAGATATGAAGATCAAGACTTGATTTCGAATTGATTTGTTTTGTAGGAAAGAGTAGTGCAGAATTTTGAAATGAATACCACTCCCCCTTGAATCATTAGCAACTATGATTCTCCCCCTTAATCAGTGCAACTTTATTAAAGAAACAAGAAAATATTAGAGAAATGAGAAAGAGAAGAAAAAAATTTGAAAAGTATTAAAAGACAATCAACCTAGATAAAGAAGAATTATATTTCCGAGATTGAAAAGAAGCAAAGATCTGAATGTTAAACTTCAGAATATTCAGAATATTTCTGAAGAGCAAACTATTCAGAATTTGAGATAAAAATTTCAGAATATAATTTCTAGAATATAGTTGATGTGTAATACTTACATAGACATATTCATCATTCCCAATTTACTTACCAAGAAGTTAAATCGTTTTTCATCAAGTGCTTTGGTAAATAAATCAGCTAACTGATAATCTGTCTGAACAAAAAACATTTCAATATTACCTTTTTCCACATGATCTTTGATAGAATAATATCTTACATCAATATGCTTGGTCTTTGAATGCTGAACAGGATTGGCAGTGATGGCTATGGCACTCTTTGAATCACAATACAGAGGAATCTTTTTGAAAGTATAACCATAGTCTTTAAGTTGAACTTGCATCCAGATCACTTGTGAGCAACATATTGCAGCTGCCACATACTCAGCCTTTGCTGTAGAAGTAGAAACACAATTTTGTTTCTTTGAAGACCAGCTTACAAGTCTATCACCCAGAAACTGACATGATCCAGAAGTGCTTTTCCTGTCTAATTTGCATCCACCATGATCTGCATCTGTAAAGGCTGTTAGTTCAAAACTAGAATCCTTATAATACCAAAGTCCCAATGAAGGAGAACCTTTTAGGTATCTAAGAATTCTTTTTTCAGCTAGAAGGTGTGATTCCTTAGGATTAGCTTGATATCTGGCACAAATACATGTAGCAAACCTTATATCTGGTCTACTAGCAGTTAAGTAAAGCAAAGATCCAATTATGCCTCTGTACTTTTTCTGATCAACAGATTTCCATTCAGATCAGGTTCTAACTAAGTCGCAGTGGCCATTGGAATTTGAATACTTGAACAATCAGTCATGTCAAACTTCTTAAGTAAGTCTGAGACATACTTGGATTAATTAATGAATACGCCAGTGGGAAGTTGTTTAACTTGAAGACCAAGAAAGAATGTTAATTCTCCCATCATACTCATTTCAAATTCAGTTTGCATGATTTTCTCAAAATTTCTACAAAATTTTGGATTTGTAGAGGCAAATATAATGTCATCTACATATATTTGAATCAATATCATATCATCACCTTCCTTTTTCAGAAATAAAGTTGTATCAACAGTACCTCTTTTGAATTTAGAATTCAGAAGAAAAGTTTTAAGAGTATCATACCATGCTCTTGGTGCTTGTTTAAGTCCATATAAGGCTTTGTCTAAAATATAGACATGATCTGGAAATTCTTTGTTGACAAAGCCTTCTGGTTGTTCAACATACACTTCTTCATGTAAAATACCATTCAGAAATGCACATTTCACATCCATTTGAAATACCTTCATGTTTTTATGAGCAGCATATGCCAGAAAGATTCTAATGGCCTCTAATCTAGCAACAGGAGCAAATGTTTCATCATAATCAATCCCTTCTTGTTGACAATAACCCTTAGCTACAAGCCTTGCCTTGTTTCTTACAACAATACCATTTTCATCCTTTTTATTTTTGAATACCCATTTTGTGCCAATGATGGATTTACCTTTTGGTTTTGGTATCAATCTCCAGACCTTGTTTCTTTCAAATTGATTTAACTCATCCTGCATGGCTAAAATCCAGTCTGGATCTTGAAGTGGTTCATATGGCTTTTTGGGTTCCATGTTACTTAAGAAATTTACATACAGACATTCATTTGCTGTTGCAGACCTTGTTTGAACACCTTTTGATGCATCTCCAATAATTTGATGCATAGGATGACTGGATGTCCATTTGTTCACATTTGGCAATGGTTGAACAGATGAAACATTGTTTAGAGAATCATAATCATCAACAATTGCTTGAGTTTCAGTATCATGATTGATAACTGAATGTAAATCTGAAGTCTCCCCCTCAGATGAAACATTCTGAATTTGTTCAGAACTCTGATGTACATGCTCAGAAGTATCTGGAACTAGTTCAGAAACAACTTGAACTGGTTCAGAAACAACTTGAACCGGTTCAGAAACAACTTGAACCGGTTCAGAAACAACTTGAACCGGTTCAGAAATAGCTTGAACTGAGTCAGAAGTAACTTGAATTGGTTCAGAAGTAACTGGAACTAATTCAGAAATTGGATGTACATATGTAGATGTTGGAAGTTCTGAATTTGAGGTTGAGATTTGTGGTGCTGATGTACTTGAAATTTGTATTTCTGAAATCTCTTGATTTTTTAAGCTTCTGATGAGAAAAGGATTTTGATAATCTGCAGAAACATTTACAGAAATATCAAATAAGTCTTGACATAGAATGTCTAAATTTGTTTTAAGTAAAGTTTGAGATTCAGAAGAAGAGTTTGTCTGATTATGTTCTGAGTCTAAACTTTCAGAAATTAGTTTATGTGCGAGTTCTGAACTGTTTTGTTCAGAAGTCAATGTTGGCTCATGAAATCTGACATTTGTAGTCTCAATGATCCTTTGAGTTCTTTTAATGAGTACTCTATAAGCTTTGGATCTTTGAGAATAGCCAAAAAAGATACCAGCTACACCTTTTGGTGCAAATTTGTCAAGATGCTGAGTATCATTCTTTAGAAAACGCCTGCAACCAAAGATTTTAAAATAATCAATAGAGGGTTTTCTTTGTTTTAGCATTTCATAAGGAGTTTTAAGAAATTTTTTGTTTAGAATAGTCCTGTTCTGAGTAAAACATGCAGTAGCAATAGCTTCTGCCCAGAGAAAAAGAGGAAGTTCTGAATATGCAAGCATGGTTCTTGCAGCCTCTACCAAAGTTCTATTCTTTCTTTCAACCACCCCATTTTGTTGAGGAGTTCTTGCAACTGAAAAATTATGTGAAATTCCAACAGATTCCAAAAAGTTCTGAAGTGTAGAATTTGTGAATTCTGTTCCATTGTCACTTCTGATCTTTTGTATTGGGAGTTGAAGAAGAACTTGAATTTTCTTCAGAAAGGGTATCAGTCTTTCAGAAGTATCAGACTTGAGTCTCAGAAATTCAATCCATGTATATCTTGTGTATTCATCTACTATGACAAGAATGTATTTCTTTCCCCCCATGCTTTGAGTTTTCATTGGTCCACATAAATTCATATGTAGCATTTCAAGTGGAGCTTTGCATGAAGATAACATTTTCAGAGGATGAGAACTTCTTTTGATCTTCCCTAGTTCACATGCAGAACAAAGAGAGTTATTTTCAAATCTGATCTTTGGTAGTCCTCTTACAGATTGATGTTTGCCTAGTTCAGAAATGGCTTTGAAGTTCAGATGTGACATTCTTCTGTGCCAAAGCCAACTATCATTTTTCATTGATGTAGACATATAACATACACCTTGTAGTTGACCAGTTGCAGTGAATGTTGCTGTGTAGATATCTCCATCTCTATAAGCAGTTAATTCATTTTTTTTTTGTACTCAGAACATGACAGTAATCTATGTCAATATTAACCTTCCAGTATTTGTCACAAAATTGACTAATACTAAAAAGATTATGTCTTAGTCCCTCAACTTAGAAAACTTTCATTACTTTCACATCTCCTTTAATGAAAGTGCCATATCCTCTTACATATCCCTTTGCATTGTTTCCAAAGCTAACTGTTCCTCCATATCTTTTATGATAATTAGTTAGTAGTTCTTTGAAAGGTGTCCTGTATCTTGAACATCCAGAATCTAAGACCCTCACATGACATATCTGCAAAAGAGATTATTGAGTTTTAGGTACCCATTTCAGAATGGGTCCTTTGAGATTAGTAATAAAATTTGAAGTTCTGAACTTTTTCTTCAGATTTTTCAATTCGGAAGTTTGTTCAGAACTTTGAGATTTATTTTTCTTAGTTCTATTTTTATTTTTATTTTTTCTTTTAATTGAATTTATCAATATAGCTGAACATTTCTGAATAGATTTCATCAAAAAAAATTTGTTTGTATTGGAGTTAAGATGAAAATTTTGATGACCACAATTAATACAGTGAATATGATTCTTTAATGTATTTACAACATCATTAGTTATATAACAATCAATAACATTTGATTTTTCAACAAAAAATCTTTTATTCACTTTCTTTGATTTAGGTACATCATTCTTATTTAAAAATGAAAAACTATCTAATTTGTCATTCTTTGACAGTCTTTCATCTTTCTTTCATCTTTCTTTCTCCATACTAAAGTGGATAGCTCTGTAAAAGATAAGAAATGAGGATTAGTATAAGAAATTCTTTTGTTCACTTTATGTTTATTTTCAGAATTTGAGTTAATTTTATGAACTTCAGAGAGAGAATTTGAGGATTGTCCTTGTTCAAATTTTTTAACTCTGGTGTTGAAGTCAGAAGATGTTACTGAACATGGTGCTGAAGTCAATGAAATGTTTGTATTAGTAAGAGAAAAATCTGAATTATGATATTCTAGTTTTAAAAACACAGGACCAAACATTTCTGAAGGTATCTTTGAATCTTCAGATTTGAGTATTTCTCCTTCAGTCATACAAGATTGTGATTTGTAAATTAGATATCCATTTTTATCAATCACTTGCATCATCTTCTGAATCAAAATCATTTATTAGATCTGAAAATTTATTTTGAGTCATACTAGTTGCAAAAATGTTTGAATTTTTTGTTGTTGTAGACTCATCATCAGAATTATCAAAAAATATATTTGGATTCTCATTAACATCTTCTAAAGAGTCAATATCTGAGAATTCATCATATTTTTCTTCATGTTCTCATTTATTATCATAAGTATCGTCTGAAATTACTTCAGAATTGAATTCAAAAGTTATCTCAGAAGTAACTTCAGATTTTTCTTCAGACATAAGATTTGATTCAGAAATTTCACAAATGTTTGAACTTACATTTATTTCTTCTGTTTCAAAAATTTTCTCTGGTTCACCAGTTTTAAGAGGTTTTTCTTCTGAAAACAAAGTCTCTGATTTTACAAACGGTATTCTTTCAGGCAAAAAATAGTTCACAGGTTTAGAAATGACACTTGTATTTGATTCATTGAAAATTTTCATTTAAGAATAATCATACAAGTTTGCAGGTGCCTTTTTCAATATTTGACTGTCATTATATCCTAAACCTGCTTTTATATTGTAAAATTTTGAGTTCTGAGCCTGACTAGTTAAAATGTTCAGAGTTTGTTCAATTTGTCCTCTTTTAAAATTTAAATCTTCTAATTACTTAATCTTTTTATAAAGAGCAAGTCTCTCTTGATTCAGAAAATTCATTTTAACATTCAGAATTTCTTTTTCAGACTTCTCATTTATAATTTCCTTTTGTAAGCTGTCCATTTTTTCTTTTAAAACAAGTTTTTCTTCAGAAACCTTTTTAAGAATTTGTTCAGCTTCTTGACAATTTTCTTTATATATTTGACTTTCAGCTCTGAATTGATTGACCAAAATTCTTTCACCTTTGATTCTGTTTCTGAGAGTTTCAAATTCAGAAAACATGTTTTGAAATTGATTTTTCATTTCAGAATCTTCAGTGTTATGTTCAGATTTATGTTCAGAATTTTGTTCAGAAGAGTAGTTTATTTCAGAATTTAATTCAGAAGATGAAAAATATACCTCACTGTCTTGTTTGTCTTTTACTGGATCCATTTGACACATATAGCAATTTGGTGCATAATGAGCAACTTCTTCATCACCATCTCCATCACTCCAGTTTAACCAGTCCTCTTCATACTTGGTTACTAAAGCATGATTAAGTTCCTTTTTCTTGGCTAACAGATGCTTCTTCTCATAGTAGCCTGAATTTTTCACTTTGGGCATCTTGCATTGTCTTGCATAATGTCCAGGCTTTCCACAGTTGAAGCATCTTGCTGGTTCAGATGTTTCAGATTGACCGGCTTCTTGACCTTTTTTAGGTCCACTTTCAGATCTAGGTTTATTCTGATATTTTTGATTGTATCTTTGTGTAAATTGCCTTGTCATAAAAGCAATATTATCATAAATCCTTTTTCCCTCCTCATCTGATTCATCCCCATCACAAACTGTTGTCTCTGGGATCTCACACACCTTCTTGGCAGAAATAGTCAGGGAATTATTATACTTCTTGCTTAACAAGGCTACAGTTTCATTTACCTTTTTTTGTTCATTTTGTCTAGTTTTGATTTTGTCTTCTTGTTGAAACAGAATACCATAGACATCATGAATGGATTTTCTTGAGAAATTTCTAGTAACCATGTTATCAGAGAAGCTTGACCATTCATTACCCAAGTTGTTTAGAAATTTGTTGTTTATCTCAGAATTTGATTTCTGAACACCATTTCTTCTCAGATCATTCAGAATATTGTTGAATCTATGATAAGTCTCTATAATGGATTCATTCTCTTTATACCTGAAGTTCTCATAAGTACCCACACAGATATTCAGTCTTTGTGCTTGGGTTTTGTACTACCCTGCATTTGAGCTTCAACTTCATCCCACATAGCCTTAGCAGATGTTAAGCTATCTACTCTATTGAATATCTCATTAGGAATAGCCATTGTAAGAAGAGTTAATGCTCTTTTGTCAACTTTAGCTTGAGCTTTCTCAGTGGTGCTGTACATACCTGGGTTTTTCTTAATTCTTGACGCCGGTATTTCAGGAGTAGATTCAGTTCTAAGAACTGCTGGAATTTCAATAAAGACCTCTAGTGGGCCATTTGTGATTGATTGCATTAAAGCTTCATCTATGTTGTCCAGAAATTGAATCATCCTGATTCTCCATTGATGGTATTCTCCCAAGAAAAGAGTTGGTGGTTTCGTTTCAGATCCGATTGAGACAATTTCTTTAGACATCTTTGATTGTTAGAAGATCGAGAATTCACCTGATTTGAATTTGAAATTTATCAATCAAGAACACCATGAATTGTCAGATCTGACAATTCTTTCACAAATCTTCAAGAACAGATGAATTGGCTCTGATACCAATTGTTAGGACCCAAACAATCAAGATATCAATATATGGAAAGATTTTAACAGGAATGTGATAGCCAAATGTAATATGTATTGATTGAATGTACAGTATTACAGAGTATGTCTTTACAAGGCTAATGGAAACGTTAGTTCTAACTATCTAACTAACTATCTATTTATACAGAAAATAGAAAGACTAAAGTAATAGTACATTCATAACAGACAAGTTCAGAACAGGTTCTGAACTTCTTCAGAAGTATCTTCAGAAGTGTCTTCAGAACTTCTTCAGAAACTCTTCAGAAAATCTTCATAACTTCTGAAGTTGGCACTTCAGAAGTTTATGCCTTAGGCTTTTCTTTGTCTTTTCTTCAGATCTTTATATCTTCAGAACCCAGTTCCTTTTGAAGCTATTATGATATCTCTATCAGTCAACTTCAAGGAGTATGTTATATTTCTACTCCCATGAAAGAAATGAGTTGGTTATGGCACAGAAGGATGTCACATCTGAATTTCAAAGCAATTTCTGAATTGGAAAGACACAAATCAGTTAGAGGATTGCCACAGATCAAGTTTGAAAGGAATTCACTATGTTCTGCATGTGAGCTTGGAAAGATAAAGAGAAGTTCACACCCTCTTAAAATGCATTCTTCATGTCAAGCTCCACTTGAAATGCTACATATGGACTTATGTGGACCAATGAACACTCAAAGCATGGGAGGAAAGAAGTATATCCTAGTTATAGTTGATGAACATTCTAGATATACTTGGGTTGAATTTCTTAGACTTAAATCTGATACTTCTGACATACCAATTCCTTTTCTGAAAAAACTGCAAGTTCTCCTTCAACTTCCTATCCAAAAGATCAGAAGTGACAATGATGACACAAAATTTACAAATTCTAAACTTCAGAATTTTTTGGATTCCGTTGGAATATCTCATAATTTTTCCACTGCAAGAACTCCTCAACAGAATGGTGTAGTAGAAAGGAAGAACAGAACCTTGGTTGAGGCTGCAAGAACTATGCTTGCTTATTCAGAATTACCTATATCTCTCTTGGCAGAAGCAATAGTAACTGCTTGCTTTACTCTGAACAGAACCATACTTAATAGAAAAGTTCTCAAAACTCCTTATGAAATTATTAAAAAGAGATAACTCTCCATTGATTATTTTAAATTTTTTGGATGCAACTGTTTTCTTCTGAATGACACACAACACTTAGAAAAATTTGCTCCTAAAGGAGTGGCTGGAGTGTTTGTTGGCTACTCACAAAGATCCAAGGCATACAGGGTTCTCATAAAAAGCCAACAAAGGATCATTGAAACTTCAAATATCAGATTTCATGAGCCAACCATGACTTCTAAACAAGACAGTTCAAAACTCAAGCTTAATCCAGTTTATGAACTATTAGTTTCAGAAAAGAGCAATAATGATAAAACTTCTGAATCCAAATCTTTACTAAAAGCAAATTTAGATTCACTTTGTCAAGACTTATTTGATGTTTCTGTTAATGTCTATGCGGATTATCAGAATCCATCCCTTCTCAGAACAATTCCAGAACTAGTTTCTACCGAAACTTCTATATCAAATCTTTCTGAACCACCTAACTCAACCTCAAATTCAGACCTTCCTACTTCTGAAGAAAACAGTCAATTTTGTACAAGTCAATTCTGAACCAATTCAAGTCACTCTTGAACCTACAATACCTATTTCTGAACCAGTGACTGTTCCATCTAACCCTGTACATAATCTTTAATTTGAGGGGGAGACATGAGATCTGAATTCAGCAGTAAATTTAGATTCTGAACTAAATGCAATCATTGATGAATATGACTCATTAAATACTATCTCATCTGTTCAACCATTACCAAATGTGAACAAATGGACGTCAAGTCATCCCATACATCAAATCTTAGGTGATGTCTCAAAAGGTATTCAAACAAGATCAGCCACAACAAATGAATGTCTGTATGTGAATTTCTTAAGCAGTATAGAACCCAAAAATCCATGTGAAGCTCTTCAGGATCTAGACTGGGTTTTAGTTATGCAAGATGAGTTAAATCAATTTGAAAGAAATAAAGTCTGGAGACTAATTCCAAAACCAAAAGGAAATCAATTATTGGCACAAAATGGGTTTTCAGAAATAAGAAAGATGAACATGGGATTGGTGTGAGAAATAAGGCAAGGCTAGTAGCTAAGGGGTATTGTCAACAAGAAGGTATAGATTATGAAGAAACCTTTGCTCATATGGCTAGGCTAGAAGATATTAGGATATTTCTAGCTTATGCAGCACAAAAAAAAGAAGAAGTATATGTTGAACAACCAGAAGGCTTTGTCAGCAAGGACTTTCCACATCATGTTTATATCTTTATAAAGCTTTGTATGGACTCAAACAAGCACCAAGAGCATGGTATGAAACTCTCACAACATTTTTTCTGAATTCTGAGTTCAAAAGAGGTACAATAGATACAACCTTATTTCTGTAAAAGGAAGGTGAGGACATGATCTTAATACAAATCTATGTGGATGATAATATATTTTCTTCTACAAATCCAAAATTTCGTAAAATTTTTGAGAAAATCATGTAAACCAAATTTGAAATGAGTATGATGGGAGAGTTAACCTTCTTTCTTGGTTTACAAGTAAAACAACTTCCCACTGGCATATTCATTAATCAATCTAAGTATGTTTTGGTTAATTAAAAAGTTTGACATGTCTGACTGTTCTAGTATTCAAACACCAATGGCTACTGCTACTAAACTTGAAGTTGATCAAAAGAAGTACAGGAGCATTATTGGTTCTTTGCTTTACTTAATAGCAAGTAGACCTGATACAATGTTTGCCACATGGATTTGTGCAATATATCAAACTAATCCTAAAGAATCTCATCTTCTTGCCGCTAAAAGGATTCTTAGATATCTAAAAGGTTCTCCTTCATTGGGACTTTGGTATCCTAAGGATTCTGGATTTGAACTAACTGCTTTCACAGATGCAGATCATGGTGGTTGTAAATTAGACAGGAAAAGCACATCTGGATCATGTCAATTTTTGGGTGAAAGAGTTGTAAGTTGGTGTTCCAAAAAGCAGAATTGTATATCCACTTCTACTGCAAAAGCTGAATATGTAGATGCTGCATATGTTGCTCACAAGTCATCTGGATGCAAATACAACTCAAAGACTATGGCTATTCATTCATAAAGAGTCCTCTGTATTGTGATTCCAAAAGTGTCATAGCCATTACAGCTAATCTTGTCCAACACTCAATGACAAAACATATTGATGTGAGGTATCATTTTATTAAAGATCATGTTGAGAAAGGCAACATAGAAATGTTTTTTGTTCAGACTGATTATCAATTAGCAGATTTATTTACCAAACCACTTGATGAAAAAAGGTTTAATTTTTTGGTAAGCAAATTAGACATGATGAGCTTCTCTTTATAAGTATTTTACATTAACTAAGAATTAAGTCTTAATTCTTAGTTGATGTAAAATACTTATAGAGAGAAGTTCATCTCTTAACTTCAAAAGTTCCGAGGTTAATTTTTCAGAAGTCTATAGTAAATTTCTCAGATGTATAGATTCTTAATTTCTAAAGTTTTTGTGCTACAATACTTATGATATTTTTTTACATTTCTATATAGCATTTTTTCAAGGCGGAGATTTTTTTCCTTCTTCCATTCATGATTCAAGGGGGAGTATTACTTATACATATTTCATCACTATTACTAATAGTTTGATCTCTCTTGTATTGCTTGAATCAAGTTCTGAATAGGTGGAAACTCATTTTGGAAATATCATAGAAGTATGGACAAGCTTCTAATGATAGTTCAATATTTTTAAATTGTTCAAACTACTTCTGATATGTCAAAACATTTTATACATTCAGAAGATAAATCATTCAAGTTCTGAAAGAAATTTGAAAATTCTGAATCATTTCTGAAACATTCGCTCAAACTTCTGAACTCTTTCTCAGAAGTTCTGAACTTCCCGTTGAGAAGATGATTTAATTCACGCGTGTGACACGTGTTTTAATTTCATTCGCGAAGCAATAACCACCTCGCAAAAAGGTTCATTAATCAAAATTAATCATGATTACTTTGCTCATCGTCTTTACTTTTTGCTTCTTTTTCTGCCACGTGTCCTATACCGATCATCCACATCATATAATCCATGGATTCGTCATCTTCTTCTTTTTTTCAGCGAATTTGCTCTCCGAAACTTGTTTTCTGATTTTCTTGAACTTCATTCTCACTTGAATCTTCAAATCTTTTCAACAGTGTCGACTTCCAATGTTGATCAGCCCATTCAAACTGCAAAATCATGTTTCAGTAACAGTGATACATCGTCAAATGGAGATTCGTTCAAAATTGTTCCTAAAAAGTCATGATTGGATCAATGGAAGTCACTTTGAATGATGATCCAATGCTAGAAGACACTGCCACGAAAGGAAATTCTGAAGCCGGTCCTTCAAACCCTAACCCTAACCCTCATTCACCTACAATTGGGAGAACACAAGTTGAGCCAATAGAAGTTCCTTCTGAATCTGTTGGAGGTGTAAATGATTCTCAATCGGTTGCTGGTACTGCTCAAGAAGAAAGCTATGGTCCTGATCTTACAAAACTATTTGTTCCAGATTACAAAAGAATGGAGATCAAGAAAAATTATTGTGCTCTCAATCTTAGATCAACAGATTTCAATGATGAACATAAGATTTTAATTGAATTATTGAAGAAACATCTTTTTCGAGCTCTGATTACTAAAAAGTTCTTGATTCCTGAGTCATACTTGCAACAATGGTGGTTTTATACAAAAATTGATGAAGAAGAAAATGATTTTTCTTCATATGTTCATGGTTAAAGGTTTTCTATCAAGGATTTAGATATCAGGGATATATTTGATCTTCCAAAGAATACTGCAGTAGTTGGTTAGACTACCTTTGATGTCATTCCTTCAAATTCTGAGCTTATTGCATACATCATGAAGTTAGGTTATTCAGAAAATCTCACTGCACCAAGTTCCTTCAGAAAAAAGTGTCTTCCACCAATTTGGTATTCCTTGTTTACCATTATAAACACTTGTTTATCTGGTAAGAAATCAAGTTTGGATCAAGCCTATAACACCCTGCCTTACCACGACACAATATTGTCCACTTTGGCCTAAGCCGCACGGATTTGTTTTTGGCGACCTGGCGAGGACTTCCCAGGGGGTCACCCATCCTGGTACTACACCCACCCAAGCACGCTTAACCACAGAGTTCCAAGAATCTGCCTTGCATGTGTCCCCAAAACGCGTTGTGTTTAGGAAGGCCAAGGTTTACTTATGAACCCAGCATCACTCCTATCCACGGCCGATATGAGATCTGCCTAAGGTGTTACAAACACCCCCCTTAGGGACTCATCGTCCTCGATGAGGTTTGCCCCATATCCCGAACGGCACAGGAGTGGCTCTGATACCATTTGTAACACCCTGCCTTACCACGACACAATATTGTCCACTTTGGCCTAAGCCGCACGGATTTGTTTTTGGCGACCTGGCGAGGACTTCCCAGGGGGTCACCCATCCTGGTACTACACCCACCCAAGCACGCTTAACCACAGAGTTCCAAGAATCTGCCTTGCATGTGTCCCCAAAACGCGTTGTGTTTAGGAAGGCCAAGGTTTACTTATGAACCCAGCATCACTCCTATCCACGGCCGATATGAGATCTGCCTAAGGTGTTACAAAAAAATGGAGATTGTGTGAATGAGATATCGATGCTCAAAGTAGAGCATTCGGTTAGAAATGGTAGCAACTCTTGATGGTTTGGAAAGTGTCCCACATAGGTGGGAGAGATAAACCTGGAGTAGTTTATAAGTAAAAACCTTCAAAGGGCTTACAAGCTTTTTGATAGGTTTTTCCTCCAACACCTTAGGCAGATCCCATATCGGCCGTGGACAGGAATGATGCTGGGTTCATAAGTGAAAGACCTAAACTACATAATTAATACCAAAAGTTACTTTTTAGACCATTGGAGGACAAACGAAATATAATATTTACGAGTTTCAAGTTCGAAATGTCCGCTTGGTTTACAGGGCGTTTCCATAAGCACCTGTTTTCCAAAATATACCAAAACGGACAAATCTAAAGTAATAAATTTGCGGAAACGTAAACTATATACAAGACGAAGGACAATAGCTACCCGTTAACTAGGTACTTAAAGTTACAACCAAAAGTCGACTAATAATTTACAACCTAAAGTTGTATTCGACTAACTACTTAATAACAAAAGAGTCGTACTACCGGAAGCACTAAAAGCAAAGATCTCAATCTACTCGAGCTTGTTCTTCACTTTATCCACACGGCCTGTAAAAATATGAACAACTAAAGGGGTAATCACAAAATGCTTAGTGAGTAAACGGGAACTACTAACTACTAAAGCTTCACAGATGTATTCCATTGAAATCAATGATCACGAAGGATGTAAATAATGTAACAAGTAATCATCATTCGGGATTTAAACATCTAAGTATTAAAGTATGCAACCAATATATCATGTGAAAGTCAATAATAGATATGTACGACCACCGAGCTATCCCGGACGTGGCAAGTACAACAATGTATCCTAGATATCATACCACCCGAGCTATCCCGGCCAGTGGAATGATCTTCCCGCCCGAGCTATCCCGGACAGCGGGGAAAATGATCGGACTCTAACACGGTCAAATATGCACTATACTCGAGTAATATCAACTGACATGGGCTTAATTGTGCCCTCCCCGGGTGGAACACAAAGTAACCACCAGGTAGCAACTATGGAAGGACGGAGTACAATAACCAATAATCATTTGGAATAGATAAGGGGACATAACATGGATAAGCATGGAAGCAAGTAACAAATAGATAATACATGTCTAGCAAATAGTAAGTCAAGTAATCCCATAAACTCACAGTGTTTTTCAAAATTGAGCCAAATTAGGCTCCTAGTCCATATACGCCTAAACGTCGACCAACGATCACTCCGAAAGGACCAAATGAGCTTATTTAATACCTGTAATATGTAAGCAAGGTTTCTTAAAGATCTGACAACAATAACTTAACCAAACTTAATTTAAACTTATTTTAGTTACTTTAATTTTCAGCTCAAAATTCACTTTTTATCAATTTTGAGAGGCAATTCTAACCAACATACATGCCTTATTTCTAAAAAGTGTCTAAATGACAGGTTTAGAGCTATATATAAGCTTTCCGAAATGTCCAGAATCATAGTAATCCGAGCTACGATGAGCAAGTTATTGCACCATCAAAACAGCCTCTCGGATAAATTGGTGCTATCAATTTTCTATATAAAAAAAAGCTAAAATCCATAGTTTGGATTTAATCTTCATTCCAACATTCAAAATACCATCTAACCATGTTTATATTGTTGTTTACAAGATCAATACTCAAAGATTTCACCAACATAACCAATAATGAAGAAAATCAAAGTTCAACTTATGTTCTTCATTTTCAAAAGCTCTAAATCATCAATTAAGCATTCATAGCAACTTAGTTAGGCTATAATCAAGCTAAATACAACATAATTCTAATGTAATTCAGATTAGGGTTCATAAACCCAAAACCCTAGTATCACCAATTCAACTCTAACTAGCTTCAAATCAAGAAATTAACCAAGAAATTAGTTATACCTTATCTTGTGGATGATTTTGGTGCAATAATCAAGCTAAAACTCTTTGTATCAAGCTTGATTCATCCCCAAGAAGCTAAAACCACCCATGGAAGAGAGAGTCTGAGTTTAGAGATCAATTTGGGTGAAAATGGACTAAAAATCGTCCTTTTTACGACTTTTACGAGTTGGGGCCGAGTTGACTCGGCTGAAACTCGGTTTGACCCACTAAACACTAAAAATCACCTAACTTTTCGCTCGGATCTCTGTTTTTGACGCGGTTTTCGCTCACGCGTTCGTAACGAGATAATCTACAACCTGAACTAAAAATATTCCAGAAAATATTTCCCGAAAAAAAATCGGTTTTAGACCACGAGCTTTCACTTTAAAAACTTTCGGTCCTCGACTAACACTTAGTTCAACTTTAACTTTTCAAACACATAATCTATCATGTTTTAGTCACATAAACACATATAAAGAATATAATTACAACGTATTTGAGAAAGTGGATGTTACAATTACCTCCTCCTTTTGAGGATTCCGTCCTCGGAATCTTCATTTCTCGAATAGTTCGGGATATTTGGCAAGCATCTGTTCTTTTCTCTCCCACGTACGATTCGGACCACGGTGATGCTTCCATTTCACCAATACCAAATCAATTGTTTTGTTCCGAAGATTTGCCGTTCTTTCATTTAGAATTTCTTCGGGTTCCTCAATATATCTCAGTCGTTCATCAATTTTCACCTCATCTAAGGGAACTGTTTCATCGTACTTACCCAAACACTTCTGAAGATATCCAACATGGAATACATCGTGAATACCAGATAACTCTCCTGGAAGTTCAAGTCGATATGCTTGTTTGCCAATACGTTCAATGACTTTGAATGGTCCAACAAAACGTGGACTAAGTTTGCCTTGCTTACCAAATCGTAGAATACCCTTCCAAGGGGATACTTTCAACATAACCATATCTCCCACGGTGAATTCAATCGGCCGTCGACGTTTATCAGCATATGACTTTTGTCTATCCTGAGCGGCTTTCATCCTTTTCCGAATAACTTGAATCTTATCATACGTAATTTGAATCATTTCGGGTCCAGCAAGCACTTTCTCACCCATCTCACGCCAACATAAGGGAGTACGACATCTACGACCATATAAAGCCTCAAAAGGCGCCATACCGATAGTCGAGTGGTAGCTGTTGTTGTATGAAAATTCAACCAATGGTAGATGCATATCCCAACTACCACCAAACTCAAGTATACACGCACGCAACATATCTTCTAATGTCTGTATCGTGCGCTCGGACTGACCATCAGTTTGAGGATGATATGTCGTGCTCAACGCTATGCGCGTCCCTAGTTCTTGTTGTAAACCGGCCCAAAATTTCGAAGTAAATCGAGAATCTCGATCAGAAATTAATTTCAGAGGAACACCATGTCGTGCAATAATCTCGTTGATATAAATTTGTGCCCATTTATCCATAGAATACGATTCTCGAACAGGCAGAAAGTGAGCGCTTTTCGTTAAGCGATCCACGATAACCCAAATACCGTCGTGCTGACGAGCCGTCTTCGGTAGCTTTGTTACAAAATCCATTGTAAGTTCCTCCCATTTCCACACAGGTATATCGAGAGGTTGAAGGCTACCATAAGGTTTCTGGTGTTCAGCTTTAACTTGTGAACATGTAACACATCGTTCCACATATCTTCCGGTATCGCACTTCATTCCCGGCCACCAATATTCAGATTTCAAATCGTAATACATCTTTGTACTGCCCGGATGCACAGACATTCGTGACTTGTGTGCTTCAGATAATACCAGTTCCCGAATACCACCAAGTTTTGGAATCCAAACACGGTCCTTGAAGACTTTAAGTCCTAGATTATCCTCTGTCATATACTTAACATAACCAACCATACGTTCTGGTTTCTCACGATCAGGTTTCAAAGCTTCTACTTGCCATTTTTGTATGTCGTCAACTAGTGTGGATGTCACCGACGTATGTATTATAGCATAACACATAGAATTTGCATACGTCTTCCGGCTTAAAGCATCGGCAACAACATTAGCTTTGCCTGGATGATACAAAATTTCACAATCATAGTCTTTAATTAGTTCCATGGCTCGTTGTTGCCTCATGTTCAAAGTCTGTTGATTGAAAATGTACTTCAAACTCTTATGATCCGTGAATAGTTGGCATTTGGTACCGTATAAGTAATGACGCCATAATTTCAATGCAAAAACGACCGCTGCCAACTCAAGATCATGAGTTGGGTAGTTCTTTTCATAATCTTTCAACTGTCTCGACGCGTACGCAATTACTTTGCCTCGCTGCATAAGAATACAACCGAGACCCAGTTTAGAAGCATCGCTGTAAACTACCAAGTCATCATTACCCTCTGGTAAAGTTAAAACAGGAGCATTTGTCAAACAATGCTTCAACTCCTGAAAAGCATTCTCTTGAGTTTCACCCCATTCGAATTTGACATCTTTCCGGGTCAACAAAGTTAAAGGCACGACGATTTTAGAGAAATCTTGTATGAATCGTCTATAGTACCCCGCGAGTCCAAGAAAACTACGGACCTCAGATGCATTCTTGGGTTGCTCCCAATTCTGTACAGCTTCAATTTTGGACGGGTCAACCGACACACCATCACCAGAAATCGTGTGACCTAAGAATTGCACCTCGCGTAGCCAAAATTCACATTTTGAGAATTTAGCATATAGACGTTCCTGTCGAAGCTTTTCAAGCATCTCACGTAAATGCTTCATGTGATCCGCTTCAGATTTGGAATATACAAGAATATCATCTATAAACACGATCACAGATTTGTCTAACATTGGCCGGCACACGCGGTTCATCATATCCATGAATACTGCAGGTGCATTAGGTAAACCGAATAGCATAACTAAAAACTCATAGTGGCCATAACGTGTACGGAAAGCCGTTTTCGGTACATCTTCTTTACGCACTCTCTATTGATGGTAACCCGACCGTAAATCGATTTTAGAGAAATAGCTCGCACCTTGCAATTGATCGAACAAATCATCGATACGTGGAAGTGGATATTTGTTCTTGATCGTTACTTTGTTTAACTCCCGGTAATCGATACACATACGCATTGTACCGTCTTTCTTCTTGACGAATAGTACTGGAGCACCCCAAGGAGAAGTGCTCGGTCGGATGAAACCTTTATCAAGAAGTTCTTGCAACTGATTCATCATTTCTTTCATTTCAGCCGGAGCCAGACGATACGGCGTTCTAGCAATCGGCGCTGCACCAGGAATTAAGTCAATTCGAAATTCAACTTGTCTGTCAGGAGGTCAATCGGGTAAGTCCTCGAGAAATACATCTGGAAATTCACACACAACCGGTACGTCACTAACCGTTCTCTTCACCTCCTTTGACGAGTCAAGAATATAGGCTAGGTAGGAAGAACAACCTTTAGATAGGTGTCTCCGAGCTTTAAGCGTAGAAATCAACTTTATGTCTCCTTTTTGCTTTTCACCGTAAACGTACAAATAGTCATCGTTATTCGGTATACGGATTATCCGCTGAGAACACAGAATATCAGCCCGATTCCGAGCTAACCAATCCATACCAATAACTATATCAAAGGTACGGATATCCACCGGTACAAGATCTATAGGGAACTCGTGCCCATCTAATTGCAGCACACAATCTTTGTAAACTTTATCAGCTAGCATAGTTGTGCCATCAGCAGTGTCAACATAAAAAGGTTTAGCAAGCACATATGGCACATAATTTAAACATCGAGCAAACGTATGGGAAACGAATGAATTAGTAGCACCGGAATCGAATAAGATACGAGCGAAATGAGAATTAACGAGAAATATACCCGTAACCACATCTGGCTTATCTCGAGCTTCCTCAGCAGTGATTTGAAAAGCTCTGGCCTGGGTGTGTGGTACCTCCTCCTTTTGACGACAAGCACCACTAGTAGAAGGTCGGCGAACAGAAGCCTTACTTTCCTCATGTTTAGATCGAGGGCATTCTCTCTGGCGATGGCCTATAGCACCACATGAGTAGCATGTCATATTCCTCCTCGGGCAGTTCGGTCTAATGTGCCCAACTTCACCACAACCATGACATCTAACTTCAGGGCGAACAGTATTGCATCGGCCCCGATGAGACTTACCGCAACAAGCCTGAGACTGAGATTGAGGTCGTGATCTAGCTTGGGATTGAGTGTAACTCAAATTGGAATTCCGGGGAAATTGTTGTGTTGGTGCAGATGTCGCACCTTCGATACGAGGTCGCTTATCTGGAGTCACTGGATTACGATCCGGGCGGTTCAAATCGTATTCGCGTCATCGCGCGGACTCCACTGCTTTCTCATACTCCGAAATGTCACGATTAGCGACGACATCTCGAATCTCCGGTCGCAACCCGTCTATAAAGTAGTCTATACGTTCCTGTTCCGTAGTCAAGAAACGTGTGGCAAACTGTGCTTTATGATTGTACTCGGTCTCGTAGTCCACCACTGACATATTTCCTTGCTTGAGATCAAGAAACTCCTTTTCCAATCGTTTTTGTAGATCATTTGGACAATATTGCTTGTTAAAACGAGTCTTGAAAGACTCCCAAGACATACTTTCTTTCTCGAATTCACTTAAAGCTGCAAAAGTAGCATTCCACCATGTCAAGGCCCTACTTTTGAACATGGTCGTGGCATAGTTCACTTTATCATCATCTAACACTCGAGTGATCCGAAAGATCTTCTCAGTATTCAATATCCATTCAAGTGCCTCAATTGGATCAACCTTCCCAAAGAATTCAGTAGCACCGCTACTACGAAAGTTTTTGAAAGAGACCCGATCGATTTTGGGTTTTGAGGTGTCACCCGTTTCTTTCTCCTTCCTTTGTTTTTATCATCTTTAGACTTTCTATCCTCATGTCGTTGTTGGGCTAACGTGTGTTGAAGCAATAAAGTCATACGTTGCATCAAACGTTCACTTCGAGGAGACAACGGTGCCTCATCATCATTAATATCCAGGTGTGGAGTATTTTCTCCCACATTGTCGTTAGTTGGGGTATGACTAGCTTCACCACCGTCATTCATCTTTCTGAAAGTTACAACATATACATAACATTAATAGAGTCTTATAACTAATTCCCAATCCCCACCTAAGTCTCTCCTAAGTCCATATCCGTTCAAAACAAAACTTACTTACTACATGATATCGACACAAGGTTTAAGTCCGGATATCACTACTGGTATCCAGTTCACTTAAACGTATGCTCTGATACCAAATTGAAAGACCTAAACTACATAATTAATACCAAAAGTTACTTTTTAGACCATTGGAGGACAAACGAAATATAATATTTACGAGTTTCAAGTTCGAAATGTCCGCTTGGTTTACAGGGCGTTTCCGTAAGCACCTGTTTTCCAAAATATACCAAAACGGACAAATCTAAAGTAATAAATTTGCGGAAACGTAAACTATATACAAGACGAAGGACAATAGCTACCCGTTAACTAGGTACTTAAAGTTACAACCAAAAGTCGACTAATAATTTACAACCTAAAGTTGTATTCGACTAACTACTTAATAACAAAAGAGTCGTACTACCGAAAGCACTAAAAGCAAAGATCTCAATCTACTCGAGCTTGTTCTTCACTTTATCCACACGGCCTGTAAAAATATGAACAACTAAAGGGGTAAGCACAAAATGCTTAGTGAGTAAACGGGAACTACTAACTACTAAAGCTTCACAGATGTATTCCATTGAAATCAATGATCACGAAGGATGTAAATAATGTAACAAGTAATCATCATTCGGGATTTAAACATCTAAGTATTAAAGTATGCAACCAATATATCATGTGAAAGTCAATAATAGATATGTACGACCACCGAGATATCCCGGACGTGGCAAGTACAACAATGTATCCTAGATATCATACCACCCGAGCTATCCCGGCCAGTGGAATGATCTTCCCGCCCGACCTATCCCGGACAGCGGGGAAAATGATCGTACTCTAACACGGTTAAATATGCACTATACTCGAGTAATATCAGCTGACATGGGCTTAATTGTGCCCTCCCCGGGTGAAACACAAAGTAACCACCAGGTAGCACCTATGGAAGGACGGAGTACAATAACCAATAATCATTTGGAATAGATAAGGGGACATAACATGAATAAGCATGGAAGCAAGTAACAAATAGATAATACATGTCTAGCAAATAGTAAGTCAAGTAATCCCATAAACTCACAGAGTTTTTAAAAATTGAGCCAAATTAGGCTCCTAGTCCATATACGCCTAAACGTCGACCAACGATCACTCCGAAAGGACCAAATGAGCTTATTTAAACTCTTGACAACAATACGCCTGTAATATGTAAGCAAGGTTTCTTAAAGATCTGACAACAATAACTTAACCAAACTTAATTTAAACTTATTTTAGTTACTTTAATTTTCAGCTCAAAATTCACTTTTTATCAATTTTGAGAGGCAATTCTAACCAACATACATGTCTTATTTCTAAAAAGTGTCTAAATGACAGGTTTAGAGCTATATATTAGCTTTCCGAAATGTCCAGAATCATAGTAATCCGAGCTACGATGAGCAAGTTATTGCACCATCAAAACAGCCTCTCGGATAAATTGGTGCTGTCAATTTTCTATATAAAAAAAAAGCTAAAATCCATAGTTTGGATTTAATCTTCATTCCAACATTCAAAATACCATCTAACCATGTTTATATTGTTGTTTACAAGATCAATACTCAAAGATTTCACCAACATAACCAATAATGAAGAAAATCAAAGTTCAACTTATGTTCTTCATTTTCAAAAGCTCTAAATCATCAATTAAGCATTCATAGCAACTTAGTTAGGCTATAACCAAGCTAAATACAACATAATTCTAATGTAATTCAGATTAGGGTTCATAAACCCAAACCCTAGTATCACCAATTCAACTCTAACTAGCTTCAAATCAAGAAATTAACCAAGAAATTAGTTATACCTTATCTTGTGGATGATTTTGGTGCAATAATCAAGCTAAAACTCTTTGTATCAAGCTTGATTCATCCCCAAGAAGCTAAAACCACCCATGGAAGAGAGAGTCTGAGTTTAGAGATCAATTTGGGTGAAAATGGACTAAAAATCGTCCTTTTTACGACTTTTACGAGTTGGGGCCGAGTTGACTCGGCTCAAACTCGGTTTGACCCACTAAAAACTAAAAATCACCTAACTTTTCGCTCGGATCTCCGTTTTTGACGCGGTTTTCGCTCACGCATTCGTAACGAGATAATCTACAACCTAAAGTAAAAATATTCCAGAAAATATTTCCCGAAAAAAAATAGGTTTTAGACCACGAGCTTTAACTTTAAAACCTTTCGGTCCTCGACTAACACTTAGTTCAACTTTAACTTTTCAAACACATAATCTATCATGTTTTAGTCACATAAACACATATAAAGAATATAATTACAACGTATTTGAGAAAGTGGATGTTACAATTAGTAAATCTTGGCCTTCCTAAACACAACGCGTTTTGGGGCCACACGCAAAGGAGGTTCTTGGAACTCTGTGGTTAAGCGTGCTTGGGTGGGAGTAGTACCAGGATGGGTGACCCCCTGGGAAGTCCTCGCCAGATCGCCAGAAACAAATCTGTGCGGCTTAGGCCAAGGCGGACAATATTGTGTCGTGGTAAGGCGGGGTGTTACAAATGGTATCAGAGCCGCTCCTGTGCCGTTCGGGATATGGGGCAAACCTCATCGAGAACGATGAGTCCCTCAGGGGGGGGTGTTTGTAACACCTTAGGCAAATCCCATATGCCGTGGATAGGAGTGATGCTGGGTTCATAAGTAAATATTGGTCTTCCTAAACACAACGCGTTTGTGGGCCACATGCAAAGCAGGTTCTTGGAACTCTGTGGTTAAGCGTGCTTGGGTGGGAGTAGTACCAGAATGGGTGACCCCCTGGGAAGTCCTCGCCAGGTCGCCAGAAACAAATCCGTGCGGCTTAGGCCAAAGCGGACAATATTGTGTCGTGGTAAGGCAGGGTGTTACAAAGCCTCAACAAATGTGAGAATCATCTTCCATGGGATTGCTCACAACATGAATTATGATTATGCTTCACTAATCTTTGAAGAATTGAAGACAAGTATTTCAAAGAAATCTACCTATTCTAATATTCCATACCAAGGATTCTTCCAAATCTTTATCAAAGGTGCTATGAAGACTGTTGAAGACACTCCAAGACTGGATAATGAGGTATTTGTTCCACTCTTTTCAATGGATAACTTGAGACCACCAAGTGCAAAACCCAGATTTCCTAATGCAGTACCACTTCCAGCAGAACTTCTGGCTTATGTAAGTTCTAAAAATAGGTTTTTTGATTGACTACCTAAACTTGTAGTCTCTTCCCCTGATTCAACCCAGAGTGGTGAGCAAGGTGAGGGGTCTAGACTAAATAGTGAGAGAGGGGAGGAAGTTCAAGGTGGGGAACAACCTCAGAGTGCTAAAAGAAAAAATGTAAATGAGAGACAGGGTAGAACTGTAAGAAAAAGAATTGATGAGGGGAGGTCACAGGAAAAAGAAATAGAGTTCTGTGCACTAACTGTTACAAGCCAGGCAGTCACACAATCTATTACTCCACATTCTTTGGTGGGTAATATTGAAATAGCCATTGAGCCCATGACAAATCTTGTTAACCCCCCCCCCCCCCCAACCACTCACTCATCTCTCAACAGAAGGGTGTTTCAATAACACTTATGGGGCAAACAACTAATCTATGATTGGGTCCCCACATGGAGGAGCCCAATGTTGAAAATGAAGGATATATGTCCCCCTTCACATATATGAGCACATAGAGTCTGAGAGTCCACTCAATATTGAGCCTAATGCACCATAAGATGTGGGATTCCTTCACACAAGCACATATCTTTCAGATATACAAATGCAAGTTTGTGTAACATTGCAACAACTTCAATAGATATACCTATGTCAGGATATCAAGGATTTGAAGGAAATCCTAGTGGGGTGAACATTTTCAAAACTTCATTTTCAGTAATGGCTCATGATGTTGTGACATCAACAAGCCAACCTACTTATGTAGGACTGAAAACAGGACCATCTATTGATCTTGGTTCACTTACCCGCTCTTCTGAATTTTCTGAATTCAAAGAATTTTGTACTTCTGAATTTGAAAAGATTCAGAAAGACCTCAAGGAGTTGTCTGAAAAATCAACAAGGCGTTGGAGGATAGGGTGGAAAGTCAGGAGAAGAGGTTAGATGAGAGACTAAGTGATTTGAAGAAAGTCTCTGTATCTCCAAATGATCTTAAAGCCTTTCAAGAGGTTTAAAATCTTTTTCTGAAGCTGTTTCATCAGTGGCAAGTCTCAGAACTTCCTTGCCATCTACTTTTGAACATCCAGATCTTTCTAAATTAGCAACAAAAGATGAAATTAAACTTATTCTGAATCAGTTAACTTCTATTCAGAATACTCCAGTAACTCTTGATCAAAGAATCTCGGCTTTAGAATGCAGACCACAGGCTGACACTTTGAAAAGAAAGCATGATGATCAGGATTCTGATTATCAAGAGGAGAAAAGAAGGAAAGTGTCTCATTTTGAAGATATTCTTATGCTAAAAGCTCAGACTTCTGAAAGATCTTATGAAGATGTTCAGAAAGATGCTGGTGCTGAAAAAGTTTCTGAAGCAATTGAAGATATTTTATCTTCTAAACCTGAATTTCAAGAGATTCCTTGTTCTGAACCTACTCGTGAAGCTGGTGTGGTTATTTCTAAAGAAATTGTTGCTGATAAAGAAATTTCTGGAGAAATTGATGAAGGATATGAAACTGAAAGATTATCTTTTAATTCTAAAGATAAAGTTGGTACAGATGATACATATATCAATCCTGATTCAAATGAAAAATGCTTAATGAGAATTTAACTTTTGAAGAAGAGGTTGGAGAACCAGGTGATCTGTCAGATGTCATTATGTTTGATAATGAAGAAGACATAAATGAAATAAGGGATATAGTTGTATAGAGACCTCTTATGGTTGATAGAAGAGAAGATTATGTGGTGGTTAGTAAATCAAATACTTATGAAGTATGTATTTCTTAATTCACCAAGGAATTTGAAGTGTAGATTCTTGGATGAAAGATTGTCTTTATTCGGAGATTTTTACAATCAATAAAGCAAGTATGCATATATGATAGTTGATTTATACCATATGAGTGAAGTTGGATTCTCTGAAGAAGTGATAATGGCCTATGTTGGTGAGATTGAGGTCAAGTACAAAGAAAGCATTCAGATTCCTAGATTCAACTTACCACTTCTTGAAGAACCTATTATTGATCAAGTTTTCACTAAAGATACAATCTTTGATGAACTTGAACATGTTATCACTGTCTTAATTGAAGACACATATATTTTCTTGTATAAGAAGAGTTTGAAACTTGCAACTCTTGAAATTGTTTTAAGTGATTAATGGGATGAAGAATTTGCTTCTGAAGTTCAATCTTTTCAGCAGAGAAATGGTATTCAATACATACATAATCTTGTACCAATCAAACATTTCAGAAGTATTAAAAGATCAATTGAAGAAGATTTAAGTAATGTCAGGATTGGTGCTGAGAGAAGAGATGGAATTTTAATAGAGTTCACTCAATTTGATTTTTACAATCTAAGGTTGCAAGATAAAATTTCTCTTCTGAATTTCTTTGTGAAAAGAGAGGATTCAGAAATGGTGCAAGAGTTAAGAATAATAATTGGTGTCTATCTCATAAACTTTGTGAAGCATGATTTCCAACATGCATTGGAACATGAATTAAAGAAAGTGAACTTATTGGAACCAGCTACATTGAGTTTTGAATGGATTTCTACTGTTTTCATTAAACCAGAACTTGGTTTTCATTATGAAGTAGAAGGATTAAACAAAAGAACCTCTATTGTCTCTGACATTCCAAAGTACTCTTCTGCAACTTTGAAATGGTTTTGTGAATGTATGGCTTGGATTGCTGGTCCTAAAGAATTGAAGGATGAAATTCTGTATCTGATCAAAGAGAGAATAAACTTCAGACAACTGGTGAGAAGAAGTATGTCTGCTAGGCATCAACAGATAAACTCAAGAAAAGATGCAGATTATTTGTTAAGTAATGTTTATGACTTTCATATTCATGCCAAAGAACAAGTGGTTGAATTTGAAGTTTTGGAAGTAAATCAACCTTCAGAAGTTCCTGTTTCTGAACATGTAGGAACAAGTTATGCGAAAGATAAAGGCAAAAGTGTGGAAGTTGTTGAAGAACAAGTGCAACTTACTCAAGTCTCTGAAGCTGAACAGTTACAACTAAATAGAATTGTTGAACATGCTTATACTTTGTTTCTTGAATATGTTCATCCAGAAATATTCATGGAACATGAGCAAAAGTTCAATTACGTAGATTGCTGGCTGGATAAATCTTTTGGATGGAAACAATGGTATACTAAAATAATCCAAAAGTTGAAGTTACTTGTTTCTGAAGCGAGAAATGAGAGTCCCATTGTGAAAGTGATAAATGTTGATCAAAAGACAAAGATGAATTATAAATATTCTTACTTCATTGTGGAAAGAGAGAGTGGAGAAGTATGCACATTTTATGAGGCAGACTTCCAAAATGTTCATCTAAAAGGATTTAGTCAAGGTCTGCAAAAGACTTAATCCATTTCATGATAACATTGTTAGATTCAGAAAATTATTTCCTGTTATGAAAGGGGGAATTTACAGAGAATTCATTTGGGCAGCCAAGAAAGATTTTCAAGTCGCTTTTGTTCTTGGTAAAGAGAAGGTGAATCTGAGTAGACCAAATTTTGAACTTCAAGGGATTGATTCAATTAACAAGGGTACTTTGACAGTACATCCTCCTGGTTTTGTGTGCAAGTTCAACTCAGAGAAGCAGTTTGTCAAATATGAAGAAATTCATAAGTGATGTAATGGTACATTATTGGGAATAAGTGAAAGACTTGTTAAGAGACATAAGCACATGCCAAAGAATCTAAATGATGGTAAATAGAATGGATATAAAAAACTTGCTAAAAATATGCACAAAAGAATAAAAATTTTGCTTGAGTATAGAAAATTAATTGTGGGTGAATTCAGAGAGATTTTGACTTATTAGGGGTATAACTTGAACTTTTGAAGCTAAGGGGGAGATTGATAGAGATCATGAAATAGCTTCAAAGGAGACTGAGTTCTAAAGCTACATAGTTCAAATCTTCGGAACTAGTTTTGAAGAGACAAAGGAAGAAAGCTTAGAAGTCTAAAGTCAGAAGTCACGTAAAGAAGCCAAGGAAAGCCTAAGGCATAACTTCTGAAGTGTTTACTTCAGAAGTTCTGAAGATTCTGAAGATGTTCAGAAGTGGTTCTGAAGAACTTCTGAAGACAGTTCTGAAGAAGTTCAGAAGTGGTTCTGAACTTTATGTTGTACACTTGTATTGATATTATTGGACTGTCATGTAACTATTTGTTAGTATAGAATCCTTTCTTGTATATAAATAGAAGGTTACTTAGTTTGTTAGAACTAACGGTCTTAGATCTTTTGTACTGTAAAGATACAGCTGTGTAACTTTGTCAATATCAATACTACCTCCGACTTCCTTGCTATATTTCTTGTATTACATTCTACACTCTTTCTATATTTTGATACATGGGATCTATCAAACTCAACAAATCCTTCTTCAAAATTTGATGAAAAATTATCACTGGAAAATCTAAAATGTCATCTTCAAACTTTACATCAAGAGTTAAACACTTTGAAAAGGGTCAATCTTCTACTTTCAAGTCAAACATTGAGAAGAAAAGTCATACAAGAAATTCATATACTAATCCACATTTTCTATCTTTTTCAGAGCTGTCCACTTTAGTTTGGAAATGAAAAGATGAAAGCATATCAAAGAAAGACAAACTAGATAGTTTTCATTCTTTTAAGAAAAATGATGTACACAAACACATTTCAATGAATAAAAGCAAGTATTCGGTTTCTAAATACAATAAAAATTCTACTTCTGTTTCTTGCTTATGTGTTGATTTATTACAAGTTCTTAAAACTCATATTCATTGTGTGCAATGTGGACATCATAACTTCCAACTAAATTCCATGACTAACAAGAAATTTTTTAAGAAACCTATCTAGAACTTTTCATGTAATTATTCAAAAAGAAATCATCAAGAGAATAAATCTGAGTTATTAAAGAAATATAAAAATACTTCTGAATCCACTTCGGAACCAAAAACAGTATAATCCAAGTTCAGAATTTCCTCTTTAATTACTAATCTGAAAAGACCTATTCTCAAATGGGTACCTAAATCAAAGTAATTGTCTCTGCAGCTGTGTCATGTGTAGGTTTTAGATTCTGGATATTCAAGTCACATGACACCATACAAGGAATTACTAACTGACTATCATAAGAGAAATGGAGGAACGGTTAGTTTTGGAAATAATGCACACTACAAAAATTAACTACTTTTACCGGAGGAAAATGTTGCCGGCAAAAGTATTGAAAATCGCCGGCAAAAGCTCAAAACTTTTTGCCGTCGAACTTTTCTGTCGGTAAAAATTTTCGTGAAAAATTGGTCTCAAAAAAGGTTTTTGCCGACCAACGACATGGGCCATTGGTGAAGATATCTTTACCGGCAAAAGATAGTCGTCGGCAAAAACTATCGTTGTCGGTAAAAGCGTCTCTCAAGTAATCGTATAAAATCCTTTTCCCGACGACTATTTACTTTTGTCGGCGTATGGTTTTCCGTTGGGAAAAATTTCCTTTGACATTTTGGTCAAACATTTACCGACCCAAAAATCCGCCAACAATAGTTTTTATTTTAGTTTTATGTCAACCTTTTTACCAACGCAAAAAATCGTTGGGAAAAGTCTACTTTGACTTTTGTGGTCAACCTTTTAGCGGTGCAAAAACCCACTGTAAAAATTTGTCTTGACGTTACAATCGCTTTTGACAAAGCATTTGGACAAGCGTTTGTCAACAAAAATAAAAGGTAAACTTTTAACAGTTTATTTGTGTATGTTATTGTAATTTTAATTGATAAACAAGTTTAAAACATAAACCGACTAATTATAACAAAAAAGTTACATAAATATCTTTTAAACATAAATCAAACAAAAATATATTTCAGATACATTTAACAAAATGAAGATAAACTGTATTGAGTTTGTAGACTATCATCTTCCCTACGGACCAACTTTGATGGTTGACAACAATGGTAGCATTATTGAAGATGCCTTAATGTGGATGTCGGCCAAAGACCACAAACGTTGCGCAAACCGGGTATGATGCCTTGAACCTATTGAAACATTCGCTTGGATCTCTTGTGTCTGTTGCATCAAAAAAATCATTTTCCTTTATGATTTTGTCAAGTACAACCTAATTTACATCATGAATTGAAGCCATCTAAGGGACTACATAAAAATATTATAAATATACATGAAAAATAAATTTAAAAAATCATTTACCAACACACAAACTATTAGCAGCAGTGCTAGTACCTTGGACAAATGTTAAGCGGAAGTCCAATAAATGGTTGCTTTCAACATTCACTCACAGGGACAAGTACTACCCACCCCTGGTTTCCAATGTTTCCATAATTGATTCTTCACCTAGCATCACGATACCAAATATATGTGTATATATATATAATAAATATAAATGAAGTCATAAGAAGTTGTTACCTACAACATGGTGAAAACTGAAAAACAAAAAGCAAAGAGGAACGACTAAATAGAAAGATAGAAAATGAATTGAAGTTGAACCTGAATTGTGAAGAGCTTCTCCATAATTTGTTCCGGTGTTTCCCTGCTTGCGGAAACTTTAATGAATCATATGTCAAATAGTAACCATACGAATCTTGGTGAGATAAGTGAAAAATTTAGTAAAAAATGGCATGATTCCATTTGATGTCTCACAGTTAAAACTATTTCGTCTTGCTTTTATATGTATCTCTTATATGAAAGCAAATGTCTACAACAACTAAAATGTATTGAAGAAAGTTAGCCATCGAGTCAACTATTTCTGTTAAATCAAATGCACGTGTGTCACTTAGATATGCTACTCGATTTGATCAATTTAAACTCAAGACAAACTAACTAAAAACGAAAACTGCTTAATGCAAATAACATTACTTTAGAAGATTTGGATTTGGGGATTGCATTAACCTACTAAACACATAAAAATCAGTAACAACGAAACTAAACCTCAATGAATAACTAAATTTAAATAACGACTTAAACCATAAATGGATCTCCATAAATAACTTAAAGCAAATGAATTAAACTAACATTAACTCATTCAACCGACATTCAAACAAGTCCTACTAAAGTTTTCCCATATGAGAAACTCAAACACTCTTTAAGCCTAATATCTAACAACTGCATCCAAGTAAAACCATCCAAACTAGAAATCATGAATTCAAGATAAAAATTCACAATGAAGATAACTGATTCAACCATGAGAACAAAAGGAAAAACCTTGTTCACAATTTGATCGACCCAAAACTTCCTTGCAATAGAATCCGTTGCTTATTTATAGAATAGATAACAAAAACCCTTCCAAAAGTATACATCTGTTTTCCAAAAAACAACCCGAATCGAGCCTCAAAATGTTAGCATATCATGTTTACTATTAGAATATCATATATATCTCCATATAGTGGCATGTAAATAACCTTCGCTGATGCTGAAAGCGTACCGACTACTCATCAAAACTCTCTGGAAAACCCTGCCATGTATCCCTTTCGTGTCTCTGTTTCTAACTGTGAGTTCCCTCGAATCGTCCTCAACAGCCTTCTCATGGCTGTTTGTTCTCAGCCCACCTGTTATCGATCGGAGAGACCACATTTTAATCCTTATTTCAACCGTAATTTAGGGTTTCGCAATCGACGCTCCCCAAAAAATCAAAATCCTTTTTTTCCAAATGCTGATTCTTCAATAAAGAAATAAAAAGACCATACGTATAGGTAAAAATGTTGAAATAAAAACCTTGAATTAAAACACAAATCCTCATTAATCAAGAAAATCAAGAAATGACGAAACAAATAGCGTACCTAAACCGAATAACAAACAACGGATGATGATGGTGAGAAAATATTTTCTAGCAGAACTCAACCATTGATGGGTACCTAGGGTTTGCTTAAAATGGTTGGTTTTCTTTGAAGTTTAAAGGTTGGGAAGTTTAAAATTGAATTAAAATGTGTGTGAATCAAATTTTGGGGAACGACAATCAAGAAAGGAAAAACAAAGAGCGTGCCAAGGCGAGAAACTTCAATTTTTGGGAAAACTTTAATTATTATTTTCTAAATAATTTGTGCCTGTGTGGTTAAGACTTGTGTATATGTATATTTTGAGTTTTTGACCAGCATCGATCCGCACATTCATTTTAGCTTTTATGTGATATTTAAGTTTAATAAATAAAAGTAAAAGTTTTTCAAGTTCTTCAAGATTTTTAAAAAAATAAAAAGAAAACGTACAAACTATTTTTTTTAAGTTTTTCAACATTATATATATATATATATACTAGTTGTGTACCCGCGCGATGCAGCGCGGGTGAAACACAATTATGAAGTCAATAACTTAAAACGAGAACAAATACATGTTTTTTTTATTAACCTGGATATCAAACCGGCTATGCGAGCTGACTAATCCCAGAGCGACTACCAGCTTCGCGAGTGGCCGAAGTCACCGCATTTGAACCTCGGTGGCTCCTGGATTCGAAACTTGGATTCGAACTTGGATTTTAACAAGGGGATTTTTAATCCTCCCTGGATTCGAACTTGGTACCTCCTGGTACCATTGACCTTTGGAGCCCAAGCTCAAACCATTGAGGCACCACCCTTATGGTTAACAAATACATGTTTAGTTACTTGTTGGAGAAATTGATTACTTTGAAAATACTCCTGTAAAACAATGAAAAAACAGTTTGCTTGTTGATAGATGATTACATTAAGGGGTCGTTTACAATGTAATATGAAGAGAGTACAAAAAGCTGGGGAAATACGGACTTTTAAGGATTAAAAACAAAAAATGTGCAATAAATTAAAATAATTATGCATTGCAAACACTTGGTCATGTTTTCTTATATTCCAGAAAATGCAGAACAAATCATAACAATCCATAAGCACTGACCAGTCGTGGTCAATGATTAGCATTTGTCAGTGAAAATACATCAATAGTAACCTCAATGAAAATACATCAATAGCATAACTTTCTATAACAATGTCCGCAAGCCATCAGCACTTCAGAAGCCAACTCTGTTAACAACCTCTTTTTGATGGCTTCTCCTTCCTTGGGATTTGCAGTAAACAAAATAAGCATAAATGACTCATAAATTACTCATTTTATCAAAAGATCAAGGGTTCAAGTCCAATAACAACCTCAATGTAAAATATAGAGAAATTTTCCATTAAGTTATATACTTATACTCATACAAAGCCTCGGTGATGTCGGGCTTGTTGATCAAAATTTACTGACTACCATTAGTGACCTTATCAAAGTAAAATTTAAGTCTTTCCAAATATCATGTATCTTGGGTGGCAGTACCTATAGGGAACCAAATTAAAAAAATTGATCATCAACTCATTAAAGAAGAGCGGAAATTAAAGATGGATGTTGAACAATGGAAATTGGCCAAGAAAAGTGGGTCCTTCATTATATAGGTCACAACCCAATGACTGCCAAATAACTTCCAAAGAGAGATCTAAATAAACTCTTCTACGTCTTTACAAGGACCATACAATTAAATTGCACCGACATGATACAACTTTCACTCTCAAATCTGAAGCTTGAAACGTCACCGACAAGAATAGCCATTTTGGGAGCATAATTTGAAACTTGAAACAAATTTGAAGAGATGGAATAACCTTTTCAGAGCAAGCCGTAAAGCAACATACGTCGATGCTTACTAAATGTTTTTAAAAAAAATTAAGTAAATGTTCTATAAGATAGTATATATGAACTGATGCAGCAAGAAGTTGTACATTTTTAGATTTTGGACGTCTTGCTTTCTTCCAAAATAATACCTACATATTAAACTTATGAACATACAATTTCCATAGTCTTATCCTTAGAAATAGAGTTATTTATGACTGAAAACACAGGTGCTTAATTCCAAATCAACCAGATCAAAAGAAAGCAAAAGAACTATCATGTTAAAAGAACATTTTGTTGTGGTTCTATTCTATCGTTGTTCTCGGGTGAGACTCTAACTAAGAAATAAGGACTGGAAGACAAAATTTCGAGCTACATCAGTCCAAAATCTATGAAAAATCGAGTTATCATTCCAATTTTGTCTCAAAAACCACGAACTCAATTATTAATCAACGACTATGATTTTAAATTCGAAAATGTAATCACTGGATAAAAATAAAACAGATAAACAAAGAACAATGAAATATTGTAAGATGTTTATAGTTTCATACCGACCTTTCTTTGAGTCTCCAAACCTCTTCAATTATTTCTCCTGTGAGATTTGTAGGTCTCGAAGAGTGAAGCAAATGAACATAACAAAGAGATATACAATGTGAGGTTGTTAAATAGATTGCACATACCTTGCTGAGTAATCCAATCAATAGTGAAGAGCCTTGCATAAACCTTTAAAACCTAGAAAACCAGTGTCTTATGAAACATGCATTTAGATGAGCAAAACCATGAAAACAAGGAAAAATAAAAACCTTAGGTTAAAAATGGGTTCTAACACAAGAAATTTGAATTCTCACATTCAAATAAATAGAAAAGTTTAGAGAAAAGAAGAAGCAACATATTTCATCCAAATATAGAGCACACAAATGGCTGGGGAGCGGGATTTTCTTGGAGCAAGATAAAATTTGAATTTTGAATGGTTGAGCTATAGAATATACATCAGGAAAACGGGAAAGGAAAACTCTGCCAAGGAAGAAAGAAATCACTGTATATACTAAACTCGGTAGAGCTGGTGGGGTTAAGCATCCATTACTTGTACATTGTGCTTTCTAATTTGTAATTCATAGTTTTTTGAATTCTTTGCATGAAATGGTAGTACTCTACGCTTTATAACTTGTTTTTAAGAGTTTTGGTATATATGCATTATAAGGTACTAATAGATATGGGCGGTTCAAATAAAAACTCAAATTTGAGGACAAATAAAAGTGCGACACATGTCTCCTTCAAATAAATATTCAGACTGAATATAGTACATATTCAGTCTGAATAATACTTATCCAGTCTGAATATTTCTTTGTATATTCAGACACATGTCACGCTATCATTTGTCCGAATAATACTTATCCAGTCTGAATATTTCTTTGTATATATGTAACACCCCGCCTTACCACGACACAATATTGTCCGCTTTGTCCTCCTGCAGAGGTGTGCGCACGAATTTGTTTCTGGCGACCTGGCGAGGACTTCTCAGGGGGTCACCCATCTTGGTACTACTCCCACCCAAGCACGCTTAACCACAGAGTTCCAAGAACCTGCCTTGCGTGTGGCCCAAAACGCGTTGTGTTTAGGAAGGCCAAGGTTTACTTATGAACCCAACGTCACTCCTATCCACGACCGATATCGGATCTGCCTAAAGTGTTACAAATACCCCCCTTAGGGACTCATTGTCCTCGATGAGGTTTGCCCCACATCCCGAACGGCACACGAGCGGCTCTGATACCATTTGTAACACCCCGCCTTACCACGACACAATATTGTCCGCTTTGGCCTAGGCCGCATGGATTTGTTTCTGGCGACCTAGCGAGGACTTCCCAGGGGTCACCCATCCTGGTACTACTCCCACCCAAGCACGCTTAACCATGGAGTTCCAAGAACATGCCTTGCGTGTGGTCCAAAAACGCGTTGTGTTTAGGAAGGCCAAGGTTTACTTATGAACCCAACATCACTCCTGTCCACGGCCAATAACACCTTAGGCAGATCCCATATTGATCGTGGAAAGGAGTGATGCTGGGTTCATAAGTAAACCTTGGCCTTCCTAAACACAACGCGTTTTGGGACCACACACAAGGCAAGTTCTTGGAACTCTGTGGTTAAGCGTGCTTGGGTGGGAGTACTACCAGGATGGGTGACCCTGGGAAGTCCTCGCCAGGTCGTCAGAAACAAATCCGTGCGACTTAGGCCAAAGCGAACAATATTGTGTCATGGTAAGGCGGGGTATTACAAATGGTATCAAAGCCTTAAGTTATAGAGAACACTGGTTTTCTAACAAAAACCATACACTTTAACCATTTTATCGTTTCCTTAGATAAATTTAAAAATTTAAAAACCTACTACTAGTGTAACTAGAATAGGCATCGTTCTAACATATCATAATTAGGCAAAGCCTTATCACCTATGTCTAAATATGGTATGAATAAGAAATGACTTGGACTAGTTATACTAAAAGTCAGCTTAGATCGAAAAATTTCTTAATTCAAATTGGAAAATATGATTTTATATGAGTTCACAGAAGTATTACCAAATGTTTTTGACATTTATTAAATGTGTAACTATTGCAGTTCACTATGTCTCACTCATCCACCCCTGCTAAGTACTTTGCTAACTCCTCAGGCTATGTGACTAGTCGACCTAGGACAGAACTTATTGACTACTTTGTTGGTTAGACTTGGAAACTTATTTTGGTGGCATGTAGCCCACTATTTAGAACTCTAAGATACCTGCTGTCTTTTGGGAATTATTTTTGCTGGATATTGAAGTTATGTGATTCTAAACCTATGATTTTATGATGCGAGTGTTTTATATGCATAATTTAGTTAAGTAGACTCGACACATATAGTAATAGTAATATGAACCAACCTCAATATGAACCTATGCCTAAAGACAATGCCTTCGAGGAGAGAAAACTCTGAGATCGCGTGACTTGTGCCTAAGCAACTCATCGCGGCACTTCCGAACATCATTAGTCAAGTGGCAGCGAGTCTAAATGCGAATTCGGGAAACAACTGAGGATTTGGAGCAAGTGGAGATAGGGAATGCACATACAAAGCTTTTAGGACCTGCAACCCGAAGGATTTCCATGGAATTGAAGGAGCTGTTGGATTACTGACATGGATTGAGAATTTGGAGTCCGTTCTCCACATCAGCAAGTGCACTAAAGGAAATAAAGTGCAGTTTGCCGCCTGTCTGCTACAAGGACGAGCATTGACCTGGTGGAACACCCAAGTGCAAACCCGAGGCCGAGAAGCAGCCATCGGTCTTACTTGGGAGGAATTCAAAAAAGATGCTCAAAGAGGAATACTGTCGAGGAGCGAAATCCAGAAGTTGGAAGCGGATCTATGGAATCATGAAATGAAGTGAAATGACAAAGACTCTAGCACTGCCAGTTTCCATAAACTGGCAAAGATGGTACCACATTTGGTGACGCCTGATGAAAATCAAGTCGACAGGTACGTCTGGGGGTTATCTCCTGAAATACGCGCGAACGTTACTTCAGCAAACCCAAAAACCCTTCAAGATGTGGTGGATTTGGCAACCAAGCTCACCAAGAATGCTAATCGTTCGGGGATATTTGCAAGAGACAAAACTCAAGGTAAGAGAAAGATGGAGGAACTTTAGCATAGACCTAATTCCAATCAAGTTAGAAAGTTTTGATATAATTGTGGGTACGGATTGGTTGTCCAAAACCCGAGTTGAAATTTGTTGCTCTGAAAAGAACATTCGAGTTCCACTATCCGAAGGAGAAGTTCTCGAAGTACATGGGAAGAAACCCAGAAGGAATTGATAGAGATATAAAGATAGCTTCAAAAGAGACTGGGTTCTGAAGAAGTTCTGAAGAAGTTCTGAAGACACTTCTGAAGAAGATCTGAAGGAGTTCAGAACCTGTTCTGAACTTGTCTGTCACATATTGTACTGTTACTTTAGTCTTTCTATTTCATGTATAAATAGATAGGTTGTTAGATAGTTAGAACTAACGTTTTCCATTAGCACTGTAAAGACATATTCTGTAATATTGTTCATTCTATCAATACATATTACATTTGGCTATCACATTCCTGTCTATAATCTTTCCATATATTGATATCTTGATTGTTTGGGTCCTAACAGGAATGTTAAAATAGTGAAGTGCATGGAAGGACTGCATTGCGTTTTTGGCACACGTTGTGAATAAGGAGATCGAAGAGAAACGCATTCAGGATCTTCCTATAGTTCGGTATTTTCTTGAGGTATTCCCCGATGAGTTACCTGGACTACCCCCACCAAGACAAGTTGAATTCCACATTGATTTAATGTCGGGAGCTGCGCCCGTAGCGAAATCACCTTACCGGTTAGCGCCGTCGGAAATGCAAGAGCTGTCAGAACAACTTCAAGAACTACTCGATAAAGGGTTCATTAGGCCTAGCTATTCACCCTGGGGAGCACCAGTTTTATTTGTTAAAAAGAAGGATGGATCCTTCGGAATGTGTATTGATTACAGAGAACTCAACAAGTTGACAATTAAGAACCGACACCCCTTTCCTCGAATTGATGACTTAGATGGTCAACTTCAAGGGGCTACGTATTTCTCAAAGATCGATATTCGATCGGGATATCATCAAATGAGATTCTGTGAAGAAGACATTCCTAAGACAGCGTTTAGAACTCGTTATGGTCATTATGAGTTCCTAGTTATGCCTCTTGGGCTAACAAACGCACCGGCAGTCTTCATGGATTTGATGAATAGAGTATGTCGACCATACCTAGACAAGTTCGTAATCGTGTTTATAGATGATATACTCATTTATTCTCGCAATAAGAAAGGGAATGCACAACATTTAAGGTTGATACTACAAATGCTCATGAACAAAAATTTGTACGCCAAGTTCTCTAAATGTGAATTCTGGATTCGAGAAGTACATTTTCTTTGTCATGTAGTAAATGACAAGGGAATTCATGTTGATCCAGCTAAAATCGAGGCCATTAAGAAATGGGAAGCCCCGAAGATACCAACTGAGATCCGACAATTTCTTGGATTGGCAGGCTATTATCGGCGATATATCGAAAATTTCTCCAAGATCGCGCAACCACTAACGACTCTAACCCAAAAAGATAAGAAGTTTATTTGGGGAGAGAAACAAGAGGAAACATTCCAGACTCTCAAACACAAGTTATGCAATGCACCGATTTTGACACTTCTAGAGGGAATGGATAACTTTGTAGTTTATTGCGATGCTTCACATCAAGGATTGGGATGCGTGCTAATGAAAAAAAACAAGGTTATTGCATACGCATCAAGACAACTGAAGGTTCACGAGAAGAATTACGCCACCCATGACTTGGAGTTAGGAGCGGTACTGTTCGCACTTAAAATCTGGAGACACTATCTCTACGGCACTAAGTGCACCATTTTCACTAATCATACAAGCCTTCAGCACATTCTTGAATAGAAAATTCTCAATATGAGGCAAAGAAGATTGGTTGAGCTACTTAGTGACTACGATTGTGAAATAAAGTACCATCCGGGCAAGGCTAACGTGGTAGCCGACACATTAAGCAGAAAGGAAAGAGCGAAGCCGACGAGAGCACGAGTTATGGGAATGATGGTTCAAACAAGTTTAAAGACTCAAATTCTTGAAGCACAAAGGGAAGCTTTGAAAGAAGAAAATTTGAAGTGCATTACTTTAAGAATAAAGTATGGTAACAAAGGTTGGTAATTTACGATCAACCATCTTGGATGAAGCCCATCGATCCAAATATTCATTTCACCAAGGACCGGATAAGATGTACAAGGATCTGAAGGAATACTATTGGTGACCAGGAATGAAGAAAGATATTGCTTTATACGTAAGTAAGTGTTTAACCTATGCTCAAGTCAAGGATGAACATCAGAAACCATCCGGTCTACTTCAACAGCCTGAAATTCATCAATGGAAGTGGGAGCAAATAACCATGGATTTCGTAACCAGGCTACCGAAAACTGGAAAGGGTCACGATTCTATATGGGTTATAGTTGATCGACTTACAAAATCAGCTCATTTCATTCCTATTCGTGAAGATTTCAGTATGGAAAGGCTTGCACAAATTTACATCAATGAAATAGTCACACATCATGGTGTGCCTATTTCCATTATTTCAGATAGAGACACTCGTTTTATATCACGATTTTGGCAGTCTGTTCAAAAGGCATTGGGTACACGGTTGGATTATAGCACTGCCTATCATCCTCAAACGGATGGACAATTGGAAAGACCTATTCAAACGCTAGAGGATATGTTGCGTGCGTGTATAATAGATTTTGGTGGGAGTTAGGATACCCACCTACCACTTGTGAATTCTCCTATAACAACAACTATCACGCCAGCATTCAGTGTGCGTCGTACGAAGCCCTATACGGACGTAAATGTAGATCGCCGCTTAGCTGGTTAGAAATCGGAGATAGACAACTGACGACGCCCGATATCATTCAAGAAACCACTGATAAGATCTCAACCATCAAGGAAGGACTCAAAACAGCAAGAGATCGTCAGAAGAGTTACACGGATAATCGGAGAAAGCCATTAGTGTTTCAAGTGGGTGATAAATTTCTTTTGAAAGGGACTAGGACGCTCCAGGAAGAGAGGCAAGTTGGGTCACAAATACATTGGTCCATTTGAAATACTCGAAAGAATTGGACCGGTGGCGTACAAACTAAAGTTACCACAATAATTGAGCGCCATCCATGACACGTTCCATGTGTCAAACTTGAAGAAATGCCTGGCAGATGAAGCATTGGTACTACCCCTGGAAGATGTTTAGGTTAATGATCGGTTACACTTTACCGAAGAACCAATCAAGATCCTTGACCGAGAAATCAAACAGCTGAGGCGCAGTAAAATCCCTATTGTTAAAGTTCGCTGGAATGCGAAGCATGGCCCAGAGTATACTTGGGAACGAGAAGATTTATTTAGCATAAGTATCCTTGCCTGTTTGCGAACGTCCCGGAGAAAGCTAGTTCGCAAATTTCGAGACGAAAATTTTCTAACAGGGGGAGACTGTGACAACTGTCAAATTTGACATTCCAGGTTACTTCTTATTAAGTTTATATTAGTTTTATTTTAGATAAGTTATAAGATTGGGAGTTAGTTAGATTAGATTGGCTGAATATTTCTAGAGTTACCGGTAATTACTTATAAAGTCCGGTTCCGATCCGTAAGTATCTGAAACGTCCTATATAGTGCCAAATGCTCTAATTTATACCTAGTTTATATAAAATATATAGTTTTAGTATTTAAAATAAAAAAATTCTATTTTTATAGAATTTAATCACTTTTGGACTTACATTTTGAGGAAAAAGGCCAAAATTGAGAAAAATGACATTTAATTTCATTTTTGGGCTTGAGTTTAATTTTTTTTTAATATTGGGTTGGAGTGGGACCCATGTACATGGCCACCCCCCTCCCCACAATTCCTCCATATAAATACATTTTTCTTTCCATTTCCTTCACATTTTGCATGTTGAAAATTTGAAATTTCTCTCTTTTCTCTCTCTAAAACTCAAGGGACTTCTTCAAAAACCCTCATTTCTCCTTTAAGTTCCAGCCAAATTATTCATAAAAAACCCATCAAAGTGCAAGATTATTGAAGATATTCAACACATTTCATCATCCAAGTAAGTAGTAATATCATCTCTACCATTTTCTTGTAAATTTTGAGTGAAAACCCCACTTTTTCTTGCATTTCTAGTCACATTCATCTAACCTCCGAAATTTCTGAGTTTTATGGAGAGATTATACACCAAAAACATGTAAAAATGTTCGTATAGTGGTGATAATCTATGACCCAAACATTAGAACTCAAAAAAGTAGGTAAAATCTCTTTGCATGTGGGTTTGTTCATTGAAATGAGCATTTTTGGTGCTGACAAATTACTTCCTTGTATTCATGTCGCCCAAATTTTGCTAAATAATCATCCAAATGGTATAAATCTTCTTCTAAAATTTTATTTTATAAGTTGGGGTTCTAATCCAAGTGGTCTCATTCAAAAACATTGAGTTTTGACCCCCAAATGCTCAAAACAAGTTGGATATGCATCTGGAAGTTCAACAGTAGGTAAACCCTACTTTGAACAACCATAACTCTCAAAATAATCGTCCAAACATTGATTTTAATGAGTTACCTTTCAAATGCACTGGTTTCACTCAAAGGTGAGGTGATTTGGGGTTTCAATTATTCAAAACAAAATGAGTATCCAATCTGTCCAAAGTTGACAGATTTGTGCATGCATGTTCAAATGGCCATATCTCTTTCAAAACTCAATGAAAAATGATGATTTTTATTTTGAGAGTTAGTTTTATGAGTTATCTTCTGTTTTCAAGTGGAATCACATGAAAATATGGAGTTTTGACCCTCCAAACACCTAACACATTTTAGGTATGCAAACTGTGAACCCACCAGAAGGTAAACCCTACTTTGTGTGATAATATCCCTTTGATTATTAGTCCATAATGCATAATTCTTTTTCTGGATTTTATTCCATGAGTTAGGGTTCATATGAATCCAGTTTCATTAAAAAAATATGAAGTTTTGAGGCATTAACCAATTTATTAAAGTTAAGTGTGCAATCTGTCAACTAATGACAGATGTGTGCATGCAATTTTGTGGTGCCATATCTTCTTCATAACTCATTCAAAATGAGTGATTTTTATCTTAAAAGTATGGTGCCATATCTGTCAACTATGTGTTATGCTTATAAAACAACTGGAATATCGGAAAAATACTTAGTAGAACTCCTCAAATGATTGTTTTACTAACAAGGTGTAATCTGTCATACTTGCTGTGACACACTGTTTTGTATAAATTATATGAACCCTTTTTATATGTCCAAAATGCATGAAATTTGGTCACAATGACCATAACTCAGTAATGTATCACATATAAAAATATGGGAAATTTTGTCATTTTGGATGTTACATTAATTTGATTATTTTTAGGACTTATAGTTCTGTCAGAGAGTGAAACTTTGAAATTGTTTGATTTCATGAATGTTGATCACTTGAAGGACTATAACATTACATTTTCGGTACAAGTTATATCATTAAAGAGCATATGTGCATTATGTGTAACGGGACAATAGTAGACCAAGTTGGACATATAAGGACTTATAAGTACTCTCCTAGTAATCGTTAGACATATAAGTAATCATTTGGGTGCGTTGCTTTGTTAGGTAAGTGTTAGGCCGTCAAGCGGACATCTCGTGTATCTATCTGGAAGCTTGTGCTAAAAGGTGAGTATTCACGGCCCCTCTTTTTAAATGTTTATACGTTTTGGGGTGTAAAGCATGTTGTTTTAAAGGAATTGAGTTGATTTATATTGATTAATGAAAAACATATAAATCAATATGATGAGCAAATTTATATTACACAAATGATATGTTGAGTTATGTGAAGTCCCCGTGTTACACTACTATTTAACTCTGTATTCGTTTGAGCCGATGATATTTGTGGATAGCTCTATTTGGTTGACATACCCACTTAATTGGCAAGTAGGGGTGCACTTTATCAATTAAGTATGCTCTACACATGTGGACTTTTGGTCCACCGCTGAGGTAGTTCGTGGGGCGTAGAATGTCGTTCAGGCTTAGTAGTGACTCAATATTTAAATATCATGTGTAAAGAAAATTTGTATATTTGCTCATAAAGGTTTAAAAGTTAAAGTTGATGCGATCATCCGATTCGCTATTTTTATACCTTGCATATAAAATGTTTTGTTCATTTGAAAACCTGTGAACTCACCAACTCTTTGTAGTTGACCCTTTTGTTTTAACATGCTTTACAGGAAAATAAGAAGGTATTCGATCAGGTTTAGCTTATTTTTGTGGAACACCAATCAAGACTATATATATATATATATAATGTAATTTTTTTGTTAAAGTTAAAGTAGCCGGGTTGTAAACTTTTACACTTTAAAATTTGACATTTTAAATATATGAATGGTTGGTGTTTATATTCCTATTATTGTGAAACCTAGAACTGTCGTACCTCGTGTTTCCTCTTTAGCAGGTGTGACAGACTTGGTATCAGAGCCGCTCCTGTGCCACTGGGGCAAACCTCATCGAGAACGATGAGTCCCTAAGGGGGGATGTTTGTAACAACTTAGGCAGATCCCATATCGGCCGTGGACAGGAGTGATGTTGGGTTCGTAAGTAAACCTTGGGCTTCCTAAACACAACGCGTTTTGGGGCCACACGCAAGGCAGATTCTTGGAACTCTGTGGTTAAGCGTGCTTGGGTAGAAGTAGTACCAGGATGGGTGACCCCCTGGGAAGTCCTGCCAGGTCGCCAGAAACAAATCCGTGCGGCTTAGGCCAAAGCGGACAATATGGTGTCGTGGTAAGGCGAGGTGTTACAATATATATATAAATATAAATATAGTATTTAAAGTTTATTTCAGTATTAAATTTCAAAATTAATAATTACAAAAACATATATAAATTTTTGTGTATTTTAAAAAAACCGGATCAGGCCTAGGATCAGTTTTTTGACCAACCCGATAGGATCGAGCCGATTTGGTACCCGCATGGCCGGAACGGGAACGATTTTTTGTCATCTCTGATGTTTTATTGGGTTGTACATGGTTTTATTTGTGGTAATGGCTTTGTATTGGGGTATGTTGGATTGTAAGTGGTCATATTGGGTTATAGTGGGTCGTATTGGGTTTTGTTGGGTTATACTAGATCGTATTGATCTATTGGGTGGTAATTAGTTATATTGGATCGTATATTGTTTTTTTGGACTGTGATCGGTCCTATAGTGACATGTTAGATTATAATGGGTTATATTGAGTCATGTCGGTACATTCGCGTTTGTAGTTTTTTAAAGATTTCATTAATAAAACAGCCGACTCAATGATTTGAATATGAATTCCTCTTTGATCCTGTTGAGTCGGACCTAACAGTTGGTTGTATTGGGTCATATAGTGGCATATTATGTTATAGTGGGTTCTATCTAGTTATTAGGGACGGGCCCATAATTTTTTCAAACAGTTGCACCATTTAACTATAAGAAAAAAATGTAGAGATATTTTTCACAACATCATAATTGGTTTATTGGTTAGTTTATTGATTTTCATAAAAAAAACATAATAAATTTGAAATTAAAAGCAAAAGGCTAAAAAAAATGACACTAACAGGATTCAAACTTGGATCTTGGTTGTAGAAAAAGTCTTGCAAACCAACTCTACCAAGGAAAACTTTTGTCTATATTGTAGTTTTAAAATATATATAGTGGTACACTGCAAAACGATACGGTTACATTGGTTATATTGTGTTGTTGAGTTTTATTGAGTCTTATGGTGGTGTCTTAATAAAATTCAAGAGGCATTCATCGACGAATTTTGGACGTTCCTCTATAGGAATGTACATAAAACAAGTAGTTATAAGTGTAGGTTACTTGCCGACAAGTTACTGAAGTTCGATGGTAAAGTTATGGTTAAAATAATGATTAAACAAATAAAATACTTGGCGTGGGTTTTAAAAGTTTACAGGCAAATGTTTAAGTACAAAAAATTATTAATGAAATTAAAAGGTTTTTGCCGGCAATTTAGGGAAGTTAATCGGCAAAAATGAATGTGCAAAAATAACTAATAACATTAAAATACTTTTGCCGTCGACATAGTGAAGTTTCTCGGTAAAAATGACATTAAAAAATAAATAAAAGGTTAAAAATATTTTTGCCGGCGAGTTTAAGATATCCGTTGGTAAAGATACTTTTACCGGCGCCATAGAATAAACCCGCCGGTAAAAATTCATTTTTGCTGACGGCATTTTCTTTCGGTAAAACGTTAAACTTTTGCCGGCGACTTTATTCAAATCCACCGGTAAAAAGTGTTTTTACCGACGAATTTCCTGATCCCCCCGGCAAAAATGCAATTTCTTGTAGTGGCAAGAGGCTATGTAAAATAATATGAAACTTTTTCCAAAGGAGATGTCACTGTCATGAAGGTTTTCTATGTTGAAGGACTTAAACATAATCTATTCAGCATAAGTCAGTTTTGTGATAAATATTGGACTGTTCACTTTGATATAGATTTCTGTAACATTCTCAACTCTGAAAAGCAAAACAAATTAATAGCCTATAGAGATGGGAATATCTACACTGCAACATTTACTGAAGATGGTCAACTCAACGGAATTTGTTATATTTCTACTCCAATGAAAGAAATAAGTTGGTTATGGCACATAAGGATGTCCCATCTAAATTTCAAGTCTATTTCTGAATTGGATAGGCACAAATCTGTCAGAGGTCTGCCAAAGATTAAGTTCCAAAAGAATTCATTGTGTTCTGCTTGTGAACTTGGAAAGATAAAAAGAAGCTCACATCTTCTAAAGATGCTTTCTTCATGTATAGCTCCACTTGAAATGCTTCATACGGATTTATGTGGACCAATGAAGACTAAGAGTTTGGGAGGCAAAAAGTATATCTTGGTCATTGTTGATGAATATTCTAAATATACTTGGGTAGAATTTCTGAGACTAAAATCTAATACTTCTGAGGTATTAATTCCTTTTCTGGGTTCTTCTTCAACTTCCAATCCAAAATATCAGAACTGACAATGGTACAGAATTTACAAATTCTACACATTAGAACTTTTTGGAATCTGTTGGTATTTCCCATAATTTATTCGCTGCAAGAACTCCACAACAGAATGGTGTTGTTGAAAGAAAGAACAGAACCCTGGTTGAAGCTGCAAGAACCGTGCTACCTTATTCAGAACTTACTTTATCTCTTTAGGCAGAAGCTATATCAACAACTTGTTTACTCAGAACAGAACTATTCTAAACATGAAACATCTAAAAACTCCTTATGAATTAATCAAAAACAGAAAGCCTTCTATTGATTATTTTAAAAAATTTGGATGCAGGTGCTTTCTTCTAAATGACAGAGAGAATTTAAGCAAATTTGATCCCAACGGATTAGTTGGCATCTTTGTTGGTTATTTACATAGATCCAAGGCTTACGGAATTCTCAGAATGAAGACAAGAACTATCATAGAAACATCAAATGTCAGATTTAATGAGCCATCAATGACTTCTGAACAAGACAGTTCAGAACTCACGCTTAACCCTATTTCTGAACAACTAAATTCAGAAAAGAACATCACTAACAAATCTTCTGAATCTAATTCTTTACTTAAAGCAAAATTAGATTTACTTTATCAAGATTTATTTGATATTTCTATTAATGTTTCTGCAGATTTTCAGAATCCATCACTACTACGATCTATTCCAGACCTGATTCAAAAGAAACCTCAATTCCAAATATATATGGTCCACAAATCTCAACGTCAAATTTAAAAACTTTTACTTCTGAACATATACAAGTTTCTTCTGAACCTGTTTATGTTCCTTCGAAATCTGTTCAAAATGTTTCTGATCTTGTACAAGTTAACTCTGAAAATGTCCAAGTCACTTTTGAACTTATTTTTGAACCAGTGACCATGACTTCTGAACCTGTATAGAATTCTCAAATTGAGGGGGGGACATCTGATTTACATTCTGAAATCAATCCAGAATATGAACCTCAAGCAATTATTGATGATTATGATTCTTTAAACAATGTTTCATCAGTTCAACCATTACCAAATGTGACCAAGTGGACTTCAAGTCACCCCATTCTTCAAATCATAGGTGATGCCTCTAAAAGAATACAAACTAGATCAGCAACAACAAATGAATGTTTGTATGTGAATTTTTTAAGCAGCACGGAACCCAAGAAACCATTTGAAGCTCTCAAGATCCAGATTGGATTTTAGTCATGCAAGATGAGCTAAATCAGTTTGAAAGAAACAAAGTATGGAGATTGATTCCAAGACCTAAAGGAAAATCTATCATTGGATCCAAATGGGTATTCAGAAATAAAAAGGATGAAAATGGAATTATTGTGAGAAACAAAGCGAGATTTGTTGCAAAATGATATTGTCAACAAGAGGGCATAGATTATGATGAAAGTTTTGCTCCCTGTGGCTAGGCTAGAAGCAATCAGAATCTTTTTAGCTTATATAGCTCACAAGAATATGAAAGTCTTTCAAATGGATGTTAAATGTGCATTTCTGAATGGAATTGTTCATCAAGAAGTGTATCTTGATGAACCAGAAGGTTTTGTTAGCAAAGAGTTTCCTGATCATGTTTATATATTAGACAAGAGTTTATATGGTTTAAAACAAGCACCAAGAACATGGTATGACACTCTCACAACTTTCCTTCTGAATTCCGAATTCAAAAGAGGTATAATTGATACTACTTTATTTCGGAAAAAGGAAGGTGAAGATATGATTTTAATATAAATATATGTGGATGATATTATATTTGCCTCTACTAATCAAAAATTTTGTAAAAACTTTGAGACTATCATGCAAACTGAATTTGAAATGAGTATGATGGGGGAATTAACTTTCTTTTTTGGTTTACAAGTGAAACAACTTCCCACTGGATTATTCATTAATCAATCTAAGTATGTTTCTGACCTACTTAAGAAGTATGATATGTCTGATTGTTCAAGCATTCAAACCCCAATGGCTACTGCTACTAAACTTCACCTAGATTGGTCTGACAAATATATTGATGAGAAAAAGTACAGGGGCATTATTGGTCCGTTGCTTTATTTAACAGCTAGTAGGCCAGATATAATGTTTGTCACATGTATTTGTGCTAGATATAAAGCTAATCCCAAGGAATCTCATCTTCTTGCTGCTAAAAGAATTGTTAGATATCTGAAAGGTTCTCCTTCTTTGGGACTTTAGTATCCAAAGAATTCTGGATTTGAACTAATAGCTTTCACAGATGCAGATCATGGTGGTTGTAAATTGGACAGGAAAAGCACATCTGGATCATGTCAATTTTTAGGAGATAGACTTGTTAGTTGGTCTTCTAAGAACCAGAACTGTGTATCTGCTTCTACTGCAGAAGCTAAATATGTAGCAGCTGCAATGTGTTGTTCACAAGTGATCTGGATGCAAATTCAATTAGAAGATTATAACTATACTTTCAAGAAAATTTCACTTTATTGTGATTCAAAAAGTGCCATTATCATTATAGCAAATCCTATTCAACATTCAAAAACCAAACATATTGATGTCAGGTATAATTTTATTAAAGATTATGTTGAGAAAGGCAATATAGAAATGTTTTTTGTACAGACAGATTATCAATTGGCTGATTTGTTTACTAAAGCTCTTGATGAGAACAGATTTAATTTTTTGGTAAGCAAATTAGGCATGATTAATCTTTCTGGATAAGTCAATCAACTAGGTTTAAGTATTTCTGTTTATTTCTGAACTATACTTATGTTAAATTCTGAAAATCCAACTTCAGAAGTTCTGAGGTTTGATATAAGAAATTAACATTCTATATTTCAGAAATCAAATTTTTACACTTCTATTTTTGACTTTCTTATTTTTAACATTTTTATATAGCATCTTTCAAAAGGAAGTTTTTCATGATAATTTTCTTTCTTTCCTTCCATGCATGATTCAAGGGGGAGTAATTACAATTTCTCATTTGTTACTAATGGTTTGTTCATTCTTATTACATATCAAACAATATCTGAACAGATGGACACTCATTCTGGAATTACATATCTTGGAAGTATGGACAAACTTCTAATGATACTTAACCATTTTCAATTTGTTCAAACTACTTCTGATATACAAACTGTTTTACATATTCAGAAGTATGTGTTTTTAAATGTTTTTCATGTATTACAAGATATATCATTCAAGTTCTGAAAGAAATTTGCAAGTTCTGAATCATTTCTGAAGCATTCGCTCAAACTTCTGAACTCTTTCTCAGGAGTTCTGAACTTCCCGTTGAGAAGATGACTTTATGCATGCGTGTGACAAGTGTTTTAATTTCATTTGAGAAGCAATAACCACGTCTCAAAACGGTTCATTAATCCAAATTAATCATGATTACTTTGCTAATCGTCATTAATTTTTGCTTCTTTTTCTACCACGTGTCCTACCACGATCATCCACATCATAAAAACCATGGATTCGTCATCTTCTATTTTCATCGAATTTTCCCTCCGTAATTTGTTTTCTGATATTCTCGAACCTCATTCTCACTCAAATCTTCAACTTCTTTCAACAATGTCAACTTCTAATGTTGATCAGCCCATTCAAACCGCGAAATCATGTTTAAGTGACAGTGATACATCGTCAAATGGTGATTCGTTCAAAATTGTTCCTACAAAGCTCATGATTTGTTCTATGAAAGTGACTCTGAAGGATAATCCAATGTTAGAAGATACTGCCACGAAAGGAATTACTGAAGCTGGTCCTTCGAACCCCAATCCAAACCCTAACCCTCATTCAACTAATATTGGGGGAACACAAATTGAGCCAATAGAAGTTGTTTCTGAATTTGTTGGAGGTGTGAATGATTCTCAATCGATCACTATTACTGCTCAAGAAGAAAGTTATGGTCCTGATCTTACAAAACTGTATGTTCTAGAGAACAAGAGGATGGAGATAAAGAAAAAATAATTGTGCTCTTAATCTTAGACCAACATATTTCAATGATGAGCAAACGATTTTAATTGAAATCTTGAAGAAACATCCTTTTCGAGCTATGCTGACTAAAAAGTTTTTGGTTCCTGAGTCATATTTGCGACAATGGTGGTTCTATGCAGAAATTGATGAAGAGGAAAATGATTTTTCTTCATATGTCCATGGTTACAGGTTTTCAATTAAGGATTCAGATATCAGGGACAAACTGCCTGCTACTATAGAATAAACATATATACTCCATATCCTAATTATATAGCCTTACCACTACTCAATAGGCTTTTCCCTATACCTCGAGAGTGAGACGGGAACGCTCCAAGGCACACTCACATTTGATCTTCCAAAGGCAAATGCAGTGGTTGAAAAGTCTACCTTTGATGTTATTCCTTCAAATTCTAAACTTATTGCTGACATCATGGAGTTAGGATATTCGGAAACTCTCACAGCACTAAGTTCTTTTAGAAGAAAATGTCTTCCACCAATCTGGTATTCCTTGTTTAGTATTCAAAACACTTGTTTATCTGGTAAGAATTCAAGTTTGGATCAAACAACACAAATGTGAGAATCATCTTCCATGGGATTGGTCACAACAAGCATTATGATTATGCTTCTCTAATCTTTGAAGAATTGAAGACAACCCTTTCAAAGAAGTCTACCTATTTGTGACAACTGTCAAATTTGAACCTCCAGGTTAGCTTTAATTAAGTGTATTAGTGATAATATATATTAAATATAAGAATAGGAGTTAGTTAGATTAGATTGACCGAAAATTTTCTAGAGTTACCGGTAATTGCTTAGAAAGTCCGGTTCCGACCTGTAACTATCTGAAACGGCCTATATAGTGCCAAATGCTCTAATTAATACCCAATTTATATAAAATATATAGTTTTAGTATTTAAAATATAAAACTTCTATTTTTATGGAATTTAATCACTTTTGGACTTACATTTTGAGGAAAAAGGCCAAAATTGAGAAAAATGACATTTTAATTTCATTTCTGGGTTGAGTTTAATTTCTTAAAAAAAAATATTGGGTTGGCGTGGGGACCATGTACATGGCTGCCCCCCCCCCTATTTCCCCCTATATAAATACAATTTTCTTTCGTTTCCTATTCATTTTTGCATGTTAAAAATTTGAATTCCTCTCCTTTTCTCTCTCTCTAGAACTTAAGGGACATATTCCCTACTCTTCTTTCCTTCTCTTTTCTCTCCAAAATCTCCAGCCACTTTCCATCTCAAATCCATCAACTTAACAAGAACATTTGAAGATCATTGAACCACAATCATCACTCAAGTAAGTAACAACACCATCTTCATCTTTTTCTTGCAAATTTTGGGTGAAAAACCCAGTTTTCTTGCATTTTCTAGCTACCTTCTTCTAATATCAAAAATTTCTGAGTTTATGGAGAGATTACACACTAAAAACATGTAAAATGTTCATAAAATGGTGGTAATCTATGACCCAAACAATAAAACTCAAGAATATAGGTGAAAAACATGATTTTATGTGATTTTGAACAACAACGATGATTTTTGGGGCTGACAGATTTTATGCATGTGCATAAATCGTCCATTTCTTGCAAATAATATGTTCAAATATCATGAATCTTCTTCTAAAAGTTTATTTAGTGAGTTTGGTTCTAATCCAAGTGGTTTCACTAAAAAACATTGAGTTTTGACCCCCCAAATGCTCATAGAAAAATGAAGGTGTATCTGGAAGTTCAACAGTAGGTAAACCCTACTTTGAACGACCATAACTCTTTGAATATTCATCCAAATCACTTTACTTTTCTTCTAGGATTTAAATTAATGAGTTATCTTTCAAATGCCACTAGTTTCACTCAAAAATTTGGTGATTTGAGGTTTCAATTAATCAAAACAAAATGGGTGTGCAATATGTCCAAATCAGAATTATCTTTTGCAATATGTTCAAATGGCCATATCTCCTCCAAAACTCAATGAAAAAGGATGATTCTTCCTTTAAGAGTCAATTATATGAATTATCTTTTGTTTTCAAGTGGAATCACATGAAAATATGGAGTTTTGACCCTCCAAACACCTAAAACATTTTAGGTGTGCAAACTATGAAACCACCAGTAGGTAAACCCGACTTTGCATGTTAATATATCTTTGAATATTTGTTCATAATGCATAATTCTTCTTCTGGAGTTTTCTTTTATGACTTAGGGTTCATATGAATCCAGTTTCATTCAAAAATATGAAGTTTTGAGGTATTAATCAATTTATTAAAATTAAGTGTGCAATCTGTCAACTAATGACAGAAGTGTGCATGCAACTTTGTGGTGCCATATCTCCTTCATAACTCATTCAAAATGAGTGATTCTTATTTCAAAAAGTTTCCTTTATGTGTTATGCTTATAATCCAACTGGAATGTCTGAAAAATATTAAGTAGAACTCCTCAAATGATTGTTTTACTAACAGTGTGTAATCTGCCATGCTTGCTGTGACACACTGTTTAATATAAATTATCTGAACCCTTTTTATATGTCTAAAATGCATGAAATTTGGTCACAATGACCTTAACTCAGTAATGTATCACATATAAAAAGATGAGAACCTATGTCATTTTGGATGTCACTGTATATTGATCATCTTTAGCACCATTAGTTTTTGTCCAAAAGTGAACATTCTAGAATTGTTAATTTCATGAACTTTGATCACTTGAAGGATTATAACATTACTTTTCGGAATAATTTATATCATATTAAAGAGCATATGTGCATTATGTATAACGGGATAATAGTAGACCAAGTTGGACATATAAGGACTTATAAGCACTTCCATAGTAATCGTTAGGCATATAAGTGACCTTTTTGGGTACTTTGCGTTGATAGGAAAGCGGTAGGCCATCAAGCGGACGTTTCGTGAATTTATTTGGAAGCTTTGCTATAAGGTAAGTATTCACAGCCCCTTTTTTAAAGTATTTTATACGTTTTGGGGTGAAAAGCATGATTAAATGTAATATTTGAGCTATTTGCATTACCTAATGTGAAACATTATGAAATTATTGTTTTGGGAACTAAGGCATGTACACTAATAGATTGTATTGAGTAAAATGTTCAATAAAAGTTTGTACAATACTAGTAACTCAAGTGAGGAGCCGAGGGTATATGTGGATAACGCTATTGGACGGACAATCCCACCTAAAAACCGAAAAGTAGGGGTGTGGATAGCAATCCCATCGAGAAACTACAGGCAGGGGTGCACTATACTTAAAAGGAAGGTTCTACACATGTGGACTTTAGGTCCACCGCTGAGGTAGAACTAAAAATATTTTTGTGGTCGAAGGTTTAGTGGTGGCTCATTACTTACTATTAATTAGGGTACAAAAATGCCTTAAACGTTTTATGATGTAAAGATTTACTAAGTGCCATAAAAGTATTTTGCTCAATATTCATTTATGCAAAAGATGTTTACAATATTGAAAACCTATGAACTCACCAACTCTTTGTAGTTGACCTTGTTTTATTCATGCTTTTCAGGGGTAAGAAAGGGTAACTAAAAATGCTTGTGTTTGGGGCGCATCAACATCAACCAAGTTTAAAATTGAAAACGTTTTGTTGAACACCTTGTTTCTTATATTTTGTTAAAACTTGAACGTGTATGACGTAATGTTCATATTTATTTTGTTATATATTTGAATGGACTATCGCTATGAAATCTTGAACTATCACTCCCCGTGTTTCCGCTTTAGCGGGGTGAGACAGACTTGGTATCAGAGCCATAGGTTATAGAGAACACCGGTTTTTCTATTAAAACCAAATACTATAACCAAAAGTTTTCGAAAACTATTTTTCTAAACTAACTGTAATTTTAAAAGCTTACTACTGGTATAATTGGAATAAGTGTCGACTTAGCATATTATAACTAGGCAAAGCCGAGGCCGAGACACAGCCAACAGTCTTACTTGGGAGGAATTCAAAAAGATGCTCAAACAGGAATACTACCGAGGAACGAAATCCAGAAGTTGGAAGCGGAGCTATGGAATCATGAAATGAAGGGAAATGACATAGATTCTTACTCTGCTCGTTTCCATGAACTGGCAAAGATGGTATCACATTTGGTGACGCCTGAAGAAAATCGAGTCGACATGTATGTCTGGGGTTTATCTCCTGAAATACGCGCGTACGTTACTTCGGCAAACCCAAAAACCCTTCAAGATGCGGTGAATTTGGCAACCAGGCTCACAAACAATGCTAATCATTCGGGAATATTTACAATATACAAAGCTCAAGGTAAGAGAAAGATGGAGGAACCCTTGAAAAAGCAATTTGGAGGAAGGACCGATAAAAATCAGAAGGTAACAAGGGACTATGGGATCCAGGCACAAATAGAGGAGAAAGGAAAGGGAACATACCCTAACTGTGATAAGTGTAATAACCATCATGGTGGATGATGCTTCATTTGCCTCAAATGAAATAAGGGAGGCCATTTTGCTAAGGATTGTAGGAGTGGCGGAAGACGAACATGTCACGAATGTGGAAGTCTAGATCACTTTCGAAACACTTTCCCGAGACTGGATCGAAGACCAAATATTAATCAAACACGACCAGTCAATCAAGGGAACCAAGGAGGTCAGGCAGAGTCGAGTATTCGAAATCGGAGCAGAAGAAGCAAGACAAAGTCCCGATGTGGTCATAGGTACGTTTCTTCTAAACGATCATTATGCATCAGTATTATTTGATTCGGGAGTAGATAGGAGTTACGTATCGCTAGAATTTAGACCAAAGATAAACTTAAGGTCCAAGAAGTTGAAAGAAATATATGTCATTGAATATGCCAACGGAAAGGAAAGTAGGGCCAACGACATAATAATGAACTGCACCTTAAACTTGGCTAGTAGGGATTTTGGTATAGATCTAATTCCGATTAAGCTGGGAAGTTTTGATATAATCATGGGAATGGATTGGTTGTCTAAAAACCAAGCGGAAATTTACTACTCTAAGAAAATTATCCAAATACCACTACCTAGAGGAGAAATACTCAAAGTACACGGAGAGAAACCCAGAAGGAGTATTAAAATGGTGACGAGTATGAAGATGTGAAAATACTTGAGAAAGTTGAGGATAAGAAGAAAAAGGAAAAGAGCATTCAAGATCTTCTGATAGTGCGGGATTATTCTGAGGTATTCCCAGATGAGTTGTCTGGATTACCCCCGCAAAGACAAGTTGAGTTTTGCATAGAGTCAGTTCTAGGAGCCGCGCCTGTAGCAAAATCACCATACTGGTTAGCACCTTCGGAAATGCAAGAACTGTCAGAACAACTTCAAGAGCTACTCGATAAGGGATTCATCAGACCCAGTTCTTCACCTTGGGGAGCTCCAGTTTTGTTTGTTAAAAAGAAGGATGGATCCTTCCGAATGTGTATCGATTATAGAGAACTCAATAACTTGACTATCAAGAACCGATACCCTCTCCCTCGAATTGATGACTTATTTGATGAACTTCAAGGTGCTACATATTTCTCAAAGATCGATCTTCGATCGGGATATCATCAAATGAGAGTCGTGAAGAAGACATTCCCAAGACAACATCTAAAACTCGTTATGGTCATTATGAGTTTCTAGTTACGCCTTTTGGGCTAACAAACGCACCAACAGTCTTCATGGATTTAATGAATAAAGTATGTCGACCGTACCTAGACAAGTTCGGGATCGTGTTTATAGATGATATACTCCTTTATTCTCGAGACAAGAGGGAGGATTAGCAGCATTTAGAGCTGATACTAGAATTGCTCAGAAACGAAAAGTTGTACGCCAAATTCTCCAAATGCGGATTCTGGATTCACGGAGTGCACTTTCTTGACCATGTAGTAAATGAAAAATGGAATTCATGTTGATCCAACTAAGATTGAGGCCATTAAGAAATGGGAAGCCCCGAAGACAGCAATCGAGATCCGTCAATTTCTTGGGTTGGCAGGCTATTACCGGTGAATTATCGCAAAGTTCTCCAAGATCGCGCAACCACTAACGACTCTAACTCAAAAGGACAAAAAGTTTATTAGGGAGAGAAACAAGAGAAAGCATTTCAGACACTCAAACACAAGTTTCGCAATGCACCGATTCTGGCTCTACTAGAGGGAGTGGATAACTTTGTTTATTGTGATGCTTCGCATCAAGGATTGGGATGCGTACTGCTGCAAAAAGCCAAAGTTATCGCATATGCATCAAGGCAACTTAAGGTTCACGAGTAGAATTTCACCACCCATGATTTGGAGTTAGGAGCGGTGGTGTTCGCACTCAAAATCTGGAGACACTATTTTTACGACACTAAGTGCACCATTTTCACCGACAACAAAAGCCTTCAACACATTCTTGATCAGAAAATGCTGAATATGAGGCAAAGAAGATGGGTTGAGTTGCTTGGTGATTATGATTGTGAAATAAAGTACCACCCAGGGAAGGCTAATGTAGTAGCGGATGCATTAAGCAGGAAAGAAAAGGTAAAGCCGACGAGAGAACGAGCTATAGGAATGATGGTTCAAACGAGTTTAAAGACTAAAATTCTTGAAGCGCAAAAAGAAGCTTTAAAAGAAGAGAATTTGAAGCAAGAGACCCTGCATCGCTTAGAGAAAGAATTTGAGTTACGATCAGACGGATTGCATTACTTTAAGAACAAAGTTTGGGTACCAAAGGGTGGTAATCTATGATCAACCATCTTGGGTGAAGCCCATCGATAAAGGTATTTGATTCACCTAGGGGGAAGATAAGATGTGCACGGATCTGAAAGAATTCTATTGGTGGCCAGGAATGAAGAAAGATATTGCTGAGTATGTAAGCAAGTGCTTAACTTGTGCTCAAGTCAAGGCCGAACATCAGAAACCATCCGGTCTAATTAAACAACCCGAAATTCCCCAATGGAAATGGGAGCAAATAACTATGGATTTCATAACCAAGCTACCCAGAACTGGGAAAGGACATGATTCGAAATGGGTTATAGTAGACCGACTTACAAAATCAGCTCATTTCATTCCCATTCGTGAAGATTTCAGTATGGAGAAACGTGCACAAATTTACGTCAACGAAATAGTTACACGTCACGGTGTGCCTATTTCCATTATTTCAGACAGAGACAAACGTTTTACGTCACGATTTTGGCAATCTCTTCAAAAGGCTTTGAGTACGCGTTTGGATTATAGTACTGCTTATCATCCTCAAACGGATGATCAATCGGAAAGAACTATTCAGACGTTAGAGGATATGTTGCGTGCATGCGTGATAGATTTTGGTGGGAGTTGGGATACCCACCTACCGCTTGTTGTATTCTCATATAACAACAGCTACCACACCAATATTCAGTGCGCGCCATATGAAGCCCTTTATGGACGAAAATGTAGATCACCACTTAGCTGGTTAGAAATCGAACATAGACAGCTGACCACGCCCGATATTATTCAGGAGACCACTAACAAGATCTCCATCGTCAAAGAAAGACTCGAGACAGCAAGAGATTGTCAGAAGAGTTATGCGGATAATCGGAGAAAGCCGTTAGAATTCCGAGTAGGTTATAAAGTGCTTTTGAAGGTATCACCATGGAAGGGACTAGTACGTTTCAGGAAGAAAGGAAAACTGGATCCCAGATACGTTGGTCCATTTGAAATAACAGAAATAATTGGGTCGGTAGCGTACAAACTAAAGTTGTCACATAATTTAAGCGTCATCCACGACACGTTCCATGTGTCGAATTTGAAGAAATGCCTAACGGATGAAACAATAGTTCTACCCCTGGAAGACGTTCAGATTAATGATCGGTTACATTTCATTGAAGAACCAGTCGAGATACTTGATCGAGAAATCAAACAGTTGAGATGCAGTAAGATCCCTATTATTAAAGTTCGCTGGAATGCGAAGCATGGACCAGAGTATTCTTGGGAACGAAAAGATTTGATGAAGTTTAAGTATCCTCGCCTGTTCGCGAACGCCCCGAAGAGAGCTAGTTCTTAAATTTCGGGACGAAATTTCTCTAAGGGGAGATTGTGACAACTGTCAATATTGAACCTCCAGGTTAGCTTTAATTAAGTTTATTAGGGATAATATAGATTAAATATAAGAATAGGAGTTAGTTAGATTAGATTGGCCGAAAAATATCTAGAGTTACCGGTAATTTCTTAGAAAGTCTGGTTCCGACCCGTAACTATATTAAACGTCCTATATAGTGCCAAATGCTCTAATTTATACCCAATTTATATAAAATACATAGTTTTAGTATTTAAAATATAAAACTTCTATTTTTATAGAATTTAATCACTTTTGGACTTACATTTTGAGGAAAAAAGCCAAAATTGTGAAAAATGACATTTTAATTTCATTTTTGGGTTGAGTTTAATTTCTTAAAAAAAATATTGGGTTGGAGTGGGGCCCATGTACATGGCTGCCCCCCCCCCCCCTATTTCCCCCCATATAAATACAATTTTCTTTCATTTTCTATTCATTTTTGCATGTTAAAAATTTGAATTCCTCTCCTCTTCTCTCTCTCTCTAGAACTTAAGGGACATATTCCCTACTCTTCTTTCTCTCTCTTTTCTCTCCAAAATCTCCAGCCACTTTCCATCTCAAATCCATCAAATTAACAAGAATATTTGAAGATCATTGAACCACAATCATCACTCAAGTAAGTAACAACACCATCTTCATCTTTTTCTTGCAAATTTTGGGTGAAAAACCCACTTTTCTTACAATCTTTAGCTACCTTTTTCTAATATCCGAAATTTCTGAGTTTATGGAGAGATTACACACTAAAAACATGTAAAATGTTCATATAATGGTGGTAATCTATGACCCAAACAATAAAACTCAAGAAAATAGGTTGAAAACATGATTTTATGTGATTTTGAACAACAATGGTGATTTTTGGTGCTGACAGATTTTATGCATGTGCATAAATCATCAATTTCTTGCAAATAATATGTTCAAATATCATGAATCTTCTTCTAGAAGTTTATTTAGTGAGTTGGAGTTCTAATCCAAGTAGTATCACTCAAAAACATTGAGTTTTGATCCCCCAAATGCTCATAGCAAGATGAAGGTGCATCTGGAAGTTCATCAGTAGGTAAATCCTACTTTTAACGACCATAACTCTTTGAATATTCATCCAAATCACTTGATTTTTCTTCTAGAATTCCATTTAATGAGTTATCTTTCAAATACCACTGGTTTCACTCAAAAATATGGTGATCTGAGATTTCAATTAATCAAAACAAAATGGGTGTGCAATCTGTCCAAATCTGACAGAATTGTGCATGCATGTTCAAATGGCCATATCTCCTCCAAAACTCAATGAAAAAGAACGATTCTTCCTTTAAGAATCAACTATATGAATTATCCTTTGTTTGCAAGCGGAATCACATGAAAATATGGAGTTTTGACCCTCCAAACACCTAAAACATTTTAGGTGTGCAAACTGTGAAACCACCAGTAGGTAAACCCTACTTTGCATGTTAATATCTCTTTGAATATTTGTCCATAATGCATAATTATTCTTTTGGAGTTTTATTTTATGAGTTAGGGTTCATATGAATCCAGTTTCATTCAAAAATATGAAGTTTTATGGCATTAATCAATTTATTAAAGTTAAGTGTGCAATCTTTCAACTAATGACAGAAGTGTGCATGCAACTTTGTGGTGCCATATCTCTTTCAAAACTCATTCAAAATGAGTGATTCTTATTTCAAAAGTTTCCTTTATGTGTTGTGCTTATAATCCAATTGGAATGTCTGAAAAATATTAAGTAGAACTCCTCAAATGATTGTTTACTAACAGTGTGTAATCTGTGATGCTTGCTATGACACACTGTTTGATATAAATCATTTGAACCCTTTTTATATGTTCAAAATGCATGAAATTTGGTCACAAAGACCTTAACTCAGTAATGTATCACATATAAAAAGATGAGAAACTATGTCATTTTGGATGTCACTGTATATTGATCATCTTTAGCTCCATTAGTTTCTGTCCAAAAGTGAACATTCTGGAATTGTTGATTTCATGAACTTTGATCACTTGAAGGATTATAACATTACTTTTCGGAATAATTTATATCATATTAAAGAGCATATGTGCAATATGTATAACGGGACAATAGTAGACCAAGTTGGACGTATAAGGACTTATAAGCACTTTCATAGTAATCGTTAGGTATATAAGTGACCTTTTTGGATACTTTGCGTTGATAGGAAAGCGGTAGGCCATCAAGCGGACGTTTCGTTAATTTATTTGGAAGCTTTGCTATAAGGTGAGTTCACAGCCCATTTTTTAAATTATTTTATATGTTTTGGGGTGAAAAGCATGATTAAATGTAATATTTGAGCTATTTGCATTACCGAATGTGAAACATTATGAAATTATTGTTTTGGGCACTAAGTCCTGTACACTAATAGATTGTATTGGGTGTGGATAGCAATACCACCGGGAAACTACAGGTACGGGTGCACTATACTTAAAAGCAAGGTTCTACACATTATATCAGTAATATTTGTGGTAATACAACATGATTTGTATCGGTTTCGAGAACTATGCGAACCATGTGACAACTGTCAAAAATTCGAGCTTTCAGGTTAGCTTCTATTAAGTTTATTAGTGTTTATATAGTTTAAATTTTAAGATTAAGAAATAGTTGGTTTAGAATGGCCGAAAAACCCCTAGCATTTCCGGTAGTCGCTTAAAAATGTCCGGTTCCGACCCGTAACTGTCCGAAACTTCCAATACAGTGCCAAATGCTCTAGTTTATACCCAATTTATATAAAATATATAGTGTTAGTATTTTAATTATAAAATTTTTATTTTATTAAGATTCTAACCAAAATGGGCTACCAATTTTGGGAAAAAGGCCAAAAATTGAGAAATGGTCTTTTAATTGTGTCATTTTGGGCTTAAAATGAGTTTTTTTTTTAAAAATAAATTGGCTTGGGTAGGGCCCACTCCATGGCCGCCCCCCCCCCCCCCTCAAAATCCACATATAAATACCAATTTTTTTTTCATTTCACTCATTTCAAACTCAAAAATCAAACACCTCTCTCTCTCTCTAAAAGTGAAGAGACTTTTTTGTTTTTCCCTCTTCCTCTTCCTCTCCATCAAGTTCCAGCCAATTTCTCATGTTCTAATCCATCAAATAGCAAGAATATTGAAGATTTTGGTACACATTTCATCACACAAGTAAGTATAAACACCATCTTATTCTTTCCTTAGCATTTTTGGGTGAAAAACCCACTTTCTTGTATTTTAAGCATTCTTCTTCTAAACCTTTGAATTTTCTGAGTTTGTGGAGAGATTTTACACCAAAACATGTAAAATGTTTATAAAATGGTGATAATCTATGACCTACACAAATAAAACTCAAGAAAATGGGTAAAAATCATGATTTTATGTGTTTTTGAACAACAATGGAGATTTTTGTTGCTGACAGATTCATTGCATGTGTAAGAATCGTCCATTTCTTATAATAAACCTGTTAAAATGTTAAAAATCTTCCTTCTAAAAGTTTATTTAGTGAGTTGGGGTTCTAATCCAAGTGGTCTCACACAAAAACATTGAGTTTTGACCCTCCAAACACCTAAAATACTTTAGGTGTGCAATCTGTGAAACCACCAGCAGCTAAACTCTACTTTGTGTGTTAGTATCTCCTTTGTTATTTGTCTTTAATGCATGATTCTTCTTCTAGAACTTCATTTTATTCATATGGATCCAGTTTCATGCAAAAATATGATGTTTTGAGGCACTAATCAATTTACTAAAGTTAAGTGTGCAATCTGTCAGCTAATGACAGAATTGTGCATGCAACTTTGTAGTGTCATACCTCCTTCATAACTTCTTCAAAATCAGTGATTCTTATCTCAAAAGTTTCCTTTATGAGTTATGATTCTAATCCAACTGGAAATTCTAGAAAACACTGAGTATAACTCCTCAAATGAGTGATTTACTAACATGGTGTAATCTGTTTTACCGGTTGTGACATAATGTTTTGCATGAATTATTTGGACAACTTGTACATGTCCATAAGGCATGAAATTTGGTCACAAAAACCATAACGCAGTACTTTATCTTATATAAAAATATAGGAAACTAGATCATTTTGGAAGACCTTGAAAACGGATCATTTTTAGGACAATTAGTTTCTGTCCAGAAGAGAAATTCTGGACTTAATTGATTTTTATAAATATTGATCATGTGATGGATAATAAGATCACTTTCGGTATAAATTACGATATTAATGAGCATATGGGCATTTTGTATAATTGGACATATATAGACACTTATGGGCTTAAGATTTATTCACCTCTAAGTAGTATTAGACCTATAAGTGACGGTTTTGAGTATTACTCTTTGATAGGGAAGCGTTAGGTCGTTGTGCGGAGATTCGGATTGTATTGTTTTGCGTTGCGGAGCGTTGCTATAAAGTGAGTATTCACAGTCCCTCTTTCAAAGTGTTTTATACGTTTTGGGGTGAAAAGCATGATTGAATGTGTTTTATGAGCCATTGTAATTATGATTATGAAATCTTGTTAAATTTGATGTTGTGGGCACTAAGGCATGTACACTAATAGTTATATTCAGTAAAATGTAACATAAAAGTTTGTACACTACTATTAACTCAAATGAGGAGCCGAGGGTATTTGTGGATAGCGCTATTTGGACGGACAATCCCACCTAAAAACCGATAAGTAGGGGTGTGGATAGCAATCCCACCTAGAAACTACAGGTAGGGGTGCACGATACTTAAAAACGAAGGTTCTACATATGTGGGGTATTAGTCCCACCGCTAAGGTAGAATTAAAAATATTGTTTTGTGGTCGAAAGGTTTAGTGGTGGCTCTTTATATACAAAAATTAGAGTACATAATGCCTTAACGTATTAAGATATCAATAAGTGCCAAAAATTTATTTTGCTCATATTCATTCACACAATTGATTTTTTTTGAAATATTGAAAACCTGTAAACTCACCAACTCTTTGTAGTTGACCTTGTTTTTATCATGCTTTTCATGGGTAAGAAAAGATTAACTGGATTTTCTTTTATGTGGGCGCATCGACATCAACCATCTTGTTTATTTTGAAACTGTTTAGTTTAAACACTTGGTTTACCTTGTTTTGTTAGAACTTGTATTTGATGCGATGTAATTTTTTTTTTTAACTTAAACTGTTGTGTATTTGAATGGATGGTTAGTGTTGTTTTTATCCTATCGTTATGAAATCTTGCGCTATCATGCCTCGTGTTTCCGCTTTAGCGGGGTGTGACAGACTTGGTATCAGAGCCATAGGTTATAGAGAACACCGGTTTTTCTATATAAAAAATAAAAATAAATAAATAAATAAAATATTTAAAAGCTTAGTACTAGTATAATTGGAATAAGTGTCGACTTAGCATATTGATATTAGGCAAAGCCTGATCACCTATGTCTAATTCAATATGTATAGGGGAGACATGGAACAATTATATTGGGAACTTTTTGCCCAAATGGAAAGCATGGTCATAAGTGTGAGTTTGCATAAGTATTTTAATTTTTTTTTACTAAAGTGCATTTAGTAATTAAATTTGTTACTGCCGCAGTTTAAAATGTCTAGCTCTTCTTCCACTCCCGATCACTCCCCCGACGAATCCGGGTACTTTACTAGCCTCCCTAGGAGGAACCAGCCCATGCTTGAAGAGAGTGATCCGTCTGAGGAAAGTGACGCGGCCACCCGAGAGACTTCTGTGGAGACTTATGTACCTGCGCCACCTCCGGTCGATGTGGCTGGACTGTCACGCGGACCTAGGACTATTCGGACAGCCCGAAAGCGTGTCCTCTCTGGCCGAAGGGTGGTATTCACGGTTCCGTCCGACCCGTCGGGCGAACCAGCTGGATCGCGATCTCGATCGCGAAGCGTGACGCCTCCGTCTCCGGCCGTGAGAGTTCCAGAGCCGCAGCCTCAAGGGATGACGGCAACCGAGAACCTCTGGGTCACAGGATTGGAGGTTCAGATACAGGGACAGCGAGATAGACTAGAAGAGTTTAAGCAGGCCTTAGAAAGCATTCTTACAGTTTTGCACACTCAAGACGAGATCACTACGGGGATCAGGGTGATTGCACATGAGGCCGGGAGGGCTACTCGGAAGCTGTACACGTATCTGTCTTGGGCATTAGGAGCACTGATGGTGATGATAGGAGTATTGATTTGGGTAATGATCCATTAGGGAACTTCTGTTATTAAGAATCTTTTGGAGGACCATATTTGCTTTTGAGGCTTGTAGCCTAGATGTTTAAGATTAAACAATTTTATGTTATTTGGGTTGTACTTTAAAACTTATGTTTGAATTACTTTGGTTTATTTTTGATAATTATGTAAGTTATCTATTTATCTCATGTTGTTTTGAAATGTATGTGTTCGTGAGTAGTATTGGATGTATGTTATAAGATGTGTATGATTTAGTAAGTAGATTTATAATGGCCATTGTAACACAAAATTGACTAAAACTCAATTTAAAATCGTGTTTAGAACAATGCCTCCAAGAAGAGAGAATTCCGAAGTTGCGAGACTTGTGTCCGAACAACTCATGGCCACACTTCCGAACATTGTTAGTCAAGTGGCACTGCCCGAACAATAATCAAAACAACGATCAAGGGTCCGGAAACGAGAGAATGTACATATAAATCCTTTAGGAGCTGTAACCCTAAAGAATTTCATGGAACTGAGGGAGCCGTGGGATTATTAACTTGGATAGAGAGCATGGAGTCTGTGCTCCATATTAGCAAATGTACCGAAGGTAAGAAGGTAGAGTTTGCTACATGCTTATTACAAGGACGAGCGTTAACATGGTGGAATATACAAGTACAAACCCGTGGTCGAGAAGGCGCTAACGCCTTACGTGGGAGGATTTCAAGAAAATGTTGAAAGAAGAATACCGCCAAGAAGCGAAATTCGAAGCCGGAAGCGGAATTGTGGAATCATGAAATGAGAGGGAATGATATCGACTCCTACACAGCCCGATTTCATGAATTGGCAAAAATGGTACCGCATCTGGTAACGCCTGAAGAGAACCGCGTTGATAGGTATATTTGGGGATTATCTCCGGAGATACGCGGGGATGTTACCTCAGCAAACCCAAAAACTCTACAAGAGGCAGTAAGTTCGGCAACCAGACTCACAAACAATGCTACTCGCTCGGGATTGTTCGTAAGGGATAAGGCACAAGGGAAGAGAAAACTGGATGAACCAATGAGAAAGCAGCTTGGAAAAAGGACAAGCAAGGAACAAAAAACTACAGGTAACTACGGAATTCAAACTCAACCTGCAGAGAAAGGGAAAGGACCTTATCCCAAATGTGACAAATGCAATAAACAGCATACCGGACAATGTATTATCTATCAAAAATGCAACAAAGGAGGTCATTATGCCAAGGATTGCAGGAGCACAGGAAGGCGGGCATTTTTTGAGTGTGGAAGCCCGGATCACTTCCGGAATACATGTCCACGATGGAATCAGAGACCGAACACTCATCAAGCAAGACCGGCCAACCGAGGAAATCAAGGAGGTCCGGCAAGAGGTCGAGTGTTTGAGATTGGGAGCAGAGGAAGCAAGGCAAAACCCAGATGTCGTTACAGGTACGTTTCTTCTGAATAATCATTATGCGTCTGTACTATTTGATTCTGGAGCAGATAGGAGTTTTGTGGCGACAGAATTTAGATCAAAGATAAATTTAAAACCTCAAAAATTGAAAGAAATATATGTCATTGAATATGCCAACGGACAAGAATGTAGGGCTAAAGACATATTAATGAACTGCACCTTAAGTTTGGCCAATAGAGATTTTAGTATAGATCTAATACCGATTAAATTGGGATGTTTCGACATAATCGTGGGTATGGATTGGTTGTCCAAAAACCGAGCTTAAATTTGTTGTTCCAAAAAGATCATTCGAGTTCCGTTACCCGAAGGGGGAAAACTCGAAGTACACGGCGAGAAAACTAGAAGGAGTGTTAAAATAGTAACGTGTATGAAAATGCGAAAGCATTTGAGAAAGGACGGTATTGTCTTTCTAGCTCACGTTAAGAATAAGAAAGCTAAAGAAAAACGCGTTCAAGATATTCCTATAGTTCGGGACTTTCCCGAAGTATTCCCAGACGACTTGCCTGGAATACCCCCGCCAAGACAAGTTGAATTTCACATCGATTTAATTCCCGGAGCCGCGCCCGTGGCGAAATCACCATACCGGTTAGCGCCATCCGAGATGCGGTGAACCGTCGTAACAACTTCAGGAGTTACTCGATAAGGGATTCATCAGACCCAGCTCTTCACCTTGGGGAGCTCCAATCTTATTTGTTAAAAAGAAAGATGGATCTTTTCGAATGTGTATCGATTATAGAGAACTCAACAAGTTGACAATTAAGAACTGATACCCCCTTCCCCGGATTGATGATTTGTTTGACCAACTTCAAGGTGCAACGTACTTCTCGAAGATCGATCTTAGGTCTGGATATCATCAAATGAGAGTGCGAGAAGAAGATATCCCCAAGACGGCCTTTAGGACTCGATACGGTCACTACGAGTTCCTAGTCATGCCATTTGGTCTAACAAACGCACCGGCAGTCTTCATGGATTTGATGAATAGAGTATGTCGACTGTGACAACTGTCAAAATTCGAGCTTTCAGGTTAGCTTCTATTAAGTTTATTAGTGTTTATATAGTTTAAATCTTAAGATTAAGAAATAGCTGGTTTAGAATGGCCGAAAAACCCCTAGCATTTCCGGTAGTCGCTTAAAAATGTTCGGTTCCGACCCGTAACTGTCCGAAACTTCCAATACAGTGCCAAATGCTCTAATTTATACCCAATGTATATAAAATATATAGTTTTAATGTTTCAAATATAAAACTTCTATTTTTATAGAATTTTATCACTTTTGGGCTTACATTTTGAGGAAAAAGGGCCAAAAATTGAGAAAATGACATTGTATTCTTAATTGGGCTTGAGTTTTATTTTATTTATAAAACAAATATATGATTTTGAGAGGAGTGGGCCCCCATGGCCGGCCTCCTCTCTAAACCCCCATATAAATACATTTTTTTTTCATTTTTCTCCTCATTTTGCATGTTCAAAATTCAAAATTTGCTCTCACCTCTCTCTCTCTAAAAGTGAAGAGACATTTTCTCCCTCTCTAAAACAAAAACTCCAGCCATTTCTCATTTCAAATCATCATCAAGATCAAGTTCATACAAGAATTTAGAAGCTCTAATCATCATCCAAACAAGGTAACAACTTTACCCTCATTTTCTTACCATTTTTGGGTGAAAACCCCACTTTTCTTACATTTTTTTAGCTACTTCTTCTAATATCCAAAAATTCTGAGTTTGTGGCGAGATTTTACACCAAAACATGTAAAATGTTTATAAAATGGTGATAATCTATGACCTACACAAATAAAACTCAAGAGAATAGGGGAAAAATCATGATTTTATGTGTTCTTGAACAAAAATGGTTATTTTGGTTCTGACAGATTCATGCATGTGTGTAAATCGTCAATTTCTTACAATTTTTATGTTCAAATATCATGAGTCTTCTTTCTACAAGTTTATTTAGTGAGTTGGGGTTCTAATCCAAGTGGTCTCACTCAAAAACATTGAGTTTTGAGCCCCCAAATGCTCATAACAAGATGCATGTGCATCTGGAAGTTCAACAGTAGGTAAACCCTACTTTGAACGACCATAACTCTTTGAATATTCCTCCAAATCACTTGATTTTTCTTCTGGAAGTTAGCTTAATGAGTTACCTTTCATATGCATCTGATTTCATTCAAAAATATCGTTATTTGAGGTTTCAACTCTTCAAAACAAAATGAGTGTGCAATCTGTCCAAAGCTGACAGATTTGTGCATGCATGTTCAAATGGCCATATCTCTTTCAAAACTCAATGAAAAAGGATGATTTTTCTTTTGAGAGTTATATTTATGAGTTATCTTCAGTTTTCAAGTGGAATCACTTAAAAATATGGAGTTTTGACCCTCCAAACACCTAAAATACTTTAGGTGTGCAATCTGTGAAACCACCAGCAGCTAAACTCTACTTTGTGTGTTAGTATCTCCTTTGTTATTTGTCTTTATTTCATGATTCTTCTTCTAGAACTTCATTTTATGAGTTAGTATTCATATGGATCCAGTTTTAATGCACTAATCAATTTATTAACGTTAAGTGTGCAATCTGTCAGCTAATGACAGAATTGTGCATGCAACTTTGTAGTGTCATACCTCCTTCATAACTTCTTCAAAATCCGTGATTCTTATCTCAAAAGTGTCCTTTATGAGTTATGATTCTAATCCAACTGGAAATTCTAGAAAACACTGAGTATAACTCCTCAAATGAGTGATTTACTAACATGGTGTAATCTGTTTTACCGGTTGTGACATATTGTTTTGCATGAATTATTTGAACCACTTGTGCATGTCCAAAAGGCATGAAATTTGGTCACAAAGACCATAACTCAGTAATTTATCTTATATAAAAATATAGGAAACTAGATCATTTTGGAAGCCCTTGAAAACTGATCATTTTTAGGACAATTAGTTTCTGTCCAGAAGAGAAATTCTGGACTTAATTGATTTTTATAAATATTGATCATGTGATGGATAATAAGATCACTTTCGGTATAAATTACGATATTAATGAGCATATGGGCATTTTGTATAATTGGACATACATAGACACTTATGGGCTTAAGATTTATTCACCTCTAAGTAGTATTAGACCTATAAGTGACGGTTTTGAGTATTACTCTTTGATAGGGAAGCGTTAGGTCGTTGTGCGGAGATTCGGATTGTATTGTTTTGCGTTGCGGAGCGTTGCTATAAGGTGAGTATTCACAGCCCCTCTTTCAAAGTGTTTTATACGTTTTGGGGTGAAAAGCATGATTGAATGTGTTTTATGAGCCATTGTCATTATGATTATGAAATCTTGTTAAATTTGATGTTGTGGGCACTAAGGCATGTACACTAATAGTTATATTCAAGAAATGTAACATAAAAGTTTGTACACTACTATTAACTCAAGTGAGGAGCCGAGGGTATTTGTGGATAGCGCTATTTGGACGGACAATCCCACCTAAAAACCGATAAGTAGGGGTGTGGATAGCAATCCCACTTAGAAACTACAGGTAGGGGTGCACGATACTTAAAAACGAAGGTTCTACATATGTGGGGTATTAGTCCCACCGCTAAGGTAGAATTAAAAATATTGTTTTGTGGTCGAAAGGTTTAGTGGTGGCTCTTTATATACAAAAATTAGAGTACATAATGCCTTAACGTTTTAAGATATCAATAAGTGCCAAAAATTTATTTTGCTCATATTCACTCACACAATTGATTATTTTTGAAATATTGAAAACCTGTGAACTCACCAACTCTTTGTAGTTGACCTTGTTTTTATCATGCTTTTCAGGGGTAAGAAAAGATTAACCGAATCTTTCTTTTATGTGGGCGCGTCGACATCAACCATCTTGTTTATTTGAAAACTGTTTAGTTGAAACACTTGGTTTACTTTATTTTGTTAGAACTTTTGAGTTGATACGATGTAAATTTTGAACTTAAACTATTATGTACTTGAATGGATGGTTGGTGTTGTTTTTATCCTATTGTTATGAAATCTTGCGCTATCACGCCTCGTGTTTCCGCTTTAGCAGGGTGTGACATCGACCATACCTAGACAAATTCGTGATCGTATTTATAGATGATATACTCATTTATTCTCGAGACAAAAAGGAGCATGAGCAACACTTGAAGTTGATATTGGAATTGCTCAGAGACGAGAGGTTGTACGCGAAATTCTCTAAATGTGAATTCTGGATTCGTGAGGTACACTTTCTTGGCCATGTGGTGAATGAAAAGGGGATCCAAGTTGATCCAGCTAAGATTGAGGCCATTAAGAAATGGGAAGCCCCAAAGACACCGACCGAAATCCGACAATTTCTGGGATTGGCAGGTTATTACCGGCGATTTATCGAGAATTTCTCTAAGATCGCGCAACCACTAACAACTCTAACACAAAAAGATAAAAAGTTTATTTGGGGAGAGAAACAAGAAGAAGCCTTCCAGACGCTCAAACACAAGTCATGCAACGCACCAATTCTGGCTCTACCTAAAGGAGTCGAAAACTTCGTAGTCTACTGTGATGCTTCACATCAGGGAATGGGCTGCGTGTTAATGCAAAAAGACAAAGTTATTGCATACGCTTCGAGACAACTAAAGATTCACGAGAAGAATTACACCACTCATGATTTGGAATTAGGGGCGGTGGTGTTCGCACTCAAAATCTGGAGACACTACCTATACGGCACCAAGTGCACCATTTTCACTGATCATAAAAGCCTCCAACACATCCTTGACCAGAAAATGCTCAATATGAGGCAGAGAAGATGGGTGGAACTACTTAGTGACTACGACTGTGAAATAAAGTACCATCCTGGAAAAGCTAATGTGGTAGCCGACGCGTTAAGCCGAAAGGAAAGAGTAAAACCAACAAGAGTATGTGCTATGGGAGTAATGGTCCAGACGAGTTTAAAAACTCAAATTATTGAAGCACAAAGAAAAGTTTTAAAAGAAGAAAATAGGAAGAATGAAACCTTGCAACATTTAGAGAAAGAAATTGAAATGTAAGAGGATGGTGTGTATTACTTCAAGAATAAAGCATGGGTACCGAAGGTTGGTGATCTACGGTCAACCATTTTGGATGAAGCCCATCGATCCAGATATTCGATTCACCCAGGAGCAGATAAAATGTATAAGGATTTGAAGGAGTATTATTGGTGGCCGGGAATGAAGAAAGATATTGCTGTATTCGTAAGCAAGTGCCTGACTTGTGCCAAGATAAAGGCCGAACATCAGAAACCATCTGGTTTACTCCAACAACCTGAAATACCACAGTGGAAGTGGGAGCAAATAACAATGGATTTCGTAACTAAATTACCCAGAACTGGAAAGGGGCACGACACAATATGGGTTATAGTAGACCGACTTACCAAATCGGCTCATTTCATCCCCTTTCGCGAAGATTTCAGTATGGAAAGGCGTGCGCAAATCTATATTAATGAAATAGTTACACGTCATGGTGTGCCTATTTCCATTATTTCGGACAGAGATACACGATTTACATCGCGTTTTTGGCAATCACTCCAAAAGGCATTGGGTACACGTTTGGATTATAGCACCGCCTATCATCCTCAAACGGATGGACAATCGGAAAGAACTATTCAAACGCTAGAGGATATGTTACGGGCATGTGCAATAGATTTCGGTGGAAGTTGGGATACCCACCTGCCACTTGTTGAATTCTCCTATAACAACAGCCTATCATACCAAAGATACAATGTGCACCGTACGAAGCTCTATACGGACGTAAGTGCGCATCGCCGCTTAGCTGGGTAGAAGTCGGAGATAGACAGCTGACAACGCCTGATATTATCCAGGAAACCACTGATAAGATCTCAATCATCAAAGAAAGACTCAAGACAGCAAGAGACCGTCAGAAAAGTTATGCGGATAATCGGAGAAAGTCGTTGGAGTTTCAAGTGGGAGATAAAGTGCTATTAAAAGTGTCCCCATGGAAGGGACTGGTACGCTTCAAGAAGAGAGGCAAGTCGGGTCCCAGATACATTGGTCCATTCGAAATACTCGAAAGAATCGGACCAGTGGCGTACAAGTTGAAGTTACCGCAAAATTTAAGCGCAATCCACGACACATTTCATGTGTCGAATCTAAAGAAATGCCTAGCAGATGAAACGTTGATGTTACCCATAGACGACGTTCAGATTAACGATCGGTTAAACTTCGTTGAAGAACCGATTGAGGTTTTGGACCGAGAAGTTAAACGGTTAAGGCGCGAAAATCCCTATTATTAAGTTCCGTTGGAATGCGAAACATGGTCCAGAATATACCTGGGAACGTGAAGATTTGATGAAGCAAAAATATCCCAGCTTATTCACGAACACCCCGGAGAAAGCCACTTCTTAAATTTCGGGACGAAATTTCTTTAACGGGGGAAGACTGTGACAACTGTCAAAAATTCGAGCTTTCAGGTTAGCTTCTATTAAGTTTATTAGTGTTTATATAGTTTAAATTTTAAGATTAAGAAATAGTTGGTTTAGAATGGCCGAAAAACCCCTAGCATTTCCGGTAGTCGCTTAAAAATGTCCGGTTCCGACCCGTAACTGTCCGAAACTTCCAATACAGTGCCAAATGTTCTAGTTTATACCCAATTTATATAAAATATATAGTTTTAGTATTTTAATTATAAAACTTTTATTTTATTAAGATTCTAACCAAAATGGGCTACCAATTTTGGGAAAAAGGCCAAAAATTGAGAAATGGTCTTTTAATTTTGTCATTTTGGGCTTAAAATGAGTTTTTTTTTTTAAAAATAAATTGGCTTGGGTAAGGCCCACTCCATGCCCCCCCCCCCCCTCAAAATCCACATATAAATACCAAAAAAAATTTCATTTCACTCATTTCAAACTCAAAAATCAAACACCTCTCTCTCTCTCTAAAAGTGAAGAGACTCTTTTGTTTTTCCCTCTTCCTCTTCCTCTCCATCAAGTTCCAGCCAATTTCTCATGTTCTAATCCATCAAATAGCAAGAATATTGAAGATTTTGGTACACATTTCATCACACAAGTAAGTATAAACACCATCTTATTCTTTCCTTAGCATTTTTGGGTGAAAAACCCACTTTCTTGTATTTTAAGCATTCTTCTTCTAAACCTTTGAATTTTCTGAGTTTGTGGAGAGATTTTACACCAAAACATGTAAAATGTTTATAAAATGGTGATAATCTATGACCTACACAAATAAAACTCAAGAAAATGGGTAAAAATCATGATTTTATGTGTTTTTGAACAACAATGGAGATTTTTGTTGCTGACAGATTCATTGCATGTGCAAAAATCGTCCATTTCTTATAATAAACATGTTAAAATGTTAAAAATCTTCCTTCTAAAAGTTTATTTAGTGAGTTGGGGTTCTAATCCAAGTGGTCTCACTCAAAAACATTGAGTTTTGACCCCCCAAATGCTCATAGAAAGATGCATGTGCATCTGGAAGTTCAACAGTAGGTAAACCCTACTTTGAACAACCATAACTCTTTGAATATTTTTTCAAATCACTTGATTTTTCTTCTGGAAGTTAGCTTAATGAGTTACCTTTCATATGCATCTGATTTCATTCAAAAATATGGTGATTTGAGGTTTCAAATGATTAAAACAAAATGAGTGTGCAAACTGTCAAATAATGACAGAATTGTGCATGCATGTTCAAATGGCCATATCTCTTTCAAAACTCAATGAAAAAGGTTGATTCTTCTTTTGAGAGTTATATTTATGAGTTATCTTCAGTTTGCAATTGGAATCACTTAAAAATATGGAGTTTTGACCCTCCAAACACCTAAAATACTTTAGGTGTGCAATCTGTGAAACCACCAGCAGCTAAACTCTACTTTGTGTGTTAGTATCTCCTTTGTTATTTGTCTTTAATGCATGATTCTTCTTCTAGAACTTCATTTTATGAGTTAGTATTCATATGGATCCAGTTTCATGCAAAAATATGATGTTTTGAGGCACTAATCAATTTACTAAAGTTAAGTGTGCAATCTGTCAGCTAATGACAGAATTGTGCATGCAACTTTGTAGTGTCATACCTCCTTCATAACTTTTTCAAAATCAGTGATTCTTATCTCAAAAGTTTCCTTTATGAGTTATGATTCTAATCCAACTTGAAATTCTAGAAAACACTGAGTATAACTCCTCAAATGAGTGATTTACTAACAAGGTGTAATCTGTTTTACCGGTTGTGACATAATGTTTTGCATGAATTATTTGGACAACTTGTACATGTCCATAAGGCATGAAATTTGGTCACAAAGACCATAACGCAGTACTTTATCTTATATAAAAATATAGGAAACTAGATCCTTTTGGAAGCCCTTGAAAACTGATCATTTTTAGGACAATTAGTTTCTGTCCAGAAGAGAAATTCTGGACTTAATTGATTTTTATAAATATTGATCATGTGATGGATAATAAGATCACTTTCGGTATAAATTACGATATTAATGAGCATATGGGCATTTTGTATAATTGGACATATATAGACACTTATGGGCTTAAGATTTATTCACCTCTAAGTAGTATTAGACCTATAAGTGACGGTTTTGAGTATTACTCTTTGATAGGGAAGCGTTAGGTCGTTGTGCGGAGATTCGGATTGTATTGTTTTGCGTTGCGGAGGGTTGCTATAAAGTGAGTATTCACAGTCCCTCTTTCAAAGTGTTTTATACGTTTTGGGGTGAAAAGCATGATTGAATGTGTTTTATGAGCCATTGTAATTATGATTATGAAATCTTGTTAAATTTGATGTTGTGGGCACTAAGGCATGTACACTAATAGTTATATTGAGTAAAATGTAACATAAAAGTTTGTACACTACTATTAACTCAAGTGAGGAGCCGAGGGTATTTGTGGATAGCGCTATTTGGACGGACAATCCCACCTAAAAACCGATAAGTATGGGTGTGGATAGCAATCCCACCTAGAAACTACAGGTAGAGGTGCACGATACTTAAAAACGAAGGTTCTACATATGTGGGGTATTAGTCCCACCGCTAAGGTAGAATTAAAAATATTGTTTTGTGGTCGAAAGGTTTAGTGGTGGCTCTTTATATACAAAAATTAGAGTACATAATGCCTTAACGTATTAAGATATCAATAAGTACCAAAAATTTATTTTGCTCATATTCACTCACACAATTGATTTTTTTTGAAATATTGAAAACCTGTGAACTCACCAACTCTTTGTAGTTGACCTTGTTTTTATCATGCTTTTCAGGGGTAAGAAAAGATTAACTAGATTTTCTTTTATGTGGGCGCATCGACATCAACCATCTTGTTTATTTTGAAACTGTTTAGTTTAAACACTTGGTTTACCTTGTTTTGTTAGAACTTGTATTTGATGCGATGTAAATTTTTTTTTTAACTTAAACTGTTGTGTATTTGAATGGATGGTTGGTGTTGTTTTTATCCTATCATTATGAAATCTTGCGCTATCACGCCTCGTGTTTCCGCTTTAGCGGGGTGTGACAAACCACGTTTCTTCTAACATGGCAAAGGGGTGCCCCCGACAGTTTCCTATACGAGAACGGTTTTTTGTTGAGTTATTTCTCATGGAAACCATCTCATTTACATTGTAGATGGACCACGAAAAATTCCATGGCAATCTGGCCCGGTCGGTCCGGACAGGAAAACCCCCGTGTACCGCCGCTTATGAGTTTCGACCAAAAATGGGCGTTTTGGCTAAAACGATTATAGCCTTAGCTACGGAGCTTCGTTCTAGGCCCATGACCAATAAAATTGAAGCTATGAACACGATGAACACTATATAAGTATGATTTGTAGTTATACAACATGATTTGTATCGGTTTCGAGAACTATGCGAACCACGTTCCTTCTAACCTGCCAAAAGAGTGGCTCCCACAGTTTCCTACACGAGAACATTTTTTATTGAGTTATTTCTCATGGAAGCCATCTCATTTACATTGTAGATGGACCACGAAAAAGTTTATGGCAATCTGGCCCGGTCAGTCCGGACGGGAAAACCCCCGTGTACCGCCGCCTATGAGTTTTGACCAAAAATGGGCGTTTTGGCTAAAACAATCATAGCCTTAGCTACGGAGTTTCGTTCTAGTCTCATGACCAGTCAAATTGAAGGTATGAACAAGGTAAACATTATATTAGTAAGATTTCCGGTAATACAACATGATTTGTATCGGTTTCGAGAACTATGCGAACCACGTTTCTTCCAACCTGGCAAAGGGGTGCCCCCGACAGTTTCCTTTAAGAGAACGGTTTTTTGTTGAGTTATCTCTCATGGAAACCATCTCATTTACATTGTAGATGGACCACGAAAAATTCCATGGCAATCTGGCCCGGTCGGTCTGGACGGGAAAACCCCCGTGTACCGCCGTCTATGAGTTTCGACCAAAAATGGGCGTTTTGGCTTAAACGATCATAGCCTTAGCTACGGAGTTTCGTTCTAGGCCCATGACCAGTCAAATTGAAGCTATGAATAAAGTGTACATTATATCGGTAAGATTTCCGGTAATACAACATGATTTGTATCGGTTTCGAGAACTACGCGAACCACGTTTCTTCTAATCTGGCAAAGGGGTGCCCCCGACAGTTTCCTTTACGAAAACGGTTTTTTATTGAGTTATTTTTCATGGAAACCATCTCGTTTACATTGTAGATGGACCACGAAAAATTCCATGGCAATCTGGCCCGGTTGGTCCGGCCGGGAAAACCCCCCGTGTACCGCCGCCTATGAGTTTCGACCAAAAATGGGCGTTTTGGCTAAAACGATCATAGCCTTAGCTACGGACCTTCGTTCTAGGCCCATGACCAGTAAAATCGAAGCTTTGAATAATGTAAACACTATGTCAGTAAGATTTGTAGTAATACAACATGATTTGTATCGGTTCCGAGAACTATGCGAACCACGTTCCATCTAACCTGCCGAAGGAGTGGCTCCGACAGTTTCAGACACGAGAACAATTTTTTGTTGAGTTATTTCTCATGGAAACCATCTCATTTACATTATAGATAGACCACGAAAAATTCCATGGCAATCTGGTCCGATCGGTCCGGACGGGAAAACCCCTGATAGAAATATCATAATAGCTTCAAAAGGAACTGGGTTCTTAAAAGAGAAAAAGATCTGAAGAAATTCTGAAGACACTTCTGAAGAGGTCCTGAAGAAGTTCTGAAGACACTTCTGAAGAAGTTCTGAAGGAGTTCAGAACCAATTCTGAACTTGTCTGTTATGAATGTTGTGTCACTTTAGTCTTTCTATTGTATGTATATATAGATAGTTAGTTAGATTGTTAGAACTAACGTTTTCCATAAGCCTTGTAAAGAGATATTTTGTAATACTGTTCATCCTATCAATACATATTACATTTGGCTATCATATTACTGTTCTAATCTTTTCATATATTGATATCTTGATTGTTTGGGTCCTAACAATTGGTATCAGAGCCAATTCATCTGTTCTTGAAGAAGATTTGTAAAAAAACTTGTCAGATCTGACAGTTCTTGGTGTTCTTGATCTTCAAAATTCAAATTCAATACAGGTGAATTCTCGATCTTCTAACAATCAAAGATGTCTAAAGAAATAGTCTCAATCGGATCTGAAACGAAACCACTAACTCTCTTCTTAGGGGAATATCATCAATGGAGAATTAGAATGATTCAATTCTTGGATAACATAGATGAAGCCTTAATGCAATCTATCACAAATGGCCCACTAGAGGTATTTGTTGAGATTCCAGCAGTTCCCAGAACTGAATCTACCCCTGAAATCCCTGCATCAAGAATCAAGAAAAGTCCTGGAATGTATAATCCAGCTGAAAAGGCTCAAATGAAAGTTGATAGAAGAGCATTAACTTTACTCACCATGGCAATTCCCAATGAGATATTCAATAGGGTTGATAGTTTAACTTCAGTAAAAGCCATGTGGGATGAAGTAGAAGCTCAGATGCAAGGAAGTACAAAGGCTCAAGCACAGAGATTAAATATCTGTGTAGGAACATATGAAAATTTTAGATACAAAGAAAATGAATCTATCACTGATACATATCATAGATTCAATAACATTCTGAATGATCTAAGAAGAAATGGTGTTCAGAAATCAAATTCTGAGATAAACAACAAATTTCTGAACAATCTGGGAAATGAATGGTCAAGTTTTTCAGATAATATGGTAACTAGGAACTTATCTAGAAAGACAATTCATGATGTCTATGGCATCTTGTTCCAACAAGAGGACAAGATCAAAGTTAGACAAAATGAACAAAAGAAGACACAAGAAACAATTGCCCTTCTGAGCAAGAACTACAATAATTCTTTTACCATTGCTACCAAGAAAGTTTGTGAGATCCCAGAGATGACAGTGTGTGATGGGGATGAATCAGATGAAGAGCTTAAAAGGATTTCTGATAATATTGCTTTCATGACAAGGCATTTCAAACAAAGATACAATCAAAAATATCAGAATAAACCTAGATCTGAAATTGGACCTAAGAAGGGTCAAGAGGCTGGTCAATCTGAAACATCTGAACCAGCAAGATGCTTCAACTGTGTAAAGCCTGGACATTATGCTAGACAATGCAAGATGCCAAAAGTCAAGAATTCAGGTTATTATGAGAAGAAGCATCTATTAGTAAAGAAAAAAGAGCTTAATCCTGCTCTAGTAACCAAGTATGAAGAAGACTGGTTAAACTGGAGTGATGGAGATGATGATGAAGAAGTTGCTCACTTTGCAACCAATTGCTACATGTGTCAAATGGATCCAAAAAAGGACAAACAAGACACTGAGGTATCTTCTTCATCTTCTGAACAAAATTCTGAACAAAATTCTGAAATTAATACTAAAGATTCAGAAATGACAAATCAATTTCAAAATATGTTTTCTGAATTTGAAACACTCAGAAACAGAATTAAAGGTGAAAGAATTTTGGTCAATCAATTCAGAGCTGAAAGTCAAATATATAAAGAAAATTGTCAAGCAGCTGAACAGATTCTTGAAAAAATTTCTAAAGAAAAACTTGTTTTAAAAGAAAAAATAGATAGTTTACAAAAAGAAATTATAAATGAAAAATCTGAAAAGGAAATTCTAAATGTTAAGATGAATTTTTTGAATCAAGAGAGACTTGATCTTTATAAAAAGATTAAGGAATTGGAAGATTTAAATTTTAAAAGAGGACAAACTGAACAAACTCTGAATATTTTAACTAGTCAGGCTCAGAACTCAAAATTTTACAATATAAAAGCAGGCTTAGGATATAATGACAGTCAAATTCTAAAAAAGGCACCTGCAAACTTGTATGATTATTCTAAAATGAAAATTTTCAATGAATCAAATACTGACATCATTTCCAAACCTGTAAACCATTCTTTGCCTGAAAGAATTCCTTTTATAAAATCAGAGACTTTGTTTTCAGAAGAAACACCTCTTAAAACTGGTGAACCAGAAAGTATCTCTGAAACAGAAGAAATGAATATAATTCCAAATATTTGTAAATCTTCTGAATCAAATGTTATTTCTGAAGAAAAATCAGAAGTAATTGTTAAGTCTGAAATTATTTCTGAAGTTACTTCTGAATCCAATTATGAAAACATTTCAGAAGATACTTATGATAATAAATCAGAACATAAAGAAAAATATGATGAATTCTCAGATATTGAATCCTCGGAAGATATTGATGAGAATTCCAATATATTTTTTGATAATTCTGATAATGAGTATACAACAACAAAAAATTCAAATATTTTTGCAACAAGTATGACTAATAATAAGTTTTCAGATCTAATAAATGCTTCTGATTCAGAAGATGATGATGATCAAATGGTGCAAGTCATTGATAAAAATGGCTATTTGGTTTATAAATCTCAATCATGTATGACTGAAGGAGAAAAATTAAAATCTGAAGTTTCAAAGATACCTTCAGAATTGTTTGGTTCTGTGTTTTTAAAACCAGAATATCAGAATTCAGATTTTTCTCCTACTAATACAAACATATCATCAAATTCAACACCATGTTCAGTAACATCTTCTGACTTTAACACCAGAGTTAAAATTTTTGAACAAGGCCAATCCTCAAACTCTCTCTCTGAAGTTCAGAAAATTAACACAAAATCGGAAGATATACCTAAAGTGAACAAAAGAATTTCTTATACTAATCCTCATTTCTTATCATTTACAGAGCTATCCACTTTAGTATGGAGAAAGAAATATGAAAGACTGTCAAAGATTGACAACTTAGAGAGTTTTTCATTTTTACAGAAGAATGATGTACCTAAAACAAAAAAAGTGAATAAAAGAATTTTTGTTGAAAAATCAAATGTTATTGATTCTTATATGTCTAATACTGTTGTAAATACATTAAAGAATCATATTCACTGTATTAATTGTGGTCATCATAATTTTCTTCTTAACTCCAAAACAAACAAAAGAAATTTGATGAAATCTTTTCAGAAATGTTTGGCTACATTGACAAATTCAAGTAAACAAAGAAATAGAAATAAAGATAAATCTCAAAGTTCTGAACAAACTTCTGAGTTGCAACATTTGAAGAAAAAGTTCAGAACTTCAAATTTTAATACTAATCACAAAGGACCCATTCTGAAATGGGTACCTAAAACTCAATAATCTCTTTTGCAGATATGTCATGTGTGGGTCTTAGATTCTGGATGATCAAGACATATGACACCTTTCAAAGAACTACTAACTGATTATCATGAAAGATATGGAGGAACAGTTAGTTTTGGAAACAATGCAAAGGGATATGTAAAAGGATATGGCACTTTCATTAAAGGAGATGTGAAAGTAATGAAAGTTTTCTATGTTGAGGGACTAAGACATAATCTTTTCAGTATTAGTCAATTCTGTGACAAATACTGGAAGGTTAATATTGACATAGATTATTGTCATGTTCTGAGTACAACAAACAAAAATGAATTAACTGCTTATAGAGATGGAGATATCTACACAGCAACATTCACTGCAACTGGTCAACTACAAGGTGTATGTTATATGTCTACATCAATGAAAAATGATAGTTGGCTTTGGCACAGAAGAATGTCACATCTGAACTTCAAAGCCATTTCTGAACTAGGCAAACATCAATCTGTAAGAGGACTACCAAAGATCAGATTTGAAAAGAACTCTCTTTGTTCTGCTTGTGAACTAGGGAAGATCAAAAGAAGTTCTCATCCTCTGAAAATGCTATCTTCATGCAAAGCTCCACTTGAAATGTTACATATGGATTTATGTGGCCCAATGAAAACTCAAAGCATGGGGGGAAAGAAATACATTCTTGTTATAGTAGATGAATATACACGATATACATGGATTGAATTTCTGAGACTCAAATCTGATACTTCTGAAAGACTGATACCCTTTCTGAAGAAAATTCAAGTTCTTCTTCAACTCCCAATTCAAAAGATCAGAAGTGACAATGGAACATAATTTACTAATTCTACACTTCAGAATTTTTTGGAATCTGTTGGTATTTCTCATAATTTTTCCGCTGCAAGAACTCCTCAACAAAATGGGGTAGTTGAAAGAAAGAATAGAACTTTGGTAGAGGCTGCAAGAACCATGCTTGCATATTCAGAACTTCCTCTGTCTCTTTGGGCAGAAGCAATTGCTACTGCATGTTTTACTCAGAACACAACCATTCTTAACAGAAAATTTCTTAAAACTCCTTATGAATTGTTAAAACAAAGAAAACCCTCTATTGATTATTTTAAAATCTTTGGTTGCAGGTGTATTCTAAGGAATGATACTCCACATCTTGACAAATTTGCACCAAAAGGTTTAGCTGGTATCACACAAACTCTACTTCTGCATCTCAAACATTACTTAAATCCAATTTAGATACTTTATGTCAAGACTTATTTGATATTTCTGTAAATGTCTCTGCAGATTACCAAAATCCTTCTCTACTCAGAAATTCAAATGATCAAGACATTTCAAAAATACAGATTTCAAATACATCAACACCACAACTCTCTACCTCAAATTCAGAACTTCCAACTTCTGAAAATGCAATTTCTGAACCAATTCAAGTTGTTTCTGAACCAGTTCAAACTATTTCTGACCATGAACCTCATAGTTCTGAACCAATTCAGATTTTTCCATTTGAGAGGGAGTCTTCAGATTTACATTCAGCCATCAATCATGATACTGAAACTCAAGCAATTACTGATGATTATGATTCTCTGAATAATGTTTCATCTGTTCAACCATTGCCAAATGTGAACAAATGGACATCTAGTCATCCAGTTCATCAAATAATTGGAGATGCATCAAAAGGTGTTCAAACAAGATCTGCAACAGCAAATGAGTGTCTGTATGTTAATTTTTTAAGCAGTATGGAACCCAAAAAACCATATGAGGCACTTCAAGATCCAGACTGGATTTTAGCTATGTAGGATGAGTTAAATCAATTTGAAAGAAACAAAGTCTGGAGATTGATACCAAAGCCAAAAGGTAAATCTGTCATTGGCACAAAATGGGTGTTCAGAAATAAAAAGGATGAAAATGGAATTGTTGTAAGAAACAAGGCAAGACTTGTAGCTAAGGGGTATTGTCAACAAGAAAGAATTGATTATGATGAAACCTTTGCTCCTGTTGCCAGATTAGAGGCTATTAGAATTTTTCTTGCCTATGCTGCTCATAAAAACATGAAGGTATTTCAAATGGATGTAAAATGTGCATTTCTGAATGGTATTTTACATGAAGAGGTGTATGTTGAACAACCAGAAGGCTTTGTAAGCAAAGAATTCCCAGATCATGTTTACATATTAGACAAAGCCTTATATGGACTTAAACAAGCACCAAGAGCATGGTATGATACTCTTACAACTTTTCTTCTGAATTCCAAATTCAAAAGAGGTACTGTTGATACAACTTTATTTCTGAAAAAGGAGGGTGATGATATGATTTTGATACAAATCTATGTAGATGATATTATATTTGATTCTACTAATCCAAAATTTTGTAGAAATTTTGAGAAAATCATGCAAACAGAATTTGAAATGAGTATGATGGGAGAGTTGACATTTTTCCTTGGTCTTCAAGTTAAACAACTTCCCATGGCATATTCATTAATCAATCTAAGTATGTCTCTGACTTACTTAAGAAGTTTGACATGACTGATTGTTCAAGTATTCAAACTCCAATGGCCACTGCAACTAAGCTAGAACCTGATTTAAATGAAAAATCTGTTGATCAGAAAAAGTACAGAGGCATAATTGGATCTTTTCTTTACTTAACTGCTAGTAGACCAGATATAATGTTTGCTACATGTATTTGTGCCAGATATCAAGTTAATCCTAAGGAATCACACCTTCTAGCTGCAAAAAGAATACTTAGATACCTAAAAGGTTCTCCTTCATTGGGACTTTGGTATTCTAAGGATTCTAGTTTTGAACTAACAGCATTTACAGATACAGATCATGGTGGTTGCAAATTAGACAGGAAAAGCACTTCTAGATCATGTCAGTCTCTGGGTGATAGACTAGTCAGCTGGTCTTCAAAGAAACAAAATTGTGTTTCTACTTCTACAACAGAAGCTGAATATGTAGCAGCTGCAATATGTTGCTCACAAGTGATCTGGATGCAAATTCAACTAAAAGACTATGGTTACACTTTCAAAAAGATTCCTTTGTATTGTGATTCAAAGAGTGCCATAGCCATCACTGCCAATCCTGTTCAGGATTCAAAAACCAAGCACATTGATGTAAGATATCATTTTATCAAATATCATGTGGAAAAAGGTAATATTGAAATGTTTTTTGTTCAGACAGATTATCAGTTAGCTGATTTATTTACCAAAGCACTTGATGAAAAACGATTTAACTTCTTGGTAAGTAAATTGGGCATGATGAACATGTCTATGTAAGTATTATACATCACCTATACTCTAGAAGTTACATTCTGAAGTTTTTTTTTTATCAAATTCTGAATACTTTGCTCTTCAGAATTACTTTGTATATTCTGAAGTTTATCATTCAGATTTTTGCTACTTTTCAAACTCAGAAGTATATCTCTTCAGTAACTAGGTTGATTGTATTTTAATACTTCTCATTTATTTCTCATTTCACTAATATTTGATTGATTCTTTGATAAAGTTGCAATAATCAAGGGGGAGAATCATAATTGCTAGTGATTCAAGGGGGAGTGTTATTAATTTCAAATTTCTATAACTACCCTTTCCTATATAACAACTCTGCATTGGTGAAATAAAGTCTTGCTCTTTATATCTAAGAAGTATGAACAAGCTTCCTTAGATTAAAACAGTTTTATATTTGTTCAAATCTATTTCTGAATTCTCAAAATGTTTTATATTTTTCAGAAGTTTATATTTTTAAATGATTTTTTGTCTTCAAAGATGACTCAAGTTTAGTTCTGAACTTTACTTAAAAATTTTGCGGTTCTTCTGAATTCTTTCTTTCAGACTTCTGAACTTTTTCTCAAAAGTTCTGAACAACTTCTGAAGTTTTTGAACTTGTTCTCAGAACTAAAACTTCCCGTTGATTTTTTCATTTAAGCGTGTGCCACGTGTTTTAATTTCATTGGATTTCTCTTAACCACGACCATTAAACGGTTCATTTCTCTTAATAAATGATGATTACTACTCTAATCACATTTACTTTTTGGCCACGTGTCCTTCAACGTTTATCCGATCGTATAAATCAATGGATTCCTCATCATCTTCATTATTTTAGCAATTTTTCTCTGAGAAATCTTTCTGTGTTTATTGATCATCTTTCAGTTACCAATCTGTGTTCTTTCTACATCATGTCTACTTCAAAAACCATGCTTTCTACTTCCTCGAGTTCCAATAATAACACTGGATCATCAAGTGATGCTTCGTTCAAGATTGTGCCTCAAAAATTAATGGTTGGATCAATGGAAATCCCACTAAGTGATGATCAAATGCTTCATGACACAGCCACAACTGCAACTCATCAAGCCGGACCTTCAAACCCTATCATTAACCCTAACCCTAACTCGACAACTGCTAAAATTGGGGAAACACAGAATACACCCATTGATGTTGTTTCTGAATCAAATGTTGCTGAAAGTGAATCCCAGACTCCTGCTGAAAGTGGTGACCTGTCCAAACTCTATGTACCTGCTGAGAAATTACTTGACATCAAAAGAAATAACTGTGCACTGAACTTCAAATCCAAAGACTTCATTGATGATCAAGTAATGTTAATTAAAATTCTGAAGAAACATCCCCTGCGCACCCTCCTTTCAAGGAAATTCTCTGTTCCTGCTTCTTATCTTCAACAATTCTGGCATTATGCTGAGGTAGATGAAATTGTCTCTTATGTTCATGCCTACAAAGTTTGTATATCTGTAGATGACATTAGAAGCCTTCACTATTTGCCAAAACCAGATGAGGTTCTTGGGAAAACCTGTTATGACTCAATTCCATCCTCATCAGAGATGATCTCAGATTTTATGAGCTTGGGTTACTCTGAAAACCTTAGTGCTCTGAGCTCTTTTAGAAGAAAATGTTTACCTCCAATTTGGTATTGCTTGTTTTCCATTCTGAATACCTGCCTATCTGGGAAGAGCTCAAGTTTAGACCAAGCTTCAGCAAATGGGAGGATTATATTTGATGGTGTTGCCTTCAACAAACACTATGATTATGCTAGTCTCATCTTTGATGAACTCAAATCTGCAATTTTGAAGAAGTCTACATTCAACTATATACCATTTCAGAGATTTCTTCAAACACTTATCAAAGGAGCAATGAAGGCTGTCTCAAAAATTCATGTTCTAGCTCATGAGGTACATGTTCCTATTTTCACTATGGATAGCTTAAGGCCTCCAAATGCAAAACTTAATTTTCCAAATGCAGTTCCACTTCCTTCTAATTTACTTGAACTTGTAAGTACACCAACTAGGATTGGGAGTGAGCATTTAGAATCTATGGGATTACCTCAACCAGTAGTCCCTTCCCCTGATTCAAACCAGAGTGGTGATCATGCAAGGGAGTCTAGACTTACTAGAAAGAGGGGGGAGGTTGTTCAAGGGGGAGAACAACCTCAAAGAGTGAAGAGGAAAAATGTAAATGAGAGACAGGGTAGAAGGGTCAGAAAAAGAATTGATGAGGGGAGAACACAGGTACAAGAAAAACAAACCTGTGAACCACCTGTTACAAGTCGGGCACCCACATCTACTATTATTCCACATTCTTTGGTGGATAATATTGAAACAGCCAGTGAGCCCATGGCAACCTTGGTTAACCCCCCCAGCCACTCACCCATCTCTCAAAAGAAGGGTGTTTCAACAACACAAATGGGGCAAGAAGCTTATAATCCATTAGGACCCCAATTGGAGGTTCCTTTTGTTGAAAAAGAAGGATATATGTCCCCCCTTCACAGTTTTGAGCACATTGAGTCTGAGTGTCCACTCAACTTTGAGCCTTCTGAACCACTTAATATGGCATCCATTCACACAAGCACACATCTTTCAGATGTTCCTAAGCAAAGTGTTTGTCACATTGCATCAACAACTATAGATATTCCAATTTTTGGATATCAAGGATTAGTTGGAAGTCCTGGTGGGGTGAACATCACAAAAGCTCCATTCACAGAATCAAATGTGGTTCATGATGCCTTTGTGGCCCATACAGGCCAACCTTCTTCTGAAGGTCTGAAAACAAGTTCATCTGTTGATCTTGTAAACTTACCCACATCTTCTGAATTCACAGAATTCAAAGATCTCTGTACTTCTGAATTTGCAAAGATTCAGAAGGACATCAAGGATTTGATGGATGCTACCAAAAAGGTGTTGGAGGTTAGGTTGGATCAACATGGGGAAAATTTGGTTAACAAGCTGAATGACTTTCATCTCAAATCTTCTAATGATCTTCATTTGTTTAAACAAGCACTTTTGTCAGCTTTTTCTGAAGTGGCTTCCTCTGTTTCTTCTTTGAAAGCTTCTCAGCCTTCTTCTTCTTCTTCTGCTTCACAAGCTTATGCCACTAAAGATGATATTTCTCAAATTCTCAATCAACTTTCATCCATTCAGAGTTCTCAATCAGAATTAAGCACAAGATTATCTGCTCTGGAATGCAGATCTCAATCAGATACTTTTAAAAGGAGTCATGATGATCAGGATCCTGATAATCAAGAGGGGGAGAAAAGACAGAGAGTATCTGAACCAGAAACTAATCAAGTTCAAAATTCTGAGAAGACCTCTGAAGATACTCAGAATGTTGGTGAAGAATCAAATAAAGTCTCAAAAGCCATAGAAGATATTTTATCTGCAGAACATGAGGTACAAGAGATAAATGATCATTCTTCTGAAGAAATGATAGAAGAAGGGTATGAAACAGAAAAGTTGTCTCTTGATTCTTAAGGTAACTTGAGCTCAGATAACACAGATATAATTCCAGATTCTAATGAAGAAATACTAAGGGAATACCTTGCTTTTGAAGATGTTATTGGAGAACCAAGTGATCTTTCTGATGTGATCATGTTTGAAGAAGATATGATTGATGTAAATATGGGAGAAAGCTCAAATGAAATAAAAGATTTAGTAATTTGGAAGCCTTAACAACTTCTGAGTGAAGAGTTCAGAAGTGCTTCTGAAAGATTATGGGATATTCTGAATCAATTCTGTTGGGTGCATGTCTTTCTGAATTATCCAAGAAGTCTGGAGTGTAGACTTTTGGACAACAGATTTTCTATCTTCAGAAATTTTCTTGAACATCCAGATGAAAGAGTTGAATTGGAATTTGATTTAGCTCATTTAGAAGGAGTTGAAATTATTGATGAAATCTTAATTGCTTTCTCAGGAAAATTTGAAGTTAGAACCAGACCTTGCATTATCATTCCTAAGATACATCTTCCAATACTTGAAGAACCTGTATTGGATCAAGTGTTTGAAAAGGAAAATATACTTATTTCTGGAGAAAGCAGTCTGATATTTCCTGAAGACACTTATTGCTTCATGTACAACAGAAGTATGAAGTTTGCAAAGTTGGAAGACTTTCTGAATGATGATCATATTGCTCAAGTGAAGAAATTTATTCAGAATCACGGTGTTCAGAATTTTCATGATTCAACTTTAATAAAGAAGATCAGATGCATATCAAAATCAGTTCAGAATGATTTGACTATATTCAGATTTGGAGCAGAAAGAAGAGATGGTACTCTATGTGAATTTACTCAGTTTGATGTTTACAAGCTAAGACTACAAGATAAGTTGGCAATCTTATCTTTTTGTGTTAATTCTGGTGAATCTGTGTTAGTCTCAGAGATTAGAAGAATCTTGGGTATATACATAAGGAATCTCATAAAGCATGATTTTCAGTTGGCTTTGGAATACAGACTTAACACAGTAAATCTGTTGGAACATATATATATATATTGAAAGGTTTGGGTTGAAGAGATTGTTTACTAATCCAGATATTGGGTTCATGTATTTTGTTGAAGAAGTCTCTAAAACATTTGTTGTTTCTGATATTCCAAAGTATTCTACATCCTCACTCCAATGGTTTCTGAACTACATGACAGATTTTATTGAAGAATCTGACATCAAAGAAGAAATTGTCTATCTAATCAAAGAAAGAATACATTTTAGAGAATTTGTGAGAAAGAGTTATCTTGCTGGTCACAAGAAAGTAAATAAGATAAAAGGAGCAGATTATCTACTAAGTGATGCATATGACTTCAAGATTCATACAAAGAGACAAGATATGGAAGAAATTCAGAAGTACATTCTGAATGTTGAAAGTTCAGAAGAAAGACAAAAGGAAAAAGAAAAAGAAAAGGAAGAAGTTATTGAAAATATTTCTGAAGAGTTGATTCCTGAAAAGCAAATATCTGAAGAGGAACAACTACAAGTACAAAGAATTGAAGAAAGTGCTTATACTATGTTCCTTGAATATTTTCATCCAGAAATGTTCATGGAATATGAGCAAAAATTCAACTATATAGATTGTTGGATTCAAAAGTCTTTTGGTTGGAAACCATGGTACTCAGACATCATCAGAAAGATAAGGATTCCAATCAATGAAGCAAGAAAAGAAAGTCCTGTAATCAAAGTGATTAATGCTGATTTGAAGACAAGACAGAATTACAAATATGCATTCTTTACTGTTGAGCGACAAAATGGTGAGATTTCTACCTTTTCTGAAGCTGACTTTCAGAATGTTCATCTCAGAAATCTTCTCAGAGTATACAGAAGTCTTTATCCCTTCCATGACTCAATTACCAAGTTCAGAAAATCTTTTCCAGTGCTTAGGGATGGATTATACAGAGAATTTATATGGGCTGCAAAGACTGATTTCCAGGTTGCTTATGTTCTAAACAAGAAGCATGTACACTTAAGCAAACCAAATTTAAGTCTACCAGATATTCAGAATTTGAAGAAGAGCACTTTAGTACTTCATCCTCCTGGCTTCGTTTGTAAATGCTTTCATGAACTTTTATTTGTGAGATTTTAAGAACTCCACAAATGTTTCAATGGAACTCTTATGGCAATCAGAGATCGTTTGATAAAAAGACAGAATAGAAGACCAAAGAATCTGAGCAATGGGAGAAGCACAAGATACTTGCAAAAGAAATGATTAGAGTTGCTGAATCCTTACTAGAATACAGAAGACTAATTCTGAAGGATGTAAGAGAAATTCTGAATTTCTGGAAGTATGATTTGAACTTTTGAAGCTAAGGGGGGGATTGATAGAAATATCATAATAGCTTCAAAAGGAACTGGGTTCTTAAAAGAGAAAAAGATCTGAAGAAGTTCTGAAGACACTTCTGAAGAGGTTCTGAAGAAGTTCTGAAGACACTTCTGAAGAAGTTCTGAAGGAGTTCAGAACCAATTCTGAACTTGTCTGTTATGAATGTTGTGTCACTTTAGTCTTTCTATTGTATGTATAAATAGATAGTTAGTTAGATTGTTAGAACTAACGTTTTCCATAAGCCTTGTAAAGAGATATTTTGTAATACTGTTCATCCTATCAATACATATTACATTTGGCTATCATATTACTGTTCTAATCTTTTCATATATTGATATCTTGATAGTTTGGGTCCTAACAACCCCCGTGTACCGCCGCTTATGAGTTTCGACCATTAATGGGCGTTTTGGCAAATACGATTATAGCCTTAGCTATGGAGCTTCGTTCTAGGCCCATGACCAGTAAAATTGAAGCTATGAACAAGGTGAACAATATATCAGTATGATTTGTAGTTATACAACATGATTTGTATCGGTTTCGAGAACTATGCGAACCACGTTCCTTCTAACCTTCCAAAGGAGTGGCCCCGACAGTTTCCTACACGAGAACGGTTTTTTGTTGAGTTATTTCTCATGGAAACCAACTCATTTACATTGTATATGGACCACGAAAAATTTCATGGAAATCTGGTTCGGTCGGTCCGCACTGGAAAACCCCCTTGTACCGCCACCTATGAGTTTCGACCAAAAATGAGCGTTTTGGCAAAAACGATCATAGCCTCAGCTACGAAGCTTCGTTGTAGACCCATGACAAATAAAATGGAAGCCATGGACAATGCGAACACTATATCAGTAAGATTTGTGGTAATACAACATGATTTGTATCGGTTTTGAGAACTATGCGAAGCACGTTATTTCTAACCTGCCAAAAGAGTGGCTCCCACAGTTTCCTACACGAGAACGTTTTTTATTGAGTTATTTCTCATGGAAGCCATCTCATTTACATTGTAGATGGACCACGAAAATTTTTATGGCAATCTGGCCCGGTCAGTCCGGACGGGAAAACCCCCGTGTACCGCCGCCTATGAGTTTTGACCAAAAATGGGCATTTTGGCTAAAACGATCATAGCCTTAGCTACGGAGCTTCGTTCTAGGCTAATGACCAGTCAATTCGAAGCTATGAACAAGGTGAACATTATATTAGTAAGATTTCCGGTAATACAGCATGATTTGTATCGGTTTTGAGAAATACGCGACACGTTTCTTCTAACATGGCAAAGGGGTGCCCCCGACAGTTTCCTATACGAGAATGGTTTTTTGTTGAGTTATTTCTCATGGAAACCATCTCATTTACATTGTAGATGGACCACGAAAAATTCAATGGCAATCTGGCCCGGTCGGTCCGGACGGAAAAACCCCCGTGTACCGCCGCTTATGAGTTTCGACCAAAAATGGGCGTTTTGGCTAAAACAATTATAGCCTTAGCTACGGAGCTTCGTTCTAGGCCCATGACCAGTAAAATTGAAGCTCTGAACAAGGTGAACACTATATCAGTATGATTTGTAGTTATACAACATGATTTGTATCGGTTTCGAGAACTATGAGAACCACGTTCCTTCTAACATGCCAAAGGAGTGGCTCCGACAGTTTCTTACACGAGAACGGCTTTTTGTTGAGGTATTTCTCATGGAAACCATCTCATTTACTTTGTAGATGGAACACGAAAAATTACATGGCAATAAAGCCCGGCCGGTCCGGAGGGGAAAACCCCCGTGTACCGCCCGCCGCCTATCAGGTTTGGCCAAAAATGGGCGTTTTGGCGAAAACGATCATACCCTTAGCTACGAAGCTTCGTTCTAGGCCCATGTCAAGTAAAATCGATGCTTTGAACAAGGTGAACAATATATCAGTAAGATTTGTAGTAATACAACATGATTTGTATCGGTTTCGAGAACTATGCGAACCACGTTCCTTCTAACCTGCCGAAGGAGTGGCTCCGACAGTTCCAGACACGAGAACGGTTTTTTGTTGAGTTATTTCTCATGGAAACCATCTCATTTACATTATAGATGGACCACGAAAATTTCCATGGCAATCTGGCCCGGTCGGTCCGGACGAGAAAACCCCCGTGTACCGCCTGCTGCCTATCAGTTTCAGCCAAAAATGGGCATTTTGGCTAAAACGATCATACCCTTAGCTACGAAGCTTCGTTCTAGGCCCATGTCAAGTAAAATCGATGCTTTGAACAAGGTGAACAATATATCAGTAAGATTTGTAGTTATACGACATGATTTATATCGATTTCGAGAACTATGCGAACCACGTTCCTTCTAACCTTCCAAAGGAGTGGCCCCGACAGTTTCCTACACGAGAACGGTTTTTTGTTGAGTTATTTCTCATGGAAACCAACTCATTTACATTGTATATGGACCACGAAAAGTTTGATGGAAATCTGGCCCGGTCGGTCGCACGGGAAAACCCCTTGTACCGCCACCTATGAGTTTCGACCAAAAATGGGCGTTTTGGCTAAAACGATCATAGCCTCAGCTACGGAGCTTCATTCTAGACCCATGAAAAATCAAATGGAAGCTATGAACAAGGAGAAAACTATATCAGTAAGATTTGTGGTAATACAACATGATTTGTATCGGTTTCGAGAACTATGCGAACCACGTTCCTTCTAACTTGCCAAAAGAGTGGCTCCCACAGTTTCCTAAACGAGAACGTTTTTTATTGAGTGATTTCTCATGGAAACCATCTCATTTACATTGTAGATGGACCACGAAAAATTTTATGGCAATCTGGCCCGGTTAGTACGGACGGGAAAACCCCCGTGTACCGTCGCTTATGAGTTTTGACCAAAAATGGGCGTTTTGGCGAAAACGATCATAGCCTTAGCTACGGTGCTTCGTTCTAGGCTCATGACCAGTCAAATCGAAGCTATGAACAAGGTGAACATTATATTAGTAAGATTTCCGGTAATGCAACAAGAGTTGTATCGGTTTCGAGAACTACGCGAAACACGTTTCTTCTAACATGGCAAAGGGGTGCCCCCGACTGTTTCCTTTACTAGGACGGTTATTTGTTGAGTTATTTCTCATGGAAACCATATCATTTACATTGTAGATGGACCACGGAAAATTCCATGGCAATCTGGCCCGGTCGGTCCGGACGCAAAAACCCCCGTGTACCGCCGCTTGTGAGTTTCAACCAAAATGGGCGTTTTGGCTAAAACGATTATAGCCTTAGCTACGGAGCTTCGTTCTAGACCCATGACCAGTAAAATTGAAGCTATGAACAAGGTGAACACTATATCAGTATGATTTGTAGTTACACAACATGATTTGTATCGGTTTCGAGAAAACTATGCGAACCACGTTCCTTCTAACTTTCCAAAGGAGTGGCCCCGACATTTTCCTGCACGAGAACGGTTTTTTCTTCAGTTATTTCTCATGAAAACCAACTCATTTAAATTGTATATGGACCACGAAAAATTTCATGGAAATCTGGCCCGGTCGGTCCGCACGGGAAAATCCCTTGTACCGCCACCTATGAGTTTCGCCAAAAATGTGCGTTTTGGCTAAAACGATCATAGCCTCAGCTACGGAGCTTCATTCTAGACCCATGACAAATCAAACGGAAGCTATGAACAAGGAGAACACTATATCAGTAAGATTTGTGGTAATACAACATGATTTGTATCGGTTTCGAGAACTATGCGAACCACGTTCCTTCTAACTTGCCAAAAGAGTGGCTCCCACAGTTTCCTAAACGAGAACGTTTTTTATTGAGTGATTTCTCATGGAAGCCATCTCATTTACATTGTAGATGGACCACGAAAAATTTTATGGCAATCTGGCCCGGTCAGTACGGACGGGAAAACCCCCGTGTACCGTCGCTTATGAGTTTTGACCAAAAATGGGCGTTAGGGCTAACACGATCATAGCCTTAGCTACGGTGCTTCGTTCTAGGCTCATGACCAGTCAAATCGAAGCTATGAACAAGGTGAAAATTATATTAGTAAGATTTCCGGTAATACAACAAGATTTGTATCGGTTTCGAGAACTACGCGAAACACGTTTCTTCTAACATGGCAAAGGGGTGCCCCCGACAGTTTCCTTTACGAGGACGGTCATTTGTTGAGTTATTTCTCATGGAAACAATCTCATTTACATTGTAGATGGACCACGGAAAATTCCATAGCAATCTGGCCCGGTCGGTCCGGACGGGAAAACCCCCGTCTACCGCCGCTTGTGAGTTTCAACCAAAATGGGCGTTTTGGCTAAAACGATTATAGCCTTAGCTACAGAGCTTCGTTCTAGACCCATGACCAGTAAAATTGAAGCTATGAACAAGGTGAACACTATATCAGTATGATTTGTAGTTATACAACATGATTTGTATCGGTTTCGAGAACTATGCGAACCACGTTCCTTCTAGCCTTCCAAAGGAGTGGCCCCGACATTTTCCTGCACGAGAACGGTTTTTTGTTCAGTTATTTCTCATGAAAAGCAACTCACTTACATTGTATATGGACCACGAAAAGTTTCATGGAAATCTGGCCCGGTCGGTCCGCACGGGAAAACCCCCTTGTACCGCCACCTATGAGTTTCGACTAAAAATGGGCGTTTTGGCTAAAACGATCATAGCCTCAGCTACGGAGATTCATTCTAGACCCATGACAAATCAAATGGAAGCTATGAACAAGGAGAACACTATATCAGTAAGATTTGTGGTAATACAACATGATTTGTATCGGTTTCGAGAACTATGCGAACCACGTTCCTTCTAACTTGCCAAAAGAGTGGCTCCCACAGTTTCCTAAACGAGAACGTTTTTTATTGAGTGATTTCTCATGGAAGCCATCTCGTTTACATTGTAGATGGACCACGAAAAATTTTATGGCAATCTGGCCCGGTCAGTACGGACGGGAAAACCCCCGTGTACCGTCGCTTATGTGTTTTGACCAAAAATGGGCGTTTTGGCTAAAACGATCATAGCCTTAGCTACGGTGCTTCGTTCTAGGCTCATGACCAATAAAATCAAAGCTATGAACAAGGTGAACATTATATTAGTAAGATTTCCGGTAATACAACAAGATTTGTATCGGTTTCGAGAACTACGCGAAACACGTTTCTTCTAACATGGCAAAGGGGTGCCCCCGACAGTTTCCTTTACGAGGACGGTCATTTGTTGAGTTATTTCTCATGGAAACCATCTCATTTACATTGTAGATGGACCACAGAAAATTCCATGGCAATCTGGCCCGGTCGGTCCGGACGGGAAAACCCCCGTGTACCGCCGCTTGTGAGTTTCAACCAAAATGGGCGTTTTGGCTAAAACGATTATAGCCTTAGCTACGGAGCTTCGTTCTAGACCCATGACCAGTAAAATTGAAGCTATGAACAAGGTGAACACTATATCAGTATGATTTGTAGTTATACAACATGATTTGTATCGGTTTCGAGAACTATGCGAACCACGTTCCTTCTAGCCTTCCAAAGGAGTGGCCCCGACATTTTCCTGCACGAGAACGGTTTTTTGTTCAGTTATTTCTCATGAAAAGCAACTCACTTACATTGGATATGGACCACGAAAAGTTTCATGGAAATCTGGCCCGGTCGGTCCGCACGGGAAAACCCCCTTGTACCGCCACCTATGAGTTTCGACCAAAAATGGGCGTTTTGGCTAAAACGATCATAGCCTCAGCTACGGAGCTTCATTCTAGACCCATGACAAATCAAATGGAAGCTATGAACAAGGAGAACACTATATCAGTAAGATTTGTGGTAATACAACATGATTTGTATCGGTTTCGAGAACTATGCGAACCACGTTCCTTCTAACTTGCCAAAAGAGTGGCTCCCACAGTTTCCTAAACGAGAACGTTTTTTATTGAGTGATTTCTCATGGAAGCCATCTCATTTACATTGTAGATGGACCACGGAAAAATTTATGGCAATCTGGCCCGGTCAGTCCGGACGGGAAAACCCCCGTGTACCGTCGCTTATGAGTTTTGACCAAAAATGGGCGTTTTGGCTAAAACGATCATAGCCTTAGCTACGGTGCTTCGTTCTAGGCTCATGACCAATAAAATCAAAGCTATGAACAAGGTGAACATTATATTAGTAAGATTTCCGGTAATAAAACAAGATTTGTATCCGTTTCGAGAACTACGCGAAACACGTTTCTTCTAACATGGCAAAGGGGTGCCCCCGACAGTTTCCTTTACGAGGACGGTCATTTGTTGAGTTATTTCTCATGGAAACCATCTCATTTACATTGTAGATGGACCACGGAAAATTCCATGGCAATCTGGCCCGGTCGGTCCGGACGGGAAAACCCCCGTGTACCGCCGCTTGTGAGTTTCAACCAAAATGGGCGTTTTGGCTAAAACGATTATAGCCTTAGCTACGGAGCTTCGTTCTAGACCCATGACCAGTAAAATTGAAGCTATGAACAAGGTGAACAATATATCAGTATGATTTGTAGTTATACAACATGATTTGTATCGGTTTCGAGAACTATGCGAACCACGTTCCTTCTAGCCTTCCAAAGGAGTGGCCCCGACATTTTCCTGCACGAGAACGGTTTTTTGTTCAGTTATTTCTCATGAAAAGCAACTCACTTACATTGTATATGGACCACGAAAAGTTTCATTGAAATCTGGCCCGGTCGGTCTGCACGGGAAAACCCCCTTGTACCGCCACCTATGAGTTTCGACCAAAAATGGGCGTTTTGGCTAAAACGATCATAGCCTCAGCTACGGAGCTTCATCCTAGACCCATGACAAATCAAATGGAAGCTATGAACAAGGAGAACACTATATCAGTAAGATTTGTGGTAATACAACATGATTTGTATCGGTTTCGAGAACTATGCGAACCACGTTCCTTCTAACTTGCCAAAAGAGTGGCTCCCACAGTTTCCTAAACGAGAACGTTTTTTATTGAGTGATTTCTCATGGAAGCCATCTCATTTACATTGTAGATGGACCACGAAAAAATTTATGGCAATCTGGCCCGGTCAGTCCGGACGGGAAAACCCCCGTGTACCGTCGCTTATGAGTTTTGACCAAAAATGGGCGTTTTGGCTAAAACGATCATAGCCTTAGCTAAGGAGCTTCGTTCTAGGCTCACGACCAGTCAAATCGAAGCTATGAACAAGGTGAACATTATATTAGTAAGATTTCCGGTAATACAACAAGATTTGTATCCGTTTCGAGAACTACGCGAAACACGTTTCATCTAACATGGCAAAGGGGTGCCCCCGACAGTTTCCTTTACGAGGACGGTTATTTGTTGAGTTATTTCTCATGGAAACCATCTCATTTACATTGTAGATGGACCACGCAAAATTCCATGGCAATCTGGCCTGGTCGTTCCGGACGGGAAAACCCCCTTGTACCGCTGCTTGTGAGTTTCAACCAAAATGGGCGTTTTGGCTAAAACGATTATAGCCTTAGCTACGGAGCTTCGTTCTAGACCCATGACCAGTAAAATTGAAGCTATGAACAAGGTGAACACTATATCAGTATGATTTGTAGTTACACAACTTGATTTGTATCGGTTTCGAGAACTATGCGAACCACGTTCCTTCTAGCCTTCCAAAGGAGTGGCCCCGACATTTTCCTGCACGAGAACGGTTTTTTGTTCAGTTATTTCTCATGAAAAGCAACTCACTTACATTGTATATGGACCACGAAAAGTTTCATGGAAATCTGGCCCGGTCGGTCCGCACGGGAAAACCCCCTTGTACCGCTACCTATGAGTTTCGACCAAAAATGGGCGTTTTGGCTAAAAGGATCATAGCCTCAGCTACGGAGCTTCATCCTAGACCCATGACAAATCAAATGGAAGCTATGAACAAGGAGAACACTATATCAGTAAGATTTGTGGTAATACAACATGATTTGTATCGGTTTCGAGAACTATGCGAACCACGTTCCTTCTAACTTGCCAAAAGAGTGGCTCCCACGGTTTCCTAAACGAGAACGTTTTTTATTGAGTGATTTCTCATCGAAGCCATCTCATTTACATTGTAGATGGACCACGAAAAAATTTATGGCAATATGGCCCGGTCAGTCCGGACGGGAAAACCCCCGTGTACCGTCGCTTATGAGTTTTGACCAAAAATGGGCGTTTTGGCTAAAACGATCATAGCCTTAGCTAAGGAGCTTCGTTCTAGGCTCATGACCAGTCAAATCGAAGCTATGAACAAGGTGAACATTATATTAGTAAGATTTCCGGTAATACAACAAGATTTGTATCGGTTTCGAGAACTACGCGAAACACGTTTCTTCTAACATGGCAAAGGGGTGCACCCGACAGTTTCCTTTACGAGGACGGTCATTTGTTGAGTTATTTCTCATGGAAACCATCTCATTTACATTGTAGATGGACCACGGAAAATTCCATGGCAATCTGGCCCGGTCGGTCCGGACGGGAAAACCCCCGTGTACCGCCGCTTGTGAGTTTCAACCAAAATGGGCGTTTTGGCTAAAACGATTATAGCCTTAGCTACGGAGCTTCGTTCTAGACCCATGACCAGTAAAATTGAAGCTATGAACAAGGTGAACACTATATCAGTATGATTTGTAGTTATACAACATGATTTGTATCGGTTTCGAGAACTATGCGAACCACGTTCCTTCTAGCCTTCCAAAGGAGTGGCCCCGACATTTTCCTGCACGAGAATGGTTTTTTGTTCAGTTATTTCTCATGAAAAGCAACTCACTTACATTGTATATGGACCACGAAAAGTTTCATGGAAATCTGGCCCGGTCGGTCCGCACGGGAAAACCCCCTTGTACCGCCACCTATGAGTTTCGACCAAAAATGGGCGTTTTGGCTAAAACGATCATAGCCTCAGCTACGGAGCTTCATCCTAGACCCATGACAAATCAAATGGAAGCTATGAACAAGGAGAACACTATATCAGTAAGATTTGTGGTAATACAACATGATTTGTATCGGTTTCGAGAACTATGCGAACCACGTTCCTTCTAACTTGCCAAAAGAGTGGCTCCCACAGTTACCTAAACGAGAACGTTTTTTATTGAATGATTTCTCATGGAAGCCATCTCATTTACATTGTAGATGGACCACGAAAAAATTTATGGCAATCTGGCCCGGTCAGTCCGGACGGGAAAACCCCCGTGTACCGTCGCTTATGAGTTTTGACCAAAAATGGGCGTTTTGGCTAAAACGATCATAGCCTTTGCTAAGGAGCTTCGTTCTAGGCTCATGACCAGTCAAATCGAAGCTATGAACAAGGTGAACATTATATTAGTTAGATTTCCGGTAATACAACAAGATTTGTATCGGTTTCGAGAACTACGCGAAACATGTTTCTTCTAACATGGCAAAGGGGTGCCCCCGACAGTTTCCTTTACGAGGATGGTTATTTATTGAGTAATTTCTCATGGAAACCATCTCATTTACATTGTAGATGGACCACGGAAAATTCCATGGCAATCTGGCCTGGTCGTTCCGGACGGGAAAACCCCCGTGTACCGCCGCTTGTGAGTTTCAACCAAAATGGGCGTTTTGGCTAAAACGATTATATCCTTAGCTACGGAGCTTCGTTCTAGACCCATGACCAGTAAAATTGAAGCTATGAACAAGGTGAACACTATATCAGTATGATTTGTAGTTATACAACATGATTTGTATCGGTTTCGAGAACTATGCGAACCACGTTCCTTCTAACCTTCCAAAGGAGTGGCCCCGACAGTTTCCTACACGAGAACTGTTTTTTGTTCAGTTATTTCTCATGAAAACCAACTCATTTAAATTGTATATGGACCACGAAAAATTTCATGGAAATCTGGCCCGGTCGGTCCGCACGGGAAAACCCCGGTGTACCGCCACCTATGAGTTTCGACCAAAAATTGGCATTTTGGCTAAAACGATCATAGCCTCAGCTACGGAGCTTCGTTTTAGAACCATGACAAGTCAAATGGAAGCTATGAACAAGGTGAACATTATATCAGTAAGATTTGTGGTAATACAACATGATTTGTGTCGGTTTCGAGAACTACGCTCCTTCTAACCTGCCAGAGTGGTTCCGATAGTTTCCTACACGAGAACGATTTTTTGTTGAGTTATTTCTCATGGAAACCAACTCATTTAAATTGTATATGGACCACGAAAAGTTTCATGGAAATCTGGCCCGGTCGGTCTGAACGGGAAAATCCCTTGTACCGCCACCTATGAGTTTCGACCAAAAATATGCGTTTTGGCTAAAACGATCATAGCCTCAACTACGGAGCTTCATTCTAGACCCATGACAAATCAAATGGAAGCTATGAACAAGGAGAACACTATATCAGTAAGATTTGTGGTAATACAACATGATTTGTATCGGTTTCGAGAACTATGCGAACCACGTTCCTTCTAACTTGCCAAAAGAGTGGCTCCCACATTTTCCTAAACGAGAACGTTTTTTATTGAGTGATGTCTCATGGAAGCCATCTCATTTACATTGTAGATGGACCACGAAAAATTTTATGGCAATCTGGCCCGGTCAGTACGGACGGGAAAACCCCCGTGTACCGTCGCTTATGAGTTTTGACCAAAAATGGGCGTTTTGGCTAAAACGATCATAGCCTTAGCTACGGTGCTTCGTTCTAGGCTCATGACCAATAAAATCAAAGCTATGAACAAGGTGAAGATTATATTAGTAAGATTTCCGGTAATACAACAAGATTTGTATCGGTTTCGAGAACTACGCGAAACACGTTTCTTCTAACATGGCAAAGGGGTGCCCCCGACAGTTTCCTTTACGAGGACGGTCATTTGTTGAGTTATTTCTCATGGAAACCATCTCATTTACATTGTAGATGGACCACGGAAAATTCCATGGCAATCTGGCCCGGTCGGTCCGGACGGGAAAACCCCCGTGTACCGCCGCTTGTGAGTTTCAACCAAAATGGGCGTTTTGGCTAAAACGATTATAGCCTTAGCTACGGAGCTTCGTTCTAGACCCATGACCAGTAAAATTGAAGCTATGAACAAGGTGAACACTATATCAGTATGATTTGTAGTTATACAACATGATTTGTATCGGTTTCGAGAACTATGCGAACCACGTTCCTTCTAGCCTTCCAAAGGAGTGGCCCCGACATTTTCCTGCACGAGAACGGTTTTTTGTTCAGTTATTTCTCATGAAAAGCAACTCACTTACATTGTATATGGACCACGAAAAGTTTCATTGAAATCTCACCGACATTTTCCTGCAGGAGAACGGTTTTTTGTTCAGTTATTTCTCATGAAAACCAACTCATTTAAATTGTATATGGACCACGAAAAATTTCATGGAAATCTGGCCCGGTCGGTCCGCACGGGAAAACCCCCGTGTACCGCCACCTATGAGTTTCGACCAAAAATGGGTGTTTTGGCTAAAACGATCATAGCCTCAGCTACGGAGCTTCGTTTTAGAACCATGACAAGTCAAATGGAAGCTATGAACAAGGTGAACATTATATCAGTAAGATTTGTGGTAATACAACATGATTTGTGTCGGTTTCGAGAACTACGCTCCTTCTAACCTGCCAGAGTGGTTCCGATAGTTTCCTACACGAGAACGATTTTTTGTTGAGTTATTTCTCATGGAAACCAACTCATTTACATTGTAGATGGACCATGAAAAATTAAATGGCAATCTGGCCCGGTCGGTCCGGACGGGAAAACCCCCCGTGTACTGCGGCCTATGTGTTTCGACCAAAATGGACGTTTTGGCTAAACCGATCATAGCCTTAGCTACGGAGGTTCGTTCTAGGCCCATGACCAGTAAAATCGTAGCTATGAACAAGGTGAACACTATATCAGCAAGATTTGTAGTAATACAACATGATTTGTATCGGTTTCGAGAACTATGCGAACCACGTTCCATTTAACCTGCCAAAGGAGTGGCTCCGACAGTTTCATACACGAGAACGGTTTTTTGTTGAGTTATTTCTCATGGAAACCATATCATTTACTTTGTAGATGGAACACGAAAAATTACATGGCAATAAAGCCCGGTCGGTCCGGACGGGAAAACCCCCATGTATCGCCCGCCGCCTATCAGTTTCGGCCAAAAATGGGCGTTTTGGCTAAAATGACCATACCCTTAGCTACGAAGCTTCGTTTTAGGCCCATGACAAGTAAAATCGAAGCTTTGAACAAGGTGAACACTCTATCAGTAAGATTGGTAGTAATACAACATGATTTGTATCGGTTTCGAGAACTATGCGAACCACGTTCCTTCTAACCTTCCAAAGGAGTGGCCCCGACAGTTTCCTACACGAGAACGGTTTTTTGTTGAGTTATTTCTCATGGAAACCATCTCATTTACATTGTAGATGGACCACGAAAAATTCCATGGCAATCTGGCCCGGTCGGTCCGGACGGGAAAACCCCCGGGTACCGCCGCTTATGAGTTTCGACCAAAAATGGGCATTTTGGCTAAAACGATTATAGCCTTAGCTATGGAGCTTCGTTCTAGGCTCATGACCAGTAAAATTGAAGCTCTGAACAAGGTGAACACTATATGAGTATGATTTGTAGTTAAACAACATGATTTGTATCGGTTTCGAGAACTATGAGAACCACGTTCCTTCTAACATGCCAAAGGAGTGGCTCCGACAGTTTCTTACACGAGAACGGTTTTTTATTGAGGTATTTCTCCTGGAAACCATCTTATTTACTTTGTAGATGGAACACGAAAAGTTACATGGCAATAAAGCCCGGCCGGTCCGGACGGGAAAACCCCCGTGTACCGCCCGCCGCCTATCAGTTTCGGCCAAAAATGGGCGTTTTGGCTAAAACGATCATACCCTTAGCTACAAAGCTTCGTTCTAGGCCCATGTCAAGTAAAATCGAAGCTTTGAACAAGGTGAAAAATATATAGTAAGATTTGTAGTAATACAACACGATTTGTATCGGTTTCGACACGTTCCTTCTAACCTGCCGAAGGAGTGGCCCCGACAGTTTCCTACACGAAAACGGTTTTTTGTTGAGTTATTTCTCATGGAAACCAACTCATTTACATTGTATATGGACCACGAAAAATTTCTTGGAAATCTGGCCCGGTCGGTCCGCACGGGAAAACCCGCACGTACCGCCACCTATGAGTTTCGACCAAAAATGGGCGTTTTGGCTAAAACGATCATAGCATCAACTATGGAGCTTCGGTTTAGAACCATGACAAGTCAAATGGAAGCTCTGAACAAGGTGAACACTATATCAGTATGATTTGTAGTTATACAACATGATTTATATCGGTTTTGAGAACTATGCGAACAACGTTCCTTCTAACCTTCCAAAGGAGTGGCCCCGACAGTTTCCTACACGAGAACGGTTTTTTGTTGAGTTATTTCTCATGGAAACCAACTCATTTACATTGTATATTTACCACGAAAATTTTGATGGAAATCTGGCCCGGTCGGTCCGGACAGGAAAACCCCCGTGTACCGCCGCTTATGAGTTTTGACCAAAAATGGGCGTTTTGGCTAAAACGATCATAGGCATAGCTACAGAGCGTCGTTTTAGGCTCATGACCAATCAAATCGAAGCTATGAACAAGGTGAACATTATATTAGTAAGATTTCCGGTAATACAACATGATTTGTATCGGTTTCGAGAACTACGCGAAACACGTTTCTTCTAACATGGCAAAGGGGTGGCCCCGACAGTTTCCTTTACGAAGACGGTTTTTTGTTGAGTTATTTCTCATGGAAACCATCTCATTTACATTGTAGATAGACCACGAAAAATTCCATGGCAATCTGGCCCGGTCGGTCCGGACGGAAAAACCCCCGTGTACCGCCGCTTATGAGTTTCGACCAAAATGGGCATTTTGGCTAAAACGATTATAGCGTTAGCTACGGAGCTTCATTCTAGGCCTATGACCAATAAAATTGAAGCTATGAACAAGGTTCCTACACGAAAACGGTTATTTGTTGAGTTATTTCTCATGGAAACCAACTCATTTACATTGTATATGGACCACGAAAAATTTCATGGAAATCTGGCCCGGTCGGTCCGCACGGGATAACCCCCATGTACCGCCACCTATGAGTTTCGACCAAAAATGGGCGTTTTGGCTAAAACGATCATAGCCTCAGCTACGGAGCTTCGTTCTTGGCTAATGACCAGTCAAATCGAAGCTATGAACAAGGTGAACATTATATTAGTAAGATTTCCGGTAATACAACATGATATGTATCGGTTTCGAGAACTACGCGAAACACGTTTCTTCTAACATGGCAAAGGGGTGGCCCCGACAGTTTCCTTTACGAGGACGGTTTTTTGTTGAGTTATTTCTCATGGAAACCATCTCATTTACATTGTAGATGGACCACGAAAAATTCCATGGCAATCTGGCCCGGTCGGTCCGGACGGGAAAACCCCCGTGTACAGCCGCTTATGAGTTTCGACCAAAATGGGCGTTTTGGCTAAAACGATTATAGCGTTAGCTACGGAGCTTCATTCTAGGCCTATGACCAGTAAAATTGAACCTATGAACAAGGTGAACACTATATCAGCATGATTTGTAGTTATACAACATGATTTGTATCGGTTTCGTGAACTATGCGAACCACGTTCCTTCTAACCTTCCAAAGGAGTGGCCCCGACAGTTTCCTACACGAAAACGATTTTTTGTTGAGTTATTTCTCATGGAAACCAACTCATTTACATTGTATATGGACCACGAAAAATTTCATGGAAATCTGGCCCGGTCGGTCCGCACGGGATAACGCCCATGTACCGCCACCTATGAGTTTCGACCAAAAATGGGCGTTTTGGCTAAAACGATCATAGCCTCAGCTACGGAGCTTCGTTCTAGGCTCATGACCAGTCAAATCGAAGCTATGAACAAGGTGAACATTATATTAGTAAGATTTCCGGTAATCCAACATGATTTGTATCGGTTTCGAGAACTATGCGAAACACGTTTCTTCTAACATGGCAAAAGGGTGGCCCCTACAGTTTCCTTTACGAGGACGGTTTTTGTTGAGTTATTTCTCATGGAAACCATCTCATTTACATTGTAGATGGACCACGAAAAATTCCATGGCAATCTGGCCCGGTCGGTCCGGACAGGAAAACCCCCGTGTACCGCCGCTTATGAGTTTCGACCAAAATGGGCGTTTTGGCTAAAACGATTATAGCGTTAGCTACGGAGCTTCGTTCTAGGCCTATGACCAGTAAAATTGAACCTATGAACAAGGTGAACACTATATCAGCATGATTTGTAGTTATACAACATGATTTGTATCGGATTCGTGAACTATGCGAACCACGTTCCTTCTAACCTTCCAAAGGAGTGGCCCCGACAGTTTCCTACACGAAAACGGTTTTTTGTTGAGTTATTTCTCATGGAAACCAACTCATTTACATTGTATATGGACCACGAAAAATTTCATGGAAATCTGGCCCGGTCGGTCCGCACGGGAAAACACCCATGTACCGCCACCTATGAGTTTCGACCAAAAATGGGCGTTTTGGCTAAAACGATCATAGCCTCAGCTACGGAGCTTTGTTTTAGAACCATGACAAGTCAAATGGAAGCTATGAACAAGGTGAACACTATATCAGTAAGATTTGTGGTAATACAACATGATTTGTATCGGTTTCGAGAACTACGCGAAACACGTTTCTTCTAACTTGGCAAAGGGGTGGGCCCGACAGTTTCCTTTACGAGGACGGTTTTTTGTTGAGTTATTTCTCATGGAAACCATCTCATTTACATTGTAGATGGACCACGAAAAATTCCATGGCAATCTGGCCCGGTCGGTCCGGACAGGAAAACCCCCGTGTACCGCCGCTTATGAGTTTCGACCAAAATGGGCGTTTTGGCTAAAACGATTATAGTGTTAGCTACGGAGCTTCGTTCTAGGCCTATGACCAGTAAAATTGAACCTATGAACAAGGTGAAAACTATATCAGTATGATTTGTAGTTATACAACATGATTTGTATCGGTTTCGTGAACTATGCGAACCACGTTCCTTCTAACCTTCCAAAGGAGTGGCCCCGACAGTTTCCTACACGAAAACGGTTTTTTGTTGAGTTATTTCTCATGGAAACCAACTCATTTACATTGTATATGGACCACGAAAAATTTCATGGAAATCTGGCCCGGTCGGTCCGCACGGGAAAACCCCCATGTACCGCCACCTATGAGTTTCGACCAAAAATGGGCGTTTTGGCTAAAACGATCATAGCATCAACTATGGAGCTTCGGTTTAGAACCATGACAAGTCAAATGGAAGCTATGAACAAGGTGAACACTATATCAGTAAGATTTGTGGTAATACAACATGATTTGTATCGGTTTCGAGAACTACGTTCCTTCTAACTTGGCAAAGGAGTGGCTCCGACAGTTTTCTACAATAGAACGGTTTTTTGTTGAGTTATTTCTCATGGAAACCAACTCATTTACATTGTAGATAGACCAGGAAAAATTAAATGGCAATCAGGCCCGGTCGGTCCGGACGGGAAAACCCCCCATGTACTGCGGCCTATGAGTTTCGACCAAAATGGACGTTTTGGCTAAACCGATCATAGCCTTAGCTACGGAGCTTCGTTTCAGGCCCATGACCAGTAAAATCGAAGCGATGAACAAGGTGAACACTATATCAGTAAGATTTGTAGTAATACAACATGATTTGTATCGGTTTCGAGAACTATGCGAACCCTGTTCCATCTAACCTGCCAAAGGAGTGGCTCCGACAGTTTCCTACATGAGAACGGTTTTTTTTAGTTATTTCTCATGGAAACCAACATTAGATTGTATATGGACCACGAAAAATTTCATGGAAATCTGGCCCGGTCGGTCCGTATGGGAAAACCCCCGTGTACCGCTCCCTATGAGTTTCGACCAAAAATTGGCGTTTTGGCTAAAACGATCATAGCCTCAGCTACGGAGGTTCGTTCTAGGCCCATGACCAGTCAAATGGAACCTATGAAGAAGGAGAACACTATATAAGTAAGATTTGTGGTAATACAACATGATTTGTATCGGTTTCGAGAACTATGCGAACCACGTTCTTTCTAACCTGCCAAAAGAGTGGCTCCCACAGTTTCCTACACGAGATCGTTTTTTATTGAGTTATTTCTCATGGAAGCCATCTCATTTACAATGTAGACGGACCACGAAAAATTTTATGGCAATCTGGCCCAATCAGTTCGGACGGGAAAACCCCCGTGTACCACCGCCTATGAGTTTTGACCAAAAATGGACGTTTTGGCTAAAACGATCATAGCCTTAGCCACAGAGCTTCATTCTAGGCCCATAACCAGTAAAATCGAAGCTATGAACAAGGTGAACACTATCAGTAAGATTTGTAGTAATACAACATGATTTGTATCGTTTCGAAAACTACGCTCCTTCTAACCTGCCAAAGGAGTGGCTCCGATAGTTTCCTACACGAGAACGGTTTTTTGTTGAGTTATTTCTCATGGAAACCAACTCATTTACATTGTATATGGACCACGAAAAATTTCATGGAAATCTAGCCCGGTTAGCCCGGTTGGTACGGACGGGAAAACCCTCCGTGTACTGCCGCCTATGAGTTTCGACCAAAAATGGGCGTTTTGGCTAAAACGGTCATAGCCACAGCTACGGAGCTTCGCTCTAGGCCCATGACCTGTAAAATCGAAGCTTTGAACAAGGTAAACACTATATCGGTAAGATTTGGAGTAATACAGCATGATTTGTATCGTTTTCGAGAACTATGCCAACCACGTTCCTTCTAACCTGGCAAAGAAGTGGCTCCGACAGTTTCCTACACGAGCACATTTTTTTATTGAGTTATTTCTCATGGAAATCATCTCATTTAAATTGTAGATGGACCACGAAACCTTTATGGCAATCTGGCCCGGTCGGTCCAGATGAGAAAACCCCGTGTACCGCCTTCTTTGAGTTTCGACCAAAAATGGCGTTTTGGCTAAAACGATCTTAGCCTTAGCTACAGAGCTTCGTTCTAGGCTCATGACCAGTAAAATCGAAACTATGAACAAGGTCAACACTATATGAGTATGATTTGTAGTAATACAACAAGATTTGTATCGTTTTCGAGAACTACGTGAACCACGTTTCTTCTAACCATGCAAAGGATTGGCCCCGACAGTTTCCTTTACGAGAACGTTTTTTTGTTGAGTTATTTTGATGGCAATCTGGCCCGGTCGGTCACGACAGAAAACCCCCGTGTACCGTTGCGTATGAGTTTCGACCAAAAAATGAGCGTTTTGGCTAAAACGATCATAGCCTTAGCTACGGAGCTTCGTTCTAGGCCCACGACTAGTCAAATCGAAGCAATGAACAAGGTGAACACTATATCAGTAAGATTTGTGGTAATACAACATGATTTGTATCGGTTTCGAGAACTACGCGAACCATGTTCCTTAAACCCGACAAAGGAGTGGCCCCGACAGTTTCCTGCATAAGAACGGTTTTTGTTTGAGTTATTTCACATGGAAACCATCTGATTTACATTGTAAATGGACCACCAAAAATTTCCTGGCAATCTGGCGCGGTCGGTCCGGAGGGGAAAACCCCCGTGTACCGCCGCCTATGAGTTTCGACCAAAAATGGGCGTTTTAGCTAAAACGATTATAGCCTTAGCTACGGAGCTTCGTTCTAGGCCCATGACTAGTCAAATAGAAGCTATGAACTAGGTGAACACTATATTAGTAAGATTTCCGGTAATACAACATGATTTGTATCGGTTTCGAGAACTACGCGAACCACGTTCCTCTAACCCGACCAAGGAGTGGCCCCGACAGTTTCCTGCACGAGAACGGTTTTTTGTTGAGTTATTTCTCATGGAAACCATCTCATTTACATATGGAACACGAATAATTTAATGGAAATCTGGTACGGTCGGTCCGGACGGAAAAACCCCCGTGTACCGCTACATATGTTTTTCGACCAAAAATTAGCGTTTTGGCTAAAACGATCATAGCCTTAGCTACGAGGCTTTGTTCTAGTCCCATGACCATTCAAATCGAAGCTATGAACAAGGGAAACACTATATCACTAATACTTATGGTAATACAACATGATTTGTATCGGTTTCGAGAACTATGCGAACCACGTTCCTTCTAACCTGCAAAAAGGAGTGGCTCCGACAGTTTCCTACACGAGAATGGTTTTTTGTTGAGTTATTTCTCATGAAAGCCATCTCATTTACATTGTATATGTACCAAGAAAAATTTCATGGCAATCTGGCCCGGTCGATCCGGATGGGAAAACCCCCGTGTACCGCCGCCTATGAGTTTCGACCAAAAATGGGCGTTTTGGCTAAAACGATCATAGCCTTAGCTACGGAGCTTCGTTCTAGGCCCATGACCCGTCAAAACGAAGCTATGAACAAGGTGAACACTATATCCGTAAGATTTCCGATAATGCAACATGATTTGTATCGGTTTCGAGAACTATGGGAACCACGTTTCTTCTAACTTGGCAAAGGAGTGGCCTTGACAGTTTCCTTTACGAGAACAATTTTTTGTTGAGTTATTTCACATGGAAACCATCCCATTTACATTGTAGATACACAAAAAAATTTAAGACAATCTGGCCCGGTTGGTCCAGACGGGAAAACTCCCGTGTACTGTCGCCTATGAGTTTCGACCAAAAATGGGTGTTTTGGCTAAAACGATCATCGCCTTAGCTACGAAGCTTCGTTCTAGGCCAATGAGAAATAAAATTGAAACTTTGAACAAGGTAAACACTATATCAGTAAGATTGTAGTAATACAACATGATTTGTATATGTTTCGAGAACTATGCCAACCACGTTCATTCTAACCTGGCAAAGGAGTGGCCCTGACAGTTTCCTTTACGAGAACGGTTTTTTGTTGAGTTATTTCACATGGAAACCATATCATTTACATTGTAGATGGAACATAAAAAAAGTCTTGGCAATCTGGCCCGGTTGGTCCGGACAAGAAAACCCCCGTGTACTGTCGCCTATGAGTTTAGACCAAAAATAGGCGTTTTGGCTAAAACTATCATAGCCTTAGCTACAGAATTTCATTCTAGGCCAATGACCAGTAAAATCGAATCTTTGAACAAGGTAAACACTATATCCGTAAGAATTGTAGTAATACAACGTGATTTGTATCGGTTTCGAGAAATATGCCAACCACGTTCCTTCTAACCTGGCAAAGGAGTGGCACCGACAGCTTCCTACACGAGAACAGTTTTTTGTTCAGTTTTTTATCATCGAAACCATCTCATTTACATTGTGGATGGACCACGAAAACGTTTATGGCAATCTGGCCCGGTCGGTCAAGACAGGAAAACCCCCGTGTACCGCCTTTTATGAATTTCATCCAAAAATGGGCGTTTTGGCTAAAAAAATCATAGCCTTAGCTACGGAGCTTCGTTCTTGGCCCATGACCAGTAAAATCGAAGCTTTGAACAAGGTGAACACTATATCAGTAAGATTCGTAATAATATAACATGATTTGTATCGGTTTCGAGAAATACGCGGGCCACTGATAGATATCAGAAGTAGCTTCAAAAGAAGACTGGGTTCTGAAGAGAAAGGTTCAGAACTCAGAAGTTAAGTGAAGTAAAGTCTAAGGCATAACTTCTAAAGTGGCTACTTCAGAAGTTCTGAAGATTCTGAAGGAGTTCTGAAGATGGTTTCGAAGACACTTCTGAAGAAGTTCTGAAGAAGTTCAGAAGCAGTTCTGAACTTGTCTGTCATATTTTGTACTATATCTTTAGCATTTCCATTTGTATATAAATAGATAGTTTGTTAGACTGTTAGAACTAACGTTGATAGATAAAGCTTCTAAAGATACACATTTTGTAATATTGTTTTCATAATCAATACGACATACAACTTCAGTGATACATATCTTGTTCTTATTCTTTAAACTTTCTACATTCTTGATATTTGGGATCTAACAATTGGTATCAGAGCCAATTCATTTGTTCTTGACATTTAGAGAAGAACTTGTTAGATCTGACAGTTCTTGGTGTTTGTTAGGACCCTTAACAATCAATATAATGAAGAAAGTAGAATATGGAATTAGATCTGACAGCCAAATGTCATATGTATTGATCAAATGAAAGATATTACAATACTGTATTACAAGATTATGAAACGTTAGTTCTAACAGACTATCTAACAACTATTTATACAAGAGAGAAAATGCTAAACAGACAGTACATTTGTGACAGACATGTTCAGAAATAGTTCTGAATTTCTTCAGAACTTCTTCAGAAGCACCTTCAGAAGTATCTTCAGAAACATGTTCAGAACCTTCAGAACTTCTGAAGTTGCCACATCAGAAGTTATGCCTTAGGTGTTTTCTGACTTTCTCTGAGTTCTGAGCTTCTATCTTCAGATCTGCATATCTTCAGAACCCAGTCTCTTTTGAAGCTATTCTGATATACCTATCAATCTCCCCCTTAGCTTCAAAAGTTTAAATCATAATTCCAGAAATTAAGTATCTCTCTTACATCCTTCAGAATTAAACTTCTATACTCCAATAATAGTTCTGCAACTCTTATCATTTCTTTGGCAAGTATTTTATGCTTTTCCCAATCTTCATTAGATAAATTCCTTGGTCTTTTGTTTTGTCTTTTAACCAATCTATCTCTGATAGCCATAAGAGTTCCATTGCAGCATTTGTGAAATTCTTCAAATCTCACAAAGAGTAGTTCCTTGAAGCATTTGCATACAAAGCCAGGTGGATGCAATAATAAAGTGCTTTTCTTCAAGTTTGGAATCTCTGGTAAATTCAGATTTGGTCTGCTCAGATGAACTTGATCTCTATTAAGAACATATGCAACTTGAAAATCAGTCTTTGCAGCCCAAATGAATTCTCTGTATAGTCCATCTCTGATCACAGGAAAGGATTTTCTGAATTTGGTGATTGAGTCATGGAAAGGATAGAGACTTCTGTATACTCTGATTAAATCTCTGAGGTGCACATTCTGGAAATCAGCTTCAGAAAATGTTGATACTTCTCCATTTTGTCTTTCAACAGTGAAAAATGCATACTTGTAATTGTTCTTTGACTTCAGATCTGCATTTATCACCTTGACAATTGGGCTTTCACTTCTGGCTTCAATAAGAGGAATTCTTAACTTTCTAATGATATTTGAATACCATTGTTTCCAGCCAAAGGATTTCTGAATCCAGCAATCAATGTAGTTGAACTTTTGTTCATATTCCATGAACATTTCTGGATGAAAATATTCAAGAAACATGGTAAAGTCACTTCCTTTGATTCTTTCAATCTGTTGTTCTTCTTCTACAGTTGCTGGAATTGCTTGATCAACATCTTCAGGAACAGATTCAGAGATAACTTCTTTCCCTTTATCCCTTGACTCTTGAGAAAATTCTGGACTTTTAATGTTCAAGGAGAATTTCTGAATTTCTTCCAGATCTTGCTTTTTAGTATGAACTTGAAAGTCATAAGTATTGCTTAACCAGAAATCTTCTCTTCTTAGGTTGTTTATCTCCTTGTGACCAGCTAAAAAACTTCTTCTGATGTTCTCTCTGAAATGAATCCTTTCTTTGATTAAGTATTTAATTTCTTCTCTGATGTTGACATCATCAACAAAATTTT